>CM052446.1:35155609-35231642 GCA_028533085.1 Varecia variegata | reverse complement strand
TAAAAAGTACTTCTCATCATAGCTTCTACAGAAGGTCTGAAAAAGCATTTTGGGCCATAACGAGATTATCAGATTGTTAGGGTGGATGATGGGAACGAGACATTTCTTTTCCTTTTCCAACAACAGAGCAAGAAACCAACTGCCTTCCTACATAAATCGAGCAGAAGTGATTCTGAAGTTTATCTCTTCACAGGATATGATGGGTCAGTGTGCTAATTCACGGTCATGCATGTGGCTGGAATTCATCGCAAACCCCAAGCAGTGGCTGGTGTGATCTAGACCTGATCTGATGGCCCAAACCAGGCCCCTTCGTCTTGACGTTCCAGGGCAGGGTTGGCCGCCTCTGTGGGGCTTTCAGGGCACTGGACAGACCTATCCCACGGAGGAGCCCTTCCTGTCTGTGACCCATGCATTCTCACAATTGTGACAATTGCGGCACAGAGCCTCAGCATTTATTCCCCCCTCAGGGCGCGTGAGCTTATTAGACCTTTTCCTGAGGACAGGAGGAAGCAGGGAACGTTGGGCAGGAAGGATGGAGAGGAGAGTCTTTACGAACAGAGTCCTGGAGGTTAGAGACAAACTTTGACCCCGGACAATTTTGCATAAGATCAGCACTGGCGCAAAGCTACCATGTTGAGGTTAGCAAATTTGAGTTAGCTAAGGACATACAGGGCAAGAATTACTCGCCCTTTTGTTATTTCTGAAACCTGAACTGCTTTTAGAAATAAGGGCTGGAATGTTCCATAGGCACTCGGAGCATGGGACACGGGCATGGCACACATACTCGGTCGGGCTATTTAAAAACCAGTCCCTTGGCTTCCCTCTGTGATTCTAAATACGTGTAATCACATTACCCTGCAGCAGCCGGTAACTATTTCTACAACATTGTCCAGCATCTGTGCTTGCTGTGACGGGGGTCCACCAACGAAAACAAAGTGGAGATGTGGCAACTGACTAGGTGGATCACTCCAGGCTTTCTGTGCCACACTAGTGTCCATCTAGTGTCAGAAAATGAGTAGTTATGTCAACTGAGACTTTTCGAATTTTAAGGACTGATTTATTTCACTACCCTGGGGAGGGAGGGGCCTCAGCACATGAAAAGGATGCTTTTTAAATGAGCCATTTATTTACTTAACAAATGAGTAGCATAAGCACAATTTCTCACTTTCTCAGATACAGCAAATTCTTATCCTTTGGAAGAATCCCAGCATTAGAGACTTTGCCCTTTTCTGGGCTAAAGAATCTATCTTTCTTGGATTTGTTTGACGTGCTAACACTTCTCTACTCACACTGCTAGCCATCAAACAGATAAACCCCTTAGGAATAACCTAGCCAACTGTTAATTACTTGAAGACATTAGCCAATGGAAGGACATCAGCCAACATCCTTACATAATGTCAAAACATCTGATCAAGTTTGTGAATTCGATGAAATAGTCAAACCAGTTTAGGGATTTCATATAGACAAAACAATAGATTGAGTGACCTTTTAGCTTAATGTAAATTTTTTAAACCTTGCTATTTATAAAACATGTAAGCATTTGCCATAGCCCATGCCAAGTGTTTTACCTACTTAAATCTTATTTATTTCTGATAACAACCCTTTGAAGTATGTGTTCTCACATCCATTTTACAGATAAGGAGACTGAGGCTCAATGATAGTCATTTGCACAAGGCTGCATGTCTAAGTTCTATGAGTGGCGGGGTGGGATTTAAACTCCGGTCTCTCTAATTGCACTTCCACACTGTCTGCCTATACATGTGTGTGTGTGTATACATATACACACACACACACACACACATATATATATGTGTATATATGACCGCACATGGCCAAAATGGCCAAGTAAGGCAAGAAAACAACAAACAAACAAACAAAAAGCTTGGGTCCTGAATCATGCAGTTAAGAGAACCCAAACTCAGCTGACCCACAATTGGCTAATTCTCCCCGGAACAGTCCGGCTACAACCCAAGTCTCTTGCCTGATACCTGAGTACTGGGGGACCTCTTGACTCCCCATGTGATACTGTTCGAAGAACCAGAACTCCAACTGCCAAACATTACACATCAGAACGAATCATACATGTTACATTATGCCTGTGAAGAGATCTAATTTCTTAGTCAAATATTATTTTTTTGAGTATTTTCAGGCATAGACTGAATATGTGGTTCCCTTGTGGCCAACTCAAAACACAGAGCAAAGCGTAATCCTTTGCACTATTCTGTATTAATATTTTCTTTTCCTCCTTGTAAGGGGACTAGTTATAAATTAGATGAGATTAAAAAACAGTCTCTGGAGAATTGGTATTTTAAGGAATTACCTAGAAAGAACTGCGAGCATTTTTTTTTTGTTTCCCCCCACATGGTAAATCATACAGTGTAGCAGCCTGCCCCAGATCCCTGGGAGACAACATCTTGAGCGCATATGTTCTGCTAGGTTCTGTATTGACTAATTCAAAAACTCCAGGGCAAAATAACCGAAGTTCCCAAGTTAAAAATGAAAGTAAAATAGTGGAATGGAATTGGGATCATTGTTGCAACATTCCAGCAACTTCCTAAATAGCCATTAAAGTAGACAGCATTCCAGGTTAGCAAATTTACCATTGCAAGAATCAGCCTGCACTGCTGGTGTGAAGTCGCAAACAAACCCATCTACCTCTCACTTTACTGGTAATCTTTCTTTGCAGAAATATAATCACATTTGACCAAATTAATATTGAGATCATTTTACTAGCGGGCTTATCCAAATATATGCCATATTAAAAATAGTCATGATATAAATATTTCTCACAAGAGCTGCAGCGATGGTGTGAATAAAAAACTCCCTTCTGAGATTTCAGTAAAACCAGATCTCACAAAGGATCTGAAAGAAAACAAAAAACAAAAAACAAACAAACAGACACACACAAAGAGACACACACACAGAGAACAAACCTTATGTTAATCCGGTTTAGCATAACAGTCACTATTTTGACACTATTTTATGAAGTGCCATACCCGTTCCTTCCCAGATGAAGCGAGAGAGATGAATCTGCTACAGGTTTCTCATAATAATGTTCAGGGGTGGGGGCTATCTAAGCATGTTCAGTAGCAGCTAATAAAAACCAAAATTTCTAAATGCAGCAAAATGTTAGCACTGTCAAATGGCCAAGCATGCAAGAGGAATCTCTCTCTCTCCATGCCCTTCTACGAATACATACAAAGCCCCAAATACACCGGCTGGAATTTTTAAATCGTAAATTAGATATCAAAATGCTTACGGGCCTTACAATGAGATAACATCAGGAGGAACGGTGCGTGGAATGGATCTGGCATTCTCACATAAAGCATTATCTTTGGTACAAGTACACACGGCAGGGCATTTTGGCTTCGCTGGTTTCTTCCCCTCAGTCAGCAAAAGCGCAGATAAGAGACATAGGAAATAAGCAATTCTTTTCAGGGGAATGCAGGCATTTCCCATCCTTTTGCTTCGTTCTGATTCCATGCAGGCGAAAAAATATCCCCAACCATGAACAGGGCTTCTGGAATTCAGATGGTGATTGTCTTGCTCTGAGCACAGGTCACATAGGAGTCCACCCTTTTCCTCTGCCTCTGTATCTCTGCTTTTCAAAACAGGGACCTGCAGCTGATTCGTGCCTGAGCTGCTCCTCGCTCCAGCAATGCACGGCTCGGGGGAGAGACCTGTGAGGTGCTGTGCAATGGGAGGGATCCAACTGCTGGAGGACAGAGCCGACTTGCATCACCACGAAAACACTGAGCGCAGACCAGCCTTCGAAGGCAAAGCGAAGTGATGTAACAGAAAATAAACAGCTTTCTGCTTTCACCGGGAGGCCCTTTAATTGTTACCAAAAATAGGACGGCATTATGTCTTATTAGTGGGTGGGTGGGCGGACGGGTGGGAGCAGTCATCTTGCATAGGATGTCGGCAAATCTCAGAAACCTCTGGGAATTTGCTTTTCATGTAGCAAACAACCTAGTAAGAAAAACTAGCTTTGGAGCCAGCCCTGGCTGGAAAAATGAAGTTAAATGAAACTCTCTCCGCAGCATTCGGCTAATACCTTGCTGTTTCTTGCCGAGTCCACCTGGCTGATGCCATCCTTGAAAGATAAATATGAACACATGGAGAATGTGACTTTCAGGGGATGAATGTGAGTAAACACTTTTCTGACACTTATTAACTGTCATGAATTATTGATATTCGTACCCCCACCCTCCCGTTTAATCTGTACCCTCCTCCCATGGTAAGGGGGGACACAGAAGCGTGGACCCTCCCGCCCTCCTCACTTCTCCCACCCTCCCTCCGTTGGCAGTAGCACCAGAAGCTTGGAAGGAACTCCCTGCCAGCAGGAGGCAGCCAACTCTGGCTTCCTGGGGCTTTGGCAAAGGCCTGGCTCAGCCCCCAAGGCTATGACATGGTGGGGAAAACTGCGGGAGTGAGAACTGGAGCCCTGGCTTTGAGATCCCACCTCTGCGGTGAACTAGCTGATTTTACGGACAGGGGAATGGCTGAATCTACTCCCCTGTCTGTAAAATGGGGATGATGGTATAGACGTTCTGTGATTATAATGAAAATTAAATGACAATGATTGGGCTGTTACTGGAGTACTTGATTGGATACAGGATGGCCCTTTGGAAAAGGAAATTCACTTAAAGAAGCAAAAATGAAGAGGCACTGGCCTTGAGGTGGGTTAGTCTAGTCCAAGAGAGGGGAAGACTCCTAGGATGGTGGAAGAGGAGGAAGACAGACCCCTGGTCCTCTCACCATGCTGAAGGCGGCCCTCCTCCAAAAGGGCACGGCCAGCCTGGGGTGTTAGTCCATGGAGGAGTCCTTTCTCCTCCAGCTTCTTAGACCGCAAGTATTGAAAGGGTGGTTTGAGCAAATGCACGACTGTGACATGTAACCTCATCCTGCATTGGAGCTTGCTGCAGTGCCACTCTACCCTTTCTCTCTCGTAGCTGGCCCCATGCTAATGCGAATCACTAATTCAAGTCTCTGTAAGCTCTGTGGTGGGGGAGGGGCCCGCAGTGGTGGTCATGAGCATTCCCGGATTCAACTACTGTCTGCTTAGCACAGAAGACTGCGAGCTCCATGAAGGTAGAGAAACTGCTGTGGACCCGGTGCCTGTACAGCGTTGTGCACGCTGTGGGCAACAGTACGCCTACTCGAGCAACAGCGCAGTGGACAGTCCATTCACACTAATCACATGCTCATCCAGATTAACCTCAAATTGCACCTCCGAGTTACAACAAAGGGATCTGACCTAGTCAAGGAAGTCAGGGGACAATTCCCTGAAGAAGCAGTGATTGAGCTGAGTTCTGAGATAAGGAGTGAAAGAGGGGATTGGTGAGAGCATTCCAGGTGGAGGGAACAGCATATGCAAAGGACAGCAACGAACACCTCTGCAGAGTCAGACAGAGGAATGATGTTATCTGGTTTGTGTTTCAAAAGGACCAGCATGTTACTATCACTAAGCCAGTTTTTGAGGGTTTGTAAATACTGAATGTTGTTTTTTTACAGAAAAGAAAAAAAAAACCCTCTCAGTCCAAAAGAAGTAATGATTTTAGAATGTATTCTACTAACGCTTCACTGTCAAGGACTCTGTAGAGGAGGGAGTATACTATGGCATTTTTAGAAACTGTGACCTATGGGCAAGCTTCACTTTAAACAGTAAAAGTGTCACTTAAAGGTTGGCTGCAAGTCAGATTTCTATAAATTGGATCCTACTTCAAGTGCACAGTGGAAACTTGTCCCACAAAATAATTATGTGGTAAAAAGTTTAAGGAGGATTGTTTTTATTCAAAGTCACCCCTAAATGATCTGACTTGTAAATGATGCATTTTATAACCACAAAATAAAAACCCTGAGAACTTTCAGGGAACTCAGAGATCTTGGATCCAATCTCTGCATAGTACAGATGGAGAAACTGAGGTACTGAGAGGTCACACAGATGGTAAGTGGCAGAGCCACCTTCCTGCCTGAAGGGACACAATGGCAGGTACTTGGTTGAAATGTGATCGGTGTAGTCAGGATAATTCACTCCCTACGTTTCACTTTCAAATGTATCGAATTTTCAAGCTTGCTTGACCGGCTCTTGACTTTGTGCGATGTAGACACAGTCAGAGAAAGGGCGGGCAGTCTTTCGCTTTTGACTCGGTAAAGGCGGGAGGGCAAATGAATGAGGGAAAGAAATCACATCCACGCTATTCACTTTACAGCTGTATTTATCTGGCAGTTCAGTTTGTCAGTTCAAGTGGAAAAAGGACCATTGGGGAGGGGACGGGGAACTCTAAGGACAAATTACAATGGGCATTCTGAAAAGACAGTAACTTTTTCTTTTTCTATGGCATTTACAGCCCAGACTTGAATTCTTTATTCATTTAAAACACCCACTAAGATCAGGCACAATTTTAACCATATAATGCAGAATGCCAACAGCCTTTCTGGGAGGAGAAACCACTTCCTGGCCCCTGGCAGAATTGGATCTGAGGAGGGGCTGGGGAGATGAGGACAGGTCACTAAGTTGAAGTCTTGAGAGGCCCCCAGGGAGCAGAGAGGATGGGGGAAGCAGAAGGTGGAAGCTTAGGGCTTGCCACCAACTTGGAGGGATTTAGATAAGGTGTAACACCTACCTGTGGACCACAGTGGCGGCCCTTGGGATAGGGGCCTAGATAGGATGTAGGCAGAGTTGGAAGGAGGCCCAGGGCAGCTGGGAGGCCCAGCTGAGGCAGGCTGGACACCTCGTTGTCCCAACTATGCAGGAGCGGCTGAGCAGTGCCTGGGACTGGCTCTGCACTTTGCGGGCTGAGTGACCTTGGGCCGATCTAGCCTTCCTGAGCCACAATCTTCTCCTCTGTAAAATGCAAATAATAATAGTATGTATCACATAGAGTTGTTGAGAGAATTAAATGAGATACTGTATCTAAAAGTGCTTCTTGTGTGGCCTGATACATGAGCAAGATTTATCATCATCATCATCATCATCATCACGGTTGCAATAGGACTTGAATTCTGAACATGTGACTCCTGGTACCTGGAAAGCAGAGCTCTCAAATAAAAATGAGGTTAGCTGAAGTCTATATTCACTCTCGGAGGCAGGCACTTCTTGGCAGGATGACAGACTATGGCCCTGTCGAGAGTCTGGAGGTGTGAAGGTGCCTCCTGGGAAACAGACAATGCACCATTTTGGGGTAAAAGTAGGAGCACCCATGCTTGGCCCAAGGACCAGGCCAGAGCTGGAGAAAAAGAAGGTTTGTGAATCTAGGATGAAAATTTTTTTCAGCCCACTGCCCTTGAACACATGTAAGTTAGAGGGGGGTAAGATGAATCTACTTTGGGAATCCTGCTCCTCCAAAGGAGGGATTCTCTCCAGTTTGGTGGGCACCATTGCACTGTCTGTGGGTGCAGAAGAGCAACACACAGTGGTGGCACCAGGAGCTGCTACAGAGATATGAGACAAATGACATCCTCATCCAGGCCCAAGGGTCAGACCAAAGTCACCGAATTTTTCACCAGGAGCAGCTCAGCCTTGGTGGCCCAGCATCAGTGACAGCTCTGCAGACATCAAAGGAACTGGCAAAGGATCCCAACAGGGAGCCAGAACAGAAGAGAAGGAAAATGAGGGATGAGGTACAATGTCTGGGAGCACATGTACAATGTTCCCTGAGCATCCTCTGCAAGACTGGAAGGGGGTCCTGGGGTGGGGGTTGCTGGTGCTTCTGGAAGAGCAGATGAAAGCAGAGTGAGAGAGGAACAGCATGTGCCATGGTTATGATCCCAGTTTTCCCCTCAGGCTGGTGTGGCCTAGGAAACACACATTGTGCAAGTAAACAAATCATTATTAGGAGCATTAAAAGATCAAGCTTGGCCTGCCTCCTTTTACAAACACTCATGCAAACTGGTGTCATTTTAAGCAGGCTTCTCAGATAGAGCAGGGCTTTTGAAGTTTGCAGTCAGATCGGATACAATAGTGGGTCAAGAAATCAATCTAGTGGGGACAAGCAGAATCTTCAAAATGAAACTGTTTTGAGTACAAAATTGAAGCATATTGTACCTATAAGGGTGACTATTGCCGTGTGAAGCCCCTTTTTCCATTCTTTGTATGTGTGTGTGTGTGAGCACAGTTGTGATAGAAATTGTCTTTCTTACAATCGGTTTACAGAAGGAGAAAGAAAACTGCATTAGAGTGTGGTAAAGATCCTCCCCCACTCCAAATATCTGGGAAATGACTGGGAAATGATCTCGATTCCAATACATTTCACTTACTGATTGAGGTTAGCAATTAGAACTGTTGAAATATTATTTCTGTTATTTACTAGCTGTGTTTACTTGGGCAAGTTGCTTGGCATCTCTGTGTCTCATTTTCCATGATAATAAAGTAGAAATAATAATACTTTCCTTGCACTGTTGATACTAGCATTGGTGACGACGCATGTGGAAGGCATGTTACAAAGAAGGCATTCCACTGCTGGTGGATCTACCGGAATTAAATGGGAAGGGGGGGTGAAGGCAGTGAGCAGAGGGTCAGATATTTCAGATTACTTAGAAGTAGTGTGTCACTTAGGACTATTTGGTAGCAAGTGACAGACATAGAATCTGCCAGGGTAAGCATAAAAGAGCCTTGTTGCTATGGTGATAGAGTGACTCACAGAATCCAAGGAAAGGGTTGACCAAGCCTTAGAAGTGGAGAACTTGGTGAGAGCCTGGGAATCTAGGTGGCAGGAGCTAATGGACGATGTCCCCAGGTGAATCCAGTCCAATTACTTCTTATCCCCACTTTTGTCCCTAAAGGAGAGAGGCTGATGGACTGAGCCCGGGTCAGGTGCCTGCCCATTTGCCAAGGGAAAGCAGTGCACCTTGGCTAGCAATCCCACCAAGACTGCATGTGATGGGACCGGGGGGTTTTCCCAAAGGGAAGTCTGGTGCTGCTGCCAGAAGCAGAGAGAATGGAGGCTGGGCAGGCAGAAGCAAGGGACGCTCACTCCGGCAGGTGTGCCAGGATCTGTTAGCTGTATCATCTACCTTTGCCCAGGCTCATTACTCCAAATCCAACCTCATGATTTTAAAGAGAAATAACCATCAGACAATTTATACACACAGATATGGGTAATTTCTCAAAGGACAGCTAACCTCTGGGGTCCTAACTGTGAAATCAGGGGATTTTCACCTCTTATGGTCCAAGAGAATAGAACTCTTGGAGTTGAGAAGACAATAATAACGAAAGCTGACACTTATAGAATGCTTGTTATATGCCGGCTGCCATTTTAAAGCACTTTATGTATATTAACTCACTTAATCCTCATAACAGTCCCATGGGCTAGATATTATTATTAGTTCCCCTATATTTACTGAAAAGGAAGCAGGACCAGAGGTTAGGTAGCTTGCCCAGAGGCCCACTGCTAGTGAGAGCTGGTGCTGGGATCCAGCCCAGGTGTTCTGATTCTGGCGTCCATAGTATTAGACCGCACTGCCCCTCTGAAGGGCTGTGGAACGGGGGACGCTGTGCACCGCTCTGGAGGCCGACAGCGCCTCGCAGGCTGGGCACTGCCATTGAACTACAACTCCCAGCGTGCAACTGGGCTCGCTATCTTCTTAACCCCTTCTTCACCAAAATTCCTCACTGTCTTGGGTAAAGCATTTTTATTGGCAAAATATGATCTCCTTAAAGGATAATTATGCAATTGAGCCATGGATGCAGATGTAAGTGGCAGTAGATAGTGGAGAGGGAAAGATTCTAAGTTAAAACATGCTTTGCATTGTTTAGGCTTCAAAGGAAGACATCAGAGAGATTACCATAGGAAAGATTTTTTTTTTTTTTTAATTTAGAAATGTGTACTGTGAAAATATCCATAAGGGTGTTTTAGAGCACCCATTCTCAAACTGGGCTGCACTTTGGAAACACTTCAGAAATTAAGAAAAATACTTAATGCCTGGGTCATATTCCTAGAGGTTTTGATTTAATTGGTCTGGGGTGTGACTTTTAAAAGCTCCCCATGAAATTCTGAATAATTCCTACTGGGTATAAAACAGGAGGCATGCATGTCATGCAGGGTGCCACGTGGGGAAGCAGCAGGGTTGGCCAGGAGGCAGAGGGAGTGGGGGGACGTGTGGACCAGAGCCTTTATTGTGGTTTCTGTGGGAAGGAACAGGCAGGGTAAACAGGTTTAGGATTGGCTAGTTTGAATAATAATCTCAGTGAGCTTTGGAGCATAGGAGCTGCCCCTAGTTGTCTGGTACCTGGCCCTGGGGTGATTAGGGCAGGTGGATAGTGGTCCCTGAGTGGTTGGGGGTATGGACTCTGAATTAGTTGGTTTGCATGTGAAAGGTGTGCTCTCCCAGGTGAGTCAGGTACTATCTCCAGTAATTGCTGACTCTGGAAGGGCAGTCCCTCCCGGGTCAGCAAGGCCCCAAGTGTCAAGACATCAGGATATGGAAAATAAACAGACGTGCTTAATATACTCTTCTACCCACCCTTTAATACGAAGCAGCTGACCAGCTCCACAAGCACTGTAGGGAAGCACCCTATTAAGAATGGTAGTCTGCAAGGAAGGGAGTAGGAAGGCCAGTGAACGTTCGTTCACCAGGAGGGTTTCAGCCCTGGCCCTACTTAGTTTACCAAGATTCCAAACCCACCACAGGGTAATACCCAGGCAAATGGAAGAAAGGCAGCAAGTTCTACTGCTTTAAAAAGCCTCCTTGAAGGCAGGACTCACCATTTACTTATCTTTCTATGCTCTTGATTAAATGATCATTAACTAAAAGAAACAGCTAAAATGGTCCTGTAAAAAAGACAAATTAGTTTAGAGGTGTGGGCTGGTACTTTATCCTTAACAAAAATAAACTTTGTTTTTCTTAATTTTTATTATCAAAGTTAAGTATGCTGAATTTATACAGGTTTATACCTACCTTCATTCAAAGTTGAGTAAAAAATTACCTGTGGATTGGAAGCTATTGCTTGTGTCCCCAAAGGAAGACCCCCCACCTCTGGCTCATGCTGGTTGGAGAAATTAAACCAGACCCACTTTCTTTACCTGATTCAATTCCCAGGGAAGGAAAAATAATGTAATTGATGGTGATGATGACGACAATGACTAACATTTAACACATGCTTATGGACACTGTTGTAGGTGCTTTAGAACCAGTGTCTCATTTAATTATCATAACAGACAGTTTAGTTATTATTTGCCCCAAAGTTTTAAATGAGAACACTGAGGCACAAAGAGGCTAGACATCTTGCTGAAGATACGAAGTTGAGCTGGCTTAACAGTGAGGCATTCAGACATTAGAGTCCGTGCTTTGATCACTCCACAGCGCCGGCTCCCTGCATCAGGGTGAGCTCCTGGAGCAAAGGCATCTCACCTTATTCACGCAGAAGCAAACAATAACTGCCTGAGCGCAGACCCCCTGTGAAGTGATGGCTATTTGGCCCTTGCCCTAGTCTAGCTGAATAACCATGGCTAACCCTTGGAAAAGCTGTGGCATATGGGATGGTTGTCTCTGGAATGTGGAAGAAAAATTGGGCTGAGGTCTGGCTCTGCAATGGATGGAATGTGTGACCTTGGGCACAATTCTTAACATCTGCGTTCTGATTTTCAAAGGAAGTTCTGAGCTGGGTGATCTCTGAAGATCATGTCCATGTAAGCTGCCCCTGCCAGCAATCCTACTGGGGAGTGATTACTGGAAAAAGAAGGAAAGTGTTGAGAAAGTTCTTGCACATCCAAAAGTAAGTAGCAAATAGCTGTTTGAGTGTCCTGAGGAGTTCTGAAAACATTGGGCCTGGTTGCCTCCTGCTCCATCTTGCACCATATGCCTGAAGCTAGTGAGTGGATAAACATGATTTGCAGCTATTCCTGGGTGCTCCAGAAACTTTGAAAAGAAGGAAGGAATGATTATTTAGTGAGGTGAGTATTATAGAAGACCCTGGGGAAGACAGGGTAGGGAGGAGGGTGAGGAATTTCACGGTTTTGATCCCAGAATTCCCATTAGGTGCTGTGGGTATCAACTCAAAGCAGTATCACCTTGGTAGGAGGTGCTGAGAAATGCCTGAGGTCATTTGTGTTGACACCCAGCTGGGGGTTGCAACTTGCATTTGTTCAACTAGAAATGCTAACATCCTGCCACTTTGGGGACCACTGCACACAACAAAAATTGTCCTACACCAAATGCTCTTAGCACTGCCACTGAGAAGTAAAACAGGTTTTCATAGTGGAGAACATAGCAAACCTCTTTGTGGATTTTTCTCAACATTAATCAATAATCCATTAACTCAGGAAAACTAAACGCTCTTCATCCAAAACAAATTGGCAGATTATCCTCTGGCAAGAACTGTGAAGCCACTGGGTGGTCTTGGATGAGGTGTTTCATTTCCTTAGGCCTCAGTTTCTCCATCTTTATAGCACAAACCTTCCTAATTCCTCTCCCCCAAAAACAGAAATACATTATAAAAATAGAGGCTTAGTTCAGGTGTGATGGCTCATGCCTGTAATCCTAGCACTTTGGGAGGCTGAGGTGGGAGGATCACTTGAGGCCAGGAGTTCAAGACCAGCCTGGGCAATATAGCTCGACCCCATCTCTACAAAAAATATAAAACTTAGCTGGGCGTGGTGGTGCACACCTGTAGTCCCAGCTACTCAGGAGGCTGAAGCAGGAGGATCACTTGGGTCCAAAAGTTTGAAGTTGTAGCAAGCTATGATGACACCACTGAACTCTATCTTGGGCAATAGAGTAAGACCCAGTCTCAAACAAACAAACCAAAAAAAAAACCAGACACTTAGAAAGACTTTGTTTTTCCCATTTTGTGTACTGTAGATACATGTACTGCAGTTAACCAAAATGCATATGGTAAAGTTTAAACCAAAAGTCTACAGAATCAAGTGATCTCTGAATATTTTTAATGAAGTATGATTTTAACTATTTAGCATTTTCTCTGGAAATGTATTTGAATTTTATCGGAGCTAAGCATCAAAAATGTAGGCAAGGTCATGGTATGCCATCCTTCCTACTGGCTAGCCTTGAATAGAAGTCAATTTAAGAAAAGAAGATCATTAGTGAATAAAATAATTCTAATAATTCTAAATCATGGGCAAGGTAAAAACAATTTAGCCCAAAAAGATATTCTGGGGTGGTACGAAGGAGAAACAGTGGCTCTACGGGGTTTTGCCGTAGAGTGGGGCTTAGTTATTGGAATATAATGTTGAAAATATGATTACTCTTCTTTCTTCCTCTTCTACTTTAAACCTGAATCATTCCCAAGATAGTTCTTAGCAGTCATTTTTTTAAAAAAGAGACACTCCTTTATTCTTTCAAGGAAACCATTAACTGCGTTTTAAATTTTGCTTTGTTTTAGTTTTTTTTGTTTAAGATTCTGAAATTAGAAGGAAAATCATGCAACTAGACTGTTCATGCTTTGGAAACTTGAACTTCGCGATGTTGGATTTCAGGCTTTTTGCTTTTGTCTTAGCCCTTTAGAAGGGTTCTGTTTTGTTTTGTTTGGCTTTATATTCTCATTCTGGAAGAAGTAAGGGCTTTCCATTGCTGCCTGTGACTTGTGGCCTGTAGTTTCTGTGACTACCCATTAGTTTCTGTAGGAACGATGACCCAAGAAGCTAGGAATTTGACCCCAGAAAATAGCAAGGGAATGACGGAACTGGTTATGACCATAGGATTAGTGCCCCACGGGTCCAGGGCAGAAACGGACAGCGGGGAAGCACCAGGCTTCTGCACCAGCCCTGCTGCCGGCCCCACGGTCAGCACCGCAAGCACCTACTACCCCCAGGAGTGGTGCCAGGAAGATGGGAAGATGGCAGAACCTGTACTTGCTGGGCCCCTACGGGCCAGGTGCTTCCCCTACATTGTCTCAAGTGATCAGCCCACCTGCCCTGCTAGCAAGGCATTCTCATCCCCACCCTACAGATGAGGAAACAGAAGCTTACAGAAGTTAAATTACTTGCCCAAGACCATATATTTTGGCTTCAAACTTACTTCTGTCTGTTTCCAAAATGTTTTTCATGTGATTCCTTATTTATGATGTATATGAAACTACGGGCAGTTTTTGAGTCCTTGTGTATGTGAAGCAAGTATTCTGTGAAATGTTTGTATAGTATTATTTGTTTATATGATGCTTGGGGCAAGGAAATGACTGAGGCTGACACCTCCCTGTCTACGGAGCCTCTCTGGGGATACCCGGGGGTCTCCTTGGGTCGTCTAGATTCAGTAAGATGCAGCCTTGTGTGGGGGCTACGACTCAGGCCCTGGCTTTGCTATTTAGCAGCTGAGTGACCCTGGGCAAGGTTTTACACTGTGTCAGCCTCAGTTTGCTCATCTATAGCACGGAGATAGTGCTAAGTGCTTATGTCGTGGCATGGCTATGAAGAGGACATGGGATGATGGAAGGGAGTGCTTAGCACACAGTCAGCTGTTATTGCTCCAGTCTGTCTCTGCCATGCACAGCACCCCCTGATAAAAGAGCCCCTCCTGAAAGGTCAGAATGACAGCGGAGTGGGGAGTGACAGGAGAAGCTGGGCCTGAGGAGTGGGGAGAACATGCTAGAACAGCTGCCTTCCTGAGCGAGGTGCACCCGTCCACACTAGGCCTGTGTGATGGGTACTCCCATTCTAGTCTGAGGGCGAGTCACCGAACCCTGGAGGAACACAGTCCAGAGGTGGCATTTCCTCCCGTCCCTTTGCTGGAGCAGAGCCAGGTCTCAGAGGGGCTCTCTCAGAGGACAGCGTCGGCACCCTGAACCGATGGTTACACTCCTGCCAGGAAAACAGCGTCTCCTTCTGTTACTCTTCTGGACCAGCGTGAAAACGAGTTGTGATGGACACGGGCCTTGCTTGTGTGGTGTGTCTGCCGTCCAACATCTGACTGTCATTACGTTGCTCCTATTAGAGCTAAGCGAACACTGGGCTTGCTTTGTTTTTATACTATGACAAGAGAATCTTATTTCTTACTCAGCATAGTTGTCTCAGTCCGTTCATTCAACAGATGTTTAAGCACGTCCTCCCTGTGAGGCACTCAGTGGAGAACTACTCCCCCAGGGTTCCTGCCTTCAAGCATCACACAGTCTAGTGCAGGAGAAGAGCAATGAGGCACGAGGAGACGATGTGTGGAAGGGGACGCTGGCACCATTGAAACTAAAGCCAATGCTCCTACCCAGCCTTGATCCCCCCAGGCAGCCTCCCCAGGGCCCCGCTTCCCTGCGCGTGTCAGGACTGCAGCAGTGGACAGCACCCCACCTCAGCCTCTTTCCCCCAAACAGATCTGGGAAACCTCCTCCCTCCTTCACCTCCGAATTCTCACAAAGATGACCGAGGGTTTTGAGATATGGTTTCTGGGGAACACCAGGGAACAAGGAGAGAATAATGACAAACAAGAAAAGTACAAGGAGAAAAAGGCGTCATGCCTCACTGGGCCTTGCTTGGATATTGAGCATTGTGCGGAAAAACCTTTCTGTGTGCATGACACTGTGTCATTTACTTCTCTGAGTTTGACATTATTGATATGCCCATTTTCCAGATAAGGAGACTGAGGCTAGAGAGGTGAAATGAATAGGTCATAAACCTAACCGATGGCAGAGCTAGGATTTGAACCCAAGAAAAGGAGAAGGTTAATTGATCATTTCTTATTAAGAGCAATATTTTTTGTGGGGACATGAGTGGGAGGCACTATTATTCCCTAAAAAGGGCCATTAGGGAGAATAAAGAAAGAGATTCTTGGTAGGTATTTTAAATCCTCCAGCACCTGGTAGTGCTGGCCACAGGCAGAGCTCAGTCAATATTGAGTCAGTGAGGGTAGCGGTGTGGGAGGGGGTGAGGCCCCTCAAATAGTCTCTCCCAACTTACCAGGACCCACACAGGAATGTCCCCTGCCAATCCCAGTCACAGACCAGCTGCCTGCACCCTCTTCTCTTCCATCTTGCAGCTCCAAGGTATTTGGGACTGCTTGGTGGCTGGTCTCCACCACTACTCTCTGGTTCCTGCAATCCCTGGGACTTAGTCTCCATGGCTTCTCCGGACGATGCTTTCCCAGGAGACGATCCCACAGGACCTTTTCTTTTTAAGGATCAGAAGATTACAGTAGTCCAAGACCCTCAGAGGTGCCTGAAACTGCAGGTAGTACTGAACCCTAGATATACTCTGTTTTTTTTTGATCTGATAACCCAGATGGTTACTATGTGACTAATGGACAGGTAGAGCACTGGATCCACTGGACAAAGGGATGATTCATGTCCCCGGGCAGGACGGAGAGGGATGACCTGAGATTTCATCACAATACTCAGAACAGTATGCAATTTAAAACTTATGAGTAGTTTATTTCTGGAATTTACCACTTAATAATTTTTGGACCTTAGTTGACCATGGGTAACTGAAATTATGGAAAGCAAAAACGTGGATCAGGGGGAACTACTATACAACAGATATTTAATAGCAAATATGAGGATGTTGTAGAAGTTGTGGGACCTTCCCAACTGCTCCATAAATGGCCTGCTTTTATTTCCTGACTTCCTGCGAGTCAGACAACAGTTTTGCCTCTTGCTACCTGGGTAGCGATCTTTGGCAGGTTATTTAACCTCCCCGACAACATCTGTAAAATGTCACCATCTCTTCAAGTTGGGGTGAGCCTTCAAGATGGTTCTGTATTTGAAAGTTCTTAGCTCAGAGAAAGTGCTAAATAAATATTGTTATGAACTGAATTGTGTCCACCCCTGGAAATTCATATGTTGCAGCTCTAACCTTCCATATGTGACTGCATTTGGAGATGAGGTCTTTAGGAGGTAATCAAGGTTAAATGAGGTCATAATATTGGAGCCCTAATGCAATAGGCTTACTGTCCTTATGAAAAAAGGAAGAGACACCAGGGTGCACACACACCGAGGAAAGGCCATGTGAGGACACAGGGAGAAAGTGAGTGACTGTCTGCAAGCCACGGAAAGAGGCCTCGAGAGACACCAACCTACCGACGCTTGGATCTTGGACTTCCAGTCTCTAGACTGTGAGAAAATATGTTTCTGTTGTTTATGTCATCCAGTCTGTAGTGTTTTGTTGTGGCATCCTGAGCAGACTAATACAAATGTTCATTCCACTTCCTTTTCTTTCCTTGTTTGAACACACTCACACATTCAAGGGCAACTCAGAATTTGAACTAGAATATTTTTGACCTGCCTGAGTCCAACTTGAGCCACTGGGATTCAAAACTTGGAAGGAAGACAGAGGGAGAGCAGCACATGCTCTTAGTGTTATAGTAGAGCATTGGTTAGGGCCTGCCCAGGGATGATTTAATTATCTAGGCTGAGGAGTGGATCTTCAAGTTTCTGCTTACTAGTGATCAAAGGCTCGGACTTTGCTGTTACATCTGAACTTGCAGACCTATGTCTAGTAGAGATGTGAATGAATTCTGAGAGGTAGAAGATATAATCCTCAAGGTTATGGTTCTGTTGCCTGTAGCACGTTAACCAATTTTGTATCTAATAATCCTCAAGGTTATGGTTCTGTTGCCTGTAGCACGTTAACCAATTTTGTATCTAAATCAACTGGCTTATCCCAATATTCTTTCTCCAATGCCCATTTGATTTCAGTGCCTTGCCTCTAATTCTCTTTGGAACCAACTTTATCATCCTTCGCTATTGAGTTCAATAAATCTCTGACACATGTTCATTCTACATTTGTATAAGAATCATGTTTTGACTTTTGTTTGAAAAGTATACTTTGACAAATACAAGAAACTCTAATATTTCTGGAATATAAAGATCACACTTTAAGGAGAGATATGACCTAGGATTGGGATTTACTTTTTTTTTTAATTTCTAGATTTTCTGTGTTTCTATATTAGCAGTTTTAAAGCATCAATATTCAAGAAGCACAAAATCTGTTATCTACAGAAGAATTTTATTCTTCTCACAGACAGAGAAAATCTAGAGTGAAATGTAAAGTTGGTTTTTATGCTTTGTTCTACTCCTTCTCTCCTCCTTCCCACTTTGCCATACACTGACAGGGCCTTTTACCTGGGTCTGTCATTGTATCTACTCATCCCAGATGGTGGGAAATGGTCTGATAGGATACAAGATCTGAGTACCTACTGTGGCTCCTCCAAGGCTATTTGCATTTCAATAGGGGACCAGTGCTTTAACCTAATGGCTTTTAGATGTGTTCCTTGGGCTTTGTCTCACTTCCCAGATTTTTTTTCTCCCTGCCAGTCCTCCCCATGAGCACATTTCAGCCAAACAACTCCACAGATACACTTAAGATTCAGGTAAGATTTCGTTTGAATGTTCAATTAGTTAGAAAGCATTTAATCCAAAGAGATTAAGTTTCAATAATGGCAGAGGCAATTGTGGTGTCATGGAAAGAACCTTGACGTCTGGACTCGTGGGTGAGTCTGTGCTCTGCCCTTTACCAGCTGTGTGATCTTGTGCAGATCACTTGATTTCGTAGACTCTTGTGACCCAGGCCTGTCACTTAGCCTTGTGGGAGAATTGTGAGCATTGAGATCATGCACAGTTGACCCTTGAACACACGGGCTTGAACTGTGCAAGTCCACTTACACGTGGATGTTTTTCAATAAATATATCGGAGGCTGGGCACAGTGGCTCATGCCTGTAATCCTAGCACTCTGGGAGGCCAAGGCAAGCAGATTGTTTGAGCTCAGAAGTTGGAGACCAGCCTGAGCAAGAGCGAGACCCCATCTCTACTAAAAAGTCTCTACTAAAAATAGAAAAATTAGCTGGGCATCTTGGTGCACACCTGTAGTCCAGCTACTCAGTAGACTGAGACAGGAGGATTGCTTGAGCCCAGGAGTTTGCGGTTGCAGGGAGCTCTGATGATGACTCTGCACTCTACCTGGGGTGACAGACAGACTCAAAACATAAATTAATTAATTAATAAATAGGAAAATGTTTTGGAGATTTGCAACAATTAAACAACTCACAGATGAACTGCTTAGCTTAGATATATAAAAAAAAAAAAAAAACAAACCCAAGAAGATGTGTCATGAAAGCATAAAATACATGTAGATACTAGTCTATTTTATCATTTACTACCATAAAATATACATAAATCTATTATAAAAAGTTAAAATTTGTCAAAAGTTACCCACACATAGACCATCTGTAGAGTTATTTTCAGTTGAGAGATGTAAACAAACATAAAGATACAGTATTAAATCATAACTGCATAAAATTAACTATAGTGCATACTGTACTACTACATATTGTAGGAAAAAGTGATCTCTCATGGTTCTCAAGTATTTTTCATCATGTTTATTTAGTGCAATACCATAAACCTCAAATAACCCCATGGGAGCCATACAAAGTGCGACTAGTGACGCTGGAAGTGCTCCCAAGAAGCAGAGAAGAGTCATGACATTACAAGAAAACGGTTGATTGTTTGATAAGTACTGTAGCCTGAGGTCTGCAGCTACAGCTGCCTGCCATTTCAGGATAAATGAATCCAGTGTAAGGACCACTGTAAAAAAAGAAAAGGAAATTTGTGAAGCTGTCACTACAGCTTTGCCAGCAGCTGTGAAAACCTTGCATCTTTTGAGAAATACCTTTTTCTGTCACGTTAAAAATACAAGCTTTTCTGTGGTACAGGATTGCTGTAAGAAAGACATACCTATAGACTCTGATTTGATAAAAAAAAACAAAGTCATTATGTAGCAACTTAAATCAAAAGGAAGGTGAAGGATCTAAAGCTGAAGAATTTAATGCCAGCAAAGGATGGTTTAATAATTTTGTAAAGAGGTTTGGCTTTAAAAATGTCAAGATAACAGGAGGAGCAGCTTCTTTTCACCAAAGGGAGGCAGATGAGTTCCCAGACACCATTAAGAGAACCATTGAGAAGAAAGAATATTTGCCAGAACAGATTTTTAATGCAGACGAGATTGTGGGTATGGAAAAAAAAGTAGGGGGTGAAGAGTTTCAAGATATGGATGGTAGAAAAATTCAAGTGCTAATAGAAACCACACCCAAGGAATTAAGAGAAGATGACTTGGTGGAGATGAAGTTTCTGAGCCAGTACCGGACGATGAGGAAGAAGACGTAGAAGAAGCAGTGTCACAAAACAAACTGACATTACACAATCTGGCAGAAGGGTTCCAATCATTCAAGACTACTTTTGACTTCTCTTATGACATGGACTCTTCTATGGCACAGTTGCTGAAACTAAACCAAATGGTGGAAGAAAGATTGGTACCCTATAGAAACATTTTCAGAGAAATGAAAAAGCCAAAAAGGTCAGACAAAAATTACAATGTATTTCTGTAAAGTTACACGGAGTGTGCCTGCCTCTCTACCTCCCCTTCCACCTCCTTCACCACCTCCACCTCTGCCCTGAGACAAGACCAACCCTCCTCTTCCTCCTCCTCCTCTGCCTACTCAATGTGAAGATGATGAGGATGAAGACCTTTATGATGATTCACTTCCACATAATGCCTAGTAAGTATATTTTCTCTTCCTTATGGTTTTTTTAATAACATTTCCCTTCTTTAGTTTATTTTATTGTAAGAACACAATATATAATACATATAACATGCAAAATATGTGTTAATCAACTATGTTATTGGTAAGGCTTCTGCTGAACAGGCTATTAGTAGTTAATTTTGGAGGGAATCAAAAGTTATATGAAGATTTTCAACCATGTGGGAGGTCGGTACTCCTACGCTTGTGTTGTTCAAGGGTCAGCTATAAAGAGATGTGATTTTGGAAGGTTGTTAACAACTTCAGGCATTGCTGACATGCAGTGGAGGGGATGTTTGAGGGCCACAAGGACAGCCCCTAGAACTCCTCAAATCACGCTGATTAAGTGGCCACCTCGTCACACATTATTGCTTTTAACCTTAGTGTGTGAGCACTTGCTCTCTGGTTACCTTAAATTCCTTTTGCCACCCATCTGGTCCTCCAGTTTCTAATTAAAATCTGGAAGTTTCATGAAAATTCGGCAGGAACAGTTTTTATGAAATGTTTTCTCCAGTGGAGCAGATTGTGCTGCTCATCCGAGGCAGCTCTCAAACTAATTTAACTCTCAGCCTTGTAGCCTTCATACAGAAAGGCAGGGAAAGCAAAAATGGAGCTGTGGTGAATGGTGCCAGTTGGACTGCCTCATGCTTCTGACTCATTTCAGAACCATTATCATGTCAATAGAAACATCCCCTCTACTCTCCATATTTTTGCAAGGAAATGCTATCAGAAAAGCAAGGTCCAGAGAGAAACAGTGCATTAAATTGCAATCAGGCTTATAAACAAAGTAGCGCTAGATATCTAGTGTTGCCTTGGTCACTGGATCAAAGGGAAGAAATAGCATTGGAAAAATGGGGAGAGAAAAGTCTACATATCTAAAGCAAGGCAGATATGATATGCTAATAAATAGCTATTATTTACTAAACATTTACTATGTGCCTGACACTGTGCTTGTAAATAAATTTTCTTGTTTGATCCTCACAATTGATGTATTAGTCAGGGTAGGCTAATTGCCATAACATACATCCCCAAATCTCAGTGGCTTAGTATTGTAAAGCCTGATTTTTCATTCGTGTCATAGTATGAGCAGGAGGAAGGGGAGGGGCTATAAAGTTCCTTCTTGAGTAACGCCACACTCCCTGGGACCTTAGAGTTCTTCACTGGGTCTTCTGCATCCCCCTGACAGATGAGGAGACAGGGAGAGAGTCCACATGGCAAGGATCCCGTGGGAGGTTTCTTAAGGTCAAGGCCAGGATTTGGCACGCATCACTTCTGCCCACATTCCATGGGCCAGAACTCAGTCATATAGCCTACCTAGCTACAAGAGAGGCTGGGAAATGTCCACTAGGGCTACAACTAGGAGGAAAAGGAAACAGCGTTTGGTGACACATAGTCTCTGCCATAACTACTCATCATTATCCTCATATTACAGATGAAACTGAATTTTAGACAGGAAAACCAACTTGCCCAACAGCACATAGTAAGGAACTGATTGAACCGGGATAGGTTCTTGGTATGGTAAGTTCTTGGTAGAGCCCAAGAACCTGATCACAGGTTATTGAGCTTTGAAAGCAGAGAAGAAATTGTTACTCTTCCTGAGCACATTCTCCAAACCTGGGCATTTCCTGAAATTTTCAAGGTAACGTGGACTTTATAGTTTCCAAGACTATAATGGAAAGACAATAGTGGGGACAGGATGAGGTCAAGACAATCTAAGGTGGTATCTCTTTAGGAACTTGATTCCCCTGAAGGCTCGGGTCTGGTCATCCTGACATGCTCCCCAGGTGTTAGATGACAGAATTGAGCTCATCTTGTGCTGAGGCCAAGCCTGCACCCTTAACCATTGCACCCTTGCTCAAAGATTCCCTTAAGATTCCCTTGTTTTACAGCACCTGATTTGATATGGCAGCAGGGGCACCTGCCACATTTTAGACTTGGTGGCAGGGCACTAGAACCTACCCCCCTCTGCCACATCCCATGAGCAGTGGTGGTCCCACTGTGTCACTGAGGCCCAGATGATGAATTTCTTTCCCTGTTCTGTGTTCAAGCCAGGTAGAACTATGAACATCCCCATAAGCTCACCGTGTTTCTTGCCTCCAGGCCTTTGTACTCATTGTTCCCTCAGCCCAGATGGATCTAGAATCACTGGTGTGAACTTAGACATTGGGAATATTTTTTTAGCTCCCCAGGTAGTTTCATTTTATGACAAGGATTGAGGTCCAATGAAAGGATCTGTCTTTGTAGCCAATCACATTCTCCTTGGCCAGATCAGTGAGTGAACATAGTCCTTACCAATCAAAGTAGACAGGATTTTGGGGAGTCCACTCTCATGGTCACTATCATTTCTCTGATTGTCCTAGACTCACACAAGTGTATTTTCAAGGGCCCCTATAACACCTTTAACCTGTTCCTATCATAGAATTAGTCCATGTTATGCAATAGACCAGCCTGGGAGATGCTTCCCTGATTTGGAAGACGGTCTACTCCCATGTGCCATTGTAGCTTGCTAGGGTTACCCTGGCTCCTCCACTGCTCTGTAGGACATGGAAGTGGTAGCAGTGGGTTCTAGTTCTCTGCCCCAAGTCTCAAATGTGGTAGAATGGAGCTTTTCCAATGCATCTTGGTTATATTCTGAGGAAAGAAAGACTGCTGCTTTAAATCAGTCTATTATTATTATTATTTTTTTTTTAAAACATGGTCTCGGTCTGTCACCCAGGCTAGAGTGCTGTAGCCAATCACATAACTCACTGTAACCTCGAACTCCTGGGCTCAAGCAATCCTCCTGCCTCAGCCTCTTGAATAGCTGGGACTATAGGCAGGCACCACCATGACTGGCTAATTTTTTGGGTTTTTTTGTAGAGATGGGATCTTCTTATGTTGCCCAGGCTGGTCTCAATTCCTGGCCTCAAGCAACCCTCCCACCTTGGCCTCCCAAAGTGCTGGGATTATAGGTGTGAGCCACTGTGCTTGGCTTGTTTTAAATCTTGACCCTTCTGTACTCCACTCAGCCCCTAGTATTAATATTAGACACCTAAATGGCCTTGCCTTTCTACATCTCCCATCTCCCCAGCCCCACATGAATTCTGTGTCCAGCCAAATGAAGGTTACTCACAGCCCTGGGTTTCCTGCTGCTCTGTCTTTGGTCACACTGTTTGCTTTCCTAGCATGTTCATCTCTTCCTCTTCCCACCCTCAAGGTTCTGCTCAAATGTTACTCCCTTGAACTCAAGCTCAGAGTTTAGTTTCTAGGTTCTCCAGGGGAGAGGGGAGTCAAGAAAAGAGTTCTGGGAAAACTGAGGGATGGATTCTGCACCTGTTGATCCAGCCACCCAGGCACTGTAGACATACCTTAGGGACAAAGTGGCTCTGTGTGTGTAAACTGGATGTTCTGTACCCCACAGGTGCTGTAACCCAGAAGCTCAAACCTGTTTGGTGCAGGTGTTCCAGAGGTGGCATGGTCTCCAGGGTGGGGAGGAGAGATTGAGAGAGAGAGGGAGAGAGACAGAGAGAGTGACCATGTCCAGCCACTCCCTAAGAATCTCTTAGGACCATCAATGGTTGTCTGTCTTGATACCATAGCAATTTCTAAACCAGGGTCTCATTCCAGGCAACTGAACTTTAGGGTTTTTGTAGTGATATAAAACAAAGACAAATAGCAGACAGCAGAGCCCTTTGGTGGACTTGCCAGGCTTTCTGGTTTCTTCTTCTGTGAGGCAATATTAACTAATTAACAATTAATAAATTAACCACTTTGGACTATCTACTCCTGGAGCTCTTGGTCTTATTTGCGGGATAAGTACCCTGTAAGAGTAAGATGAACTGTCCCAAGCAACAAGATGAAACTTCAACATCTTTATGGTTTGAGCAATAAAACAAATGTGACCTTATTTTACACTAAAGGCAGATAAAGAACATGCCAATTAAATTGATGAAGTAAAGCACCTTTAATTTGGTACCTCATTTTCTTCCTCATATTGCTGATGTACTGAAGTCATTCCATAAAGGTATATCGAGTGCCAGGCACTCTTGTACATGCTGGGACGTGGCAGATTGCTGGGCAGAGTGGTCCCTGCCCTCAGGGAGCTTCTCATTGGTACCCGGAAGCTCTTGCTCCATTCTCAGAACCTCTCTCTTGCAGGTGTCTGGCTATGTTAGAATTCAAAAGCAGCTTTAAAATGTTTCCCCCAGGAGAACAGAGAGGTAGTAATCAGTATGGGAAGAGGGGAATTGCTGCCTTGACACCTAGGAATTGAAGGATGAATATGTTTGTCTCATGTCTGTTTTCTCCACGTGAGAAGCAGCCGGCTCCACTGATTGTGTACTGTTGAGAGTGACCTTTCCATTTTTCTCTCTTGGAAACAGGTAATTTAATGTGAAGCATCTATTGATGGACTGCAAGTATGAAGAATTCTCAGGATAATGTACTTGATTTTCCCCTTGAAATGCAATTCACACTTATTAAATGTCTCTTCTATACAAGGCATGGAGCAAGATGCTTCACATACATTATCTCATTTAAGCCTCACAATCGCTTCTGATGTAGGCATCATTAACCAGCTTTTATAGACAGGATAAAAGGGGAAAGAGGAAATGGTAGCTCAGGGCTCTGAAAAGTGCTAATTCATTTCCAGTGGATGAATACACTTAATATCTTGTTTCTCTTAGATGGATTATGATAAACATCTTTAATATTAATACCTGCCTTACATTTGCATAATTCTTTCAACTTTTCAAAACCTCTCTCATATCTCATTTGATGCTCCTGCTAAGGCCTGTGTTAACAGTCTAGAACTATTGGATGGCGTCCCTTTGCAAACCTAAGTTTCTGCAGAGGAACTGGCTTTTGTTGCATAGCTAAGGTTCAGGACTAAGCTAGTGGAAATCTTGCTTCCAGAAATCCAATCTACATCTTCATTTGCAGGGTCTCCCTGGAATGGTACATCAGTGCTCTCATACCAGAGTGATTACTATGCTTACATCTTCCTCAGTATTCTCTACAACCCTAGATTTTTTAAATGTAGGTGTTTTTATTACCCTGTCCTCATTTGGAACTTCCTGACACTCAGTTTCCCCAAGTTAATCATGGCCAAAGGAAAAGGAAAGAAATAAAAAGAAGAAAAAAGGCAGTTCTGTGTGCTTGTGCAATGAGGTGCATTTATTCTCAAAAAAATTTAAAAAATTAAAAAAAACCCAGAAACCAGTGTAAATGAAGCAGAGAGCAGGTAAAGGCAGATGAAGCATAAAACAGGTGCTTACTTAATTGCTGCAGCTGGTGCCAAGTGTTTGGCATCATTTTTCTCCTCACTTTCAATTATTGGCACTGGTGCTCATTTTACTTTTTAGCTGAAGCATCTGAGAAGAGTCTAGGAAACTTCTCTGCGCTCTCACTTTTACAGGAAAGCAAGCAGGCAGTTTTTCTTACAAATACTGTAAACAAACACAAAAATTCTTGAAATTTTTTTTCCTCCAAACAACTCATTGACCATAGAAAGGGAAATTGGCTTAAATGCAACTTGACATTTTATTTGATTCTGTCAACATTGCTTAGGGTTGAATTTTTAGTTTGTTTCAAAAGATTTGTTTCAACTGTTCAGACTCATTTGTGTGATTTTGATTGAAGAATCGTATGTCTGAGCCCATAGCTTCCTAAGCTGTTTTCTTTTAAAAAGCAGATTGTTAAATTCCCCAATTCATTTTGCTCTTTGACTTGTCTCTTTTAAGTGGAGAAGGTAAAAGTTGCAAAAATATCAGATGCAATATTATTTTATGCCCGGTCATTCCACAGATATTTATGAAGAGTAAATACTGTGCCAAACAAAACCTTATGGAGAACAAACAGTGTGCCAAAAACAATACAAGAGACCACGAGGAATGCAAAAATATTAATAAATACGATGTGGTCTTTTTCTTTCAGCAAGTTGGTCCCAAAAGGAAAGTAAAATGAATACAAGGAATAACAACACGGTTCGAGGGAAGTAATAGTAATATGCTGAAGAAAAGCACATGTGTATCAATTATTTGTGATGGCAGATCTAACACAAAGAAAATAAAAATTCTTCATTTTCCCCCTCTTAAAGTAATTCTTCTTAGAGAATGCTATTCAATTACTGTATTTATGGTGATATTTGAATTCTGATGCGTTTCCCATACCTTTATCTCCTTCTATGGATTCTACTATGCAGAGAGAGACAGAGAGAGAGCATGCACAAGCACAGTTTTGAACTGAAAAAAATTTATTTTTATTTTGAAATTTTGTTTCAGACTGCATTTCAGGAAGGGGGACAGAAAGAAAGCTTGTGTTCCTGGAGGGCATTAGGAGACCTGTGTTCTGGTTTTGTTTTCACCTTTAGCCATTTGTGTTTGTGGTCCCTGAGTGCTTAACCTGGGTGACCTCCAGGGTTCCTTTCAGTCGTAATGGTCTGAGTGTGATGCCTCACATCTTGCCCTGAATGAATCCAGCAGCTGTCCCCTGGGGAGCAAAGGAAACTGAAGGCGGGAGAGAGTATCCGAGGCGCCAGGAGAAGTAGGGAAGAAAAGGTGGTATTTGGGTGAGACACTCTTGGACCTCTCTGCTTTCTCAGCTTCCTGGTGAAATACCACATCATTTGTAGAAAGTCCCAAGTTCAGAGCCACTCACAGTTTATAGTGGGTCTGATTCCGTCTCATTCCCAGTGGGTGTAGCACTGGCTCTGAGAATGTGGAAGCATGGTCTAGCCAAAAAAAATAATATATATATATATGTAAAAGATTTACAAGCTGGTTTAAGTTTGTGCTGAGTTGTGTCTACAAATAAGTCGTGAAGGTAAATGAAGTGAGTTCGAAGGAGCTGCCAGGAGGAAATGGGGGAACGTGTGGAGTGAGAGTGAGGAATGCCATTTTTCTGCATGGTTCTTTCCTGTCTCACTTCACAGCCAGCAGTCTGGGCCAGGTCTCCCAATTACCCACTGCCCAGAGGCTGCTGATGGTCCCCTAGCAATACCCTCACTTCAGACTCTCCCGGTCCAGTTCACACATCACTGTCCTTCCTCAAACACTCCTCTCACCACGTTGCTTCCCTAGGCAGAGATCTGTTATGAGTCACTGTTACTTGGCACATCTCGTCTCAACTCTTTTATTTAGTTGTTTATTTATTTATTTATTTTGATTGTATATGCTTAAGGTGCACAACTTGATGTTTTGAGATACATATACAGACTGAAATGATTACTGCAATCAAGCAAATTAACATATCCACCACCATGCATAGGTACCTATTTTTGTGTTTGTGTGGTTAAGCACCTAAAATCTACTCTCTTAGCAGATTTTCAGTGTACAATACAATATTATTATTATTATTTTGAGACAGGGTCTCACTCTGTGACCAGGGCTAGAGTGCAGTGGCGTCATCATAGCTCAGTGCAACCTCAAACTCCTTCCTGTCTTCACTGGGGTGGAGCTCCCACACCTAATCTATTTCCTTTTAGTGGCTTCAATATCTGCACCATGGAAGCCTCCCTTCCTCCATCCTTCAAGCATCCCCTTATCGCTGCTATTTTAATGAACCTTTCTCTTTCCAACATCACCCAGTTCTAAGTACCGAACCAAATACCTTTCTCCTGTGGCAAGATTTTCTGAACTTGAACTTGTGATCTTTACCTCCTGCTTCAACATTTTATCCATGTATTTCCTTTTTTAAAAACTTTTTTTAATCAAAAAGAGATGCTTCAGCTTTGGCCTCCCAAAGTGCTGGGATTACAGGTGTGAGCCACTGCACCTGGCCTATATTATCTTTTTAATTCCTAGAAATTTCCCAAGCTGATCATTGAAATTATCTGGAAAGTTAAAAATTACCCACTTCTTCCCAAATTCAATGGCCTTTCCTTATTACGTAGCAGCCAATATTCACTGGCTTCCAGTTGTGTTCCAGGCATTGTGCTAAGCACTACAACAATAGAATATCTCATATGAAGATTATCCTTATGTCAGCTTTATGTAGTAGGTATTATTTTACAGATGAGAAAAACTAGGCTCAGAGAAGTTGAATAATTTGCCCAACAGCCCAAGTGAACGGGGTTGCACACAGTTCTGATTCCACATCCCATGTGTTTAAACACTGTTCCAAAATAAACATCAGAATCTCTGAGCACCCATTAAACTGCCAATTCCAGGCTCCACTGCCAGAAGTTCTAAACAAGCTGTGCCCAAGTCCTAGGAATCTGAATTCTTAACAGTTCCCCCCTGTGATTCTGATGTGAGCGTCCCCAGAACCACACACATTTTGAGAAACTGCCCCTCTCTATTGACATAATTGGCCACTTCCTCTTTTTGAACACTTCCCTTGGTTGCTATGATACGACATGTTTTTTTTTTTTGGTTCTGTGGACTCTCTGATTTTGCTATACTCCTTCCTCCTCTCTTGCCGGTGTCACTGCCCCCAGACTGTCCTCTGCCTGTCCCTCCCTCTGCTGTCTGCCTCCAGGAGCCCATCCACTAGCAGTGCTCCAACTTGGGCAGATGGCTCCCAACCTTGCCCTTCCAGTGCCAACCTCCTGGTGAGAGCCACAGAGCAGCGTGAAATGATTTTGGAACAGTCAAGAGCCCTAGCCGAGGCCCAGGACAAAATGTGAGGCAGGTGACATTGATCCTGCTGCCCCATCGCCCACTATGCCCTTGGTCCTTCCTCTGCCCATAAGATCTCTGTGCTTTGCAGTTTTCTAATCAAATCAGTTCAGCAAAAGAGCTGATCGTTTTACACTTTCACACTAATGTGTTAACTTTCCCAGTCATTTGCATTTTTAAAGCCTTTTATCTCTCTTTGTGGGTTCAACTGTTGTTCCTGTGTTGATGACAGATAGGTGGAATTTAGAGGGAAACCAGGACCCAGGAAGGAAGGAGGAAGGTGAGCAGATCTGGATGGGGACCTTCTCTTCCCCTTGAAATTTTCTGAAGTTTAGAGTCAAAAGCAGCCAGTAACACTGCTGGAAGGGCAGGACTTGGCCTCTCCTGCCTCCCGCACACTTCAGTGCCTTGAGCAGGGACAAGCAGTAACTGCAGCTGCTGCGGACTTGTCCCTGGAAGCCCAGAGGGTGAGGACAGACTGTGGAGTTGGCAGCCCTGCAGAATCTTGCCATCCCCGACACTCGGAATGGCTGACTCCTCTTCATCTTTCAAGTCTCAGCTTAAATGTTCTCTCTTCCAAGCAGCTGGTCCTGTTCACGGTGCTTACGAAGGCCCTTCTTGGTGATTCTTTGTGTTGACAGTTGTTTTCCTTCATTTCATATATCATAGTCTGAAATTATTTTGTTTATTTACTTGTTCTTTCTGTCTTCATTTGGAGAGTCAGGCTCAAAAGGGCAGAGACCGTGTCTGCCTTGAGCCCGCTGTGCTCATAGCATATTGCCGATTCATGCCAGATAATAAGTATTTGTAGCAGGAATGGGTGGATAGTTACACATCTACCACCAGGTGCTTCATAAATAGTCCTTGAGCTTAATTGAACTGCACCCAGTAGCTATCCTGGTTCTGAAGGACTGACTTGAGGCAATGGGAGCAGCATGTTCACCTCACTGCTGGGATAGGGTGGGGACTGCCTGGGAGGTGGCATCAAGAAAAGTTATGAAAGATGTTGAAATAGACAAAAAAGATGACTGGGTGTTCTGTCTAGCATGCTATTGAGTTGTCCAGATTTTTGTTGTCTTTGAGGTATTTTACAACTTTGTAAGTTGTAGAAAACTGGTAGTAATACAAATGATTCTTGTCCATAGAGATACAAATGAATTTTTTCTGGTGGAGGTGCAATTTGATTATTGTTCTGTGGATATTGAACAGTTTTGCATCTATTTAAATTCATTTTAGCTTTCCTGATTGCCTATATATGTATGTGCTTTGAATTCTCCTTTGAACTGCTTGTAACATCTTACTGGTTCCCTCATTAATTAGTTAAATAAAATCTCTGACACATAGTGATTTTATATTTGTACATGAGTCACAATTTTGGCCTTTTAAAAATTATCTTTTTAAATTGAATTTCATCAAATCAGGAATTTTTGTGCATCAAAGAAAGTGAAAATAACCAACAGAACAGGAGAAAATATTTGCAAATTATATCTAGAATTTATATCCAGAATATAAAATAATAGGGTTTGAATGTATGTATCCTTCCAAAATTCATATGTTGAAACCTAATCACCAAGGTGATGATATTATAAGGTGGGGCGTATGGGAAGCAATTAGGTCATGAGCACTTCACCTTACTAATGGGATAATGCACTTATATGCCATTCAGATATGAGAGAGTGCTTTCTGCTTCCATTTTTTGCCAAGTGAGGAAGCAGCAACAAGGCACCTTCTCGGAAGTGGAAAGCAAAACTTTACCAGATGCTGAATGTGCTGGCACCTTGACCTTGGACTGCCCAGCCTTCAGAACTGTGAAGAATAAATTTCTATTATTTATAGATTGCCCAGTCTGTGGTATTTTGTTATAGCTGCAGGAACGGACTAAGACAGAAATTTGTACTGAGAAGTGGGGTGTTGTATAACAAATACCTAAAAATATGAAACTGGCTTTAGAATTGGGTAATGGGGGGAGGCTGGACCATATAGGGCAATTCTGACGAGGGCTAATAAGAAAGAAGAGATGCAGAGAGAGCCTCGGTTTTCTTAGAGATTACTTAAGTGGTCGTGATCAGAATATTGGTAGAAATATGGATAGTAAAGGCCATTGTGATGAGATCTCAGATGGAATAAAGCAACATGCTATTAGAAACTGGAGGAAAGGCCATCCTTGTCATAAAGTGGCAAAGAACAAGATTGAATTGTGTTTGTGTGCTAGTGTGCTGTGGAAGGCAAAATTTAAGAGCAATAAAATTAAGATATGGGGCAGAAGAAAAGCAAAGTGTTGAGGGTACAGCAGATTCATTGTCTGAGAAGGGCTTGCTCTCTGCTTCCAAGATGACACCTTCTTGCTGTGTCCTCACATTACAGAAGATCTTGGACTTTCTCAATTTCCAGAACTATAAGAAATAAATTTCTATTACTTATAAATTACCTAGTTTGTAGTATTTTGTTATAGTAGGAACAGACAGTAAAGAACTAAAACTCAACAACAAAGCAAAGAACCCAATTCAAAAAGGGGCAAAGGACCTAAATAGACACTTCTCCAAAGAAGACACAAATGGCCAATAATCACATGAAAAGATGCTTATTAGTCCTAGAGGAAATGCAAATCAAAACTACAATGAGATACGACTTCACGGCTACTAAGATGATTATAATAAAAATACTTTTTAAAAAAGGAAAATAACATGTTGGTGAGAATGTGGAGAGTGTGGGAATGTAAAATGATACAGTTGCTATGGAAAACAGTTTGGTGGTTTCTCAGAAGGTTAAACCTAGAACTCTCAACATGACCCAACAATTCTACTTCTAGGTATATATGCAAAAGAATTGAAAGCAGGGGCTTGAACAGATAAGTTGTTTAACAGTGTTTACAGCAGCATTATTCACAATAGCCAAAAGGTAGAAACAACCCAAATATTATCCAACAAATGAATGAATGAACAAAATGTGGTATATACACAAATGGAATATTATTCAGCCATTAAAGGGAATAACACTTTGATATACACTGCAATATGGATGGACCTTGAAAACAACATGCTTAGTGAAATAAACCAGACACAGAAGAACAAATATTATATGATTCCACTTATGTGAGGAACCCAAAATAGGCAAATTCATTGAGACAGAAAGTAGAATAGAGATTACCAGGGCTGGTGGAAGGTAAAATGGGCAGTTATTGCTTAATGGATAAGGAGTTTTTGTTGGACATGAAGGAAAAGTTTTGCGTATATACAACATTGTGAATATAATTAATGCCACTAAATTGTCTGCTTACAAATTATTAAAATGATAAATATCATTGTATATATTTTACTATAATTTAAAAAATTACCTTCTAATGTGGGGAGAGGCCATGGCCAGAGTATGCTCATGATAGCGCCATGGTTGAGACCTGAAAGTCTTGCAGCCTGGTGCACGTGCCAGCTCACTTACTAGCTGTGTGACCACGGATGAGGCAGTGCTGACAGCTCTTGTTGATTGAGTTGGGGCAGCAGTGGCAGAAAGGGAGGAGACAAAGGGGATCTCTAGGTCTCTGGCTTGAGCACCAGGGTGATGAGGGAAGACTGGCAGAGGAAGTGGGGTTAGTTTGGAGCAGGAGTTAAAATTTCAGTTTGGGTCACGAAGGAGCTCAGGAAATTTCACCCCAACATATGACTCCTTGGCATAAAGAGTATTTTGAGTTAAAGGCCCTTTGAGATCCCCAGGCTCTTGGATGGGGCTTTCCCTCTATTGGAAATAGATAGTTGTAGATAGCCACGAGGAGATGTTAAGTGGAGAGGTGAATGTGGAAGTCTCAGCTCCGTAAAGAGATGTGGACTGGAGATACAAACTGGGGTGCATCGGCTTGTAGGTGGTCCTTTGAGCCATGGGAATGGCCGAGAGTGGAAGGTGGAGAACACCCAGCCCCAGCGCCACGGAACAGCAGGAGCCTGAGAAGGCACAGGCTCTGAGGAAGACAGAAAACTGAGCGTGGCCTCACGGAAGTCAAGAGAGACTAGTGACCTTGCTCTTGCCTTTTAGCAACTCTCTGTCTAGTGACCTGTTGTCAGTTCATCCACTGCTTAATTCTTGTCATGTGAGAGGGCAGCACCCAACACATAATGGTTCAGACAATTTTCCACAGCACACTTTATTGTCAGAAATTATGCTAAATGGGATAGGATGCATAAGGGCATTGTCAAATAAAAGCAAATCTGCACTTAGTGAGCAGAGACTCTATGAAAAAAGATTATTGCAATGGTGGGGAGGAGGGACTCTTGCAATGGCGGAAGTGGACTGTTGCAATAGGGAGAACACTGGCCATGAGATCTGCAGGTGTCTCAAGAGTTAGACAAACAGAAGTTCTCTTACAGAGAGAAGTAAACAAGGCTAGAAAGAACCAGGTGTGGGGAAACAGGATGAAGTGTGGCCCCATGGGATAGTAGGCCAGAGAATGTCTTTCCCTGAGGCCAGCCTGCTCTCGGGAGGGCCTGTGTGCCAACTAGGGCTGAGGATGGGTCAAAGCACAGGGGCTTGGAGGAACGAGAGAAGCTGTACCCAAGTTTAATCAACAAGCATTTTGTTCATGATCAGTGGGGACAAGCAGTTCAGCTCATCATTTATCAGGCAAGGAATGGGAATTTGTTGGGTCTGTACTAGGCTTGCCATGGGTTAAACAAGGGGCATCTGTGAGTCTTACCTAAGTCATATAAGAAAGAGTAGTTCTTTGTAGTAAGCTTTTTTCCAGAACACACACAAAAAATTGGGGGGAGGGCAGGGAGTGGGACTTCTTTACCCTTCACTGTTTTCCAGGAGCAAAGGGCTCAGGTAAAATGCAATATTGTCAACGTGCTATGGCATGTGAATTCCACCCCTCCAGTCTGTGTGACACCCTGGTGTTCTCAGCCAGTGTAGATATTCCTGCCCAGGAACTTAAGGACTGTCCCTTGCTGTGGCCCAGGTCCCAAATGCCCTTTCCTGAGTGTTTAAAACTTTTGACTCTTCCCTTGAAGGAGTCCCCATGCATGACTTACCAGGAGCCTGTCTTATCCCCAAGAGATGCATCCAAGAGAGTGTCATAACCTCTGCTTCCAAACCACCGGCACTAAGGCACGGTCCTGAGGGGAATGGACCATCCCCTTGCAAATTTGCATCCTATGGGCTGAATGCAGCTCACAGAAGTGTTATATCCGTGGGATGTTTTGCTTTAATTTTTAAACTTAAATTATATGCCAATATTAAAACTCAAGATATTAAATCTAAAAATCGAGATTTCCAGCTTCTCTTTAAAAATGGATTGCTCTAGGCCGGACGTGGTGGCTCACGCCTGTAATCCTAGCACTCTGGGAGGCCGAGGCGGGCGGATTGTTTGAGCTCAGGAGTTCGAGACCATCCTGAGCAAGAGCGAGACCCCGTCTCTACTAAAAATAGAAAGAAATTATATGGACAGCTAAAAATATATATAGAAAAAAAATTAGCCGGGCATGGTGGCGCATCCCTGTAGTCCCAGCTACTCGGGAGGCTGAGGCAGAAGGATCGCTTGAGCCCAGGAGTTTGAGGTTGCTGTGAGCTAAGCTGACGCCATGGCACTCACTCTAGCCCGGGCAACGGAGTGAGACTCTGTCTCAAAAAAAAAAAAAAAAAAAAAAAAATGGATTGCTCTAACAATTCTGGCCTGTATTTCTATTGTATGCCTCCTACACTATTTGACAAAATTCCTGACAATAAAATGTGCCATTTAAAAAGTTCTATTTATGAATGCAAGTATGTAGGTGCTGTTACTTTTATATAGCCAAAGTGAGGAGGGGTACGAACTCTCCCTCTTTTATTCACCACTGTTGCCCCAAACCTATTCAGTCATTTATGTTTTCTGTGGGTGTTTAAGTATTTCTCTTTCCTACTACCAATTGTCACCTTCAGTACCAGGACAACTAGTCAAAGAGATTTTACTTTCAGGGAATTTGTCAATTAAGGCATCATTTAGGAAAATTTCCTATTATTTAAGTCAAATCGCCTGACCACATAATAGTGATGACGTGTATCCTTAAATACATGACCTACTTCACTGGACATTTTAATTGATCACACTCTCTACATGTCAACTTAGGGTTGATAAATTGTGAAATCAAGTAATATGGTCAACTCCTACTTGGTACTTGCTTAAACTTTAGATTGAGAGAGGGGCTGAGAGGTGCCATGCCTCCTTCTCCTTTGGATCCAAAGTCAGCACATTTTGGACAACAGAGTTAAACCCTGTGGCTTAAGCTTTTTGAACACAAACATAAAGCCCTCTGTCTCCAAAGCCTTTGCCTAGTTTCCCTTCTCTTAGGGTTAGGGGACTCTCCCTGGAGTCCCCACAGCCTCTGTGCCTGTTCCTATCACTGCCCCCGCCACCCCCAAGGTGAGCCTTGAAGGCAAGCCTTTTGTCCTTCCCGTGATTATAGCCCCAGGCCCAGCCAGGCCTTGAGGAATGATCCAGAGACACAGCACCCATCAACTTTCATTACCATAGTAGGTCTCTCCCCTTTGCATAAGTGAGGCATGAAATCTTCATACCGGCAGATATTATATGACAGAAAATAAGCACATCAGTTTCCTGTGTTCCTGGTTTCTGCTTCTCATCTCATCTGACAAGGTAAGTGTCTCCTTATCTCTTAATCACAAGGCTCCTTATGCAGGACTGCCTCAGAGGGGGGTTTATAGACATCCTGTCTCTGTTCTTGCCTCCTGGGAGCAGCCCTAAAAATGACAATCAATTCATTTGGCTAATTGGTACACTGCTGTCTCTCCCCTCTGTTTCCCTATGTCCATTCCAAGCACAGGATTCGTGCAGTGCAACTTCTCTGGCAGCCTCCTCCCGGCATTTACACAAGCAAGGGGCCGACGTTTGGCCAGCTTGCAGAAGAGAGCTGTTAGGCTGTGTCTCTGTTCAAGGACTGAACTCTAGTATGAAGGTTGTGGAGCTGCCTTCTTTCAGATCTGAGCTTATAAAAATGTACGGGAAGTTCAGGCTGACCTTGCCAAGTGTTCCAGGCCTGGGCACTTTCAGTCCTTTGGATGCTGACTAGTGTCTTTCTCAGCATTTACAGAGCCCCTATGGGCCTCCCACTTGGTGCCTGCAGGAAATTTGTCTTTGGTATGTAAGCATTTATTTGGCATCATTTCTGTGGCCCCAGGAAATTCCACCTATCCACTCTCGAATCTACTCTTTCAGGCCTGAAATTGCTTTAATGGCCCAAACTTCCATTTACCATTTAGCATCAAAGTTTTAAAAACCTCTATAAGCAGTTAAGTTTTTTAAAATGTAAACTTTTTATTGACGGTAACATACATACATAAAAGTGCACAAATCATAGGTGTGAATGAAGCTCTCATGAAATGAACACCAGGATCAGATATAGAACATCGATATTTCCCCAGAAGCCTCCTTGTCACTTCCTGTGCCCCTACCAGGGAAATCACCTTTGTGACTTGGAACAAGACAGATTACTTTGTTTGTTGTAATTGACAGATAAAATTGTACACATTTACTGTGTACAACATATTGTTTTGAAGTATATGTACACTGTGGAATGATTAAATCTAGCTAATTAACATATACATTATTTCACATAGTTATCATTTTTGTCTTTTATGTAAATGGGATCATGTCATATTTATTCTTTTGCCTAAGTAATGCTTCTTATGCTCAGCATTCTATTAATATTTATGAGATTTATCCATGCTGTTGCACATAGTTGTAGTTTGTTCATTTTCATTGCTGTATAGTATTCCACTGTGCAAATAAACCACAATTTACTTAACTATTCTAATGCTAATGGACATTTGGGTTGCTTCCAGTTTTTCACTTATAGATAGAGCTGGTATGAACATTCTCATTCAGGTCATTCAGTGAACATATATATATATACTTCTGTATGGAAATACCTTGAGGAGTGGAATGTATGAGACATAGGATGTGTATGTTTAGCATTAGCAGGTATTATTAAACACCTTTTCCAAGGTGATTGTACCAATTTACACAACCACTGTCAGTATCAGAGTTATAGTCATGCTACATCTTCACCAACACTAGATCTCTCTTTTCCATTTAGCCATTCTGGTAGGTATACAGTGGTGTGCATTGTGTTCTTAATCTGCATTTCTCTGTTTATTAGTAAATATGAGCATTTGTTTTATGTGCATTGGCCATTTGGATATCTTTTCTTTTTTCTTCTTCTTCTTCTTTTTTTTTTTTTTTAAGCAATGGGGTATCACTATGTTGTCCAGGCTGGAGTGCTGTGGCTGTTCACAGGTGAGATCACAGTACACTGCAGCCTCAGACTCCTGGGTTCAAGCAATCCTCCCAGTTCAGCCTCCCAAATAGCTGGGACTACAAGTGCACACGACTGTGGCTGGCTGGATATGTTCTTTTGTGAATTTCTCTGGTCATATTTTTCACAAATTTTTCTATGGAGTTGCTGCCTTTTATGTAATGATTTTCAAAGATGTTTATATATTCCGATAATTTGTTGGCTATACATATTGTAGATATTGTCTCCCACTCTGTGACTTAACTTTTCATTTTCTTAGTAAAGTCTTTTAAATGAACAGAACTTAATTTTTTTTCTTTATGGTTAGCTCCTTGGGTGTCCTATTTAAAATTTTTTTCCTCACCCTAATGAAGTTATCATAAAATATTATGGAAATATTTTCCTATATTTTCTTTGAAGTTGACTTTTATATATGGTATGAGGTAGGAATCAAGGTTAATTTTTTTACTGTTTTATTTAGTTGACCCAGAGATATTTATTAAAAAGACAATACTTAACTTTATGCCATTAATCATGGGACTATATATGTGTGAATCTGTTTCTGGACTGTATTTGGAAAGCAGTTAATTGTTAAACTTATTCTCATGAAAGAATGCCTGTAATCTGATTCTTTTCTCAGGCAACATTTTAATACATACTTACTAAGAGCTAGGCATCATACTAAGCATTTACCTGCATCATTTCATTTTAAACTTCATCAACTCCCTATGACCTCGGTCCCCCATCTTCTGTTTTCATGGAAGACAATTTTTCCACAGACCGGGATGGTTTTGGGATGATTCAAGCACATTACATTTATTACGCACTTTATTTCTATTATTATTACATTGTAATATATAATGACATAGTTATACAACTGACCATAGGCTGGGGACCCCTGCCCTATGAGACAGATACTATTGTTATCCCCATTTTATAAATGAAGAAATTAAGACTCAGCGAATTAAACAATTTGCCCAGGGTCTCCTAGCTGGTAAATGGCAGAATGTGGGTCTGATTGACTTTGAAGTATGTCTCTTTATCTTACAGTTTCCCAGAGCAGCTTTTGAGGAGGAGAGAAGCAAAAATTGTGTGTGTGTGTGTGTGTGTGTGTGTGTGTACACGCTCGCAGGGCGGGGGGAGTGGGTGATGGAGAGGAGTGGGGACCCACAAAAAGATGAACAGGTAAAGAATGAAGAAGCAGAGTATGCCTAAAGCAAAGTATGCAAACATTCACACTTTTGCTTGGAATAGATATTTTAATCTTTTATATGTTTTCCTGTAGTTTCAAATCCCCACCCAAAGCCAACTTATCATTTCCCCAAGACAGTGTCATTTTTTACTCACCCCCTCCATTTTCATCAGGGGTGCATATGTTATTTCAGTCTTTTCAGCTTTGGAGGCATCTTTTCTTATACTTCTGTATCCTTCATGCCCTATACACAATGACTCACATCTTCTACCATTTATTTCTCAACTCACTCTTGAATTAAATTCTTCATCCCCATTCCCAGCACTTCCTGCCAGCTGTGGTCCAATAAACCTTCCCATTGCCTCTCTTGCCTCCAGCCATTCCTGCCTTTCTGTGTTTCATATATTATTAAAATACTACATATACTGCCTCCTCTTTAAAGCAATAATGAACATTCATTAAGCCTTACTATGTGGCAAGCACTAGCCTAAACACTTTAAAAGCAACATCTAGTTTATTCTCACAACAGTACAGGGTGAAGTAGTTACTGTTATTATTCCCATTTTACAGAAGAAGACTAAAACTTGAAGAAAATTAAATGATGCTCAAGGTCATGTAGCTGGTAAATGGCAGAACTAGGATTTAAATATAAATTTATTTGCCTTCAGATTTCTACCTGTCCATACCACCACCCTATTCTTTACAACACTTCCCTAGCTCTAGTCCAAACACTGCAGCTGTAGCATTCAAGAGCACTCCAAATCTGGCTCTGATCTCCCCTTCTGATCTTTCCTTCACTGATCCTTTTCAAAAATTCTGCTCCAGCTAAATGATCCACTCACATTTCCCTAAATAGCCCAGGGATATTTCTACCGCTCATCTTTTACTGACTCCCTTGCCTTAACTGCCTCATCCTCCCGTCTCCTCTCTTCTTATTAAAGGTCTGCATTTAAATCATAGCTTAAGTCTCACTTCCTCTACAAAGCCTTTCCCACCTCTTACTTATCCCTCTGTCTCATGTCTCATGTCTCATGTCTCATGTCACTGACATGCCCAGGTTCAAGGCAGGGACCATAGGCATCAGCTTACCATAGAGAAGTATCAGCCTCATATCATAAGAAGAGTGTGTTTAATGAGATATATTGGTACATTTGTTATATAATGGTATATACCATTTGGCATGTAATGATGTAATATATATTGGTATATTTTTGGAAAATGCAATCTTCTCAATTATATAAAGTATTAGCAGAATGCACATTCAGAGTTTGTCTTAGAAATATTACTTGGTATTATAAACATCACCATCACTCAATTCCCTCACTGTCACCACATACCTACAATTTTGTTACTTTGAGTTACACAGCATTGGTGAACATTTACATTTTTATATCCACTGAAATAATATATTTTACAAATTGGGAACCACAGGTTCATGCCATTTACTAGACACTTGGCATATGATAGAATATATTGTTGTTCTATTCTATATAGTCTGTCTTTCTTACTAGTCAGCCTTCAGGGGTAAGGAGTGGCTCTTATTTTTGGTCATTAAATATGAAATGTCTAATTTCAAATCAAAAGTGTAGTTTATTATATCTCAAACAAGAAGCAGTACAATTAATCAAAATATGCACCTAAACTATTGACAGTTTTGCCATCTTAACAGTGGCTTGTTTATGCCATCGGCAAAGAAGCCTGGAGAGTGAGTAGTGATGAAATTGTGAAAGGCGTTCTCCACAGCTTGTTGAGAATTGAATATTTTACCTTGCAAGACGTGGTCCAAAGCCTGGAAGAAATAGTAGTCAGTTGGTGCAAGGTCTGGTCAATACAGTGGCTAGAGAGTTTCCAAGGCCAGCCTCTGTAGTTTGAGCAGTGTTGTTTGTATGACATGTGGTCAAGCGTTCTTTTGCAAGAGGATTGGCCTGTCTCTATTGACCAATCTTGGCTGCTTAATCACAAGAATCCTCATTATTTTGTCCAGCTGGTTGCAGTAGACATCCGCTGTAATGGGTTGACCAGGTTTCATGACACTGCAGTTGATAATACTGGCGCTGGACCACCAAACAGACACCATTAGCTTTTCTTTTTGATGAATATTTGGTTTTGGACTGTGTTTGGGCACTTCATCTTTATCCAACCATTGTGCCGAATGCTTGTGATTGTCAAAAAGAATCCATTTTTCATCACACGTAACAATACGGTGTAGAAATGGTTTGCCTTTATGTCATGACAGCAAAGAAAGGCAAGTTTTGAGAAGATTTCTCTTCTGATGCTCATTTAATTCATCCAGAACCCATCTATCCAGCTTCTTTGCAATGCCGACTTGTTTTAAATGGTCCAATGTTGGTGGAAGAGTAACATCAAACCTTGCTGCTAATTCATACGTAGGTTGAGACGGGTTCATTTCCACTACAGCTTTCAGCTCATCATTATTCACCTTGGTCTTAGGTTTCCCATGTGGCTCGTTTTCAAGATTAAAATCACCAGAACGGAACTTCTCAAACCATTGATGTACTGTGCATTCATTAGCCACATCCTTCCCAAACACTTTGGTGATATTTTGAACTGTCTGTGCTGTGTTGGTTCCAAGACAGAACTCATTTTGAAAATAACATGAATTTTTGACTTATCCATGGTTTCACAAAAATTGCTCTTAAAAAGATGTGAAAGATAATCACAAGTCAAAAACATATGTTTGAAAGACTGAGGATATACCTTCACAATAAAAATAAAACAAGAAGTGTCAACGTGAAATGTCAAATATAGCAACTGTCAAACTTAGTACTTAAGGAAATCAGAAATTTCATACTTAATAATCTATTAATAATACATATCTGTAACCCTCATGACTAGGACAGTGCCCTGCCCAGTGCAGGCACTTAATAAATATGTGTGGTTTTTATTGTTGTTGAGCTATAATTACTAAATTGAGATTGCTTGATCAGATAGGTTTTCTATCCTGTATTAAATTGTTTTTAGTTCAGATCATGTGCTCTATTCCTAACATATATTTTACATTTACTCTTTTTTGATAACTACTGTCTTAAAGTGAAAAATGGAAATCTTTGACTGAATGGATTGGTAGCGACAGATCTGAAATTCTTAGAAATGTTGGAAACAGAAGCTACTTCCCACACAACCCATGAGAGGAGATAGGAGAGAGAGAGAGAGGAAGGAGAGAGAGACAAGTGGGTCTTATAGAGGGACAATTGCCACCCAGTTCTAGACCCCCACGAGGTTTGTGGCTTTGGGTCCTGTGCCTCTCTTCCTCATGTGTACAATGGAGCTAATAACACTGCAGCACCAAGAGAGTAAAATGAAGCAACAAACAAGAAGATACTAGGAACAGTAGAAAACTGCTAATAAATGTCAAATATGGGTAGAAAGGAAACTGGATACAAGGTACAGGTGTGTTTGGTTTTATTAATAATAAATAAAAGAACAATATATACATTTCAGATATTTACCAAAAAAGGAACTGCTTGACAAAATAATTCAATATAGTATAATGTTAAATTATAAGGCTTCCTATTGCTTTAAATTTTTGGAGTAAATGTTTTTATTGAAGTATAATCTGCACTTTGGAGTAACTGAATTCACAATAACTTAACTTACAGCTTTTCAAGATAACATTCACTGTATTGGGTAAAGCAGGAGGTATCTAAAATTTACTGTTAGGGATAGAAGGGGCCTTGAACTGATAAAGATATTATTATGTACTGTTTAGGGCAAAAGATGTAAAATGAGTGTGCATTAAGCGCCAAGCTTTCTCTCAAAAGAACCCGCTGTAAAAGCCATAAGCGTGCCAGTTCAATTCAACAAATATTTAATTAGCGCTTGTGATTTCCAAGGTACCCTGTTGGATCTGAGGAGGAAGCAAACATGAATAGTTGCTCACGCCAGAGACATGTAACTAGACTGGGAAGCAAAGTGGGGCGTCATGATATAGAAAAGGCAAAACATAGGAAGAACCTGCTGGAGCTTAAAATAACTTAACTTTTCTTGCCTTTTTTTTTAAGATTCTATTTTGGATGTCTTTTCACAAGTGCTAGGTCGCTTGTCAGCAGAGAATCCGCGACCCTGTGAAATCTCTCCTCCCTATTCTTTCCTCAAAAATTCAATGAGCTCTTCTGCCATCAGCACTGCTTTTGGAACAGTATCTATTGTGTGGGTGGTGAAAAGATGGAAAGTTATTTTTGTTCTAATTATGAGAACTGTTTTACTTGGCGGGGTGGGGTGGGGGGGGTGTTGATCTGAGGCTGAGACGCTCCGCGAGGATGCTCCGAGGAGGCGTTACTAGGTTACTAGAGAGAGGACGGCAGGTGATAGGCGGCGGTTTTTCTAAAACAAAATATATTTGCAAAGTAGGGGCGTGGGCAGAGCAGTGATCAGTGCCACATGGTACTACATGCTGCATTCCCTAGAAGGGAAAGGAAAGAGGCCCAGAAAACACTGGGGGTTATGACTTGGGGAAAGCAGGGAGCCTCTGCTTCCCTTTCCGGACCGTTTCTCCCACCGCCCTTGTTTCCCGGGGCTGTTCTGACTGTAGCACAAGGTCCGCGCGCCCGGGGACGGTAGTATTTAAGTGTGACATGCATCCGAGTCGGACCGGAAACAGCGCCCAGTCGGGACCCGTAGGAAGAGGCGTGGAACGGGCGGTAGCGGCGGCTGCGGCGGTGGCGAGGCTGCGCGGCCGGGGCGAACGGGGCAGGTCCTGCAGCGGCTCGCTCAGGCCGTGGGTCGTCGCTGCAGCTACCTGGAAAGGAGGAAACGGCGACTCCGGGGGCAAACTTGGCAGAGCAGGGAGGAAGGAAGGGGTGTGCGAGGAGGGCCGTGGGTATATTTGGCGTCGGGGAGAAGGACCTCAAAACTCGTTCCTAATATATTACTAGTTGGTTATAATTTTTTTCTTATTGGATGACAGATCTTGGAAACACCCGGCGTGTCCCTTCTCGAGTTTCTCTCGGCTCTTGTCTGTTGATTCGTAGCTTGAAGTGAGTGAGAACTTTTTAGTTCAACCACTGAGTTAACATAGGTGTGGGGTGAATGAAGCTGCCAGAGAAAAAAGAAATGGGAGAGTGAGTGCAAGGGCAGGAAGTGGTGTCGAGGGCTGAGGGAACAACATGATGCTGATGCTGATGCTGATGATGACAGTAAACATTCACAGGGTTGTACTGTACCAAACACTGTTGTAAAACCCTTTAGATGCGGTAACTCATTTAATCTCCATTCCTCTAAGGTCGGTAATCTTACTAGCTTCATTTTCTCAGTAAGGAAACTGAGGCTCAGAGAGGTTAAGGAACAGTCCTAATGAAAGACAGATGAAAAGTGCAGAGCCAGGCTTTGAATTCTGGTGGGCTGATCCCAGTATGTATTCCTAAACTCCATATTATGATTGTCCCCCATCAAAATGTGAAGAAATTGAGGACATAGGACAAGGAGTTGAGAGTATGGTATGGCTCAAACATTTGATAAGACAGCTAGAGTCAACCTCATAAAGGGCTTGGCTGGGCTCTTCCTCTTTACAGAATTCAGTGGGACAGGGAAGAGAGGTACACACCCATACATACACCTAAGTTTGAAAATGGAATTATAGAAAGATCACAGACTTTAAAGATTTAAAGAATGTAAAGATTATTTGATGTAGTCACCTTATTTAACTGATGTTTAAGGACATCGAGTGAATTAAAGGTAGCCAGGACTAGAAACATGTCTTCTATCTTAGATCCAGTTCAATGAAGTTTAGGGAGTTCTTTCCTCTTTTTCCTGCTGTGCTTGCTGTGGTGAATATTAAAGTTTTTAAAATTTGGCATATCATTTGACGTGGACTGGTTCCTTCCAGCCATATGAATTGGTTATTTATGACATTGAATAGTCAAATAATCTATCCATTCCCCCACTAATGTGTACCCTAAATACAATGTTAATGCTGGAACCAGGAGCTTCTTCCAAAACAACTGAGTGACAACTGAGGTCTTTCAGCATTTGTAAGAATTTCAATTTAAAAATGAATTGAAGCAAGATAAAGCTGACTAACCCAAAGGACAAGATAGTTTACCCTGAAGAAACTTAAAAGAAAATGGAAATCTTTACATATATTGAAAAAGATAACAGGAAAATTTTCATCAATTGGTAGTGTACTGTTCGCAAATACTGTAATTCTGATGGAATGTAGCTAATCGTATTCCAGAGAGGCAATTTGGAGTAGTTGAAATTGTGGGTTGAAGAATCAAGTAGATCAGTCACTTATTTGCTTTGTAAAATTGATTGACTTAACTTCGTCCTTGATTTCTTCATCCCTAAATTGGAGATAGCCGTTTCTAACTTGCGGAATTAGAAGCATTGTTTGTAAAGTACTTAGCACAATGTCTGGAATAAAATTGGTCATAAATACACAGTAACTTACTACTCTGAATCAAATAAAAGTGAAGCCTTGTTCAACCTTGTTTGCAGTCACTTTGCGGCTTCTAGCCATGGTTTTCAGTAGAAAAATCAAAGAATAGTCTCCTTTGTTCTCCCAATGATAATTAAAGATGAAAAATGTTGATGCATTTTCTGAAGTATAAGTCTGTTATTTCAAAGTGAATGAAAATTTTAGATGGTTAGATAGCCCACGAATAGTGATCTGCTCACCATGGTCCTTTAAAACTATTGTGGGTGTTTAAGATAACTTAGTTTTGAACTATTCTGTTTCCTGAACAATTGGCAACTTCGGTTCTGAATAGCGACTTGATACTCCTATACAGATGCACGGTCATGGAGGCTATGACTCTGATTTTAGTGATGATGAACACTGTGGAGAATCGAACAAAAGGAAAAGAAGGTAAGTAATTTTTTTATTGATCTGTGTTTCACATCCTTTTTAGATTGGTATGAGGTACAAATAAGTACTATTGAAAGTTTTGAATTGTGTTTGAGTGTGAATATAACGGCTCTTGTAAATGAATTTTTGTTCATTAAACTGTAATAGATTGATTCAAAATTGGAGAAGAGTTGTGGGAAAAGTAAGAAAATAGTGTAGGGAATGAAAAGAAAGAAAGTACAGGTTTTAGATTTCTCTGTTGCATATATTTTTCATTCAGCTGTCAAGGTCTGTTTACTTGCAAATGTCATAGCTCAGAAGGGGCTCGATTGGTGGGATCTCTTGCTAGTACTTGCCTTCAAAGTGAGGTTAATGTGGAAGATGAGAATATAATGCAGCACAATTCTTATGGCTACATGAATGAGCAGACTAAGTGGTCAAAGGAAGCAGCTCATGGAAAGTTTTGTTGAATTGTAAGGGGCAAGAATTATTAGTACATTAAGTCTGGACATTGTAAGGAGGTGGCATCTTGGCAGAGTTGCTGTGTTTGGGGGTATTGTTCTCAGCCTTCAGTGCTTAGCAACTCAATTTTGTACATTAACTCAGGGGTAGTTGACTGATTTATACTAACCAAACTTACGTATCAAGCCATTGCCTAATTTATACTAACCAAATATATAGAAATGGGTTTATTATTTCACACTGAGAGAAATCTATTAGGCATACTAGTTGAGTCTGAACATTTGTGTAAGATTCTCAGTCTTACACAGTCTTATCCATTCTCATGGATAACCATAAGGATAGGAATAATTAAATTACATTTTATGGTGCTTTATATTTTTTAGATTTTTCATTCAAAAATACCACTTTGTAAGAATAGAATTTGAGAAAATCTAGTTGGATGCATGAGGGTTATATTTATGTAACTAGAGCTGATTATCTATGGTCTATGTTCTCTATAATCAGCCTTTCTTTGTCCATATTATTAATTATCAAAAGCTTCCTTATCCCTGTTTTACAAACAGGAAAATTAAGACACAGAGGGTTTAAATATTAATAACTTAATCTTATTAAGGTTAAGGTAGTAAATGGCAGAATCAGAATTTGAACCAGGAACCTAGGTGGTCTAGAACCCATGCTTTTGTTAGTTTCATCTTCTCCATTTTATAGGTATTAAATACAGTTAAGGTATTAATTAAGCTATGTAAGGAAATGTAAAATGTCTCATTAAGGATCACTGAGTCTTTTTTAAGGCTTGTTTTCTTTAAAATATGTTCCAATTATGAAAATATAAAGAATTAGAAAACAACCTTTGAGAAAAATTAACTGTTATGTATTTTTGTTCTTACTATACCAGGACAGCTGAAGATGATTTACTGCTCAAAAAACCATTTCAGAAAGAAAAACATGGAAAGGTGGCCCATAAACAAGTTGCAGCAGAATTGCTGGATAGGTACAGTATTTCAATATAAATTATATTCTTTGGCTTAAGATGTTTTATATTATAAACTTAGTGACTAGGGGATTTGATTATATTAAGTGGAATATAGACTTTTGAATTTGTTTAAAATTTATTTTAACAGAGAAGAAGCAAGAAATAGAAGATTTCATCTCGTAGCTATGGATGCTGTATCCTTTTTATATTTCTATAATTTTATAACTAGTAGAGTATTTTTAAATCTTTTATTTCATAAAATATTATGAGGTCAAATAGGCCTTTTTATTTTTAAATATAAGTGTTTGTTTATGTAGGATTTTACCATTTATACTTTTGGGTATAATTCTCTTTTACTAGTATATAGGAAAGATTTAGAAATAAAAATAATGAAACATATTACTAGTAGTCTGTATGTAGGTTTACAAAGTCCATGAACCTGCAAATATTTTTTCCAACTTGTTTTTTTCAAGCTTTCAACACTCCTTTTTTCTATATTTCTCTTTAATCTCATTTTAATTTATTCTCTTCCTACCTGGTTCTTGGCTATTTAAGTTCTCTACAGCATTTTATTTGAAATTATATCTGTCTGTGGACTGTCCCCAGGCCAGCTATTGCTTTAATTTTCAGACATGACTTGAAGCTATACCCTGCTTCCCTGTTTTAGCTATGTCTTAACTAAGTTTTTCAGTAAGACTATGGCTCATGACACTAACTGCTACGCTGGCCATCCATATTACTGTTGGGAATATTGAAGAACAAAAGACAGGCCAAACAAGGCCTGAAGTATTTCTGGGTATTTATTGCTGTGGTCAGAATTGAGAGAAGGAGACAATGTAATTTGATACACCCCCTAACTGTAGTCATGTGTTTCACGTTGTTATTTTTCTAATATTTTTCTTTAAGTTATGGAATTACCATGTGTCACTAATTTATTCCTTTTATCTTCTAACCCAGTAGCTTAACTTTCCTGTGAATCTCATCTGCCAGTTGTTCCTTTAGCATTTAAACATCTGCTCTGCCTTCTCTGATACCACTGCCCTGGGGACATTGGAGCACCTAGTTGGTGACTCTCTCTCTGATGAGAGTAAAAGTCTATGTACTCCTTTTCTGGTGTAGGTGGCAGTGGGGACACCGTTTTTTTTCTGGAGTGTTTGGCTGGAGTAGTTGTTGTCTAAAAGTTATTGATCTTGCTAGGCTGACTCTTGGTCATTTGGTTAGAGAAAATAGGCTTTTATTGAGGCTTGTTTAGTCTGTGCCTATTGGTGTTACCAGGTTGCCAGCTTCTTTATCTCCAAATCTGGGATAAATGAGACAAAAAGAAAACCTGGGGTACTCATCACCATGTCATACCATAGGTCTGAGGTCCCCACCTGGTATGCCTTCTCTCTCCACCTTTCAGAGTCATCTTATGTTTGTTATGTATATAATGTCCAAGGTTTTTAGTTGTTGATAGTGTGAGAAATAGGGAGAAGTACCGCTTTGTCTGCCTCATCTTCCTGGAAGCAAAAGTACTACCCACCACCTGTTCTTGTACATAAAATTATATTGGAATATTGCCGTGCTTCTTTGTTTATGTGTTGTCTATGGCTGCTTTCATGCTATCATGGCAGAGGTAAGCATTTGCAACAGAGACCGTATGGTCTGCAGCATCGAAAATATTTACCACCTGGCCCTTTACAGAAAAAGTTTGCTGACCCCAGCTCTAATAGGTTAAGTGACTTGCCATGGTCATGTGTCCAGTTAGTGATGGATCAAAAGCTAGAACCCAGATCTCCAGATGTCTGGCTTTTCTCTCTCTCTTTCTCCCCCACCCCAGAATGATAACTGCTTTGTTACCAGTTTAGAAGTGTCATATTCTCATTAAATACTCTATTAGAACACATCATGATCAATTAAATCACTATATCTGTTTAATATAATAGGATGTTGTCACAGACAGTGTTATAGAAGGTGAGGTCAGTTCTGTTATACAAATGTTTGGCTCTAGAGAGTACCATTGAGCTTTTTAAAACAAAAAGTACAATGCCATGTGTCTTGTTAATACTGCATTGAAAATAAACATGATTGTGAATTCTTTGAATATTAAAAGAATGTATTAAAAAATTCCAATTTCTTTTTTTTTCTTTTTTAATTGAGACAGAGTCTTACTCTGTTGTTCGGGCTAGGGTGCAGTGACTTTATAGCTCACTGCAATCTCAAACTCCTGGGCTCAAGAGATCCTCCTGCCTCAGCCTCCCTAGTAACTGGGACTATAGGCACAGGCCAGTATTCCTGGCTAATGTTTCTATTTTTTTGTAGTTATGGGGTCTTGCTATGTTGCTCAGGCTCAACTCAAACTCCTGGCCTCAAGCGATCCTCTGTCCTTGGCCTCTCAAAGTGCTAGGATTACAAGCATGAACCACTGTGCCCAGCCACATCTGACTTCTTATGTTTGATTTTTTTTTTTAAAGCCTAATGTTAGGATATAATATTATAAAATTTACATCTTCTATTTAGAGGCTTTACCATTACTGAAATAGCTAAATTACATTTTCTAATAATAAAAGGTAAATTAAATTCTCCTTTAATTTTAGAAGCTATAATTTTTAAATTTTTCATATTGTGATGAGTGGTGGTATGAGGCTTTATGTAGTTCAACAATAGAATAGGAAGTTCTCTTTCTTCCCAGATGGAGATATATTTTATCACAAGAGTAGTATATGCTTGAAAAATATTCAGAACATTATGAACAGTATTCAGTAGAAAGTGAAAAGCCTTCTCTATTTTACAGTCTTGACTCTTAACGGTTTAATATGAACCCTTCTAGAATTTGTGAATGTATAAGCATGTATATTTCATATTTGCATATTTTTAAAAAGCTAAATATACTCATTATGCTTTTTTTCACTCAGTAATGTATCATGACACTGAACAACTCCTAAGAGAATAAAATCCTTAATTTTTTGCGTTTTAGTATCAAAGACATACAAAGTTTGTAAATGACTATATTTTATATTATGGTGGCAAAAAAGAAGATTTCAGGCGTTTGGGGTAAGTATAAAGTTTACATAGAGAGGGGCGGTGGATGACTTTAAAGACCCACAGCTACTCTGTCTTCTGATTCTGTCACTCTTCCCCTGCTTTCTGTTCCAGTTTCCTTTTTATATCATGAGGTAGAGACGCCATCCACAGCTTTTAGCTAAGTAGCTCCTCATGAATCCCGTTTCTTTGGACAGGCCTCAGATGGCCTGCTCACCTGCTGAGTCAGGTACATCCCTGACATTAACAGGGTATGTGAGGAATACTCATGTGTCTTATTGGCAAGGATCTTTGAAATAAGGACATTTTTAGACCTTAATGTTTGGGATTGCTTTTTGAAAGGTAGGGCAAACAAGAAACCTAACTCTAGCATTACCTGCACTTGAAAGTCCTTCCTAATTTGATGCTCTTCTATCAGAGCCTCTCGGTTCTGTGTGAGTTTTTTTTTCTCTGACTTAACAATTTTATGAGTTGGTAGGGCCCTGAAAAACTTTTGTACCATCTCATCTACCCTAAGTTTATCTCCCCTATCAATTTAGCTTCTATCCCCCAACAATCAATTTTTTCTACTTCCAAACTGTTAGTATTTTATCTTGAAAGATCAAACCCTTCTTCCCTTACTCAGTCTTCGTAGGAAACTGTAGTAAAACAAGGTATGGAAAACGTCCATATTTTTTTGAATTAAATCTCAATGGAGTGATGTTACTTACTTTGGGTTAGATTCTAAAACTTATTTTCATTCACTTTTCTTTATCTATTTAGTGTTTATTCAGGTTTCTCATCCTAGGTTTGGTAATGTAGCACCATTTTATACAATTGAAACCACTGCCAGAGATAGATTCCTTATCCATTTAACTTGCTTCTGTAGCAGCACTGTTTTTTCTTAATTTAATTTTTCTTCATTAACATAACTGTACATATTCATAGGGGTATATATATTTTGATGCATATATGGTGATCAGATAAAGGTAATCAGTATATCCATCATCTCAAACATTTATCATGTCTTCGTGTTGGGAACATTCAATATCCTTCTTCTAGTTATTCAAAACTAATATTAATATATTATTGTTAACTATAATCATCCTGCAATGCCATGGAATTTTAGAACTTACTCTTCCTATCTAGCTGTAATTTTGTATCCCTTACTCTCCCTATACCTTCCTTCCCTCTACCCTTCCCAGCCTTTAGTATCCTCTGTTCTACTTTTTACTTCTATGACATAAACTTTTTTTAGTTTCCCCATATGAGTGAGAACATGCAGGCAGAATTTAACTTTCTATTCCTGACTTATTTAACTTAATTTATTATAATATCCTCCAATTCTGTCCATGTTGCCATGAATGACAGGATTTCATTGTTTTTATGGCTGAATAGTATTCCATGCTGTATATATGCCACATTTTCTTTATTCATCTGTTGTGGGACACTTAGGTTGATTCCATATCTTGACTATTGTAAATAATGCTGCAATAAACATGGGGATGCAGATGTCTCTTTGGTATATTGATTTCCTTTCCTTTGGATAAATTCCCAGTAGTGGGATTGCTGAATCATATGGTAGTTCTATTTGTAGTTTTTTGAGGGACTCCCATACTGTTCTCCACAGTGGCTATACTAGTTTGCATTCCCACCAACAGTGTATAAGAGTTCCCTTTTCTCCACATCCTTGCTAGTATTTTTTTTCTTTTTGATAATAGCCATTCTACCTGGAGTGAGATGGTATCTCACTGTGGTTTTGATTTGCATCTCCCTGATGATTAGTGATGGTGAGCATTTTTCATATACCTGTTGGCTATTGTATGTCTTCTGAGAAATATCGTTTCGGATCATTTGCCCGTTTTAAAACCAGATTGATTGGTTTTTGCTGTTGAAATGTTCCTTTTATATTCTGGATATTAATCCCCTGTCAGATAGTTTGAAAATATTTTCTCCCATTCTGTAGATTGTCTCTTCACTCTGTCCTTTGTTTCCTTTGCTGTGCAGAAGCTTTTTAGTTTGATATAATCCCATTTGTGTATTTTTGTTTTTGTTGCCTGTGTTTTTAAAGTCTTATTCATAAAATTTTTTCCCAAACCAATGTCCTAAAACATTTCTCCTGTGTTTTCTTCTAATAGTTTTATTATTTCAGGTCTTATATTTAGGTCTTTGATCCATTTTGAATTGATTTTTATATAGGGTGAGAAGTGGGGGTCTAGTTTCATACTTCTGCATATGGATATCCAGTTTTCCCAGCACCATTTATTGAAGAGACTCTCCTTTCCCCAGTGAGCATTCTTGGCACCTTTGTCAAAGATCATTTGGCTGTAGATATGTGGATTAATTTCTGGGTTCTCTGTTCTTTTCTATGGGTCTATATGTCTGTTTTTATGTAGCAGCACTCTTTATAAGTGCCTTTTGAAAATGCTGAAATAGTTTTCATAAATAAATGTGTGTGTGTATATATATACTCATATATAAAACTATCTTTATATTCATGTATTATATCTTTATTCAAGTTTTCAAAAATCTCACAGAACTGTTTAACCTCCTAAATTTGACTAAATTTTTTTTATATAAAATTAAAATAGTTTTATCTTCCAGGGAAAATGACAAGACAGACTTGGATGTTATACGAGAAAATCATAGATTCCTGTGGAATGAGGAGGATGAAATGGACATGACTTGGTAATTTTAGCCATCAGATGTGTAATGTATCAAATGCTTTAGTCCTCTCTCTCCCATTCTCTCAGTGTTTTCTTACCTTGTCACTTATCCAAGATATTCAGCTCCTTCATAGAATAGTTCTGAATTGAGGACAAAAAATTATGCCTAGGATTATTGAATCTGGTTTGATTCCTGTGGTAATTTTTGACAGTTTTAACTGACTTCTTATTGCTTGACTTAGTCTTTTAAAAATAACATTTTTTATTATAGTACGGTCATCTCATAATATGCTATTATATTCTTCTTTATTTTTTGGGAAAAAGTAATACCTGAAAATGGTTTTAAAAATCCAAACATTACAAAAGGTAAAAAGTAAAGAGTAATTAAATCTTTTTCTCATTTGTGACCGTCAGTCCTCCAGTTTCCCTCCCTAAGAGAACCACTATTAATAGTTAATATCCAGATATTTTATGTACATATAAGTAATAGGCCTCTTTTAAAACATTAATATTTATGTCATATGTGTTATTTATTTGACATTGCTTCCAAGTAGCAAACTACGGTTGGATTTCTAAATGTATAATATTTATATTTTTTATGGACCTAGGGAGAAGAGACTTGCTAAGAAATACTATGATAAGTTATTCAAGGAATACTGCATAGCAGATCTCAGTAGATACAAAGAAAATAAGGTATGCCTTCACATATTTATAGAAGGAGGTTCTTATTCAAGTATAATGTTAATTTATATTATAATATCATGCCCCACAGTATTCTTTTAAAGATGCTAATTCTAGTCTAAGTTGTCCTACATCTATGAGGTATCATTTGGAACATATAACCTCTGCAGTTTACAAAGGGCCTATGGAATTTATAAAGGACAAGGTGCTTTTCTTTGTGAGCTGAGGCATGAAAAGTCTAAAATTAAACACAAGTGGCTACTGGATCCTGTTTCATCCTGACTCTAGTCTAGAGACTCTAGTGATTATAATGAATGATTTAACACTGTAGAATGATGTTTTGTTTCACAGATGATGTTTGAAATTGATAGATTTTAAAAAATTGATTACCATTTATAGTGAGACAGATGCACGCCTTCTGTTACATAAATATATGTCTATTTTGGTAAAATTAACTTTTCAATCAGTGCTAATTAGTAATGGCAGATTTCCTTTTCCACTTTACATCTTTAGCTAATATTAGAGTTATTTTTATTCTTAGCTCAGACTTCAGATTATAGCTGGAGAAGGTGACCCAGGAACAGATGATCTCAGTTGGAAATGTGAGAGGAGGGAATGTTGCATAAATATGTATGTTATATATTTGTACTATATTAAGAAAGACAACCTATTTAAAAAGCTATCTCAAATTTATATATGATAATGATTTCTTTTTCATTTAAATAGTCTGATCTCATTAAAACCCAGGATTGGTTTAGTAATTTTTCAGTAGTGCCTTTAATATTGTGTTGTTTCATAATTTCTTATAGACAGTAGTAAGGTTCATTTTGTATAACTCTGTTTATGAACCCGTGCACTTGATGTATCCCAAAAACTTCTCAGTTTCTTATGAACTAGTTATGGACTATAGTTCACAGCTCTCACCTCTGCACCAGCTAATTACCCCATCTAATACAAAAAGCACCATAGCAGTTGAAGTTACTATATGGCAAATCAAGTGTGAACATACTAAGTCTTTCTAGGAGTGTGTAACAAAGCAGCTTTTTCAACCCTGGCTCATTTGTAGATTGTTCTTCAGTATTTATTGGAACTGGATTGGGTACTGTGAATTAATATGTGGTGACTGCCCTTCAGAAAAAGCTGCAGTCTAGTTGAGGGGAGAAAATACACATAAGTAAAAATTAAATATTTGGATTATCTATTTTAAAAAAGCATGTTACTAGAAATCCTAGTTTAAAAAGAATAGTCTTGAAACAAATTGTATTTTACTGTTAGAGCATGATGACTGGATATGAGGATAAGTGCAAGTAAGAAATCAAATATGACTTGGGTTTTGAGTGTGGATACTGAAAGAAATAGGGAATTTGGAGGAGGATTTTTTGGGAGGGAATATAATGACTTTTTTGGCATACCACGTTTGAGGTGTTGGAGAAAGTTGGAGTAATGCCTTTGGTTCCTTTGCTAGGATGTGTTTTCTCATCGTTTTATTTACACAAAGACAGTATTTTTTTTTTTCACTTAATTAACCAGCTCCTAGCTCAATGCCTAATATATATATATAATAGATACTTAGGGCATTTTTAGTGAATTTCCACCTTTGCCTCATGCTCTCATTCCTTTCTTTGTTGCTTTTCCCCCTTCATCACTGAGAATTTAGTTGGATCATTGTATCAATTAGGATTAAATTCAGCTGCAAGGTCAGAGAGCACTCCGCCTAAAACACTAGTTTACATCTAGAAGTTTATTTTTCTTTTACATAAAAGCCCAAGTAGATGGTCATGGAACTTTATGATGTCAGGAAGTTAGGATCCTTTCCTCTTTCTTACTGCTTGCACGTGTGACCTCTTTGTGATAGAGGGCAGAGCGAGAAGACAAGAGGGCTCAGCACCAAACTCTGAGTAACTTCAGCTTTAATTCAAGCTATCAGCAGGAAGTTTATATCAGGAAAGAATATAGGAATATGTAATTTTTAACTAGTAGGATATAGTTGTTGTTGTTACATCCCCATAGGATTACAATCCCCATAAGATTGTAACCTTCTTGGTAACAGATAGTATTTAGTAATCACTTTTTATCCTCAGTGGAATGCCAAGCCCAATAAGTAATTGCTTAATAAGTATCTGTTGAGTAGATTAATGAATGAAAGAGAAAGTTTGGAAACTATTGCTGTTACGCATTTGGCTGTGCTTCAGTAGACATCCCAACATGTGTTGGATGGCAAGCAGTCTCCATATACATATATAGGTTTAAAAATAGAATTACACAGAGTTATTTTCAAATTTTTATTTCTTTTTTTCCTAGACTTGGAGGGTTTTATTTTCGTTGGGTTTTAATCAGAATATTTTGAAATATTTCGAGCCTTCATTTACATTTGAAATACACAATTGCCAAATTCAAGTAATAGGTGATTAAAAAAAACACTGACGTTAACCAGGCATTGAACACTTTATCTGAATCCTCTCTTGATACAATAATCCTGTGAGATTAAGTTTGTTATTATCCCCATTTTAATACATAAAGGGAAAATAGAGAATTTAATTAACTTACCCAAAGTTACAAGGGTAGTTAATGAATAGTAGAGCTTCTTGAATTAGATACAGATCTGCATGATTCTAGTCTGCATTTTTTTGTTTTTTGTTTTAAATAGAAACAATTTTTAGAGCAATTTTAGGTTCACAGCAAAATTAAGTGGAGAGTATAGAGAGTTCCCATATGCCCTGTCCCCATACGCACAACACAGCCTCCCCTGCTATCAGCGTCCCCTACCAGGGTGGTACATTTGTTACCATCGAACCTACGCTGACATATCATATCACTCAAAGTCCATAGTTTACATTAGGGTTGACTCTCGATACTGTACATTGTACAGGTTTTAACAAATATATAATGATATGTATCCTCCAGTATGGTATAGTAGAGAATAGTTTCACTGCCCTAAATATTGTCTGCGCTCCTCATGTTCATCCCTCCCTCCTCTCTAATCCCTAGTAACCACTGATGTTTTTATTGTAGCCATAGTTTTACCTTTTCCAGAATATCACATAGTTGAAATCACATAGTATGTAGCCTTTTCAGGTTGGCCTCTTTCACTTAGTACTATGCATTTAAGGTCCCTCCATGTCTTTTCATGGTTTGATATCCCATTTCTTTTTAACACTGAATGATATTCCATTGTCTGGATGTACCACAGTTTACTGACCCATTCACTTAATGAAGGACATCTTGGTTGTTTCCAAGTTTTAGCAATTAGAAATAAAGTTGCTGTAAACATCTATATTCAGGTTTTTATGTGGACATTAGTTTTCAACTCATGTGGGTAGATACCAAAAAGCACAATTACTAGAGATCAGAGCCTTTAACCACTGAGTTAATCTGAATAGAAAACAAATCTATTTACCAAAACTATGGTAAATTATAATAGCATATGAATGTCAAAGGTCTTAAAAGGCAGCGTTCTTAGCTAAAAAACAGAGTTATGTTTAAAAGTGTGAATGGAAATTTAACAAGCTTTCACTTTGGGGCTCTAGACTCATCCCACAGCTCTGGGCCAAACTTTACCAATGACAGAAGCCTCAGTCAGATTTTACATCAGGAGAGACTTCTCAGGTTAGGTTGATGAGATCAGAGGAGTGGCTTTTTTTTTTTTTTTTTTTTTTCACTACTGAACGCTGTGCTCTCTTGTAGTATATGGGAAAAAGCTGATTATATCCTTTAGTGAGCCAGAGGAGATCATAGTAATAACAACTAAAAAATAACAGTTACTGAGCATTTACTATGAGGATTAGCAAACTTTTTTTGTAAAGGAACAGATAGTAACTATTTTCAGCTTTACTGGCCATATGTCATCTGTCACAGCTACTGAACCCTACTGTTACAGAGTGAAATAGATGTACATAAATGAGTATATGTGGTTATGTTCCAGTAAAATTTTATTCATAAAAATAAGGAGAAGACTTGTGTGGCATAATTTGCTAACCTGTGAACTACTATATGCTGGTTACTATTCTAAGTGCTTTATATGTATTATCTCATTTAAACCTCCTCACCCAGAGAAGTAGGTACTCATAGCTCTACTTTACCTATGAGGAAAGTAAGGCAACAAGAGATTACATTAACTTGACAATACTATACAGCTGTTAAATGGTGGAGCTAAAATGTAAACCTAAATCTGATTCTAGAGTCTGTGCTTTTTTGCACTAGTATGTACTTCTTCCTTACTATACCATAACCTCTTTTTTTTCTTGTCAGTGTCATAGAACAGGATATATTCTTTATTAACTTAGGTATTTTACAGCCTAGCTCCTATAGCTTTTAAGGTATTTTAAAACTAAAGAAGGTTGTTCTTAACAGAGAAGTTGGTAATTGTTCAATGTGTTTTCAAGTAACTGGAATCCTATAAGATGAGAAAAAGCTATTATCATGGGAATTAGGTTTATTTTTTAGATTGGTAAGTGTCATTACTGTTGGTTCCATGTTTAGATTTTTATATAATTTAAATGTAATTTTTAAATTTACTTTGACATAAATGTCATTTTTTATTATCAGTTTGGATTTAGGTGGCGAGTAGAAAAAGAAGTAATTTCAGGAAAAGGTAATTCTTTTTTTTTTTAATTTTACTTTTTAATAGGATACAGCTTATTTTGTTATGTTATTGAAGTTATTAGGTAAGATTATTTTAACATACACAATATATTATTATCTACAGAGGTAAAATTAGAGAAGATATATTCATGTTACATTATTTTTAATAGTAAAAGTCAGAATATAATGCTTTAATGATTTATACCTTTAGAATTTTGCCTTTAGAACAGTCAATTGAGGATATGTAGAAAATGTTTAAAAAGTTAAAGATTTCATAGCAAGGAAACTTTCAACAATTGAATGCTTGATTCTTTCCCTTTCTTTGTCAATTTTTGGAATAATAAGTTGGCATTACTGTATTTCAGCCAAATCCACATTTTGAAAGTAGAAATTAAATATTACTTTGAACCCAATAGAATTTCTGGATAGGCTAGTTCTCATTTTGTGGAGTCCCTGAGATTGAGCCCAAATTGAATAGCAAAAGACCAAACATTTGGTAGGTAATCAGTAAATGCTTTTTCTATGCATTCTTTTATTCATAATTTTTTTCTGAAAATTATACATCTCTATACTGTCTCATGTTATAAATTAGCTCTTATTGAATAATTGCATTTTCAGTGTTAATACATATACTATATAGTTTCTGAAAACTGTATAATAGCATTTAGGAAATAATTTTAAACTTAAAAAAATCTTTGAAAATGAAGGTCATGTTTTTACATGATTAAACATTTATACTATCAATGTGGCTCATACTCAGCTTCTATAAATTAAATATGTTTTATGTTAGATGTGAAATTGGATATGCAATAAAACAAACAGGATTAAATAGTATTAATTTGTTTTCTATAAATAATAAAGGATCAGCCCTGAAAATACTTTAGAGGAGAAAGAAAAAGAATAAACTTTAAAACCATTTTTAACTTTTCTTGGGGTTACATTTTAGTTTGTGTTTTTACCTAAAATAATGTGTTTTTATCTAAAATAATAAAATACCTATCACAATTTAAAAACTGTGTACTTTTGTTGAATGGGATTTTCAGGTGAGTTTACAGTGCTATTTTTGAAAAACTTGGTGGACATTCTTTAAATTCATATAACTAAATGAAAGACTAGTTGGGTAAGGGAGAGAAAGCTACTAATGTGATTTCTTTTATAAAGTTATATTCTTGCTGTTTTGACAACAAAGCCATTACTAAATGTATATATTTAATAAAGTATTCATTTGCAAAGAGTGAAAAAGGCTGATTTAGAAATTAGCCTTTGGTATGATTCTAAATTTATTTTGGTAATTTCTTACATTTTTATGAAAAAGATTTGCTGGTTTCAGATTTGCTCTTGGTGCAAATTATTGTGATATAAATATTTTTTGTTTTGTTTATACAAATGAAAGTTTGATCTTATCTTTTTCTGCCAAAGTAAATAATTATTGAGTAGTTTCTCTCTTTTATTTTTCTCTTGGGTCATCAGTGTTAGTTCTTTTTTTTTTTTTTTTGGAGGTTTTAATATATAGTGGTCATGGTAATGTGATGTTAATATTAGTGTGAGGTGATTCAGAAATTTAAGAGTATCCGGTTTGATTACTTATTGTACTCAGCTCAAAGTGCTAGAATTTTAAAATGTGTTTTCAATGCCCAGTTTTGCTAGTATTTAAAATAAATGTCACTATGTTAATACTTAAAAATATTAATTTTTATTACTATTAAATATTGAAAGGATTCACCCAGGTATAAATACATGTGTTTTGGAAAATGCATTTATTCTTTCAGAAACACTCTTTGGTACTCTGACTTTCCGAAGTATAAGATTCCCTAGTAGGAAGTCACTAAAACTCTGTATCCAAATATAAACAGTCTATCAAGCAAGAATTTTGTGACTGATTTTCTTGTGGCAGTTCAGCTCTTTGATTTGATACTTGTGTACAAATGTGATGAACATACTGTAATTGTGGTTAGTTATTTTTTAATGCTGACTTTATGTAGCTAAGAATTTATGTATTTTAAACATAAATTTTAGAGATGATACTTGATCATATAGGTAAATATTGTCACCAGCTACCATTGCTAATGTTCCTTTCCTTGTTGCAGGTCAATTTTTCTGTGGAAATAAACGTTGTGATGAAAAAGAGGGCTTAAAGAGTTGGGAAGTTAATTTTGGTTATATTGAGCATGGTGAAAAGAGAAATGCACTTGTTAAATTAAGTAAGTTGACTTTGGGGGTGGGGGAATATAATTGATTCTTCTAAAGTTGTCTTTAATTTAGAATTAAAAATATATGGGCTATTTAAAATTCAATTAAAATTTTTGACATATCTTCCTGGAAGTGTTCTTTTTCCTCAGAGCTCCTCAAAGTCTCAAAGAACTTTTGAACCTAAAATTTTTATATTCTTAGCATTACAGTGACATTTTTGTAAAACAATTCTAATGTCAAATGTAAAGTGGTATAATTTGTAGAGTGAAGATCTGTTCTCATTAAGTTGAGAATGTCACCCAAGTTACATGACTAGGAGGTAGAGTATCAGAAAAGGCAATGTGAAGTTTCACATTAGCTGATTATTTAGCCATATTGTTGTAATATGAATAATAAATAAATTCGCACTCTCTGACATTGTCAAAAAAGAAACAATTTAGGAGGGCGTAATTGTTCTGGATTTCAGTCTTAAAAGCTTAGTGTTATATTCCAGAATACAGCAGTTTCTCTTCATATGCATGTTTTAGAGTCTGTCATTCTTTTATTTTTTTTTTAAAGCTAGTCTTCATGTGTCAACTGCTCCTCTCCCTCATCGTAGTTAATGGCCTTTAGCCTTTTCTGGGTCCTAAGTAAATATGCCTTCAGAGTTTTCTGCCTACTCTGCCACTTTTGCCCACTTAGGAATGTCCCCCACGCCACTTAACGCCCATCAATACAGAATGGTTTCTTGAGTTCTTTCAGGAAGTACTTATGAAAAAAAGTCAGCCAGTGTGGACTGAGATTAAGGCAAAAGAAGAGGCTGTAATTATGGAACTATTTAAAAAGCTCCTTTCCATTTGAAAGTTCTTAGAACACTTCACAGGAAATGACTATACCCAGATTATTATTATTAGATATCTTTAATGTGAGACACACGTTAATGCCTGTGAACACAGTTTTTAGAGTAAATTAACAATACATTTTTCTAAAGTAATGTTAGAATATTTTCAATTCCTCAAGCATTCTAGTATCATTTTTATTATATATATGTATATGTATGCATTTTTGAGGTGGCGAGGATGAGATTGTTTTCTTCAGATTACTCTTATAGTAAAGGAATATAAAGAGAGAATTTATGATACTAAAAGTAGAGTAGCAGTGTAGTTATTCAAATTCAGTGATTCAGTGGTGTCTTTTTTTTTTTTTTTTAGGGTTATGCCAAGAATGTTCCTTTAAATTAAATTTTCATCACAGGTAATATTGACTCTTAAAATGCAATTCTTAATGTTTAGTAATCTTAGACCTAGTCATCTACTTGTACTGAGTGTCTAAATGTAGACTTAGGTGGTTGATGGTTGAATTGGTCAATTGCATAGAAAATCAGGCATTACTGTGTGACCACGTAACAGGCAATCGGAAGTTCACCATGCCCTATTCCAGCCAAGAAGTTTTAAATGTGAAGTCCTATGGGGGGTGGTAGATGGATGTTAGAATTTTTAGTTTGGAGCCAATGTTCAAACACCTTAATATTCTTCTAAACTATGTTGTAAAGCAGACTTCATAAAATCGTTCTGTGTCTCGTTTAAATGGTATTTTAACTGAAGTTTGTCATTCTTATAAAGGATTATACACCTCTATACTCATTTCAAATGTTAAAATCAGGCTCCTGTTGAATGAATTTGAATGTATCTGCCACATTGAGTGTAAGGGAGTATCAGTGTATTTCAATATGGAGTATATATAAGGGCATGGGCTTTGAAATCAGACTTGGGTATTTTTTCTTATCTACTCCATTTACTAGGCTTCTTCTTGGGTAAACTACTTAACCTCTATAAGATTCAATTTTATCTGTAAAAATGAGGATACTAAGATTATTGTGGGGAGTAAATGAAAGTGCATGTGAGTGCTTGCCACAGTACCTGGCGTGTGGTAAGTCAAGCATAGTCCTTGACATTGAAGATGTTCAAATAAAATCTGTGTGACGTGCCATTGTTGTGGCGGTCAGCTTCATGTCCGGAATAACAATAGTTGAAAATTCAGATTTTGCAACTTTATAAAATGTATACATAAGCATGTTAATTTTTAAATCAGCTTTATTATAAATGTACCTATCTAGCATTTTAGCTGTTAAAAATAAAGTAATAATTTTTTATTTCCTAAAATTAGAAGGATTTTTTAGATTACTTGACTAGCCTAAACTTCTGTATCCCCTTTCTATCAGTGACACTGAAAGAAACCAGAGATGGTTTTTGACCTTGACTTTTGAGCTTTATTTCAAAATTGAAATGTTTCTTATGAAAGAGGCAAAAGTGGTTACTGCCTCAGAGAGTATTATACCATTTGGTATATGTGCCTTAATTTGGGAAATTTGTAAAACAGCGTTATTGAAAGTAGTCCTTTCCTTTGTCTCTCTGTCTTCCTTTTCCACTCCAATTTCAACATTATCACCTTTTCCTGTTTAGTATTTCTTTTCTTAACCAGTTAAAATTAATTGCTTGCCAATGACAACATTGTAAACCTGGCCTAGAAGAGATAGGGCTAAAGCAATAAGAATATAAATTATAAATGGTCTAAAGTTGACACATGAATTAACAGTAAGCCCCTTCCATCTTTATTCCATTATACTTCTATATTCCTTTATTATTAAGAGAAGAAATTTCTATTTACTGGTGGCTTAGAGCTGTTATAGCAGTTTCTTCTTATTCATGCTTCTTCAACATGTAGGTGAATATGAACTATGTGGAGAGAAATGAAATTTGTTTTTGTAGCTTTTTTTTAAATGGCTAAATAATACAATCTAGAAAGGAGGTGAGTAAAACCATGACGTATATTTACTAAGATTGTATATAGAACTTATAAAAATAATTCTTTGTCTCAGATTGTTTAGGCTTTATTATCTTAACTAAGTGACCTTAATTATTATAGTAATCTAAAATATTTATAGACTCATTTAAGGTTCCTTATTATGTAAATTACATTTCAAAAATAAATACTTTATCTGTTTTTTGTTCTTTGGTTTTTATGTTTTGTAAAGGTGAGTTGAAAAAATTAACTTTAGATTTATATTGTTTAACCTAAAGGAGAAAAGAAATCAAATCCAAAAAAAGAAAGGATAAAAGCAAAAAAGGTAATGAAGAGTCATCACATAAAAAATCCAGATTATCTTCTACAGAAGAGGCCTCCAAGAAAAAGGATAAAGGTAAAAAGAAATTAAGATATGCTATCTACTCACATTTCTGAACATGAATTATTATCTGCCATATCTCAAATATATGGTGAATGCATTTAGAATTTTGTTTTATGGTAGTTAAAAGGAAACTGGCTAAGAATTTAGATATGAATTTACAGTGACAGGAGTTTTAAGAATAGGGTTGGTTTTGTTTCATTTTGGTAGCTAGGACAATACCACAAACAGCATTCTAATTCCTGGCTTTGTCACCTACAGACTTGTTACCTTGGACAAGTCACTGAACTTCTTGAGTTTTATTTTTCTCATGTGCGTACAAGTGATGTGAATGTCTGACCTCCATACTGGTCTAGTTTATTTTGGAGGATCAAATAAGAATGTGAAAGACACTTTGAATATTGTAAAATAGTCTATAATCTGTAAGTCAATGTAAAATTGTAACACTGTGATTTTGGTTATAATGGTCTGTGTGATTTTCTTTTTTTACTAGTTTATGAGCTTCTTGAAATGAGAGAGATTGGCATATATCTGTATCCTCAGAACCTAACATGGTGCTGTGCACATACACTCAGTAAATAAGTATTAAATTCAAATCTGTCAGTCAGCTGCTTACTTTTTCCTCAACACTCCTTAAGCTCTCTAAGCCTCAATTTCTTCATGGGTGAAATGATCATGATTATTATAGTACCTACTTTAAAGAATTGTTCAGAAGTTGAAATGGGATAATTCATTAAGCAGTTTGCATAGTTTCTGGCACATAATTAGCTACTAATATTATGAAGGTTACTTCTAGTTGCTTTTTCAGCCCATAATAGAGTCAAATTGCCTTTAATTTATAGTGAATCAGACTTAAACTAGGTATGTAATTGAATTAGATTCAAGCCAATGTTATGTAACAGTTGGACAGGAGAGGGCTCTCTTGTTCCAGCTATGAATATCATTAGTTATGTTGCATTCTTACATTCATTTTTTTCCTTCTTGCATATCATGATATATTCATTATGTAGGTAAAGTTAAAATATTCAAGTATGTAATATTACCAAGTTACAGACTTGGTAAAATTGATAGATGTTGAGAGGAAGATAGTGTTATTCTTTTGTTTATTGAGAAATGGCATTTGAAGCAGAATGCCTTTTTTGTCTCTATCTTAATCATTTCTACTCTAAGGTAAATTTAACTAATAAATATGAAACTCTCATTTGAGTTTTTAAGATTTATTTATCCTTATATGCTAGTAAAATATTTAATGTATCATTTGGGAATTTTGGTATATTCATTATCATATTATATAATATTATATTCATATCATAACTATGATACCATGTTAATCACTGCACATTCCAAGTTAAAGAAAAACTAATCTTTACTTTGTAGAAGGTTATTCAGTACCTTCAATCCAGAGAATAGGTAGCTGAATACTCAGGATCAGGGTTAAGGTTGGACCCTTCAGATTATACATGCATGTATATGTGATCTTCCTTATATATGTTTTTCCTTTAGTGTTCCATATTTCAGCAGATGACACCTATATTAACCTAAAAACTACTACTAGAAATCTGGGAATTATCCTTGATATTTTCTTTTCCCTCATTATTTATGTTTGTGACCAAATCCTAACAGTTTCATCCCCAAAGTATATATTTCAAGTTCTCTCCTCCCTAATACAAACTCCCATATTTTCTCATCTAGGCTATTGCTATATTTTCCTTACTGGTTCCCCTACTGTCTAGCCATCCCACCTCCCCTCCCCTTAATTCATTCTCCATAAACCAATGGTTTCCTATTGTGCTTAGGATGACAACCAAAATCCTGGACCAAAGCCAAAAGGCTGCTTTATATGATCTGGCTCCTGTATCATAAAAAACCTTCAAGGCTTGTTTTTCATCACCCCTTACCCCACTTTCACACTCCACCCACATAGCCTTTCAGTTTCTAGAAACTGGCTTGCTTTTTCTCATTGTAGGGATTATACGGCTGCTGCTTTCTCTCTCCCTAAAACCCCCAGTCCCATTCCAACTTTTCCTCTGGGTCTAAGTTTAAATGCCACTTTCCAGGAATCCTTTCCTGATTTCATCCCCTACCTTAAATCTAAGTCAGGACTCTCAATTGTAGTGCTGTCACAGTCGCTGGGACTTCCCTTCATTACACATATGATGATGACATAAAAGCCCAAGGGAAGCAGGGATTCTACCAGCTTTGTTCATTGCTATATCACCAGCACCCCGCTAGCTCATGTTCAGCGTAAATAATGAAGAGTGGGAGAATGAAAGACTTTGAAGATTGTTTCAGGGCAACTTCAGGAGTGGAAAACCAAAGTAGAATAGAACTGAGACATCTCTTTCTTGTTTATTCTGTATTCAGAGCACCTTTGAGAGCAGTCTCCAGAATATAGCTTTTTTCCAACTTCTATGATATAAAACAGAAAATACAAAATTTTCACAAACTTTTAGGAAAACCATGTGGAACTCTTTAATATTGTCTTATCTGAGGTCATCTGGAACTAGCTTGATCTTGACGTGCTTCTTTCTTGTCAGACCACCTTAATTTGGATGAAACTTGAATAGTAATAAATTCTTAACATCTTAGCTGTATTTGGGCTGTTAATACTCCTCAAAACAACTTACTTTCTTGATTTTTATTCCTATCTTTCTGGCTTCTCCTCAGCTTCTTTTGACTGCAGTTCCTCTTGGTCTCCTGGAATTCCTTAGGGCTCTTCTCTAGACTTCTCTAGTTCCTCTCTGTCCTCCCTTGTGATACCATCTACTCCCATAACTTCAGGTTGCCATCATAGTAAATGTTAAGTAAGTAATGGGTGGATGAACAATGGATGGCTAGATGACTGAAAAAAATGGATAGAGAGAAAAAGCAAGAAATATCAACAGCTTGACTTTGAGGACCAGTCTGCTTTGGCTGGTATGGGCAGAACAAGATACTTAGGTAGACTTTCTTGGCAGAAAGGTCAAGATCTTATCCCTCTCACCATTACCCATTTCCCAAAGGCCACCTCATCTTTCAGGTTTCAGCTTAGCTCAGTTCCTTGGGAAGGCCCTTCCTGACACCCTTCACCCCATTTCTCCAAACAAGATTAGGTCCCTGTTACACATTCCAATAGCGCCTGTACTTCTCCTTTAAAAATGCATAGTACCCTTGGAATAATTTGTTTATTTTCTGTGTGAGGAGGGACTGTATGTCATGTTTAATTCATTATCTCTAATTCATAACAATGTTTGTTCCACTTAATAGGCATTCAGTAAATGTTAGGTGAGTGAGTGAATCAATGAACTCAACCACATTTTCTCAAAATTGAAAGGAACATCAGAGATCAGTCCTAGACTCATGATTGAAAGGATAGTCTAGTTCTGCTTTTCAAAGTGTGGTCCTTTGGCCAGCAGCATTGTACCACTTGGGAACTTGTTAGAAACGTACATTCTCAGACCTCTCCAGATCTGCTAACAAGTTCCCAGAGTTACTCATATGCACAATAAAGTTTGACAGAAGCACTTCTCTGTATCACGTGGTAGTTCTGTTTTTCCTTCAACACTTCCAGGGAAAAGGAGCCCATTACTATCCGAAGTAATCCTTTACATTTTCAGGTAGCTGTAATTGCTAGCAGGTTTCTCTTAACGTTTGGCCCAAACCTATGACTTCCTCCGTTTGGTTCTGATTTTGGCCTCCAGAGTAAGCCTAACCTCTTTTTTACCTTACAGACTTTGGATATTTGGAAGCAGATATTATTTTCCTCATATTAGATGATGACAGGGAAGAATACATTGCTTGAGCCTTTTACCCTGTAGTTCTCGCACCCTCTTTGGCCTAAGGGGGCCATAAGCTTTGCTTTATGAGACCTCCTAAATAGGGACATTGGAAGAATTGTTACTCTCCGTTACCTGTCCTCTTTTTGTTTTTTGTTTTTTTTAACTTTTTCAGCCTTCAGAAATATTTCCCCTGAGATCTTATGGCAGGAGGCTCCATATGGAGGTGATTTTTTAAAAATTACACTAATAGATCTTCAGTGCTTTTCTCTTTCTGTTTCCCTCACTGGATAAGCATTGTAAAGCTGAGAATTTTTGTTTTATGACATAATTGTGTGTGTTATTATCAGTTACTGAGAACTAATTCTCACTTATATGTGACCTTGGAAAAAATATTAAGAAAAACAAGTATGTATTTGTAAACTGCTTTGGGATATTGAACATCTCCATAGGTAAAAGAAAGTATTGCTTATATTGCAGCTAATCTATGTAGGGTTTAGCAATATGAGATTTTTTTTTACAGGTGCTCATTACTTTTTAAAAAGTTTTGTGCTAGCTGTTCCAGGCTATATGAGAGCATAAGATATGACCCCTCCCCAGAAGAACCTAATATTTTAATTAGTTTTAGTTAACAAACATGAAAAATTAGAAAACAGTGAAGTGCTTATCTGTAGGACTATAAGGAGAGTATTTGGAAGAATTCTGGTTAATAGCTACAATGTTGCACCACCACAAGATGATACTTAATCAAAGAATGCTGTTTCCTTTTCAGGACATTCATCCTCAAAGAAATCAGAAGATTATGTAAATAGTAAGTATCAAGTATTTCTTTATTTAATAAAAATATGTAGATTTTAGGTATTTGCAATTTGGATTTCCCATGAATTATATTTTCCTCTGATGTGAATTATTGTTTGGTTTTGTGAATTATTTTTGCATATGAGAAAAATCATAGAAAAAATACCAAAAGTGTCTGATTTATTCCCCAATTAATAACATTTAGATTTTCTTACTTTTAAGTATAGAGAACATTAAAAAAATTTTTTTCAGTAAATACAATGGATACACGTTTCAAAACGTGAAGCAATAGAAATAGAAGGGTGAGGTTGGAATAGAAAAGAAATTGTGGGTGTGGATTAAGATTTAGGAATGTTGTTTATGTTGCCTAAGGCTGATCTCTGGCATTTGGTGATTTTGATTGATCAGATGAAGTGTGTGGTTTGTTCATGGAAAGGAAAATGTTGGCAAATGGTTGCTGTTGGTTAGTTTTTTAACTAGTCCTATAATTTTCAGTAGCCTGGATCAAAAGATTGGATTTTATTGAATATTTGCTGCAAATTCTATTATTTTTTCTCTACAACATTCAAAAAAGTATTTGCAATGACTTACAAAAATATGTACAATGAAATAAGGTTTTTTTAAGGTAAAAAAATCAGAATAATGGGAAAATAAGGTAGAATAGCAATGTAAAGCTAGAGGTAAAATTGATACAGACAAATGTATACCAAAAAGTCCTTGATAAATTGTAAAAATAGATTACAAATTTGTCACTGTTCTTCCTAACAACCAAATCAAAGAGTGAAACCGCTGGTAGAATGATTAATTGTACCTATAAGATAATAAGGAGAACTTGGCAGGTGTTCAACTTTTTCCTGGCAGTTTTGAGAGAAGAATCTCCCATGGATTTATAAAATGGTATATCCATTTGTGATATAACAAACAGTAGCTTTGAATCTCAACAGTTATATAATGTTGAATTTCTTAAAGACTTATGATAAGCTCAGGGCCTAACAATAAAGTGTAGTTCAGTAGCATATCTGATTCATTTTATAATATCTGGACTTTTAGAAATTTGGGGACTTGTAGGCTTACTTGGATATTTATAAACTTAATTAAATTTTTCTATGATTTTAAAGTAATGAATATTTATTGTGGCAAACTCAGGAAAAAGTTTGATAATTATTCCAAATCCCACAACTCACATATAAACATTATTGACATTTTAGTATAATTTTTAATAAGCAATATTAAGTATTCAATAATCAGAAATATTATGCTGAGAAAAATAGAAATTTTAGGATATTTGTTTAATAATTTAATGAGAGGGAGGTGTCAGTAGAAATATTCTTCTAGTTTAGGAATACAGTATGTTCCTTATAAATTATTTTGCTTCTACCAACTTTGTTTTCAGTATACTTTTTAAGTGTCCTAAAGCACTGACACGTTCTTTCTCCCTGTATGAATCCTAATTTATCAGGAACTCCTTTCCTAAATTAGGTGCGGTCTACTGACAGTTTCTAGAACATAGCCAGGCATAAGTTCGATGGACTAATGTTATCTCAGGGTGAAATAGTAGATATATACTGAAATAAAAGTGTACACAGGCTAAAGTGGAAAAGTTTATTTTACTTTTTGTTATTTCCAACAATGAGAGGTGTGGGTGCATATTTAATGTAGAAAAAAAATTCCCCCTTTTCAGTTTTAGTTTTTCATTATTGAAAAATCTTGGCTGGGCGCGGTGGCTCACGCCTGTAATCCCAGCACTCTGGGAGGCCAAGTCTGGTGGATCATTTGAGCTCAGGAGTTCGAGACCAGCCTGAGCAAGAGCGAGACCCCGTCTCCACTAAAAATAGAAAGAAATTATATGGACAACTAAAAATATATATAGAAAAAATTAGCCGGGCATGGTGGCGCATGCCTGTAGTCCCAACTACTCAGGAGGCTAAGGCAGGAGGATTGCTTGAGCCCAGGAGTTTGAGATTGCTGTGAGCTAGGCTGACGCCACGGCACTCTAGCCTGGGCAACAGAGTGAGACTCTGTCTCAAAAAAAAAAATCTTTTGGGGGTAAGTCTTGACTCACTGATTATATTCATTCTTTTATTTCCTCTTCCCTCCTTCCTTCTCCCTCTCACTGTCCTTCTCCCAGCCCTCTGAATCATCCCCCACCTTCTAGAAATAGCTCTAACTCTCCTCTTTTACCTCTCCTCAGCTAGGTCAAACTTTCAGTAGTAGGAGTGGGGTGAATACTGTACCCAATCTGAAGAACCCCTAGCTTAGTTTGGCCCTTGAAGAAATAAATTATCCACCTCAAGGTGACCTGCTGTCTGTTTGACAACTAGGCCGTTTACCATAGCAAGCAGGAGACGTGTACAGTGTTATGATATGCCGACCCCAGATACCCTCTCAGATGGTTAGTCATCTGTTTTAGATGGTCTTGGCAATTTCAGAACTCACATTTCGCTATTTCTGTCTTTTATTTCTGTTTACCCTCTTAACTGATTTAACATATAGATTATTAAAACCAAATCCATAGAGAAAATCTTAATTTCTATGGGGAAAAAGCATTTTGACTTGCATTTGTTGATTGTCTACTCTGTTGTCTGCAATGGCAAGTGTTTTAGATATGCTCCCTCATTTAATCTTAATAATGGGCATATAATATTTCCATTTTGTAGATGAGAAAACCAAGATCTAGAGAATTTTTTTAAATGAAGAAACTCAATTTTTAAAATTGTATAGAGGTGTACAACTTTATGATTTGCTACCCTCTTAGCAAATTTTAAGTATACAGTACAGTATTGTTACCTGTAGTCACCATGCTATACATTAGATGTTCTGAGAACCAGATAATTTAAGTAAAGATTCCAAGGTCAAATAGTTAATGGCAGAGCTAGGAATAAATATAAGTTTATAATTCCAAATTCTATGCCATTTTACCTAGTATCATCAATAACTGTCAGTGAATCAAATATAAGTCTATGCTTTATGCCCAAATTTTGGCAAAGGCATTATAGAGATCTGTATTAAATGATTTGATCCATGTCTCACTTCTGTCTTTAAAATGGGTATAAAGAGACCTACTTTGTTGAATTACTATCAGAATCCAATGAGAAAAATACAAGTAAAATATGTGCCGGACACAGAGTAAGTCCTTGATAACCTGTAGCTGTTATTGTGATATCAGAGAAAAGAAAAATAGCAGACATTATACAGATTCTGCATTTGTTCTCTAGAATTGATCAGATCAAAAGCAAAGTCTGTAAAAACCTGACTTGTTCATTTGTTATGAATATTGGAGACATTACCATTTCTTTAGGAGGGCAAATTATTAGATATCATATAATATCCACAGAAACCAAGAAGGTAGACTGTTTTCATTATTCAAAGCATATAGGGAAAATTGTATGCAGTTTTAGGCACCACACTCTAAAGGGAATGTTGAAAACTTGAAGCAGGTCAAGAAGAGAACAACCACGGTGTTGAGAGAACTTGCAATATGTGGTAGGAAAAATGTTGGAGGAACTGCAGATGTTTAGCTTGGAGAAAAGTGACAGGATGAGAGGGAAGAAGTGAGGAGGTGGACCTGGAAACTGCTATATGTATATTTACAGGGCTGCTACTATGTAGGAGACTTATTTTTGGTGACTCTGGTTGGCAGAACTAAAATCTATGGATAAAATTGTCTGAAGACAGATTTTTGCCTCAATTAAAGGAAAAACTTGTCACTTAGAACTGCCTCACAAAACAATGGAGGAATGGACTGCCTCAGGACATAGTGTTCAAGCGTAGATTGGATGGCCATTTGTTGTTGGAGGTGTTGCAATGAAAGATTCATTCATTGCATAAGGGTTGGATTAAATGACCTCCAGGTTCCTGTTCAACTCGAAGAGTCAGTGACTTAAATTTTGATCCCCATTTGCCAATAATTACTGCATAGATTTGATACTTACGCTCTAAGAGCATCCTTTTGTATTGCCTGTTCCACTTGTTATTTCCTTAGCAATACCCCTCCCACTTCTGGCAGGTTATAACAGTTATTTGTAGTGGCTGTCATCCTCAGGGAACCAGGATACTATAGATTCATAGGGTTTAAGGGACTTTAAAGGTCACTTGTCCAGTCTTGTAGACTTGATTCTCTAAGGATATTTGGCCACTTTTTTAGTGGGTACTCTTTCAAAGAGAGTTATTTTATAATGTTATTCTGAACTGATTTTATTTTTTTAATAAAATTGGTATTAGAAAACTAATGTAGGAAAGCTGCCATGTCGGAAGTACTCTAGGGAGGGAGCAAGGGAACAGGTGGTTGTAAGACCTTTTGAAACTAGCTGCCGCTTTTAAAGGCCATTTAGGTTTTGCTCTCTGACGTCATTAACAGAGCAACACCATAGTAATAACTTTATTAGGCCTAATTAGTTTTTATGTTCTTTCTTTATTTTGTGTTAGTGAGTTTTCATAAAAATAAGGATAGAGGAGGCCGGGCGTGGTGGCTCACGCCTGTAATCCTAGCACTCTGGGAGGCTGAGGCGGGAGGATTGTTTGAGCTCAGGAGTTCGAGACCAGCCTGAGCAAGAGCAAGATCCCGTCTCTACTAAAAATAGAAAGAAATTAGCTAGACAACTAAAAATATATAGAAAAAAAATTATCTGGGCATAGTGGCGCATGCCTGTCGTCCAGCTACTTGGGAGGCTGAGGCAGAAGGATTGCTTGAGCCCAGGAGTTTGAGGTTGCTGTGAGCTAGGCTGATGCCACAGCACTCACTCTAGCCCGGGCAACAAAGCGAGACTCTGTCTCAAAAAAAAAAAAAAAGTAAGGATAGAGGACTTTTTATTCTTTTTTCTCACATTATTAATTTGGGATACTGGCAGTTCTAGTGATGGCTGTCATTGAGCAGGAATCTTCTTCCCAAGACTTCATAATTTTTTCATCATTTGTATGCAGATCATTAAAAATACAAAACACCCTTCCCCCCCTTTTTTGCCATTTTTGTTAGAATTGGTGCCAGAATAGATTCAGTTAGGACCAAAGTTCAGACATACATGTTGATTCAAGGATCAAAGTCCAACAGATAAAAGGCTAGAACCACTGTGGCAAATCAATGCTGTTTTACTTCTGTGTTGTGTTTAACTAAGGGACATTCTGTATTGACAGACCACATTTGGGTCAGTTCCTTTTTAGGTTAGGTTATTATAGGAAACGAATTGTTTGCTAATGTAATTATTACTTCTTTGTGGAATATAGTGTTATTGCCTGATAACACATTTTTCAGTATTTCATAATTTTTAGTTGACTAATATAAGGTGATTCATTTGAAACATATCTGTTTTGTTATGTTTTCATAATGAAAGTATCTTTATTGTTTTTACTGATTTTGAAGGTAACATATGCTCATTGTTTAAAATACAAACAACTTGGAAATTGGTTAGTTCTTACAAACTTATAATACATATATAAATTTATATGTATGTATATAACATATATATAATTTTTTTAACATAAATCAGATTATACTATGCATACTTTCTGTAATTTTTTAAAATTTGATATAGAAAAGACATTTTCCCAGGGCAGTACATATAGATATGCTAAGGTTTTTTTAAACAGCTGTATAGTATTTATTTAGCCAATCTTTAATCCCTAATTGGTGTCGATTAGGATGTTTTCTTTTGTTATTGTTGTTATACAGTGTGCATCTTTGTGCCTATATATCTGAGGTGCTTCTTTATCATAATAATCAAATTCCTAAAAGCAGCATTGCTGGTCAAAGGATATTTGTTTTAAACTGATCTATAATATATTGCCAGATCTTCCTCAAGAAAACGGTTTACAGAATTTTTATTTCCAACAATTTATGAGAATGCCTGTTTTTTCACTGTAACAGGCTTCTTTCAATTAAGTAATCAGCATTAGTTTTTAAAAAAAGTCTGACTTTTTTTAATTATTTAACTAGCTGGTCTTACTAGCTCAGTTCTTGAGGTATTGATCCTAATGTAGATATGTTCTCTATAAAAATCTTAACTTGCATATCTTTTGTATAACCAAGAAAAAGAAGTAACTAAATCAAAGATATTTATATTGTAAGAGAGAATTCCCTTATAAAGAGTTAATATTGGAATTGCTACTTTAACTCTGTAACTTAGAGGAGTTTTTCATGAGACTTGTAAGAGAGAATTCCCTTATAAAGGGTTAATATTGGAATTGCTACTTTAACTCAGTATAACTTAGAGGAGTTTTTCATGAAACTTTAAATCCTTGGCCTTTTTTCTGAGACTCTTTGGTATCTCCTAGCTTATTTTTTAAAAGAATTTATTGTATCTGGGAGAGTGAGTTACATTTCTAGGGAGCCATACAAGTTGAAGCTAAATTGCAGTTAAATTAATTTAATTATATTGGTGAATAGTTCAAAATGTATTTTAAACATAATACACTTTTAAAAACATCTCTTTTACATGAATAGGAAACTCTGATGAGGAAGAAAGTGCTTCAGAATCTGAACTTTGGAAGGGTCCACTACCAGAGACAGATGAAAAATCACAGTAAGTACTGATACTAATAGATAATACATAACTTTAAATCAGTTTAGGAAGTTATAACCACAGCCATTCTTGATAACAGTTGAAAAAATTTAACATCATGAATGTCTGTTAAATGCCAAGTTCTACCTAGTCTGGTGAAGATTAGAGTTTATTCCCAGCCATTGTTTGTGGTCATAAACAGCCAACGTGTCCAACTTCCTCCTGGTAAATAAAGCTTTCATCAGCTCACCTTAACAGATGACCCTCTTGTCCTTGCTTGGATTTCTTCAGAGAGGGCTGTTTACTATCTTCCAGAGTCGCCTGTTCCATGATACCGTGATTCTCATAAACCCATACAGAGGGCCCCTTGATGATTTATGCAGGTTTAAAAGTCTACCTGCAACACCCACCTAACACACAAAAGGACAGATAGCTCAGATAACTTACTGTTCTCTGCTATGGGTTGGAAAAGGAAGCACTGTCTGGGTATGGGGTGGAATACTGTCAGCTATGTCATATACTAGAATGTTCACCACTTGAATTTCTCTGTTAAAAGTGGATAATATAATACCCCATAAAGTTTATTGTGAAGATTAAATAAATTAAAGAATGTAAAGCACCTGGTGTAATACCTACAAATATAGTAAGTGCTCAATAAATTTTAGTCCCATTTTGTTGGTCCCTAGGCATAATGGTTCATAATAGAAATAGACCTGTTGCATCAATTATAATTCATAAATTTAAACTGATTATAAAACATTTCACTATATGATCACAGTATAATAGAATTCAGATGTGTTGGAAAGAGGGGTTTTTTTTGTTTGTTTGTTTGTTTGTTTGTTTTTTGTAAGCAACATTACTTTTTCTCTTTTTCTGTAACTTGAATCTTTTTTTCCAGCCCAATAAAGAATTCACAAAAGTGTTACTATTATAGATCAGACTATAAAAAAGCTACTGCTGTAAACAAAACATTACTGTCCAATTAAAACTACTAACTAAATTTCCTGATCATTTATTGAGCACTTCCCCTTGAAGAGCTTTATAGCTGAGAATGACAAAACAGGTCATAGAGTCAACTCACCTTAGGCAATAAAGATACTTGAGCAAATCCTATGAAGGCTTTCATAATACAAAACTCTGTAAGTATTCAACTTTTGTGACATTGATCAAGTACTGAGCATCCTAGTCCATACAGAGGTTCAAACAATTTTATATATTTAAGTTCTCATGCTAGGAAAAAGAAACAGTAGCAGGGGGAATCCCAAATTATAGTTAATTCCTTAATCAACTTTGATTCTGTAATTAATTTTTTCCTTAAATTTGAATATGGTTGTGATGGCTTTATGCATTCTCGATTATGTAAAACCGAATGATGGAGTCCTTTTGTGAATATCTGACCTTAAATAACATTTTCTAAAGAGACTGATAGGCCAGTTTTTACTATCCTCCTTGATTCCCTGTTCCCAGAAGGAAGAAAAGCAATTGCATTCATCTAATTCTCACAATAACTCTATGAGGGAATGTAATTATCTTCATTTTACAGACAAGGAAAGGGAGTTCAGAGAAGTTAAGTAACTTGCTCACACAGCTAATAATAATGACAGAGCTGGGACTTAACACTGTATCATTTGAAAGCCTGTACTATTTCCACTGTATCACTCTGATTCCTAGCTCTAACATTTATTTAGTACTTCACAATTTTTATAGTATCTTGATATGTTATAACCTAATTTAATATCTCTTTTCAAAGAGTTCTATTCTTTGTTTTAGATATAATCTTTACTGCTGTAAATACATAGTATATTTTCTATTTTCAGAGTAATAAAAAACTGCAGCCTAAGCATATTTTCCCCATTCTTGAGAGTAAGACTTATATTTTCCCTTAAAAATAGTTTCTTTTTGGCCGGGCGCAGTGGCTCACGCCTGTAATCCTAGCACTCTGGGAGGCCGAGGC
>CM052446.1:35138305-35155109 GCA_028533085.1 Varecia variegata | reverse complement strand
TAGTCCCAGCTACTTGGGAGGCTGAGGCAGAAGGATCGCTTGAGCCCAGGAGTTTGAGGTTGCTGTGAGCTAAGCTGATGCCACGGCACTCACTCTAGCCCGGGCAACGGAGTGAGACTTTGTCTCAAAAAAAAAAAAAAAAATAGTTTCTTTTTCATTTATTTCTTGAGCAGACTGTAGTTTGAAATGAGAATGATAGAAGGTATAACAAACCAAAAAAGTAGAGAAAAACGATATCTCACAAAGTACTTCAAAGCAAAATGGTAGGTAATACATTTAGGGAGAGGTGCCAACATACAAAGTATTTTAATTTTAATCAATTTGGGAATAGTTATGATTATTCTAGAAACTAAAACTATTTGATGGCTGAATCATGGGAATATATTGATATATAGAGAAATCAGTCAATACGTTGAATTAAAGTATTTTACTAATCTCATATAATGTGTCACCTCGTAATTTTTTTACTCTGGATTTTTATTCAATATGTATACTTTTTCTTTTAAATAGGGAAGAAGAATTTGATGAGTATTTTCAGGATTTGTTTCTGTGAGATGGAAGAGAGAAGTTGACATTCCTTAATGTGAAAGTACATTTTGAAACTTCATTAAAATTTTGTCTACAACCTGCAGCTTGAGTGGTTTGTCTTTGGAAATAAAAATCCTGGTACTCTCAGGATGTCTGGTGCGTTGAAGTTCATTAGTTCTATTAGAGACACTTTTCCCTGTCCTTTATATATCTTTTTGATTGCTTTTCTATAACTCTGTTTCTTCTGTAGCTCCCAGAGGATGGAACTTGTACTCTTTACAGAGATTTCATTGTTCCTGCATATTTAGGGGATTTTTTTTATTGATTCGTATTTATCTTCCCTTGCCTCAATTATTTAATTTTTATTTTATTTTTTTTTATTTTATTTTTTTTTTTTTGAGACAGAGTCTCCCTTTGTTGCCCGGGCTAGAGTGAGTGCCGTGGCGTCAGCCTAGCTCACAGCAACCTCAAACTCCTGGGCTCAAGTGATCCTACTGCCTCAGCCTCCCGAGTAGCTGGGACTACTGGCATGCGCCACCATGCCCGGCTAATTTTTTCTATATATATTTTTAGTTGGCCAGATAATTTCTTTCTATTTTTAGTAGAGACGGGGTCTCGCTCTTGCTCAGGCTGGTCTCGAACTCCTGAGCTCAAACGATCCGCCCGCCTCAGCCTCCCAAGTGCTAGGATTACAGGCGTGAGCCACCACGCCCGGCAATTATTTTAAATTATTAGGATTATTGGGGTCTCACAAAAATAAAGTAGATTAAGTATGTCTTTAACCTCTTTCCTTCCCTTTGATACACTGGCATCCTTTTTTTAAGCACCTCCTTTCCCATTACCACTGATTTCAGAATGCTTTTTGGGTTTTTCTGCTTGCTTTTCTCTTGCTTTCTTCTCACCTACCACTTAAGAGAGTTCCTTATAATCAAATTTGACTTCCTGGTCCGTGGATAATTTACTATTGGTAAATTGTTACCACGGGGAGCCAGAGAGAGTCCAGTAATCTAAAATAGTACATGTGTTCACAAAATTGACTCCCCAACAGAGATTATGCAATATGATAATTTAACTGAATAGTACTATATGCATATAGCTTGTCTCAGATACCATCATACAAATGTGGATATACTTGTATCCAGGGGTATATTATAAAGTGTAACTTCTTAACTTAGGGTCCATACTCTCAAGGGTCCATGGATGTGCTTCAGGAGATCCAAGCTCTTCTAGAATCTCTGTGTAAACTTCTGTGTCTATTTTTTTGGGTGGAAAGGTCCATAGGTTTCAAATTTTGAAAAGAATGTATTGATTTTTTTAAAAAGAGGTAAAGGCCCACTTTTATAAGGAGCAAATGGATAAAAGAGAAGATGCTTGACTTGGTGAATAAAAGAGGACATGTAGAAAATGATCAAGCATACCAATTATTTTATTGAAGATACACTATTTTAAATAACATTTAAACATGGAGTGATTGGCATTAAACTGCAAAATAAGTAATTTGGTGTCTTATTTTTAAATGGTTAGTATCAGAGATTTTTGCTGTTATTAAACAGTTGTTATTCATTAATTCCACAAATATTTATCAGGCTTCTGTTATGTGTGAGGCACTGTGCTGGGCATTGCTATAAAGAACTATCTAGAAAATAATTATGCAATCTTTTCTGAACCTCATTCGGAAAACAGTAAATCAGTGTAGGGTTTATTAATGTTAAACCTTGTTTGATAGTCCCCTCATTTCTGGAAGAAATTGTGTTTTTTCATCTTACTACTATTTATAGTGAATATAAAGGAATCTTGATTTCTGAGGAAAAAGTTTAAAGTGAAGTGTCCAGTAGCAAAATTGACATTAGTAGTATCTTATGATAAAAATATATTAATAGTTTAATGGTCATCAGAAAATCAAATTTCTGCAAAATTAAATGATAACTAGGAAGAATATCTTAAGATCCTTTAAAAATAGATGCATATATTTGGTATTAAAAGTATGGTTTATAACAACAAGCTCATGTATACATGTCAGTCATTGTATAAAATCATAATAATGCATTTGTACACAGTGGCAGATAATGGGAGTCATATTTTTAAGGAGTCTTTGTAAAGATCTCTAAGATGATGAGTTTAAAAATTAATTTTCCTACATTCCTATCATAGACTTTGCTGGAGTGTAGTCAATTGGTCTGGGGGGTTTGAAGTTATGCTTTCTTATACTTGGCTCTTAGGCAAAGTATATTTGCCTATATATTCATATATTTGGCAGACTTTCAATGGTGGGACGTCTCTACCCTAAATTCAATTTCTGATGACTGAGGAGGAGGAGATGTTTGAGCTGACTAATATTTTGGGGTCCAGAATTAGTAGTGATCCTAAATGTGGAGTTTCAAAATTATTTTAAGCAATGGAAATGAGTGAGTGCATGCATCACTTACCAAAGGTGATGACTTTAGTAACACTCATTTGAGTATATATATATATATATATATATTTATATATGACATTCAGTCATTCTTTATTTATACCTATTTGTGGTAACATTTATTCAAAATATTCATTCATATTTACTGAGTGCCTACCTTGTGCCAGGTACTACTCTAGGTGCCAAGATAGAGCTGTGAACAAAACAGACAAAAAAGACAAAAATCCTTCCTTATGAACTTTACGTTCTAATATGAGAGAAGCAATCTTATGATTCTGAGTACTTCACTTGTAAAAATATAACAAATGGTGATTTATTTCTTGGCTGCTTGAAGTTGAACATTCTCTATTATAATACGTATTTGAGGTTCATAGGTCTTTGATACAATTCATTATAATTTACATATCTTTTGACAAAAGAACCTATGGCAATATATATGGTATAACTATTATTACTCTGTTTTCTAAATTTGTCCATAAGTATAGATAAGGAAGAAATCTTAAATTTCTCTGATATCCAGACAGACATATACCATGTAGTGAAAATAGTTGATTGTCCTTAGTTTCTCTTGACAATTCAATGTTTAGAAGCTTGGTAGATAGTTCTATTAATCATTTTTAAAAAGTAATCTCAGTTGAACTCATTCCAAACTGCTTTTGATAATGAAGTTCTTGTATAATCAAATCACATTCTTCTTTATGATGCATACTATTTATTAGCTGATTTAACTTGCATTAGGGTTATCCAATTAGTGTCTCATAAATTGGTCATTCTTTCAATGAGAAGAATAGTTCTGAACATTAAAAAAAATTCTTAGTTACATGTAAAATGATTGATTTCAGACTTTGAAGAGGGAGCACAAGACAAAGACATAGTTTCAGTAAACTGTCAAAAAATGGTATGCTCTTCATTAATCCATTATCAAGGATAAAAAGTAGAGGAAAAAGATAAGCATTTCAGATGGGATAGCATTTGACATCCTTTTTTGTTTTCTTATACTTCATTTACAGACATTATACATTCTATACTGTGTTTACTCTTATAGTAAGAAATGTTGATGAGAGATTTTTAGTTCTGGAAGTGGTTTGAAGTATGAATCACAGCTATAAATGTTACAGGCCATATTGTGCACACACACACCCCCACGCAGTGCACATGTTGAAGTCCCGATCCCCAGTACCTCAGAATGTGAATGTATTTGGAGAGAAGGCCGTTAAGTACTTAATTAAGATTAAAAAGAGGTCACATGGGTGGGCCCTCATCCAATACTGGTGTCCTTACAAGAAAAAGAGATTAGAACACAGACACACACACAGGGAAGACGCCATGAGGCGACACAGGGAGAGGATGCCTTTCTACAAACCAAGGAGAGAGGCCTCACAAGAACCCAACCCTGCTAACTTCTTGATCTTGAACTTCCAGCCTCCAGAATTGTGAGAAAATAAATTTATGTTAGTTAAGCCATCCAGTTTGTGGTACTTTATTATGGCAGCCTTAACAAATAAATATAATTAATAACTTTTTAAAAAGAATCTGTGAGTAGTTTCAGGATTACATTTTTTTAAATTGGCACCAAAAATGTACCTATTTTTGTCTTATTTTGTACTTTGTTGAACTTTATTTTGCCTTCATAGTTTTCAGTCTAGCAATATATATTTTCTTGATAGTCACAGGGTAGTTTTTCTGAAGATCCTCTTACTGTTACTTGATGATTTGCTGTTCTTTTGAATATTTTCTGGTTTTCTTCAAAAGTAAAATGACATTTGAAATTTATACCAGTTGGATTATATTACAACATTAAACATGTTTTGGACTTTTTGTCATCACCACCACCTCCTGTATCTTCAGCAGCTACTAAAATCAAGAAAAGCAATGTTATTATGAGTCAGTGGATATATAGTGTTCTTATTCTAACACTCCCATGATGTCAGTGTCAACTTTGTAGCCTAATTAGTAATTTTAACCTACATAAATACTAAGGGTTTGATCATTTTAAAACTTGAATTCAAATTCAAAATGGGTCCATTTAAAAAATAGATAAATGGTTAGCCAATTAACATCTCAGTTTCTGAGACTATACAATCTGGGAATCTGAACTTGATACACAAAGCTTGATGCCTGGGAATAAAAATAATGTTTTTAGTCCACAACAAATTTTCCATGTAGTAGGAAAAAAATTGAGAAGTAAATTTTTATGCAAATAAAGTATAGAAGATCCAAATCCAATATACTGGATCCTAAAAGAAAATATCAGGAGCCACGTAAAGGACTTAATAATCTCTTCATCATAAAACTGAGATAAATGTTAAATTTAATAATACTAAGAAATACTCTTTCACTTGCTCAGTAAAATGATTAATATCTTTCTGAAATGCAAATTAGATCTTACCACTTCCCTGTTTCTATCCTTCTCATGACTTTGAAAGGCTGAAATCCTTAGCTAGGCCGTGCAGGCAATGTGCTGACAGCTGCCTGACTTCATTTAGTACTGTGCCCTCCTTATGCTCCAGATTCCAGCTACACCAGCTTTTAAATTCTTCAGTTGTCCCATCTCATTTAGACTTCAAGCCTTTGTGCATATTCTGTCCTTTCCCTTTTTCCCCCACCCCTCTTCATTTCTGTTCTTAGCCAATGCTTACTGTCTTAAGACTTTAGCATAAAGCATCCTTCTTCAGAAAAGCCTTCCCCATGGCCCACATACAAACCTGTGTTTTCTCTGAAGCTCACAGGTAGATCATCAATTGTGTATTGATTGTTTATTTATTTAATTATATACATATATTTTTTTTTTTTAATTTTTTTTTTTTTTTTTTTTTGAGGCAGAGTCTCGCTCTGTTGCCCAGGCAGGAGTGCAATGGCCTGATTGCAGATCACTGCAGCCTCGCGCTCCTGGGCTCAAGTGATCCTTCTGCCTCAGCCTCCTGAGTAGCTGGGACTATAGACACATGCCACCATGCCCAGTTAACTTTTTAAATTTATTTTGTAGAGATGGGGTCTGGCTATTTTGCCCCCACTAGTCTCAAACTCCTGGCCTCAATCTTCCTGCCTTGGCCTCCCAGAGTGCTAGGATTATAGGCATGAGCCCGCACACCTGACTGATATTGACGGTTTAATGTCTAGCTCCCCTCACCAGATGGTAAGTTCCTCAAGCTAAGGACCCCATCTTGCCCCACGGCCTGCCTATCTCAGGCCCTTGTACAGAATAGATACCCAATAAATACATAAATGAATGGATTCAAGGAGTCAGAAACTCCTGTTTTTATTCTGTTGAAGGACATCATTAACTGTTAAGAAAAATACTTTCTCCCCCTATGAATTGTTCAAAATACCACTAAACACAATAGAACTATCTAAAAGGAATGTATCATCTTTCAAAGCCTCTCCACAGAGATGATTTTTTTTTGTTAAACAATAACAGTTCCTTACAAAATCTTTAGAGTCCTAAGCTTTCAAGACAGAAATTAGCGTTCCACTTTCAAGGTGACGTTTGGGTCATTGGATGAACTAATAGTTGATCCTGAGCATTTGAACAGAGGCTTTCTGAAAACAATGGTAAACCTCATAGAGTGACTTTAGAAGTAGAAATTTCATGCCAGAAAAATTAGCACCATGTGGAGGCATTTGGGAGACAGGAAAATGGATCTTGGAGTATCCTTTAAGTCACCCCATTCAGCTGTCCAGCTTTACCTTACATGCAGGGCTTCCTTAAGTTGAAGATCTGTAAAACCTTCTCATTATACAAACAAGAATATTAAGCTCAGAGTGTTTGAGCAAGTTGCCCAAAGTCTCAACAGCTGATGCATGATGTCAGGACTAAAACTGTTTTCTCACCTACCCTGACCCCAAAGATTCTGTGGTTTTCATATTACCCCTAAAATACTCAGTGTTCTTCAGAAGTGCCCCCGGAGCCAATTTCTAGAGGAAAGAAGAAACCTAGCTCCAACCTCTACTTCAACTGGACCCCTCAATTCTATCTGGAGTGATACATAAGATCTTGTTTTGGGAGAAAACACTGAAAACCAGTAGTCAACTTCTTGTAAACCAGTCTGCACCAGTATAGCGGGTTTCCTATTTGCATTAACTCTTTATGCTTCTGCCATGCGACATTAAGTTCAGCTTGACTTCCGGCTACTTTACAGGGAGCAAAAACAGATTCCATCTAACCTTTTTCGATCATGTTTCCTTCTTCCTGCTTTTTTGCCTCCTCTTCAATTTCTTTCATCTTTGCATCATACTCATCAGCGAGAGTTTTCCATTCCACCCTGTTATTCTCAAGACCATTCAGCATAGGCGTGATTTCTTTGTGAAACCGTGAGAACTCCTAGACAGAATTTGAGGTCAGAAACTACAGAAATCATGCAGTTGATTTTCAGTATCTTTCATATGCAGAGGAGGAGCTATAAGGGATTAACAGTGCTCAGAGCTGCTGGATGAGCTTATCTCAGTGCCTTGGAAGCTTGGGAAAAAGACAGGTACTGACTAAGTCTTCAATTTGCTCACTTCTTAGTTCTCTCACCTTTTACTCCACCCCTGAATGAGATCAAGGTAAAACCTCAAAGTGTTTTGGAGAAACAATGACATCTCTAATGGCTTTCCATATGGGCGACTACTTTTTTATTTTAGTTATAGTTTGAAAGAAAACTTCTCATCCAAATGTTTACATATTTCATTCAAATAATTTGTTTACTTACCTTATACACAAAAGTACAAACAAAATCAATGAATCCAACTTGAAGTTTAGGTAGTTCATCTTTTTTGTTTCTGTCCATCATAGGCTAGAAAGGGAAATAAATCCTTTTAAGATAGGTTTCTAAGATTGAGTGAACAAAATAGACTGACTTTTACCAATAATTTTAACAAAGATGCATTTTCATGTCAAGGTCTTTACAATAGGTTGTTGCTGCAGCACTGTTCTCTCCAGATCTCCTTGTTCCCAAAATTCACTTGCAACCAGTAGTGCCACCTGCAAATGAGAAAGGCTTGGTTCACTAAATCCACTTATTAATAGAGAACTTGCATTTTATTAGTACAAGTGACATTTAAGGATAGAATTTATAGTCAATGCTTTAGGTGTCTTCAAGCCGTATGCACTTACTTTTTCAAAATACATCATTTACAGATTACATTGAAATGGGAAAACGGAACTTTTTCTTCCTACTTCAGGGTTCTAGACTTTTTCTGAGAGCGTCTATCTCCTATTTGCCATTGCTACTGCTTCTCACCAAGAAAAAGGAGAAGTGGGAGGATGTTAATTCCATGAAACATTAAACTTCAAGCTCTAACACTTCCCAAGTCCTCCTTTGTCCTGCTTATCTGTTAGCATCTAGCATATATCTGTGTATGCACATATATGCACACACAGATTAGTACATAACTTTACTTGACTACAGTATGACTATATTCAAGGGTTAATTTTATCATTAAAAAAAAACCCAATGTCCATCAAGTTCATTGAAAACCTGCCCTTGCATTGGCATGAGCCACGTTTGCCAAGAGGACTAAGATGTGGCCTTTTTCTCTAAAATGTTCACAGTCTATTGAAGACAGTCATGTAAATGATGTGGTAAGTGCTATAATAACAGTATAAGTGCTGTGGATGAAGGAGAAGTGAGTAAAGGTAAGTTTCACAAAGGAGGGAGGTTGCACTGATGCTGTATGATCAAGAGTAATGAGTAGTTTGCCAGGTAAAGAGGAGGGAAAGATTATGTGCAGAAATAAAATTGAATGTCCAGAGCTTCTGTGAGTAGGAGCTTAGAGTGTGAGGCGACCGTGGGAGAGAGTGGTGGAAATGATCCTGGGAGTGTGAGTTAAGGACAAGCAGTAACAGGCTTTGTAAACTTTGCTGGAAACTTGAACTTGGTTGCTCAGGGCAGTCGTTTTTATTCCTGGAGCCCAGGCTTCCTCTGAGCGCTCTAGGGGCCCAAGAGAGAGGCCGAGAGAGATCAAAGCTAAAGTAGCTTTGCTTCTTCCTCTTATTAATATAAAGTGATCTTTGCACAAGTTTTGTGGGGGGAAAATAGACTTAAAAAAAAAAAAAAAGGTTGGAAACCTCTGGCAATGCGGAGTTTAGAAAGTTTTTAAGCCATGGAGTGGCTATTTGTGAGTCGGGAAGTTGATGAGACGGGATCAGTTTGGAAGCTGCCGGCATAGTTCTGTGAAATCTGGGTAAAAGGCTGCACTGAGGAGGTGGGAAGGGTGATAGAGATGATTTTGCAATGGGGGAGATAAGCTCAAGCAAGGCCCCAGGCTTCTGGCATGGGCGATTGCATGAAGAATGCAGGAGGAAGAGCAGCATGTCAGGGAGGAAGGAGGGGAAGGGTTTGGTGTGGGATTGGTGGTGATGGAGTTCTTTAAGCTGAAGGAATCTGAGGAAACTGCGGAAGCAGGAAGGTCGCTCTCACTTCCCCCCACTCCCACCCTACCTCCCTAAAGCAGGTCACAAGACCCTCATTCAAGAGGTGCCCTCCCTATACCTGGAGGAAAGGAGCCAGAAACAGAGATGCCAAGAGGCGTCTGAACAAACAGGCCTTGCCACTCTTCCCCCAGCGTATTACCACGGATCATACCCTCCTTGTTCACTTCCATTTCTCCACGACTATCCACTTCATCAAACCCAGCATAAAAACACACAGGTTTATTTCTTAGGAAGGCTCCTGTATCACATAAAACTTAGATAAACTTGTATGCTTTTCTCTTGCTAATCTACCTTTTGTTACAGGGGTTTCGGCCATGAACCTAAGATGAATGAGGAAAAAATATTTTTCCTCCCCTACAATGGGTTCCAATTATTCTATATTTATAGGTACGATGCACATTTATATTATGGTCGAACCCAGTTATTTCTGGCCTCTTCTGTTTAGGATTTTATCCAGAAGTTATTGAAGGAAAAGGAGAAGGTTCTTTCACCCAATTAGTAAGAAAGCAAGTGGTACACTAGTGCCTCCCCACTCGCACTGTGGGGTAGAAACTTCCACGGAAGGCAACTTCCAACATGAAGCCACAGTCAGTGCCTTCTTAGGATTGACAGCTCACTGAAGTAGAGATTGTAGAACAAAACCACCCTTTATAGAGGAAAACACTAATGATTTATCCTGGTCTTGTCCTGACTAATCTTCTCTATTTAAAAACTCAGACATTCCTTGAATAATTTTATATAAATTCTTTACAGCCTGTTCGATGATAAGGAATTCTTTCAAGAAAGCATTTTCTTCCCCACGTTTCCTCTATTTGCCTTATTCTAGGGCCTGATCAAGTGACCTGTGGTCTAACTGATGTTTGCAATTTGTCAGAAGAGAATTCTGAGGTTGCCAGAGATCTTTATGTGGACTTTGCATGAGACCCAGGCAGTACCTGCGAGTGGGAGAGAAACGAAAACGTAACTGGACTTGCCTGACTTTGTACCTCCCAGGGTTTGGTTATGGCAGACAAGTCACATGCGGTCATCATCATTGCCCTTAGGAAGAAAACAGAAAGTGTTAAAACAGAAAGAAAGACAAAATAAGTTATTTTTGCTAAAAGAAACAAAGTTTCGACTACGTACATGATAATCTCTTTTTTGGTTGGATCAATGGTTACATATTTGACGGCCTGTTCTTCAGTCTGCATTTGTTCACAGGCATCAACAATTTTTTGAAACATCGTTCTCTTCCTGGAAAAGATACAGCTGTGCAAAAATATTAGCATATAAAAGCAGAGAGAAAGTATCTAAATACATGCTTTTCAGATTTCCTGTTCCCACTTTGCATAGGGATGTCTGCCCTGCAGAGTCTACAAGGCCAGGGAATAAGAGAACAGAGAATGACTCTGTAACTTTGGCATAGAAAGGGCTTAAGACAGAAAAAACACAAAACCATAGAGGGGGAAGAAAAGCAGGTAAAGTTAAATACATTAAAACTAAAAGTCACATATGAGAAAAGAGACCATAATATAAACATAAAGACCACAGTCTGTGATAAGATATGGCAACACATATAATAATAAAAAAAAAAGCACCCAAAATATTGAATATATGGATACTAGGTCTCACTGCTAATCAGGAAAATACAAATTTGATAATAGGATACCATCTCACACTCATTAGATTAGCAAAATAAATTTTATTTTATTTATTTATTTTTGAGTCAGGGTCTCACCTAGGCTGGAGTGCAGTAGTACGATTATAGCTCACTGCAGTCTAAAACTCCTGGGCTTAAACGATCCTCCCACCTCAGACTCCCAAGTAGCTGGGACTATGGGGCAAGCGCCACCACACCAAGCTAATTTTTAAAAATTTTTTGTAGAGATGGGGTCTCTGTTGCCCAGGCTGGACTCAAACTCCTGGCCTCACACAATTTCCCCCACCTTGGCTTCCTAAAATGCTGGGATTATGGGTGTGAGCCACCATGCCTGGCCTAGATTAGCAAAATAAATTTTAAACATGCCCAGATCAAGAGTGTTCCAGATATGGGATAACAGGAACTCTTGTATACTGTGTGTGTGAGTGTAAATTGGCACAACTACTTAGGAGTGCAGTTTTCCAAGGTGGCGTAAAATTGAGGATATGCAAACCCACAGTATTTCCATTTCTAGGTATATATATATATATACACCTTGGAGAAACTCTCATATGTGTACAAGGACATACAATGCAGCATGGTAGGCAATGATGAAAAATTAGAAATGATCTAAATGTTCATGAATAGAGGAATGGGTAAATTAATTACGATAGGTATATATACTCTGTACAATTAAAATACATGATTGGACCACATCATTTGTCATCAATGGTAAATCTTTAAAACATAATGTGTGAATAAAGTAAGTTGCAGGAAGATATATACAGACAGTATGATACCATTTATGGAAAATTTTAGAACATACTTAACAATACTATATAAAAACAGATGGAAAAGATGAATACATATCCACATCAGATGGTGATATCTTTGAGAGCAAAGGGAAGTTTTCGTGGCAGAGTAGGGGTGGAATGCCTTAATTGCATCACTAATTTTCTTTCCTTAAAAAACAAAATCTAAGGCAAATGTGGCAAAAGTTAGCATGTGTTAAATATGGACTATGGATATCTGGACATCCATTAAGTTATTCTAAGATGTTGTCTTCATGTTTAAACTATTGATTAAGTTTTTAACCAGGAAGGATCAGAAAGGAATAATTTGACAACCCAAGTCGCTGAATATTTGGATCCTACAACTAGTTGACCTTGTTCTAATTCATTTTCATCAAGCAACTTTATAGTTCACTTACAAGAAAATATGCAGATACTTGATGTATCTGGTCTCCTTGACAATATTATTATTGTAAATAGGCTAGTACTCTGCTGTATATAACTCAGTTTTGTAAATTTGGTTAATGTCCGTCAGTTCAGCTACCAGACTTTGACAGGATCAAATTTCTGAGCCTGAAACACTAAATACCAGATTCTGGACCATGGTGAATTCACCAGTACAAAAAGCCACGTGAGAGGTCTCTTGGTGTCACTGCTCTGGCAATGCGCAAACTTGACTGCATATTCTTCCATTCAAACTTCTTCAGATAACTGCTTAACATTATGAGCTTACATTTCAAATATATATTTCCAGATGTCTTGTAAGTTCACTGTCAGGAATATATCTCAAGGGTATTCTGATGGATAATCCAAAAGGAAAGCAAAGATGATTGCAATGCACACACGTGCGCACAAGTGTGTGTGAATAAACTCCATTTAACTTGAACGCAACAGGTAATTCATGGTACCACCCAGGGTGCAAAGGCAGGCATTCTGTTAGGCAGTGTCACGTACTTACTTGAAATATAAAGCCAGGTCAGTTGCTATGATTGCGACCTCAAACAAATGAATGACTGTTTCAAACTGCCGCTTATTTAGGTTCTGGAAGATGTTTAAACTCTGTAAGATGAAAATTCACAATAAAGTGCAATCATTAATTAGCCTTTGATTGAACAAATAAACCACGTTATGCTTAACAAGAAGAGAATCTAGGTCTTCCAACACTGTTTTTGCTTTCAGTTTTTATCTTGTGGAGTAAGTGCACCCTTCTACTGTACTTTGAGTAAAACAATTTAATTTAAACTATAAAAATAGATACTGTTAGCAAATATTTATGTAATCCATGTTTACGTTTTTGGTGTAAATAAGTGTTTTCTTCCAGGACCATCAAAAAATAACAATATGGTTGGCAAAAAAAAAACCCAGAAGAAAAACAAACAAACAAAAAAACCCAATAACTTAAAAATGTGCATATATTAATTGAGGAGCTTTAATAAAGAATTTCTGGGGGATGCCCAACTGTTAGACATGTGGCATTATCTACCAGGTAATTTTAGAGTGATCACAGAAACCACTGGTCTGTCAGAAACTGCAAATTGTGCTAGTACTCATGTATATGTAGGAACATGTAATGAGATCCATGTTATCTTTAAAATGTTTTCTTGCAATTCTATTTTACAAAGACTTAATTAGACCTTTCTTCAAACAGTTTCTCATTAATCTCTTCACATATGGATCAGCTTCATTTCATAGTGTTCCAGAAAACGAGAATACAAAGATAGGGGCGGTTTTTTAAAGCTTTGATGCTCAAAATAGACCTTTTTAGTCAGACAGGCCAAAGGACAGCTATTCATACTTGGTTTTGCCAAATGAAGTTGACAGTTACAAAATACAGCAAACACTTAGTTCTCACTACCCACGAGGTTCTAAATGCTTTAGGAATACTCTTAACCCACAGCACAGAGAGGTTACATAACTTGCTCAAGGCTAAATAGCTAGAATGTGGCAGAACTGGTATCTAAACCAATGCAGCCTGGCTACAGAGTCTGTGCTCTTCATCTCTGCACACAGAACCCAGGTTCAGTTCCTGGCCTCCCCACTTTGGTAGTTACAAAATCCTGGACACTTCACTTAACATCTGTGAGTGTTTTCTCAGATGGGGATAATAACAGCTGCCCTGCCTAACTACCTAGCACTTAGTCTATGCTCAATAAATATTTGTGGAGTGTTGAATGAAATGAAATAATAACTGGGAATATATGTTTTAAAATCGCAAATTGCTATAAAATTTGCTGTTGTATCATTGTTACTATTATGTAGTTTTGAGGCTGGCTCCAGGTTAAAATAGAATTGCAAACCCAAGACCAAATTTAGCTCTTGGTCATTTCAGGAGATTGAAATATTAGAAAGCAATAACTGGACGAGAACTCAAATTTTAGACACTATACCATGCATTAAATAAATCTTCACTTAAGTCGTCTGTTTATAACATCTTCTAAGATAAAAGGAAGGAAATAGAAAGGAAAATTATGATTCATTTTGTTAAAATACTGAGTTCATCATAACAACTATAGTTAACCTTTTCAAATTGATGGAATGAAGCAATGGCTGTTGAATACTCCAAATAACAAAAAACAAAAAGAAAGAGGATCTGGATCAAAATCAATTTCTTGTTGGATTTTTAAAAAATTGATATAATTAAGAAAAAGAGTTTATGTTCAACTTTTCCATACTGCTGCCTTTGTATATAGCTCAACATACCTGAATTTTATTCATGTCTTTCTCTTCTCACTCATTTTCACTTTATCTAAAAACATGTACAAGTGTCCTAATTTAAAAACTCTTTAAGTTCTATGTTCTTTTATATTTTCTCTTTTCTTCCTTTCCCACCTGAGGTACTTAAAGAGCTTCTAATTGGTTTCTTCTTAAGAATATAGATTCACAAAAAAAATCCTTTTTCTGTTTTTGCATTAGTTGCTAAAAAAGCTCTTGATCAACTTTGTGGCCTATGTCTGATAGATGTTTATACGTCATTGCATATATTTTGGGTACATATGGTCTTTACCATGCTCCATCTCATTTTTCTTATTTTTCCATTAGCCCTCGTTGTCTTTTTCTTTAATGTTATACGTATTTTTGGGGAGCTCCATTAAATCATTTTTGGAAAAAAGTGAGGTTTAAACATACACACACAAAGTTGGGGCTTTTCAGTTAGTTTGTTTAGTAAGTAAAAGCAGACCCAGTGATCCTTTAATTAGAGCAAGAGGTCCCAGGATGGGAACAGCGCATAGGAGAAAAAGGATGTCCCTCCAAGGCTTAGTCTGACACCACCAAACAGCAGAGGAGGAGCTGATGAAGAAGCTACGCTGATGTCCCTTTGTCCCGACTGCAGCTACTCCGTCTCCTAGGGGGAAGAGAATGCCATAGGTAACAGGAAGTGAAGGAGGGACAGGCAGACAGCAATGGCCAGATCCCAACACAGAGAGCCTGGGCTTTGCTCTACATGAGCCTTAACAACTTCTGGGAAACCAAAATCAGGGGTGTATTTCCTAGATGAAAGAAATAGAAGTGGTGAGGGGAGTGTTTGAGACAACAAATTGGAAGCTGCGATTCCCCCAGCTCACTCCTGCCCTTCCCCCTCGGCATTCTTCAGCAGACACTGGCTCCACTCGAGGATCAGTAATCTTTGAAAGCATAAAACCTCTGCATAAACAGACCACAGGAACACAAAATAGCCAGTAGATTCAGTGCAGTTCTCACCAAAATACCAACAAGTTTGTGTGTGTTTGTTAATTGACAAGCTGATTCTAAAATTCATATAGAAAAAATGCAAAGGGTCAATAAGTATCGAATTCATTTAAAAGTTGAATTAAGAATAAACAATAGTCTTCAGATATCGACCACACAGCAGGAAAAAAAAAGCAATAAACAATAGTGGAAATTATAGAGCAAAATGTAAATTTTATAAATATCAATAATGATAAAAAATACTAATGATGATAACATATAAAACGTGGAGATGTGGGAAAAGTTATAAATATGCTTCATATTTCATAACAGGGCATTAATAGATACTGTAAAGTTAGCACATTTAGTTTAAAGATGTCAAACATTGTAATGCTCAGCTATAGCTTTTGGTAATTTTTCACAGTTACGTGTTATTCATTTTAGAGGGCTCTTTAAACCTTTCTTGTGATAAAGACACAATTATGTGAAGTTCTGCAATTCCTTCCATTTCAAAAATGTGCCTTCTGCTAAATTCAAGTACAATTAAATTTAATACCTTTTATTTAAGATAAATGGAATTCTACTCAGCAGTGAAAAAGGAACGAATCATTGATATATACAGCGATGTGGAGAAATCTCAAAATTATTTTTCTGCATGAAAGAAGCCAGCACAAAAGATCACTTATGGTGTGACTGCACGTACGTAAAATCTAGAAAATGCAAACTAATCCCTAGCAACAGAAAACATTTCAGTGGTTGCCTAGGGCTGGGATCCGCGAGAGGGACAGGCCGGCAAGGGGTGTGAGCACTCCTCCAGGTGATAGACATGTTTTGTTTCTAGATTGTGGTAGTGGTTTCCCAGGCGTATAAAATGGTAAAAGCACACGGAATTGTACACTCTCAAGATATGCAGTTTATTATACATATTGGATACTTCAATGATGATTACAGAACATAACTCTGAGGCCAGGCGCGGTGGCTCACACCTATCTATAATCCTAGTACTCTGGGAGGCAGAGGCAGGAGGATCGTTTGAGTTCAGAAGTTCAAGACCAGCCCGAGCAAGACCAAGAGCCCATCTCTACTAAAAATAGAAAGAAATTAGCTGGACAACTAAAAATATATAGAAAAATTTAGCCGGGCATGGTAGCGCATGGCTGTAGTCCCTGCTACCCGGGAGGCTGAGGCAATAGGATTGCCTGAGCCCAGGAGTTTGAGGTTGCTGTGAGCTAGGCTGATGCCCCGGCACCCTAGCCCAGGCAACAACAGAGTGACACTCTGTCTCAAAAAAAAAAACAAAAAAAAAAAACAAAAAAAACATAGCTCTGGCTTACAAAAACAGGTTGGGTAATGTGATCCCATTTTTCAAAAAT
>CM052446.1:35109177-35138205 GCA_028533085.1 Varecia variegata | reverse complement strand
AAAAAAAAAAAAAAAAAAAATTATTTCTCTCTAGCTGCCTGTATATATGGATTCACAGGGTGACTGTAATGAAGCTAATGAAGCTCATCAAATGTTAATAAACATGTACTTCTGGGTGGTAGGATTTAAAATGATTTTTCTTTTTTAATTTGTCTTTGAAATTTTCTCTATTTTTTTTATAGTGGGCATATGTCATTGTTACAAGAACTATGAAGTCATTAACTTATAAAATATATATGAGTACGTAACAGTCCATTTGTTTTCCAGAGCATTGTGCTGAAAACATTACGTGGAGACAGGTGCACCAGAGCAAGAGAGGGGACCTGTTTACCAGCCTTGGTCCAGCTGGGCCCAATTGGCTCAGCTGCTTTCACTGGCTCACAGAAAGAGTCTATTTTTATTCTCCCCTGACTATTAAAATGGCAATACAATATGAATTCCATGCTGCACACCAAAACAGGTAGAAATGGCTTTAATTCATTCTGATTGGGGCTGTCAGGCAAGTTGAGGCCAGAGAAAGTACAGGCTGTTCTAATCTTCACTGTAGCGCCTGCAACACCCACACAAGAATATTGCCAGCATGTTCTTGCCTTGCTCTTGGCTGTACGCAAGGTATTTAATTTCTTCTTCACTACTTCTCTGTATAAAATGGGACAGGCTGATGGGGCTGGTATGGAAAAGGATAAATAAAATGATCACACACTTTTTAAAGAGATGTTCTGAATAATAACAGGGTTCTATTATTTATGCTGAGCAATTGTCATTTCTACAATATATTCTAGTATTTAAATGTGTACGCCTACACATTTGGCTAACAAGGTTTCCACCTATTCATTCAGGTTAAAGGTTGATTTCTGTTTGGTTTAGAAAATAGGCAGTTCTGTTCCTCAAAGCAGTGAATCCGTCTCTATTAGGATCTAAGGACATTTCATTTCAAAGTCTTAGGAAAAGGTTGGGATTTCAGTTTAAAGCTTTCAGGCATATGAGAAACAAAATGTCTGAGTAATGCCCACAAATGCCAAAATTACTGGATAAATCCTAAGGATTTCCCTTATGTAAAAAAAATTAAAATTTCTAATATGTACATTTTCTTTATAGAATAAAAAAATAAGAAAACTACATGGTCTCCCCAACATATAAAAAAAATATCTGATGGCTAAACATTTCATATTTTTTTTTTCTGTTCAATTTGACTGCTCATAAACAAGCTCTGTGTGACTGCATTGCCTAGCGACTCTATTGACAAGGCTTTAAAAGTCTGCAATTAGCAGGTCAAATAGTATTGTAGAGAGGTCCTTGAAAAGATGGCATGGATTACTGAGATGCAATATTCCTTTCTAGAAAGAATAATAAGTCTTTATACAGCCATCAAAGCCAGTTCAGACTGCAAAGTAAATAACATAAAAAAATTAAGATGGAAAACCGTAACTCTATTGTAAACTGTCAAATCCCGGAGGGAAAAACACTTAAGATAGTAGGAGTCTTCCAATGTTAAGCATTTAGATATTTGGTTGTAGTTTTAAAAATGTATTTTGCTTTAGTAAGTAAATGCATGATTTAGTGATCCATTACATTTGACACTACCTCACTGTGGTATCACATAAACAGTGGGATGCTCAGAAAATTCTTGCTCAGAAACCAAAGATTTTCCCAGCCAGCAAAACAAAAACTCGTAACAAATTAGGTAACAATGTACTCTTATAATTACTTACCCTGAATTACTTTCAGCTCTACTCCTTTTAATTGTCAGAACACATATTATCTATGAATTCTGCTGCAGGGAGAGATTCTGTCCGTGCATCAGAATTAATAGAGGTCTGATTCAAAATGCAGATTCTCAGGCCCCATCCAACTCCAGGAAGCCTGGACAGTAAGTGGGGAACAGGGCTCAGGATCTGTGCTTTTCCTGCCCAGCCTGCCCCTGCCCTGTGAAATTGATGACTCTGAAGCGGTTGGTCTGGGTACCCATGTCTGGGAACCACCATCTAGAGTCACACCAGGTTACTGCTTCGCCAAGAGCACTGCAGAATTAGAAATGCCACAGCAGGTTTAGGATGGCAATGACGTTGGGCACCGCATCAGTCACAGGTTGTTAAAGCCACTCAAGCAGTTTCCTTTTGACAAGATTTTCCTGCTTTGCTTATTTGCACCATCTTTTCGTTACCTGGAAGAATTTAGTATTCTCTCTTGCACATATTTCTAGATATTCCTTCCTTGAGCTTTTAATAAAAAATTATTATTATGGAAACTGAGAAAACCCTACTCTGCAGAGGGCTTATTTAGCCGATGAGCATGTGATTCTAAGTTCTCTCTCTGTGAGAAGACAGTGTTCCCCTCAATCTAATAATGCCTCATTTTAATCATTTTTGATTTGGACCTTTCTTAAGAAAGTGTGATTAGATTACATCTACAACTTTTCCACATGCCTACATATCCTTTAAATAAAATTAACAAAGGGGAGAAGAGTGACTACCCCTCATGGGAGGTTAGTAGTACACAATCCGTGCAAATCACAGTGAATTCAAGGGGCTCCAAGCCGCTCCTGTGTAAAGCCGTCTCCGATCCCACCCCCTGCCCCAATGCCCTGCTTCAGTCCTCATGTGAATGTGGTTTCTCTCTTTGGAACTCTCCGAGCATCACTCAGTGCCTCTCTGATGGCAGTTGTCGGATTCTGTCTTATGTCCTGATCCATGCCTACCTCCACTACCAAAGCCCGGTTTTCTCAAAGTTGTGCCCTGCAGTGTATGCCTGGTGAATGAATAAGAAACTCAGTGGCCATGGGGCCTCCTTTCCCCTTCCCATCTATACATGCGTTAGGGTTCACAGAGCCCTTCACATCCACCATAAGCTTTTTTTCCCACAGACCACAGACCTGCAGAGATTCTACAACTTTCCATGGCTCTTTTCACCTGTCTCAGCTACTTCCAACTTGGTGATTTCAAAACTACTCCAAATAGCAATTTCTATCAATTGACTTCGATAAAGGGATACATTGTCAACTGTCGTAACTCAGGGCCACCCTTGTCCCGAGCACTTTCTGTAGGTTAGTGCTTTGGGGCAGAACCTGTGAGGTGCCCTAGAGAGACTCCCATACCTCATCCTGCAGCAGAGTCTTGCTGTACTCCAGGTGGTGCCTCTCCAAAATAGAAGATCCGTGGAGCCTGGCTAACGGAGACGTGGATCTAGGAGGAAAGGGTATGCCATGATCTTAGCTGTCTAAACATTACACATAAATCCATACAATGCAGAATCTTTATTGTCTCAGGATTTTTTAAATGTCTCCTCTCTCCTTCCTCATCCAATATCTGTGAAGTGGCCAAAAATAAGATATTAGGAAACAGTTTTTAGATTCAGAAGATGAGAATATGCTGTTTTCGAAAAACAACTAATTTGTTGAATGCATACGTGATTGACTTGTTTAAACTAGGAAGTTTGGTTCACCCCTTATATCTAAAATCTTTAAGTTCCCTGGGGCTTAGGGTGGTGGACTATGACATAAAACATACAGCAAACCTGTGGTGATCTGCATAGAGAGTATCATTAAGAATTGCCAGGAGCAGTGGCTCACACCTGTAATCCTAGCACTTTGAGAGGTCAAGACAGGAGAATCACTTGAGGTCAGAAGTTTAAGACAAGCCTGAGCGAGAGTGAGACCCCGTCTCTACTAAAAAATAATAGAAAAATTAGCTGGGCATCGTGGTGCATGCCTGTAGTCCCAGTTACTCGGGAGGCTGAGACAGGAGGATTGCTGAGCCCAGGAGTTTGACGTTGCAGTGAGGTATGATGACGCCACTGCACTCTAGTCCAGGTGACAGAGCAAGACCTTGTCTCTAAAAAAAAAAAAAAAAAGAATTTCCAGAAACCAAGATGAAAATCACCATAATGTAAGGACTTCATCCTTTTGAGCTGTTTTCTCACCATGGAGGTACTGCAAGGGTTAAACAAGGCAATGAGTATCAAGTTCTTGCTTGGTCTCTAGCACACAATAGGTGTTCAAATGTTTGTTCCTTTGGAACTGAACTGGCTAATACACTACTGGTCAGGAAGGAGGAAGAGAAATTTAATGACTGCCATGGGATTTGTGCTCAAGAGGACAGAATGTCCAGCGTGGGCTGGAACCTCTCGAGATGAAGACATCCCTCGCCCAAAGCCTGGGTGGCAATCCTCTTTCTAAGACAAAGTTTGATAGGTAAGAATAGCTGAAGGTGAGAAGTCACTGCTTACAAGGTGCTTTTCATTCACTGAATACATTTTTCTTAAGCGCCTACCGGGTAGGTTTCACATATATAATTTAATTTGGTTCTCACAACAATCTTTGAGAGGTAGATATGTCCATTTCATAGCAAAGACACTGAATCTGAAAAAGATTAAGTGACTTGCCCAAGATCCCTCAACCAGGAAGTAGTTAGTCCCCATAAATCCAGACTCCAAAGCCTGTTCTCTCTAAAGCACTTCATTGCGCGTGGAGAGGGGTAGGTGGTGTGTCAGAAATGAGGATGAAGTATGGCCGAGGCAGATTGAATATCTTAAAAACCATTTTCAAGGAGCTGGGCTGGCTATGACCATTGCTGGTGAATTTTGAAGAGTGCCAATGACATAATATAACAGCTATAATAATAATACCTAATATTTATTAAATGCCAATGGCCTGCATGAACTGAGGGCTTTAAATATATGATCTCATTTAATCTTTACAATGACCTTGTGTGCTAGGTACTGTTATTATAATTACTATTTTCCAGATGAGGAAATCAAGGCTTAGAAAGTTTAAATAACTTGTGAACCCAGTGAATCCAAATCTGTCTGATCCTAGAGCCTGTACCCTCGTTATTGCACTTCTTTCTTGGAGAGAGAGAGGAAGCATCGATGCTAAGATGGAAAATCAGCTAAGGAGAGTTTGGTAGAAGCAAAGGGACCAGCGAAGTGAAGGACAGTGAGCCCCACAGTAGCGTTGTCCAGCTTGAGCTGGGCAGTGTTCCATGGGTGTATACAAGCATAAGCCTGAGATTAATGCACTCTGATTAAACAAAGTTGAAAGAAGAAAGACTTAAGGCACATACGAATGAGGCAGAGGTGCATTTGGAAAAGGAAACAGAAAGCAAAGGGGCACCCGAGCACTTGGGGAGAAAGAGCAGACGTTATCATGAGGGCAGAAGCTCAGAGAGAACAGCCCTGAGATTCCCAAATGTGAGCAAGACGAATTCACTGGGCTAAGGTAGAGGTCCCCAAATTTTTGGCACCAGGGAATGGTTTCATGAAAGACAATTTTTCCACAAACTGGGAATGGGGGAGATGGTTTTGGGATGATTCAAGTGCATTACATTTATTGTGCAGTCAAACCTCTCTGCTAATGATAATCTGTATTTGCAGCTGCTCCCCAGTGCTAGCATCACTGCCTCAGCTCCACCTCAGATCATCAGGAATTAGAGTCTCCTAAGGAGCACGCAACCTAGATCCTGAGCATGCGCAGTTTACAGTAGGGCTCATGCTCCTATGAGAATCTAATGCCACCACTGATCTGACAGGAGGCAGAGCTGATGCGGTGATGCGAGTGATGGGAGCAGCTGTACATACACACGAAGCTTTGCTAGCTCCCTGCTGCTCACCTCCTGCTGTGCGGCCCAGTTCCCAGCAGGCCATGGACAAGGGGTTGGGGACTGCAGGGCTAAGGAAGAGGGAAAAGCTTTCTTCTCACTCCATGCACCTTCAAACATCCACCAACATGTGTCAACATTGCACATGTGTTCACTTACTTCATCTGGTACAAATTATTGGTGCCTCTGTGGTCAATGTCATGACAGAAAGCAGCAGCAAGCATGGCAAAGGCTTCAAGATCCGTGTAGTATTTCTTTAGTCTTCCTGTCTAAAATAAAAATATATCTGTATAACATATATCTATATTTATTTGGATTAATACAGCTCTACACCAAGTGCAGCAAGGTCTGCCTGTAATGGAGAATGGACCCACATTGTTTTTAGAGCAAGTTGGCTTTATTTGTTGTGAGTATTACAGCATTCTGGGCAATTGCAAAACCTAGCAGGTGACCGGATTTTCCCTTAAGAAGGTAAGCATATGACTGTCTGAGTGATAATCCAGCCAAATGCTCAGGGACACCCATGATCATCTGTAAGGGATGGGGGTTGTGCCCATGAATTTCAAAAATCACTGATCTAAAATGATGGGCACATCCATTTCTCACCATGCCGGAGTGGGAAGTTTGCGGGTTTATGATTTCCAGCACTCTGCACCTACCATCAGCAAAGTAAACATGGTCTGCCCCACGTTGAATCCGTGCCGCCAGTTGTGGTAGGTGACAGAGCGGTACCCTTTCCTCACGGTGTACATCCATCTGGTGAGAACCTGTCCCCAAAAGAAGACAACACCATTCAGACTTTGGAATAGAATTCTAAAGGTTAGAAGGTCTGTGACAATCTTATCCAAAAAGATGTGTCGGTCTTGTTTGCAGGGTTTAAGCGGATGTATTTACAAAGCTAAGAATAATTTAAAATTCAAACGGAGTCAATCTTTTGAACCACAGAAAACATGAGTGACGTAGAACAACACAATCACGCAGTATTTTAAATTAAATATTGTCTGACCTCCACGGGCACTTTGAATTTTTCCACCGCATTTATTTCAAAAAACAGTCGTAATCCGCATTTAATCAATCCGTGCTCGGTGAGGGGGAAGTCACTGAAGCGGAATTCATACAGCTCTGCTGCCTTCGGGTCTGGCAAGTCCTCTTTCTGTTGAAATAAGGATGGATTGTTTCAGATTGCATTCGTCTCTTTTCCCTTTACGCTCCCATACCCAACTTTGAGTGTAAAACAAAATTGCAATTAAAAAAAATACCACATGCAATTCACAGAGCTGCTATATGCCAGGCACTGGATTATACAGTTTGCGTAGATTATCCTCACAACAAACCCACACAATCATCCCCATTTTACAGATGGTGAAACTGAGTCTCAGCTATATTAAAAACTTTCTAAGTAATGAAAATCCAAGTCCACTCCAAATCCAACTCCAACAGCTATTTTCTTTCCATGATGAAAAATAAATTGTTTAGTTACAGCAGCCTTGCTCATTTTCAATACTCAATTTCTTTTTTCCTATTCAAGAAATATTCAGTAAACAGTAGGTGACTACTTAATTCAGTTCTCTGTATTTTCTTTATATGCTCTGTGATGGTTTCCCACTAGACTGTGATCTCCACAAGGGCAGACCCATGGATATGCCACCATATCGCAGAAACTGCAGGACCTGCCCCATGAAGGTGGTTGGGAGATGTTTGTTGAATGAACATTTTGTTGTATAGGTTTACTTGCTGTGTGCGGGTATACTTGCAGACATTCTATTTAATCCACATCTGGTTAGGATTTAGGAGTACGTGAAAAAAACAATGAACTAAGCACATGAGCATTGACATAACTTCAGAAGTAAAAATATGGATCTTGCCCTTAAGGAACTTAATTTATTGAAGTAGTTATAAAATATAGACCAGTGAAAGGTGAGAGTTTAGAATAATCAGAAAGCATAGGGTTTAGTGCTCGGTGCTGAGGAGGAAACTGAACACGAAGGATGACTGGGGAAACTAAATGAGGAGAGATTCTGGAGGGGTGTGTTTGATGACCCCATGGGGAAGAGAAGCACCAAGAGGCAGGAGTTAGCACCGGCTACATGGGTCTACCAGGTGGACCTGCAGGAGCGATTCGATTTGATTCCATTCAATGGGTGTTCACTGAGGGTGTAGCATGTCCTTAATACTGTGCCGAGAAGGGCACAAAAGAAGAGAAAGGCAGGTCACTGCCCTCACTAAGTTGAATGTTTCCCAAGGGACAGACGGTTCATGCTCTACAGAATTTTCCATATCAAATGGTATATCACTGTTTGGAGCAAAATGACAGTTTCTGGTCCCCTGGGCTCGGGCCTGGGCTGACCCTTACATGCTTGCCCTCTCCCCACCAGGGTTCCAGTGACCACCCCCCACCTCCAGGCAAGCCCTCCCCACACCACTCTCAAGCTGGTCACTCTAGGCAGAGGTGGTTTTTCCTGCCAAGCAATGGCTTGGCGTCAGGAGACCAGCCTTCAGTTCTGGGTTCTGATTAGATATATGCCCACACCTGAACAAGCCTCAGTGTTCTGTGAAATGGGATAGTAATAGTAACACTTTTGTCTTTGATATTTTAATTAAAAAGCAACCCCAATTCTACTTACATCTGTCAAAGAAAATCAGAGGGGATTCCATTCACGGCCCACAGGGACACCTTGCAAAACACTTCCTCTCCTCCTGAATTTCTCCGGGGTTCCTCCTAGGTCCTCTACTACCCTGTGCCTTCATGTGTTCTCTGTCCAAACCCTTGATCCCTTGTCTAGGTGGGCCCTTCTGTTTTCACTCATTCACAAATATGTACTGGTACCTGTACGTGTTCTGGGCGTTAGGGATGAATGAAGCAGACACGGTCACTGCCCCTGCTGGAGGTTGTCTCTGCCCTACAGTTCTCAGAGTGTTATGTAAAAATTAAATGTGAAAATATTTTTGCATGCATTGCAGAATCAGACACACTAAAGTGTCAATGTGCCTTTTAGCAAGACGCAAAGTAAGAAGTTCTCAGAATTATGACGCCCAGGCCACATTTGCAGTCCCAGGCGAGCCAATAAAAGAACACTCTGATACAGAAATCACAGGTTTTGAAGAACAACAGCTTTTAAGTCTGTGATACAGACAGATTGATAAAATAAAGGCTTTTTAGTGGTCTAATAAGTAGAAACTCTGGCTCCGCAGGGCTGATTTTCTCCTCTTTGCAGGAGTCACACAGCTGAGGCCTGATGGCATGGAGGAGGAAGCTGCCGCCACCCGCCTGGCTACAAAGTGGCCCCACTCCCAGCCTCCTGCCTCCAGCCTGGCTGGCTCTGTCTGCTCCCAGAGGGATTCCCAGGAGCATCTGATCAGGTGACTTTGGAGGTCCCAGTGTGCCAGGCTGGTCATGGTCTTGTTCTGCCTCTATGTGAGGCCCGGCAGCTGCTTCTCTCTGCTCATGGAGACTCCAGCCACACCCAGCCATCGTGGTTTCCATAAGACAACACTCAGTGCCACGATGAGCCTCAGTGCCCTGGCTACCAACTCCATGATTATGTCGTCTTCTGTGAGTGGAATCAGGCCCCTGGTCTTCCTGAGCCCCAGTGCTCATGCCCTGTGAGCACGTCCATGCAGGGCAGTGGCGTTGCTTTATTTTTGTCTCCCTAATACACAGGGGGCTTTTGGAACCAGACAAGAACCAGATCTTAGTATTAATATCTTTTGTCCTCAGCACCTAACACTGTTCCTTATATTATAGTATATCTCAATAATTACTGAATGAATTAAAAATCTGGTAAAGGATGAGTGGATGAGGCACTTCTCTGAAAAATCCTCTCCAAATCTTTTATGACCTGGTAAACATTAGCTGCAGGACACCCGTGAAAGATCCGAATGTCCTAGAAAGCAGGAGAATGGTAGGAGGGCTTTTGTCACCTTTGCCTGAGTCTGTGCATTGCTACTCCAGCCCTTCCCAGCACAGAGACATAGAACTGTTGTTATGCCTCGAAAAGAGGGTGAGCCTTCCCTGAACCTAAAACTGAAGTGCACACCTGGAGAAAGAATCAGGGTAAGTGGAGATGGACGAATAATTACATAGCTGAGAAATGATGCCAGGATCATTTTGGAGAACTCCTCTGAAATATTTGTTTAAGTTCCTAAATTCTATGCAGCAATAATTTGGGATTAGCCCAGAGGAAGTACATTTTACATTCAAGACAGGCTCCTCTTTGGTAAGTTTACTGGTCCATTGCCCACTTTACTGTTTCTGCAACATAAAGTCCTTCTTCCTCTAAATAGGGAACCAGAGAATTTCTAGGGTCATGGATGTCAACTGAAGTTTTGCTTTATGAGAAGATGCCTATCATTGAGGGCAGGTGAGGAGAAGGAAGCGTTGTCTTCTGGGCCAGGCTGAGACGATGGTGCTTGGAGGGGGAGCCCAGGACGGAGAGCCTCAGGTGACATGAAGACATGGAGGGTGGGAACTGAGCCTTCAAAAAGGGGTCAAAGGCTAATGGCTTTATGGCAGCAGAGCAAAGGGCTGAGGTGGGAGAACAAAGCCCATAAAAGATGGGAAGACCTACGGGGAGATGGTCAATGTGTCTTAGTTTAGAAAGAACACGTACATCACAGACTGGAAAGGGGCAGTGGAAAACAGGATGCAGCAGTTCATGAGGGAGTTCAATGTGATATTATTTCAATTTCAATCAGATGGAATTCAAGTCTCTAAAATTCAAAGTCTACGGGTCTTGATAAATATCCCAGGATATTATGGGATTCCAGAAGAGTCACACTCTAGAAAGAAGGGCTCTGCCCTATTAGTAAGGGCAAAACCAAAAAAGGTCATCCCTAACAAAATGCAAAACCAACTCTTCATCTGCTAGAAGAAAATCTGGCCCTCTTTGCAGAAAGATAATATCGCTCAGAGTCCCGGCAAGTTATTATCTACAGTATCTGGTCTTTAATGAAAAAACCAGGATCCAATGATTGAAACCTATATATGAAATAGACAGTAGAACCAGATCTACAGGTGAGTCAGGTATTAAGGTGGGTACTTTAAAATAATGATCAATACAATTTTTAAAATAGAGGGAAAGATAGTCAAAACAGATAGAAGGATGGAAAGTTTCAACACAGGGTTAGAACCTTAAAGAAAAGAATGAAATGTACATTCTAGAACCGAAAAAGACAATCTCTGAAATTAAGAACTTACTAAGTGGGTTTAACAGTTGTCGGCACACAACAAAAGACAGAACGAGTGAAGTGGGAGAGAAGTTAATTTTACCCAGAAATGACAGAATTGGCCTAATGGCAACACCAGAAAAAACAGAATTCCTCCAGACTCGGAAAGAGAAGCTAGAGAGACAGATAGTAAGTGTGCCTAGGAGGGTCTATGTTCTCACTCTGCCAGGTCCTCTGGGGTGGCCCTGGTGGAATCCAAAGCTATTAAAATCAACAGGGCCATGGTAGCCCTAGAGTCTGTCCCTGAAGCCCCTTGTGAAGTAGTCTAGTTTTAGTTGTGATTCTAAATTATCTGTGTGCATTAGACTAGAGGGGACAAAGATGTAAAAAGTCAGGGAATTAGATGGTCAGTCTTTAGGAGAAATCATCTTTCTTTTTAGTATTAAAAGGTGTTGGGGAAGAGGAAACAACATTTTCTTGAAAAACAAGAAAGCATGTCCTAATATATTTTATTAAAAAGGCATTAAGGAGAGAAGGAAAATACTTACCAAAATCGTGACAAGTTGTTTTTCTTCACAGTCTTCAATTATATCTATATTTAACTTCTCTTTAAATTTCTAAAATGGAAAAGCAATTGAGGTGTGAAATTCCTATGAAGATTTCTATTTGATTCCTCTACTATTAAAGTCAGTTAAGATATATTTAAAATATGCTAGAATTAGTTCCATGACACAGATGCCTTCTGGATACAGAGAAGATTGATAGAACCTGATTATGATCAGTTTTTCCAAGAAATAATCTGACATAATTGTTTTTTATTCCCCCAAAAGGCAACAGAAGCTGCATTAAAAAAACAAGAAGAAGAAGAAAGAAAGAGAAAAATGAGTGGCCTACATCTGTTATCTGTTTTTCTATTAGCTTATAGAAATTTCCTTTATTCCTCCCAAACCTTCTCATCTTTAACATCTCCAAGTCTCATGTCAAATTTATCTTAACTCTCAAACTACTCAGCAAAATCAAAAACCAAACCAAAACAAACAAACGAATCTCACTCCAGCGAAACTAAACCTACACACATGTACTCTAAAAGCTAGGGAAATAAAAGAAATAGAGATAATGGATGTATGGTATTGTCCCTTCATTTTGTAGTGATTAGAACACTGTTAGCAAATATCCACTTGATTCCCCATCATCCATGATGTTGGTCTTGGTGATGTGACTTTCTTTGGCCAATGAGTATTTTTGTGAGTATGATGGAGCAAAGACTTGAAGTGTGCTTGCACAATTGGCCTTGCTCTCTTGTACTTCTGTCATCACTGTGAGAAGAAGATCTATCAGGTAGCTGCTTGTCCAGGAAATGATGAGAGACACAGAGAGCAAACCAACTCACAGCTTGGAGCCAAGCCCAGCCAAGGCCAATCAAAGCCTGGTCAACCCACACATGCATGAATGAGAGAGAGATGCTTGCTATTGTATTCCACTGAGATGTTATGGTTGTTGTTATGCAGCATTACAGACAGTAGCTAACTGATACATTTCCCTTCCTAGAAATAGTTTCTCCTTGCCAGACATCACTTCTCTAGCTCCTGCAGACCCAGGAGCTGTTTTAACAAAGTGCTATTCCAACCAAGCACCCAAGGCCCAGTGAGGGTCTGTGCACACTGGGCCATCCATGTCTTCTTCTACCCTCCTTCTCTGTCTCCCTCTCAGCCCAGGACTAAACCTAATTGTCATCTGTCAGACCTCTGGGTAATAAGGTGACTTCCAGAAGCCAGGTTTAGTAGATACCACCTAGGGTGCACAGAACTGAATTCCCCACTTACCAAAATAGACTTAACTTCCTCAGGGGTGGCTTTGGTCTGGTTCATGAGCATTTCCTGAGCAATGTCCTTTCTGTTTTCTAGCTTATTCATTTTCTCATAGGTGTCAGTATTTAGAAGAGACCATCCAAGAAATTGTGTGAGAGTCTGAAAAGTATAAAAGGTGTTTCAGATTCTCTAAAGTTAAAGGAAAATTGATTTGGAGGCAACAATCTGCATGCTTTCCTACCGATCTCTCACCATCAACAACCCGGTTCCTTATTTTAATATAAGAAAAACATGCCTCAGACAATCAGCGTCAGACCATAACACTGGCTGAGCTCTTGCTTTTCCAATTGTCCCATGCACCACAAATACTTCAGTGGAAGAGAGGGATTGCAAACATTAGTATCGTCAAGCACGACCTAAAAATTAGACAGAGGGCTGGGAGAAAGAAAGAGAAAGAAGGAATAGAAGAGAAGCAGGGGTCAGGGGGGAGAAAAAAGATGGAAATCTTTCCTATGCTCCTGTTGTTCTAAAGAATTTTAGTTAAGCCAAAATTTTACCCTTTGGTAAAAAATGGTACAGTGTATAGAAGTCAGGAAACAGAAATGACAAAATAACAACATACTGGTTATAGCTACATGTGTAGTCATGTCTTAATTGCTTTTCAAAATATCATTCCAGAATAACAATTATGCATCTTGTTATTTCATGAATTTCATTTAGCTCCATTATTCTATTATTGCACTTACCTCAGTAATGTGCTCATCATGCTCATCAAAAGGTTTTCCATCCTTCCTGTTGTAAAATGTAGCAACTCCCACAATGTCTTCTTTCTTATTGACAATAGGCAGGGACAACACATTTTTAATGACCCAACCAGTTTCATCTACAGGTCCTTTCTACAAACAATAAGAGAACTTAGGTTATTTTTTTATAACTTTGAATTTTTAAATAATTATAGATTCACAAGATATTGCCAAAGAAATGTACAGAGAGGTCCTATGTACACTTCACCCAGTTTCCCCCAATGGTTACTAAGTTGTGTAACTATAGTATGTCTTGTAATATCTTGTGTGACCATAGTACAATATCAAAACTAGGAAATAGACATCATACAATCCACAGAGCTTATTTGGACTTCACCAGATTTATAGGTATTTATTTGTGCATATGTGTAGGGTATACACATAGTTCTATGCAAATTTATCCCTTGTGTAGATTTTCAATCTCCATTAGAATCAAGTACAGAGCTATTCCATCACAACAAGGCTTCTCCTACTACCCCTTTATAGCTACCACCCAACCACTCACCACTTAGCTTATTTTTAATTTAAAGAAAGAATAATCTTTGGGTACTAGATGTGCAATCTCAACTTTGCTCCAGAACATGGCTAGTACTATAGATGCCATTATAAGTACCCTAGAACATCCAGTGGTGTGTTCTAGAACCAAGTGTCTGTGTTCCAACAACCCTAACTTTTTTCCTTTGTTCTCCCAGCCTGAGGGATGGGAAATACTTCTTATCCCATGTTACCTCACTATTCCTTTTTCCCCTTTTCTGTCTCCCAATACCTGTTTAGCTAATTCCTTATGTTAAATTTCTCTATTGAAATACCTCATGTGATTTCTCTTTTCCTGACTGATCCATCAAGACAGTCTTTTGTTCTATGGTGCATTGAGTTTAGTAAACATCTGTCAATCCCCTATGATGTGCCAGGAACTGGGCTAGCTGCTGAAGGTACAAAGATGAATAAATCATAGGTCCTACCCTCAAGATGATTACAGTCCAGTGAGTGAATGCAGCACAAAAGTTTAGGAGTGTTTCTCAAAGTGTGGCCAAAGAAACATGTGCATTAGATTCCTTTTAGCTTGTTTCACATGCATCTTAAATATGCTCGCCAGGTAATTCGGATGCCCTCTGAAGTATGAGAACCATAGTGTAGCATCTGCAGAATATGGAGCTCAGGCAAAGGTAGCCAAGCACTCAACACACCACATTATTTGTTCTTTAAGCCTTCCTTTGGCTTCTTTTGTCATCTTTAGAGGGCCATGTTAAGTCTCCCCTCTCCCATGAACTTTCTTTAACTTTTCTAACCCATATGGAACTTTTCTTTTTTGAAATTCTAATAACACTTATAGCCTGGACCACACAATTTAGCATTTGGATATTTTCTAAATGTTTCAGAATTGTTGATTTTGATTTATGAGGGCATTTTCTAAACTTACCAAAGAGCAGGGACTGTTTCATAGAGTTAAACCTCAGGGAAGTGATGGAATGATGCTGAACATGTGATGGGAGCTCCGTAAACAATTGTTTATGACGTAAACAGGTAATACACTCATTTCTTACATGTTACTAGTCTTTACTAGTCTTGGGATGAAAAGTAGAGAAACCAAACCTCAGTTTAGGTGTCCTAACAATCAAAACTTTAGAAAAAAGACACAGTGCACAGTCTCCTCAGAGCCTTCATCCTTGGAAAACACTGAGAAATATTTACATACTTGTATCATCATGCAGACTAGGGACAAAAATCAATAACAGGGAATATATCCTGTGTGCAGAATAACTTTGCAACCAAAAGTACCCATGCATATTTTTTAAAGTCTCCAAAATTTTCTCACTGCTTCTCTGGTTTTTAGTAAATATTCATTTACTACCTGTTCTTATTCATGTTTTTTGCTATTAGTTAGAGATTTTTGACAGAAAAGTGATAGAAGGAACCCAAGAAACAAGAAAAATTAATAGGACAAAAACTTAAAACTGAGAAAATTCTATGTACTTTTTTTTTTCTGTGAACTGAGATCACTTTAATTGATGTTAAAGGAAGTCTCCTTGGTCCATTGCAAGGAACACTGTGGTCCCCCAAAGATGTCTACATCCTAATCCCTAGAACCTGTGGATATGTTATCTTACATGGCAAAAGGGAAGTAAAATAGCAGATGGAATTAAGGATGCTAACCTGCTGACCTTGAGATAGGGAAATTGTCCTGAACTTTCCAGGTGGACCCATTGTGATTACAAGGATCCTTAAAAGTAGAAAAGCAGTTGGAGGCAGAATCAGAGAAGGAGATATGATGACAGAAGCAAGGTCAGAGTGATGCCACTGCTGGCTTTGCAGATAAAAGAGGCCACCAGCCAAGGAATGCAAGCAGCATGAGAAACTGGAAGAGGCCAGGGGATGGATTCTCCCCTAGAGCCTCCAGAAAGGTGCACAATCCTGCCAACACCTTGATTTTAGCCCAATATGACCCATTTTGGAATTCTGACTCCCAGAACTGTAAAATAAGACATTTGTGTTCTTTTCAGCCACTAAGTAGTAATTTGTTATAGCAACAACAGGAAACTAATACATCATGTCCACAAGGAACACAGTCTAAGAACCAGTGCTTTTGCAGGCTTGCTCTGACAGTAGCTCTTTTTATATCATTGGCTTTTCCATCAAACTTCTTAGGTGCAAAAGGGAATCATGAAAATCGGGGTGGGGCCTGAGTAGTAGAGAGAGAATGGGAAGACCGGGCACAAAAGGTTTGGGGAGGGTCTGCTTTGTAGGATGCTGCTCAGGCAATGCCTGGGAGGGGAGGAGGAGAGGGAGCTCGAGGGAGCTGTCAGATAGAGACGAAGTCCTGACTCTGGCTAAGGAGAGAGGGCAGGATGGGGGGCTGGGGGAAGCACCTTAGAGCACCATGCAGTTCTAGGACAGTTTGCAGGGTTGTGAGGGTTTCTAGGGTCAGAGCTGCCTGCTGGAGGAGGCTGACTGTCTCCCAGGAACGGCCTGCTTTGGTCTCCCTGCCACGCTCAGTTATTGGCTGGGAGCAGCTCACAGGGAGTGTGGCCTCAGCACAAATGTGGCAGTGGATTTCAGAGCCCAGCAGCCACTGGAGAGGCACACTGCCTGCAGTCGGAGATCCGAGAAGCACATTTTCATGGGCACCACACTGACGTTTCTTGGAGAACTGGGAAATCCCTGTGGACTGGAGGTTTATCCCACAATGGGGACTCCCCAAGGGCCCAGGGAGGTCCCCAGCCTCCTCTCTGCCAGGGTGATCAGAGCACTTTCGTGGCTGTTCCTGTGGTAGCCACAGTGTGGCATGAGAGAAAGCACAGGGCCTCCAACCTCAGAGAGCAGCCCTGGTTCTCCTGGGCTAGCTCCGTGCCCACCCCCTGTGCAGAAAATGACTGCTTAAGGGTCACTTTAGAAAGTCATCAGTCCCTCCTTCCCAGCTGTGCATTCTTTCCTGGTGTCCAACTGCCGTAAACACAGGGCTCAGGGCTGGGCACAGCGCAGTCACCAGTAGGCTTCAGTAGGAGGAAGGAGCTAGAGCAAATGCAACCGTGTGGTGTTTGCATGTTTTCCATGTCCGTTAGCAAAGGGGTGAGCAGACAGACACTCGCACCTAGGCGAGTGCGCAAAGGCTTCCCCAGGGCATGGTTCGGTTCTGCATCCGAGGGTGCACAACTCACACCCCGAGGAGACTGGCTTTTCCAAACAGGCATAGATGGGGCTCTGTGTGTGTAAGAAACAGAAAGACCCCAGTGGTACCCATCAGGGAGGGCAATCTCTATTCTGGACTGAGATTGGGCTCTAACAGGATGTTTGTTAAAGGCAGGACACAGAACAAGTGCCAGAAGCCAGAACAGAAAAGGCTGCAGAAGCAAGTGCCAGTTTATCTCCAATGGTCAGGTGAGGAGGGGGTGGCAGGGATGGGGGTGGGGGGGGTGGAGGATGTGGCGGAGACACAGGCTGGCCCCTCCAGTGGGCTGGATGAACGAGCCCCAGGCCTGCAACCAGGTTCAAGCAGGAGGCCGAGATCAGTGGGGAGAGGAGGTTCAGCTGGGGCAGCAAACACCGCCTGGCAATGAGTGGAGGTGATTCTCAGGAAGCTGTCTCTGCATGGTGGAGGGGGAAGGATAAATCAAGTCTAACAGCAGTGGAGGCTCTAAGGACCCAAGAAGGTATTTTCTTTTCCTGAGAACAGTTGCAATAAGCTGCAGAGAAGGCCTTGGAGAAAACTCCAAGACGGCGGTTCAGGCGGCAGGATGTAGCCAGCCAATCACAAAGGCAAAGAACGTTTATTGTGCACCGATGCTGTGCCACGCGCTGCTGCTGCCCCCGATGACCCGGAGCGGCAGAGAATGGAGGAGTGGCCGGGCCCCTCTGTCGCCTTCTCTCCTATCCTTCACTGAACAATCTGCTGCTTGGTGGCCACGGGGCCAGCCAGGGAGAGTGGGGCACGGGCCCTGTGCGTGCCTGCTGGCCGCACCTCAGCACGGGCAGACTCTGGGGATGGAGGGGGAGGGGGAGGGGGAGGGGAGGCCTGGCTCGGGGCGCAGTTACCTGAAATGTGAAGTATTCGTCTGCAGGGGCGTTCAGCATGTTACATATCTGAAAGGCAAGAGGAGACAAAAGTTCTTCTGAGACATGGCGTGGTGGAGCCATTTCAACCCACAAAGCGGAGTAAGAAGAAGGCATCGGGCGGGAGTGAGGGCTTCTTCCGTGGAACTGGACAGCTCGCAGGCAAATTATTCCCACTGGACCCGGGCTGGGCCCTATCTGCTAACAACTCCTTGAAGCTGGCTTTTCTTCTGCTGTAAGTCACTGGGTGGCACTCAGCGCCATCTCTCCTCCCTCCTACTCTGCCAGCCTCTAATGAATCTCCTTCAAATGCAAAGCAACTGGTCGTTCAGGACAAGGATAGGAGAAAGCTGAGCAGAGGCTGTTCGGCTGGAGCAGGTGTGAGCAGCAGCGCTAGGATTGATTCTTGGTTTTGCTTTTGGTTTTTTCCCTGCAGTGGGACCTGGGTTAGCAGAAGGTGGCTAAAGAGCCGGAGGAAAAAGCCAGATAGCCTTTTAGCTACACCAAAGTAAGGGTTCACTGTAAGACATCATTCTAATTACTGGCGTTCAGAGCCTATTGCCACATCCATAAGGACAAGATCCATTTTGGGATCATGGATCATGATCCATTGGATCTTTTGTGCCATCCATGAATTTCATGATCTAACTTGAATGAATTACATTATTTGATGGGCGGAGCATCCTTCAAGTATGTTTTGAAGAGGCAAAAAGAAGCTTATTTCTCTTTTCTGACCTTTCCATCTGTTTTAGTTCATACTTTGAGGCCTCTAGAAAATATTTATAGATGGGTTAAGATCTTAGAGGCCCATGCTTTTAACTCAATATTCAGAAGTCCCACACCCCACCTCTCTCTCTCCCCCTCTCTTTTTCTCTCTCTCTCTCTCTCTCACTCACTCTTTTTGCAAAAAATCAGCCAAGGTACTTGAGATAGAAGTAAACCTAGCATGAGTCATAGTCATTGACCTTCAAAGGACATCTCAAATTTGTGTGGCTGCAGAATAAGAAGTTGAGGGATGGAGGAATCTTTCTCATGTTAATGAAATATTTGCATGTAGAGTTTAGAAGTCTCCCGTTAACCTACATTCACCTGCCAAGATTCTTCTCTCCTTTGTCCTGTGGCAAACGAAGTGGTCATCTCACCCTTACCTGATGCATTCTTGCTTTCACAATTGAACCTATCTCTTAGCTAATAAGAGTTTCATGCAATATTATTTAAAATTTGAATTTATGCAGTAACTTACAAATCCATTTTCAGCAACATATGTTGGCAACCCACTAACGAGTGTCCAGTGGTCTGCAGGAGGTGTCCTTGGGGAAGATTAGAAGAAGAGAATCATTGCTGTATAGAGAAATATACTGTGTACAAAAGCAAAATGGCAACTCCTGAGGCTACTTTGTGATAATACTCACGGAATCACTTTGATCTCTTCTTTTCCATGTAAAATGTAATCAATGATTTTATAAAAGATGATTTCCTAAGAGAGAATGGGGAGAATATGAAACTAATATTATTTCCCAAAGATAACATATTTATTGAAGAACTTGTATTTTAAAACTCTTACAAATAGTACCTGATCTCCCAACCACATTTATTCATAACATAAGTTATCAAATTATTCATGTCCTGATTATAAGCTTGTAATAAAATCAGAACTATTACTGGCTATTTATCTACATGCACAAGGCTGAATTAAATTTAGTTTTTAAAAAATTGAATTCCCTCAAATATCTTTTGGGGAGATCTTTGGCTACCAAATCATCAGCTAGTCTGTTTGTTTGGTTTTTTCTAACTAATCCCTTTTTGTTGTCCAAAAGTACCTGACATTAATAACTAGAACAAATTGTGTAATTTCTCAACTGCAGTCAATTGTACATCGTGTACAGCGAGTACATAACGCCCTTCGGACACCGGCTTATCTGAACAGGTGCCTTAGAAACAGGAGCATGCACTGTCAAATCGGGAAGGGACTTGAGAACTAGTCTCTGTGATTCATGAGGCAGATGACAAACCTGAGGCCTGGACACACTCCATCCCATTAACTTCTCTTTCCTGTGTGCCAGGGATTCCGTGGTGAATAAAGCAAACATGGTTCCTGCTCTTGTGAAGCTTGCAGTTGAGGGAAAATAAGTCTAACCTAACCCTTCCCTGGAGATTCCAATCCCACATATCTGCAGAAGGGCTTAGGCATCTTCCAAAAGTTGTACAGGTGGCTCTGATGCCTCCCTCCCTGCTGAGAACCACTTCTTACCAAGCCCTGGCTTTACAGAAAAGGAAAAGGAGAGGTTAAGCAATGAGTTAAGGTAAGGGCCACAGAGCTGGCTTGGGGCAGAGCTGGAACTTGAACCTCAAACTCCCTGTCCGGTGCTCTTTCTACTATTCCAGAATCCCACAGAAAGTTACAGGACTAAAACCCAGGCCCTCCAGGCCAGTGCTCTTTCCTCTATGCGCTGCAGGCTCTTGTTTTAGCACCTGACACTATGCACAGATGGCATCAAGGAAGGCGTCTGCACTCACCCTGCCATCTGGTGTCTTTGGGCCTTTATAGGGCTCAGCTTCTCCAAGCTTTATTGGCCACTCATCGTAGAATTCCTGGAGGCAAGTGTATGCAAACATTATTAAACAAACTGTTTCATGACCTACTGGATCTTATATGAATTTTATGTGTTTGTATATTTTACGTTAATCTGTAGTTCTAGAATTTTAGTGCTGAAAAGATCTAAAATTCCCAGCAATAGTGCTTATGAGTCTGTGACTATGAACAAGTCACTTAATCTTTTTTCATCTGTAAAATGAAAATAATAATGGCATTTATACTAAAAAGTTGTTGTGAGGATCAAATAAATAATACATACCAAATATCTAGCCTGGCACGTAGTTCAAAGTACTCAATGTGTAACAGCTCTTTTATAGACAATTACACTAAATCTGGGTCGATTAATAGGCTTGGCCAAGGTCACGTGGAGTGGCTGACAGTGTTGGTTGCCTCACCCAACATCCATTCTCCCCACTTCATTGCCAGCAGAACCTGAGTTTATTTGAGTATCAGGTAGTGATTTCCCATGAGGGAAAAGGGGCCCTGCACAGCCCATGGGTGGTCTATGTGAGGTGCCTGGACTAGTTTGAGGGCAGGTCTGAGGCCCACTCTGGACAGAGAAGAAGGAGGAGAAGCCTGCTGGGGGACTACTGGGGGCCTCACGAACATGCGACAGGTAGCTGAGACCTTGCCAAGAAGAAATGTTGAAAGCACCTGGGACTTTATTGATTGTATTGAGTTCTGAATTAACCAGTCCTAGAACTGTCCTACCCTGAGACTTCCTGTTAAATGAGATAATACCCAACATATCATTAAAGATACTTTTAGCTGGGTCTGATGTTCCTTGTAGCCAAAGGCAGCCAACCAAATAGACTCAGCTAAAAAGTCTTAGAACCAGGATCGGAATCCAGCTCTCTGATGCTTGGCCCTATATTTATCCACGTAGAACAATTATTTTGAAAAAATAACTTACAATCACCGGGATAGTAAAAAATATAAATGATATGTATCATTAGTTATTAATGTATTGAACTAGGAGGATTCCAACAGAATTAAACAAAATGAGAACTGAGCATTATATTGTGAATAATATTAAACGTTTCATTATTTCTACTTCAAAATAATTTAAAATTTTTTTGAGTACACAACGTCAAATTGATAATGATAATATCATTTATCATGCACCTACTATGTGCTAGGCTATATATATATAATCCTCATAACTAATAAGAGAGATGTCCTCATTTTACAGATGAGGAAACCAAGAATCACGGAGGTTAAAAGACTTGCTGAAAAAAAGAATGAAGTCAGAGAACTGATACTACTTGAGTATCAGTTTACCATAAAAGCTACACTAATCAAAACAGTGCCATATTGATGAAAGAATAGATAAATAAATCAATAGACCAGAATCGACAGCCCAGAATTAGACCCACATGAATACAGTCAACTGATCCTTGGCAAAGGAGCAAAGGTAATGGACAAAGGATAGTCTTTTCAACAAATTGTGTTGGAACAACTGAACATCCACATGCAAGAAACAGTGACTCTAGACACAGACCTAAATGTAGAACACAGCCTATAAAAATTCTAGAAGATGACATAGGAGAAAATCTAGATAAACTTGGGGGGAGGTTTGTTTTTCGTTTATTTGTTCGTTTTGATTTGGTTTTTTGAGACAGGGTCTCGCTCTGTTGCCCAGGCTACAGTGGAGTATCATGATCATAGCTCACTGCAGCCTTGAACTCCTGGGCTCAAGCAATTCTCCTGCCTCAGCCACTGGAGTAGCTGGGACTACAGGTGTGTACCACCACACCTGGATAAGTCTAACATTTTTTGTAGAGATGGTATCTTGCTGTGTTGCCCAGGCTGGTCTCAAATTCCTGGGCCCAAGCGATTCTCCCACCTTGGCCCCCTGAAGTGCTGGAATTACAGGCATGAGCCACCATGCCCAGCCATGAATTTAAGTTTGACAAGAGTTTTTAGATACAACACCAAAGCACAATTCATGAAAAAAAAATTCAAAAATTGGACTTCACTAAAATTAAAAACTTCTGCTCTACAGAAGGCACTGTTAAGAGAATGAAAAAATAAGTCACAGACTGGGAGAAAATATTTGCAAAACACATATTAAATAAAAGATTTACATGCAATAAAATACAAAGAACTCTTAAAACTGAACAATAAGAAAACAACCCATTTAAAAAATGGGCAAAAGATCTGAACAGACATCTCACTCAAGATATACAGATAGCAAGTGAGCATATGAAAAGATGCTCAACATCATATGTCATTAGGGAATTGCAAATTAAAACAACAATGAGTTACCACAACACACCTATTAAAATGGCTAAAACCCAAAATACTGACATCACCAGCTGCTGGCAAGGATGTGGAGCAACAGGAACTTTTCATCCACTGCTGGTGGATATGCAGAATGGTCACTTTGGAAAACAGTCTGGTGGTTTCTTGCAAAGATAAATGTGGTCTTACAATATAATCCAGCAATTGCCCTCTTTGGTATTCACTCAAATGAGTTGAAAACTTAGGTATATACAAAAACTTACAAGCAATGTTTACAGCAGCTTTATTCATAATTGCCAGAAATTAGAACCAACCAAGATATCCTTCGACAGATGAACGAATAAACAAATAGCTATACAATGGAATATTGTTTAGTGATAAAAAGAAATGAGCTATGGAGCCATGAAAAGACATGGAGGAAAATTAAATGCATATTGCTAAGTGAAAAGCCAGTCTGAATAAGCTACATACTATATGATTTCAACTATATGATGTTCTGGAAGATGCAAAACTATAAAGGCAGCAAAAAAATCAGTGGCTACCAGGTGTTTGGAGGATAAGAGGGAGGGATGAAAAGGTGGAGCACAGAGGGTTTTTAGGGCACTGAAACAATTCTATATGATACGGTAATAGCAGATGTATGACATTATGCAATTGTCAAAACCCATAGAACAACACAAAGAGTGAACCCTAATGTAAACTATGGACTTTAATTAATAACAATGTATCAATATTGGCTCATCGTACCACTCTAATGCAGAAGGTTAATAGTTGGGGAAACTGGGGAGGGGGTGAGGAAGGAAGAAGGAACTCTGTGCTTTCTGCTCAATTTTTCTGTAAACTTAAAACTGCTCTAAAAATTAATGACTATTAATTAATTCAAAAAAGAAAAAAAACTTGCTGAAGACACAGCTAGGAGGTAGAAAAGCCAAGACTCAAGCCTGTATCTTTTTTTCCCCAAAATGCACAGTTTTATCACTGTTCTTGTGAAATATAATGACTATTATTCAACATAATATACCCATTTTTTTTGAGGATCACATTTCATATGGCATGCATTTTATAGGGGATTTTAGGTGAGGCAAAATGTATGAAATAATAAGGACCTTCTCCTTGGTCATGTCCAGCAGTCCGATGGAATACCGTTCACAGTTCAGGTATGTTCTAACCGTGTACAGAGCTTTGTGAAACTGTCGCTCAACATCTGTGAGTTCTTCAAAAACTTTATTGGCTGACCACATAAGGATCTGAAAGCAAGTATTCAAAAGAAAACAGTTAGAACAAAATACACTATGGAGAGATAGAGCATTAGCCAAAAGAAAGCATGAGGTGCATCAAATAAAATGAATACATATCACCAGAGAATGCAATTCTATTTTTGAACATGTGTACATCCAGCAAGCTATTCAGATTCTCTAGGTGGGGTGATGAGGAGATCTTTGCATGGCTGTGGGTTTATGAAGGGAAATAGCCATGATTGGTCCCCATGTCCAAATGTTTTGATTCCAAAGGGTAAGTGCCCTAAAATTGGATGCAGAGATAGTCCCTGGGCAAAGGGTCCAGCACTGGTGGTCCATGGGCCCCTGCTGGCCCTTGTGGGGAAAAAGCCACATACCTCCTTCCATGCATCTTGAGCTAGTCAGAGGTTACCTCGCCTGGAGAGTCGGAATGGGAAGGGGCCTGCATCCCAACCACTACTCCTGCATTGTACTCATGAGGAAACTGAGGCCCACAGAGTGGCCCAGACTCAGGCACCCTGGATTCCAATACTGCTCCTCATCCCTCTGCCTCGTGGAAGCAATGGACTTCAGAGGAGTGATTTTTTTCCTCAAATGAATGGCTTTACTATGACCCAGGAACTGCTAAGAGCTTTATGTGAGAGCTAATGACAATTTGATAGCCACAACCACCATGTGAAGTAGGTACTGTAATTATCATTGCCATCTCAGAGATGAAGAAACCAAGGCCACCCAGGATACAGACAGTTGTACACACAGATGGAGGGCTGGGGGGCGGGGATTGAGGGGGAGATCGTGCGAGGACACCTGGGACTGGAGTTTGGGGATCTGCTCCACGTGGCATAGGGCATAGGAGATAGGGAGAGGAGAGGTCTGGGCTTGTGGCCTCTTGGTCCTTTTGTCAGAACAGGCCAGCATGGAGTGATTAATGTCACCTTGCTTTTACCTGGCTTCTTCGGGATTCAATACTGTACAGGTAGCTGGTATGATGAAGCTTCAGGATGACAGCAACAAAGTTGAGATATTTGGAAAAGACCTACAGATGGCAGAGAAGAACAAATTACATCTTTCCTTTGGTGTACAGCAAATAAATTTCCAGAGACTTGGACTAGATGCCCAGGGTTAGCATTACCTCTTCATCATGTTTGGAAAATTCAGGTGCATTTACTTTGTTAATTGCCATAACCACAGCAAGGACTTCCTTGCCCATCACGATCGGGGTTGCCAGCAGGTTCTTGGTGACATACCCAGTTTGCTTGTCCATGAAGTCAGAAAAATGGCTGTTCTGAAAAAAATATTTGCACGTTTGCCAAAGTGGCCCAACATCATTGAATGGGAGACCTAGGGATGGTGACAGATTGTTCCCCCTAATCCAATAGAACTGACAGGCAACCAGGGCCCCAGCACAGTGGTCCCCAACAAACATTTCCACTCTCCCCACCATTCTATGACTGCATTGAATGAAATCCCCTGTTTCAGAATGAGCATTTCCCACCTGAGCAATGAGCTGAGATTAGGCTGAGGTTGGGCCAGGAGACGAGAGTGATGTCACAGCCAAGTGGAAAGTGAGATGCTAAGAGGAAGGGAAGGGCTGGCTAGGGGTTGCAATGGACAGAGAGTATGTGCAGGGCAGGAGAACACAGCTGGGATCCCAGACAGAGTTCACAGGGCTGTTGTCTCTAATTATCAAGGTAAAATGTGCACTTGAAACCATCAACCCATACATCATAACATAAAGAAAAAATTAATAATTCACCCAAATTCTTTCCAATTCTGCCTACTTGAGGAAATCAGTGTGAATTGCTTGATATTATCTCCTTCTATGCCTTTCTCTGTGCTTGGATAAAGATTTTTCTTTTCTATTTTATAAAACAGAAAATTCTCTATTTTTCCTTTTTGTAAAATAGGAAATTTTCATTTTTCCTTTTCTAATTTTATATAATACATTCATCACTTAATGTCTTAAGGACTTCCCTCTAGACCAAGCGTACAGATGTGAATTCAGTTCTTAGATTCCTGCACACGACTCCACGCGGGATGCTCTGTGATCCATTCAACTGTCCTCTACTGATGCAGTCTGTTTACAAACAATATTGCAGTAATCATTCTTGCTTTTATTTTTACATGATGGATTCCCCAAAGTGGAAATCCCTTTTGCTGGACCAACATATCTCTGTTGCATACCAACATACGCAGTTTTTATTTACATAGACAGGTTACTTTTACAAAATGTTGACATTCTCACTCCCAAAGACCCTGTGTGATAGGACCATCCTCTTGCCTGCATCAGATACTTATCAGATTTCAAAGTTCTACCAAACTAATGTCTTCCATTCATATTTTTTCTTTCTTTCTGTGAGAGAGAGGGAAGTAGATCATTCCAGATATAAGCCCCATAAAGTAGATGCCAGAGAGGATCCTAACACTCTGGCCATGGCAAGGGCTGATGTGTCTGAGAAGGACACGAATGGAAGGGCTGGAGAAGAAGGTCAAGGAAGGCAGTTACCTTATCAGCTGTCATTTCAGAGAACACCTTCCCTAGCTGGGTTTAGACCCAGCCTTCCTCGAGTCCTGACGTTCGTACCTGGGTCTTCTTGGATTAGAACTGAACTGTCAGCCTAACTCTGAGACTCACTGGCTTAAATGAATGTGGTGCTCCTTTCCCAGATTGTCTCATTTCCCCTTCCTTGTGCTGATGGTGCTTTTCAAAGCAGCACAAACCTTGGAGGCTGGATTCTGTTTGGTTTCCCAACGTAAAAAAATGCGAGAGTCCACTGTGTGTTATTTCCAGACCAGAATTTCCACTGAGGGAACTAGGGCTTCTCGGCCGATAGAACTCACACCGCTTGACTCAGAGCAGCCGTCCCGAGCCTGGCCTCAGAATCACCTGCAGATGAATGCAGATTCCAAACCTCACAGCAGAGCCACCCAGTCCTGGTCTCCTGAAGTGGAATCTGTGCTTTTAAGTGCCCCAGGTAATTCTTAGGTTCAACTCAATGGGTGCAGCGCTCTGGGGGAGGACTCCTAGAAATGGAACCATTCACAGAGGAAATGTGCCATGTGAAGGGGATCCACAATGCAGCCCCTTAGCCCAGATCTCTTTTACCAAAGTAGAAACACACAAACCAGCTATTTATTTAGGAGGCAGCATTGCATAAAAACAAAGCACGTTCTGGAGTCAGACTTCTTTGGCTGCACCCGGGCCCTAATTTACTAGCTGTATGATCCTGAGCATGTGTCCTCCAGAGGGCCAGCACTCTGTCCCACGCCAAGAGCTGCCTTTCTCTCCCAACCACTTTATCTGCTACTTCTCTCTGCTTCCTGTAGCGTCTTCACCCTCAGGGCAAAGTGTCTCCAGACTCCGTTAGATCTTTTCTCTTAATCCATTGTTAGTCCAGGCCAGCTCGCATTGTTTTCCTCCTACCATTACCCACTCAGATAGTGATCACCTTCATTTACACAGCAACCCTGGGCACTAAAGGAAGAATCCAAATGCCAGAAACATGCACCACGGGCTGAAGTCAAGCAGCAACTCTTTGCAAACACATTTCATGCTGCAGCTTCAAAACTTGATGCCATTTTATTCCAGATTCTAAACACAAGAAAATGTTCTTAAGTTGAATCTGCTGTTTTGAGAAAATGGCGATGTTTCAAAGTTTAATGCTGGTTTATTATTGCATCTGAAAGCCCTGGATAAATCATCCATCAAATTGCAGCATGGGGGAGATGAGGCTTTTTAGTTTAGTTTTTTTTTCCCCACTACTCAAACAATCCTTTGTGAAGTTTCTCTGAGTAAATCCTGTGGGCTTGTCCCTTGGTGGACCGTCTTCAAAGAAGCCGCTGAGGGCACCTAGAGAGCACTGTGTAGAGCAGCATGAGCCCTGATCCCTCAGGGATCTCAGTACTGCTAAATCCTGATTAAACACCCTTAACCCTTGCGATCAGGAAAGAAAGAGAGGAGGGAAGGAAGAGAGAGGAAGGAGGACTTCTAATCCGCAGTCAGAATCGGGATCAACCAAGCAGTTATTGGACAGCTTTCCCAAGAGAGAAAGAAACAACTTGAAGAGGCTATCTCCCAGTTTCCTGTTGTTGAAAGTTTTCCTGCCTTTAACCTGTTTTAAAACAGGCAATAATCATTGACCCAACCACACTCAGCCCCCAAGCCCCTACTGGTGTAATGACAATATTATCATAGCTGTCGTTTATTGAGCATCTACTATAAGTCAGGCACTTTATGCACATTTAATCTGTACATTTGCTCATCCCCACTTCCTATGTGTGGAAACTCAATCCATCACACAGTTACTAAGTCCCAGGCACAGATCTGCACCCAGGTTCACCTGACGCCAAAGCCCTCTGCCTTATGCCATGTGGCTTCCCTGTTACCTTCACGGACCTCCAAGGTCAGGAGTTTCTGGATCTACATCATTGTCTAGGTGTGAGAAGTTTTTCCTCATCTGTGCCCACACTGCTAACCAGAGACAAACCGTGTGTGGTCAGTGATGAGGTAGAAAAAGGGAAGCCTCAAAGACCTGGGTTATTGTCCTAGACCTGCCACATCCTTTCTACCCGACTGAGCAGGTTTCTACTATGTAGGATGGAAGTAAAAATTATGGTCCCTGCCTCCTGCACAGGGTCTTTGTCAGAATCAAGTAAGATTAAGAATGAGAAAAATGCTTAAGAAATTGTGAAATGCAATGAAAAACTGAAGAATTACTCAGAAATTTCATTTAAAACATTGGTTTCCACCTTCTTTCTCATTGCAGATTTTACTGCAAGGTGAGATGGCAGGGGGTGGGGGAGGGAGGAAAGAGCAAGGGACAAAGTCAGGTGCCTCCATCCCAGCTCTTCTCACCCACTGACATGCACCATGTATTCTGGGGAGACACAGCTCTGCCAACGTCAACTTTCTGTCTGCCATAGGACAGAGTTGGGCTGAAGACTCCATAAGCCTTTTCTGTCTCTAATATTCCACACTTGACTTGAAATTCACTTCCTCCTCCTGTATGTGCTCATCCTATCGACCGAAGG
>CM052446.1:35080772-35108677 GCA_028533085.1 Varecia variegata | reverse complement strand
TCCAGCCTTGATTTTCTAAAATGAACATGCATTGTAATGATAAAAAGAATGAGTTAATTTTTCTGTTTTTATAAGGGGCATAACAAAGCCTGTGTTTGTTATGCCCAAAGCAGTATGCTGTTGGTCTTCAGAGGGTCCAAATGTCCCATTTAGGTGATTGAAATTCTTGATAGATCTGAGCTATGGGAGTGCGGGGGTGGTCAATTGCACTTAACCATCACCTAAAGTTACATTTATAATGATCCAAATGCCAACATCCGAACTTTCAAATGGCATCATTTTTTCTTCTTGCACATTTGGTGTATAGATCAAAGAATCAATTTATGAGCGAATCCATCCCAAAGAACTAAAGAGCTTCAAAAAGAGGTGTGGGAGAAGAAAAATCCCCCAAGCACCAGAGGAGTTTTCAAGGGAGCAGGTGTGGAAGGCAGGATTGCCTGATAAAATGCCAAACATTACATAGAACATACTATACTAAAACAATTATTCATTGTTTACCTGAAATTCAAGTTTAGTTGGGCTCTTTGTATTTTTATTTGCTACATCTGGCAATGCTGGGCCTGGGTGCTCCTCTTCCTCACTGTTTGCATTCCCAGGTTGTAGCCAGATCAATGCCACAAGGATGGCGCCATCTTTGTTTCCCACTGATTGCTCGCTGACCCCGCCAAGACCTCTGCCCCACCATCATAAGGCCACCTACCTTTTGCACATCTGGGACATTAAGGGGTTTCTTCGTGTGAGCAGCCCAACCCACTATCCCGATGTCCAGTGGAAACACAACTTCTCTGTCAGGGGCCACCAGGTTGTCCTCAAATTTGGAGGTGGGGGTGACATTCAGCAGCCTAGAAGCCACCTCGGGCGTGCCATTGCGGGCCCGGCACAGGAACAGGCTGCAGCGGTCGGCCTGCAGCAGCTGGGCCAGCCTCTGCAGGGCCCTGTGAACTGCCAGCTCCGGGCCACCCGCCTCCTCCTGCACCATCTGTAGCAGCTCCAAGCACAGGGCCGACTCCTCCACCTGTGTCAGCTCAGGGAAGGACACGCTGGCCTGGACCGACACTTGGCTGTTCTTGAAGATTTCTCCCAGTGCTTCTGCCCGCAGCTTCCTGTCAAAGTACTCCTTGGCAAACTGAGGGTTCTCCTCCAGGTATTTCTCCACGGCATCCTGGCTGACCTCACCCATGGCGTGGCTTGCTTTGCTGCTGTTGTTCAGAAAGGAAGACCCTCAGAGCGCTACCTGAGGCAGAGTGACAGGAAGGAAATACATCCTGGTCAGAATTACTAAGGAAGCCCTGAGTGGTGCCTCACAGGACCCCCAAAGGTGGAGCAGAGTGGTCGCTTAGCAGAGCTTTCAAACTGCCTGCACCCCTGCGGATCTGACAGAAGGCCCTGGCTTAGGGTGGGAGTCAGGAAGCAGAGGATTACAGAGTTCCTCAGGACACTAAAGCCCTGAGCGCTATTAGCTCATAAGCCCTCTGAGAATCCTCGCAGCATCTTGGATCAGCCAGGCGAGTGGCAAGCTGAAGTGTCTATTCTAGAAAAATAACTGGACCGTGGCTGCGGTCCACAGCAAGGAAGAATCACTGACCTACCCGCTGATTACACGGCAGTAGCATCAACCGGCGAGGTGAATGGTTCTTGCATAATAGCTACAAGAAGTAAAACTATTTAGATCTCAAACGTGCTTGCATACTTTTTTTGTCTGTTGTTTGTTTATGTAGAAACTTTAATGAACATTTGCGGGGGGTGGGAGGAGATGGAAGGGCATCAAAAAAACATAAAAGCAAATATTAATCTTTTCTTAAAAGTCCTTTGATCACCCAGGGTTGCTTGGCCTACTCTTTCTCTAAAATCCTCACCTCTCAATCCCCTGCACTTTAGAAAGCTTGACCTCCAAAGTGTCTTAAAGGAACAAACGTTGGGCTTATTATTAGAGGAAGTGACCACGGCAAAACATTGCCCAATGATCCAAGCCTGATCAAGCCGCAAATTGAATAATGCAAAAGGTAACTCATGTAGTTGCTAACTGGGTCTTCCTGCTAAACATATTAGTTTGGATTTTGTTTTCAATGGTAAGAGCCAGACATCATGCATGTTTGCTCCAAGGTATTAAATCTACTGGACTTGTCTGTTGCTAGGATCTTTAACGTCTCAGGCGCTACTGGCATAGAAAGAACACGCGTCACTACTTAGTTCTGTTTAATGTTCAGTTTATTAAGCTTTTCCATCTATTAAGCACATTTCCCCAAATATTTAAACACGATTATGCAACTCATGTCTAACTACACATTTCATGGACCAATTGCCTTGAATATTTAAATGCTGATTTCAAACTTAAGTCAAGGTGTTTTGAACATTTCAATAAAGCTGCAAACCTAATACGACAAATTCTCTTAAATGAAAAACACACAACATGTTGTAGTGACTCTAAAAATTATAATTACACCCACATTTATGTTCACAAGTTCACTTCAAAAATAGCAAGCCCATGGGTTTCATTTAGTTCTCTAAACTTAAAGCTTTACCTCTCTAGAGTGATGATAATCTTATCAGTCACAAAAGAAAAAGAGATTCGTTGAGGTTGCAGGTTCTAGGTTATGAATTGAGAGGTTCTAGGCTGGAACATAGTTTTCCCAGGGGCACAGAACTCAGTCATTTCTTGGGTTATGCCACTTCTAGGGTAGACTTTCACCTGCTATCTCAAAGCATCTTGTCAGGCACATACATTTTCTTCCACTTTCTCATTTTACAATCAAGTCCAGCCTCAGGAGGGTCCTCCTTGGATGACCTACCTACTTCATAACATCCCGTTAGCATCTCATTATAATTAGGATAATGCACAAGCGTATTTCCCAGGAGGGTGTTGAGTCAACAAAGTCACCCCTCCTATCGGACCATCCTCATCCTCTAACAGTTTTGGACACTCTGTTTTACCTGGTTATTTTGTCTGATGCTGATGCAGTTCCTACTTCTCCCAAAAGTATTCTGTTGTGGGAATACTCAATTCTCTAGTTCCATTCTTCCCTATTTAAACAGAGAGAGAAAAACCCGTATCTGTAGTCTATATACAGATTTATACTTAACAGGAAAAACAAAATCCCCACATATGCTAATCTTCCCCTACTTATAAAAATGAAAGTTAATTTGGAAAAGAAACATATTCTATTATAGTCAGCATTCTTTTGCTTTTATAACGACTTATAGATTTGGTAGAGACTTCATGTTTCCCTTATGTGATTCTCCCCTTCTCCCAGCTCTATCTATGCAAGGGCCACTATCCTCTGCACTTCCCTCGTGGTAGAGCCATAGGACTAATTTTGGCCAATGGGTTGCAGGCAGAAATGGCACTTTCAGATAGGGACCATTAATTGCTTGTGTGAGAGGTTCCAGCTCTCTGTTCCCCCTGCTGCCACATCAGTTTCAGATGGAGGGGCCTCCTGAACCCCAGAGTGAGGATGTCATGTGACACAGGCCCCTGCTGACCTGAGAGGGACATGTGGCATGATGAGAAATAAACTTGTTTTTAGCCTCCAAGGCGTGAGGGCTGTTGTTGCTGCAGGATAAGCAAGTCTATTCTGACAGCTGCACTTCTGCCGTGGGGGACTTAGGGGATTGTCCCTGCTTTACGAGCACTTGTGGTGCAGGAAGGGAGATAAGACGAGTGCATAAAAAGCCAAGAGACATAGAACGGAATATGATAAATGCCAGAAGTGAGCTACACACACCCGGCTATGAGAGTTTATAAAAGGGATCATGTCTAGTGTGGGTGGAGACAGGGAGGAAATCGAGAGTATTCCAGGTGGTGGTGACGGCAGAAGCAATGGCATGGGGTGTGGGGTAATATCGGGAGAACAACGAGAGATGACTCTGGAAAGGTAGGTTGGACCCCGATCACAGGGGCCTCAAAGGCTATACTGAGGATTTTGCATCCTGAAAGATTTTTGAGGTGGAAAGTGACATTATTAGGGTTCTTTACAAATTTAATCTGGTAGTGCTGAGGAATATAACTTGGAGAAAAGAACTACTGGACATTGGGATACAGATTAAGAAGCTATATTGCATTTGGCCCATTATCAAACACCCTAAAAATGTGTACAGGCTTTGACCCTATAATTCTGCTTTTATGAATTTATGTTACAAAAATAATTAAGAAGGTATGTGATTAGTGTAGTTGCAAGGGTGCTTATCACAAGCATGGTTATAAAAATAAAAGATTAGAAATAGTCTCCATACTAATAATAGGAGGTGGGGTTAATAAATGATATTATATCCATAGAATAGAAAACCATACAGTTAATAGAAACAGTATTGTTAAAATCTATTGATATGAACAAATATTAATTACAAAATAGTATTGCAGCATGATTAACACACACACACATATACACACATAGTGGTATTTATACCAAAATGTTAGCTATAATTATTTCAAAGTGGTGGGATTCAAGACATTAATTTTTTTCTTCTTTTTTGTTTACCTGATTTTTCTAAAGTATCTACAATGAACACCTATAATTTGTGTAATGAACAAATTCATTCATTCATAAACAAAGATTTTGAGGTTATTTCTGTAGTCTATGGGTGAGGTTTCTTGGGAATGAAAAAGGAAAGGACAAATGTGAGGCATGATCTGGTAAATGTCACAACAATTGACAGGAGTAGGCAACTGATTGGTTAGAAAAAGTAAGCAAGCAAGAGGGGTCACTGGTAACTACTTTGAGTACCAGATGATATTATGGACGGAATGTTTGTGCTCCCTCTAAATGTATCTGTTGAAATCCTGACCTCCTATGTGATGGTCTTAGGAGGTGGGACCTTTGAGAGGTAATTAGGTCATAAGGGTGGGGTCTTCATGAATGGAATTAGTGCCTTTGTTAAAGGGACCCCAGATAGCTCTCTAGCCCTCTTTCCTGCACATGAAGATACAGTGAGAAGATGACATTCTGTGACCTGGAAGACGAAGAGGAACATCATTAGACCCTGACCATGCTGGCACCCTGATTTCAGACTTTCAGCCTCCAGAACTATGAAAAATAAATTTCTTTTGTCTCTACGCCACCCAGTCTATGGGTACTCTGTTACAGCCTCCTGAACTGACATTTTATCAAGCAAAGAGTTTTAAATGAGAAATATTAGAAGATAGCCTTTTAGCACACACACAAATACCCTTTTCTTTCTCTCCTGCCCTTGATTGAATCCCATTATTTCTACTGCTCTTCCTCCACAGGGCAGTCCTTTGCAGAACTTCTGGCCCATGTTGGCAAGATCTTTGTGTCTCTTATTGGCTGTTCACTCTTAGGTACTGAAAAAACAAAACCAATTTAAGAAAATGACATTTTAAAATAAAAAGTACCAAACAGACCACTTAGAATGAATTTTTAACACAACAAAGTAATTGTTGACTTCATTAAACTTCATTGTTTAATTTTTATGTCAGCACTTCTAGTTCATTCAAAGCATATATTTGTTTTATTTTTTTGTTTGTTTTTTAATAGAGTATTAACTGGTGGGGAGAATGAGAGAAAAAAGTCAAGATCTTAGATGCTACAGACACTGATAATCAACTTATTTAGATAAAATGTCTCTGAAATGATAACTAAGTCAATGTGAAAACTCCATTCCATTTACATAGAATTGTTTTTAGAAATATAAGCCACCTGGTAATGATAATAAAAACGTGTTAATAAGAATAGCTAAGGCCGGGCGCGGTGGCTCACGCCTGTAATCCTAGCACTCTGGGAGGCCGAGGCGGGTGGATCCGCTCAAGCTCAGGAGTTTGAGACCAGCCTGAGCAAGAGCGAGACCCCGTCTCTACTAAAAATAGAAAGACATTATCTGGCCAACTAAAAATATATAGAAAAAAACTAGCCGGGCATGGTGGCGCATGCCTGTAGTCCCAGCTACTCGGGAGGCTGAGGCAGTAGGATCGCTTAAGCCCAGGAGTTTGGGGTTGCTGTGAGCTAGGCTGACGCCACGGCACTCACTCTAGCCCGGACAACAAAGCGAGACTCTGTCTCAAAAAAAAAAAAAAAAGAATAGCTAATATATATAATATATACTCTGTGCCAGGTATTCTTCTAAGAACCTTGCATATATTATCTTATTAAATTCCTACAATAATCTTATTTTTTAATTATTTTTTATGGGACATTTCACGAATTTGCATGCCATGCTTGTGCAGGGGCCATGCTAATCTTCTCTGTATCGTTCCAATTTTAGTATATGTGCTGCCGAAGCAAGCACCCTACAATAATCTTATGAGGCAGGTATTATTACTATTTGTATTTTGCAGGTAAGAAATTGAAGCACAGAGAAATTAAGTAATTTGTCCAAGGTCACAAAATAAGTGATAGTAACCTACTCTAAAACTACCAGTTTAAATATGGTTAAATTTTAAAAGTGCACCTATGAGTGAATAAGACAGTATACTACCTGCCATAGAGGAACACGCAAAGACATTTTCTTTAAGGAATTTTAAGTCTACACAAACATCATTAAAAGTTAAATATTAACATAAGAGTTAAGTAAAAATTCCAGGCAATCTTTTTTAAAAAAAAAACCCTATGGATGGATGTACCAAAGAATGGTTTAACTTCCTTAAACTTTCTGTTTAACAACCTGACATTTTTCAGTAGTATTCCATATAAATGAGCACATGTAATAATTATGTCATTGCTAAAAATTTCCACTGCAGTTAATGATTTCTACAGGAAGTTGTGCTTACATCATAGCCAGAAAATATGCACATGAGGTTGAAGCAACACAAAAATCAACAACAATATCCTGGATTAAGTAAGTGCATTTCAGATCATTGTAGTGGACCCGCCCGTCAGCTCCACATAAGCCGGATTCTCTGTTCCTACAGGTATTCATCACCAAAAGGCGCCCCCTATAGGCAGGAATTTCAGGCACATCCTGGCAACCAACTCTAAAAGGGCCCTTTCGTCTGCCCATTTTCTCTTTGCCTGAACCCAATTGATGGACATAACCAGGTATCTCAGAGACAATTCAGTTGGCGGGACCCATATTATTTTTTTTTTATCAAAATTGATGAGATTAACTTATGGCTTTGCAACCACTGAAAAACCCTTATTAAAAAAAATTAGTTTGACCCTTTCTATCTGAAAACATGGGCTGACTAAACTTTTTCATTTTCAACCAATTCTGTTGGCATCTTTTAAATGCAATCAGAAGATAAATGCTGCTCAATTTCCTTGTTTTTCATTTTTCTTGGCCTCTTTGTCAGGATGTGGATATAAATGTTACTTTGTATAAAATGGAGCTGGTTGGCAATGTTTCAGTTTTATGAAGGCAAGAACATAAATATCTTGCATTAACTCTTCTTTCCATTGTGGTAAAAACATTTTTTAATCTTTTCTAGGAGTTAGTGATTTGTTTGCTGCTGTTAGTGTTAAGGTAACATTAACTTGTGTTCCAGGTAATGCCCCAAATCTCAGTAGCTTAATCCAATGGAGGTTTATTACTCATTCACATGAAGTCAATCACCCGTAGAGCCCAGGCAGATAAAGGCTCCACCAGTGGCAGACAAGAGAAGAAAAGAGAACATGGACAATTGGGCAGGCAGTTTCATGAGCCCTGTCTGGGAGTGACACATAGCACCTTCCACGGACCAGAATTTAGGCTTGTGGCCTTATAGAGCATCAGGAAGAGGGTGCAGGGAAGGCAGGGGCTGGCAGATGCAGTCCCCAGCTCTAAACCATGGAAGGGGAGTGCCAATTCTTTGGTGAAATAGCAAGTAGCCACCTCTGCTACAAGTGCTAAATTCTGAGAAATTATACGTTAAAAAGGGTGACCTCTGACCTGGTTTTTTTAAAAATAAATGTTTTATGAAGCTTACATAAAGTAATTAATTTCAGTAAAAGAAATTAAATCAGTATCTATTGATTGAGCTCCTACTATGTGAAAGTTTCTTGATAAAACCTGTGGAAAAGTGGAGGGAAGGGACAAGGATACCAAGATGAATGAAACACAGTCTGTCTCTTCATGAAGCACGGCAAGGAAATGAACTTTTGTGTACATTACATAGATGTAATTTAAATAATGATTTTATTACACTTATAGAAGAAAAGCAAGAAAAATGTTTGTAAAGGAAATATTTGTTTTATTTTCTCATTAAACATTTTCACTATAGACAATTCAAAAAAATTAAAAAAGGTTCAGAGAAAAAAAAAAACTTTATATGTCCCTAATCCTATCACACAGAGGTAATCACTGTGAATATTTTTCCTTTCAATATTACATTTACACATATTTGAAAAGTTATTTTTATGGGGCTAAATTTCAAAGCACTGAAGTTAAAAACATCAGTTGATCTGAATTTATGTGTTTGTGATCATGAAGAAATCCAAGAAAGGATGCCAAAATAAACTGTTTTTCTTTGCTGGAAACTGGAACACTAAGGTTCATGATTTATCACTAAAAGAGAGAGCGAGAAGAGGGAGGGGAACGGTTACACCAACTTTTAAACGCCTAACAAATAAATGAAAACATGTTGCAAAAACATGTTAGTCACCATAAAAATGCACTGAAATCCCCTCCATTTGTTCAACATACAGTGTGTGCAAGAATATCACCAGAATGTGTTCTAGGAGAAATGGTTGAAAGGCCAGTGATAATTAGGAGAATTTTTTTGGCAGTAATAATGGTCCAAAGGCAATTAGGCTCAGCCAGGAGCTTTCCCCATCACTGGAAGACTCGGAGCAAAAACCGGAAGCCTTTTCCTCTGAAATGCTGAAAAGGGTATGCAAATGTTGGATAGGAGACAGAAAAGTACCCTAAAATCCTTGCCCACCCAGGGTGCATAGACACATACCACACGCATGGCCAAACACATGGTTCCTGCAGGAGGGACTCTGGAGCTGACCTTATTGGAGCTGTTTGGGTTTACATAGGCTTTGATAAAACTGGCCCAATCAGAAGATCTCCTAGTTAGCTTATTGGCCAGAAACAGGCTTTCCTAGCTCTGGGGCAGTCAGGAATTAAATGCATCAACTGCCCAGACACTGCTGGAACTCAGATGGGTGCAGGAGTGGAGGGGAAGGAGGGAAGCAGGTGGAGAACCAGGCAGGAAGTTATAGGAGGCCGAGGGAAGCCACAGGTGTCTTTTCAGGGGCTCAGAAGCAGCCAATGTCATATATATAAAGGGCCGGTCTGAGGACCAGACAATTCCTTTTTGTTTTCCTGTTTGGCAGCCACCTTCCTCTTCCCCCACCTCCTCCTATTTCAGATCTGCTGCAGCAAAATGGTCCAAGTTCATCTCGGTTCTTTCCAATTTGGGCCATGGAGATACAACTGCTATTGTATGAAAGGAATCTTAACAAAAGATATTTCTTTGCCGCATCACTAATTCTCACTCAATCAAAAGTTGCATCTTCTGACTGCTTTGATCAGAGGCGTGGAACTTTGAATGGTAAGAGAAAACACATGGTCAGTAGATTGTGCCATTACGTAGGCAAAATATCTGAACTAGTCACAGCATTTTGACTTAATTGGCCATTGACGTTATAGAATCTTGTTGACTCTCTTCCTTTGTCCACTCCTTAGCCAACTCACCTTAGCTGTTTTGAAAACAAAACTCCAATACGGCTTTGAAATAAAATTGCATCATAAACAATCGGTAGGTGTTTTTCAAAGTGGTTTCAGAGAAGTGCCACAGGGTAAGTAGGCGACCACCGAGGCTGCTAAAATATTTCCTGTCCTGACCAGGATTGCGTTTCTGGAGAATATTTAACAGGGAGGGTTTTAATGCGTCTAAGGATGTTGAAACTAAAGAACAAATATTGACCAGAGGGCACGACAACTCTCCTGAAAGAGAGTAAAATACAACCTTTATAAAATGAAAAACTACTTGAAAGAATTATTCCAAAACCCCTGCACAATTGGCCCTCAGAGGGCGGAGGGGCCAACTGGCATGGCCAGGACCAGGGCACACGCGCCAGGCAGCATCGTAAGATCTCCTCGCTCTGTGAGGCCACCGTTTTCCCGCCAGGTCGACTAGAGCCTCCAGCCAGAGCAACTGGGCCCGGAGGCCACCCCAGGCCACAGCTGGCGGGCGCTGGCACAAGTGCTGGGTGACTGGGCCAGGGCTTGGCCCCAGGCTCGCCGCCGCTGGCGAGTTTTGGCTCCGCCGAGGCCACCCCGCGCGGCAGCTGCTCCAAGCCCGGGGCTGCCTTGGAGGTGAGGCCGGCCCTCGGGGACCCTCCCCGCGCCGGGCGGCGGTGAGTCAGGGCGCGTTGTGCAAGTGCTGGCCGGGCCAGCCCGGCGCCTCCCCCTCGGTCTTTCACCCCGCGCGGTTACGAAAGCGCGACCCCCTCCCCGCCGAGCTATAAAGCGGCGGGGCGGCCGGCGGCGCGCTCGCCTCCCTCGCTCCACGCGCGCCCGTACGCGGCGGCCAGGCTTGCGCGTCTCCCCGTGGTGAGCGGCGGCCGGGCGGGCCTCGGGCGGGCGGCGGGGTGGGCTGGGGGCGGCCTGGCGCTCACGGCGGCGCGTTCCCCGCAGGGCGGACTCCCGGGCAAGATGAAGTGGGTGTGGGCGCTCTTGCTGCTGGCGGCGCTGGGCTGCGGCCGGGCGGAGCGCGACTGCCGGGTGAGCAGCTTCCGAGTCAAGGAGAACTTCGACAAGGCTCGCGTAGGTATCGGCCCGGGGGCCCTGGTGGCCCGGGTCCCCGTCCCCCCTTCCCCACCGCCGGCCGTGCACCCCAGACACCAGACCCCTGCTCTCATCCCTTTCGCAGTTCGCTGGGACCTGGTACGCCATGGCCAAGAAGGACCCCGAGGGCCTCTTTCTGCAGGACAATATCGTCGCCGAGTTCTCCGTGGACGAGAACGGCCAGATGAGCGCCACGGCCAAGGGCCGAGTCCGTCTTTTGAAGTCAGTGACCTTTGGGCAGCTGCGCGTGCTCGCTTTGCGCTCCAGGGTCCCTGGGCCCCTGCATGCTGAGCGCCAGACTCTGACTTGGGAGGGAAGGGAGACCCCCGGGTGGATGGAGAGAGGAAGCCCTTTGCCAGGCTTGGCTGAGGATCCTCTTGGCTTTTGCAGTAACTGGGACGTGTGCGCAGACATGGTGGGCACCTTCACAGATACGGAGGACTCTGCCAAGTTCAAGATGAAGTACTGGGGCGTAGCCTCCTTTCTCCAGAAAGGAAGTGAGTAGTCAGTTCAATGGAACTGTCTGGGAATGGGGGTCATACCTGACCAAATCGCTGGGTTTCTTCCCCGGTGACACCCTTGGGAAGAATGGCCTGCGGGAAGGTCTGTAAGTGGCAGGAACCCTCAGCACCACCTGAGGTTGGGGGGCACGGTGATCGGTAGAGCTAGCCCCCCCTCCCCGCCTCCCCACTCTCTACCTCCCCACTCAAGAAGCCTCGTCCAAGCTCAAAAGGACCTTTGTCAGGTGCCATTTTCCCAGCCAGCCACTGTGCCAAGGTGTGTCACCTTCTCCGTGCTTTCCCCTCCTGCCTCCCACATCACCCCTCCACTTGGTTTTGAATTTCCTCCTTGTCTTTGGGATGAATCCTGGAGACAGCTTGACTGGGGCCTCAGCAGAGGCTGAGAGACACCCACCCAAGGGTGGAGGGAGCACTGTGCACAGAGTTGGCTCACTCCCGAGCGCTCTGCCTGCCCATGCTGAGATTCTGAGCCAGGCACAGTGTTCTGGGTGGCAGTGGCCTCTTCCCTGTCCTCCAAGCACCGAAATTCAGATTGGGAGTGGAGGTCCGGGGGTGGGGGGTGTTGAGGACTCTTAGAAGAACATCCTAGAACTTGGCCTAATCATGAGAACACAATATGTACATGCTCTTTGTACCTTTCCCCCTCCATTTCTCCTAAGTTTCAATCTGGAGTCTACTTGGTAGCTAGAGAATGATGTAGGCCAGTGGGTAGCTATCACAGAATCTTAGAGAGAGAGTTAACCCTATGAAGGAGGTTCAATATACAGATGAATATCATAAGGCCAAGAGAAAGTAGTGCTTTGCCCAAGGTCATGCAACAAGTTTGTGAGACCCAATGTCAGAAGTCAAAGGTTCCAGCTCCCAGGCCAGGATTAGGTGGCCCTGAACTACAGGGACTTCTAATACAGACCAACTTTTATAAAGTGTTGTGTGAGCTCTCCCGTGAGATAGGACCCAGGGGCTCTTCATGGGGACTCTCTTCACTCGGTGATGCAGGGCAGAAGTGTCCTTTATGTAACCCATTGCTCTGTACACGTGGCACATACTCCTTGACTTCCTCTAAAGTTGCGTGTTGGATGAAATTTCATTTTTTAAAGCCAAATTGCATTTTCAGTTTGGATTTACACTGTACAGATGAGCTGAAGTTGCTACACTGCAAGGGGAAAAAGGTTTTATCCTTAGAAGTAATAAAAATCATTTCAAATAGTGCAGCAAAACTTTTCATAGTGATTCATGTAGAGTAAGAGGTATACTTTTCTGATAATGGATTACAAAAATCAATACCAGAGGTATAAGACCACTAATTTTTGGAAAGTGTAAGCACATAGTGCTCTATGGCATTTTGAGATGTGCTTCTTAAAGGACTAGAATAGTTGGGGGTGCCTTTAGGGACAGGGTCGGGGAGGACCCAGTGAAGAGGTAGGATTTTGTCTCTTCCCTCCTTCTCCCCCTACCAGACCACATTAGCTCTGCTTTTGCCTCTTGTATATTGGCATTTTTAGCTAGGATTTCATTTGGAGGAAAAGCAAAAGTACTGAAATCTTGAAAGTGATTGCTGTGATATTAAGTGAGATAAGTATAATATGGAAGCTTAAGGATAAATTCCTGCTTAGGTTCCCTTTGAGGAAAGAAACTGTGCAGTGTAGTGGTTAAGCATGCCCGGTTAAAATTAGACTGCCTAAGTTCAAATCCCAACTCAACCACTACCTGTGGGATATGTTCCTGATTTTCTCTGTGCCTCAGTTTCCTCATCTGCAAAATGGAATGATCATAGCACCTACCTCATGGAGTTGTGTAATGAGGACGCAATGAGTTAACGTGGAGAAAGCACTCAAAACAGTGCCCGAGACATAAGTTCTCTGTTAATGTTTGATGTTATTGCAGCTTAGTTATGTCCCTGGTCATCAAATCATAGCTTTCTGTCCTGAGTCTGGAGTGGAACAACCCACAGAGACCACTGGGTTCAAGTCTCCCATTTTACAAGTGAAGAAACTGGGGCCCATATTGGAGAAATGACTGACCTACGAACACACAACTAATTATCGGCACTTGGTGACACCTCTTAGCCCCTAGGGATGTACAAGGCCATGAACTATTCCTCTGCTTTCTGAGTAGCTGGCAAACTGTAAGACTTGATACATCTACCTTCCTCTGTTTTACGTGCTTGTTTTGGGGTCTTTACAAAACTCTGCTTTCATTCCTTGTGCCAATTACTTCCTTGACCTTGGTCTCGCTTTAAACACTGACGTGGACAGGCGGATTTGAAGGCCACTCATTGAAGGCCTGCATTCTCAGTCTCTCCCTGCTCCTCCCACTGCAGCTCACCAAAAGATATGTTTAAAATGAGGTGCGCTTAGGGACAGACATTAACTCAGGGGCAAATGCTCATTAAATTTGTTGTCAAATTATTAAAAAATTAAATGGAACCCATCTCTGCAGTTGAACATGACATTTCTGTGTTAGCAGACTCTGCTATGGCTTGCTGCCCCGGCTGTGGGCATGCTTGGCACTGGCCTCCTTCCCTCCTAGCTCTGCTGGCAGCAAGCCGGATGTCTCAGGGATAAGGGATGCTGCCATTGTCAGGTTTGGGTTGAATACGGACAAGCCTCTCCGAAATTCGATTTCCTTAGCTGTGACATGGGGATAAAGAATGGTTCTTATTTCCTAGGCTTGTTGGAAGGACTCATTAAGTCCTTAGTGCATGAAAATGCTTAGCCAGCCACATAATAAGTACTCCATAAATATTAGCTATGATCATCATTGTTTTGGGCCCTCCCAAAAAGACATGGACAGACTCTCCTTTTGTCCTTCTCCCAGATAAAGTGTCACTCTGCCGGTCAAGGGGCCCTTCCCTTGTCAGGCCTAAAAATAATGCAGGCCCGAATGTCTGCATTAGTGTTTCACAAAGTCAGGGTCCCTGGACCACCTATATCTAAATCAGCGGGCCGGGGGGGCTTGTTAAAAAATGCAGATTTCTGGGCCCAGACTCAGAATTATTGAATCAGAAACTCTAGGGATAGGGCTCTGGAGTCTGCATTTTAAGTATGCTCCTTGGGTATGTTCCTTCTGCGTAACGAAGTTCGAGAACCGCTGGTCTAGATAATTCAATCCAAAGGTTAATCTTGGCTTACTCAGTCAGCAAGACCTCGGACTCTACTCAGTTTGCTGGGACCTGGTGGATTATTTTGACAATTAGTTAGAAATTAAACCTCTCGCCTGGCTGGCTCAGCTGGACTCTTAGGCCTCAGAACCACAGGAAGTTTCTCACCTGGTCTTGTCACTTTAGATGATTGGAGGACACAGGTCTAGGGAACTGAAGGGACACATTCCAGGCCCACAGCAGTGAGTGACAGATCTTCAATGAAACCAGGCCACCGGAGTCAGCTCCCTCTACCAAGGGCTTTCTTTGGATTTTGGACTGGCAGTCTAGACCTCTAAACCAGTCTGTGTGGGTAGACTTTACCTGTGTGTAGATGCAGCTGCTGTGTAACCCCACTTCCTGGGTGGTGGAGGGAATCAGGGGCTCTCTCCCTTCAGCTCCACTGCACACAATTAGCTGCTTCTGGAAATGTTTGGGGCATCTGGTTCTCCAGAGGAATCCTGCCCAGCTGCTGAGCCTGGAGAACTGATCTCATTCTTTCTAGCAGTACCAGGCAGTTCCTGTTCTGCAAATACTCTTAGAAGGGAGAGAGGTTGCTACGATTTAAATTCTTCATCTTTGAAGTAGTCATCCAAAAGAGCCTGGAAATTAACCAGACCAACTTAGGCCTTCTTTTAAAGTCAAGAACAGTAGCCAATTTTACTAATCCAAGCATTGAAAGTTACTTAGTTCCTATGTCAGAATTCACACTTTGGCAACAATTTTGGAAAAAAAATTTTAAGCTGCAGGTTTGCCAAACTAATAGCTTGAGTCCAGGTAACATTTCAAAGGCGAATGTTTTTGTGTCTGAGGGGCAGGCTCCGGGGGTGTCTGCAACCAACGCAGTGATCCCCATACCCAGGGAAGAAGTGACTTCATCCAGGGAAGAGGAAGACTCTGCCCAGGTGCTCGGGAGCCTGGAAGGGGAGCCGATGGTTAGGGTGAGGCCCAGCAGGTGGCCTGGTGGCCTTTATTCCTGGCCTTTCTGTGAATAACTTTGTGGTTTCTGCTGAGCTGTCATCAGTCTGGAGCATCTCTCCCCCCACACCCCTGCCCAGGGTCTGACACTTACCCTGAAACAGCCTGCGTGGCACAGGGGTGGCTCATTCTTCCTTCTGGCAGGCCTGGGTGAGCGGAAGACAGGGCTCCACACCCACTCCTGTGACAGCCCTTCTGCAGGGCCTGGGTTTGGGCTGAACCCCATCCTAGGTGGCACTTCAGGGGTTCTCAGAGAGGCACACCCAGAGGTCACTTAGGGTGCATGTTAGACGTGGCCTTATACCCTCTAATGCCAGGGGATCCAGGCCCCTCTGTGTTCCTCAAACTGGGGCACTACATAGTGTAGATCACCCCTTGCTCCAAGACCTGGGCATGGGACAGAGACACGAAGCCTTTTGTTCTTGCCCCTCCAACCTTCCCTTTACTTACTGTCTGGAGAGGATGTGGTAAAGGGGTTAAGCACGTGGGCTCTGGAGTCGCACTCCCTAGCTTGAATCCCAGTGCTGCCCTGCTTTTCTTGACCCTAGGTGAACTATTTAATGCCTCTGTGCCTCAGTTTCCTTATCTGTAGAATAAAGGATGTGAGAAATAACTGTGAGAACACGTGGAAAGTGTCCATACAGCAACTGGCACATAATTACTCAGAAAATCCCAGCCCCGGTTATATGTTGACAAGAGGTCAAATTAAGTAGAGGTGTGGCCCTTTTATCTGAATAAGGGTATTTGGATAAACCTGAACCCTGTTCTTTCTCCGTGGCAAATTGCTGGCCTACATTCTTATTAGCATTATTTCCTCTCCTGCCTGCGTGGATATTTTTACCACCTTCAGTGAAACCTGTTCCGCATGGCTTACATCTCAGCCTAGAGGAATACATATAATCTAAATTCTTCAACGGCTCGACTTTGCCTCTATCAGGGGAGCTGTGAAGAGTACATGCTCTAGGAGGAATATCTGATGCCAGATGGTGGGCACCTTGTGCCCCCAAGGCAAAAACTCCCCTCTTGCCAGCACGGAGAAGTGAGTAGAGTTACTACGCAGGAATTAGGAGGGAGTCAGAGAGCAAGACCCCGGGAGCAGCATGCGCTGGTGGATTGAGGGGCAGGAGGGCAGCATGGTTAGTGAGATGTTTGGGAACTGGCTGATAGAGATCACTGAAAAAGATGCATCCTCATGTTGAAGGTAACATAAGTTGGTGGCCCCCAGATATTAGCCCCAAACACACAGGTATTATTGGAGAGCAGGTGGCTAAGACAACAGGAGAAAGGTGTATCCTGTGGTTTTGATGGGCCCACATTCTCGGTGGTTCTTTGGAAAGATGCCCTCACATTTATCATCAGGGTGAGAGGTAATCATTGTAGGAAATGAGGTCCCCCTGACTCCAGGACTTATTTCTACAAAGGAGAACAAGATCCTCTCTGATTTGCCCAATTTTATAAAAGCTGTCAGGATTCTCTGTAGTCTCCTGCTTCCTAAGGAAATGATACCAGTTTCAGGAAGTTGCTGGGTTCTTGGGCCTGGCAGTTGGTTTCCCTGACCTCTTAGTCCACTACCGGAGTGGCACTGATGGGCACCGTGGCTCTCTGGCTTGCAGACGATGACCACTGGATCATCGACACGGACTACGACACGTACGCTGTGCAGTACTCCTGCCGCCTCCTGAACCTCGACGGCACCTGTGCTGACAGCTACTCCTTCGTGTTTGCCCGCGACTCCAACGGCCTGCCCCCGGACGTGCAGAGGATAGTGAGGCAGCGGCAGGAGGAGCTGTGCCTGGCCAGGCAGTACAGGCTGATCGCCCACAATGGTGAGTGGGGAGCGGGCACTGCCTGGCTCTCCCTGGGGGTCAGGGAGCTGGGGCCCACATGCCAGTGCAGTGCATTTCGTCTGCACTCAAGAGAAGGCAGGGGGTCTTAGGGGCCCTCTTCTGAGGCCACGTCTTGATCCTTCTTGACCACATCTTTCGCTGGCCTTATCATAGAGCTGATGCAGGAGTGGGCAAGGCCTTTGTCCAAAACCCTAGCACTTTTAATTAAGTAAAACTGCTGCTGCAGTGGATACTTCTTTTTTTTTATTCTGCTACCTTAGGCCATTTCTCTGGTCACCCCTGGCCACATTGCCTTGAAAAACCATTTTGACTGAATTAATAGTGTTTGAGGAATTTCCAAGCACCCACATCACCTCACTTAGTCATCGGAAACACCTTACAGAGTAGATATTCTTATTATCCACATTGTACTGACGAGAAAACGGAGGGTAAGAAAAATTAAGAAAGTTGCCCAAGATCTTCAATAGGTAGCTGAGTTGGATGCAAACTTAGCGTTTTATGACTCTGAAGTCCCTTGGGGCACCACTTGGCGACCCATGACATGAAACATAGTAAACACTAAAGTGTTTTAAAAAACCACCAACAGGCCGGGCTCAGTGGCTCACACCTGTAATCCTACCACTTTGGGAGGCCGAGGTAGGAGGATCTCTTGAGGCCAGGAGTTTGAGACCAGCCTGACCAAGAGTGGGAACCCATTTCTACAAAAAATTTTTTAAAAAATTTAGCTAGGTATGGTGGCATGCCTGTAGTCCCAGCTACTCGAGAGGCTGAGGCAGGAGGATCGCTTGAGCCCAGGAGTTTGAGGTTGCAGTGAGCTCTGATGATGCCACGGCACTCTAGCCCAGGAGACAGAGCAAGACCCTGTCTCAAAAAAAAAACAAAAAACACCAAAACCACCAACAGTGTGGCCAAGGTCAGGCTGACTTGGCCCCCACTTGCTGAAACAGGAGAATGAGTCCCCCAACACTTTGAAACACAGTGAGGCAAATTTAAGAGAAATAAAAGGCAGCACTGTTTCCTACAGCAGATCCTATTCTCTCAACCGCCATCGCCCCCAGAGAAACTCAAAGGGTTTCAGAAACAGCCCTGAGGGTGTTTATGAATTATAACCACTTCACACTTTAAGAGTTGCAATCTGCTGTGATATATTTGCATAAAGCAGCATCTGAATGAAGCCAGCTCTAAGGCCATTGTGATATTTATTGTCTACATAAACACTGAGTCCATCTTTTTGTCGTTAATGGCTTTGTTTTCTATATTTCAGGTTATTGTGATGGCAAATCAGAAAGAAATATTTTGTAGCAACATCAAGGATGTAAAGTTTCATTTGAAAACTTCTGATTTACTCTCATTCCGCCTTCAACTCTATTTATCTTGGGAGTTGATTAGCCCCTCTTCCTCACCTTGCGTCAGCACGCATGAAACCTTCAGTACATGTAAAGATGTATATGGGAATAAGTGAATCTCTTTGCAGTCAAATGTATATCTTTCCAGAAGTTTCTTAGGGATCATTTGAGGCTTAGGATTCCAGACTTTGATTCATTAAAATATAGTCATCCATTTCCTATGATTTGAGTTTTTATTTGTGTTCACAGCTGTGTCAAAAGTAAGAAATCCTGAAGATGGGCAGCGGGGTGCACTTTGCTTTTATCTATCCCGAGGGCATGGCTCTTTCTGACCTTTGGCCTGTTCTAGTGCCTAATCTCCATTATCAGAGACTGGCTTCTCCCAACTTCCGGAAAACGGGGTTTCCTCATTAACCTGGGAGGGCCTTAAATGCCAGCCTGGCCAAATCACTGAGGCCAAAAGAGGAAGTGAGGCCAGTGAGCCCAAGGCCTCTGTGGGTCTGAGGCCTGTATAAGGTGGGCAGGATTTGAGAGGCTGAGATCCATGGGTCAGGGTGTGCTCTAGAAACACCTCCAGCCCTTCACTGTCGCCGGCAATTCACTTCTTATTTCAGGGGTGGCCAAAATGTTGAGGGAGGCCTCTGATTTCCCTGGAGGAATTGGGAGATGGGGCCCTGGAAGCCAGGTGTGTAGGAAAGAGCACAGGCCCTCCCTACCTAGAGTGTGCAGGAAGGTGGGGTGTGAGTAGCTGGGACTGGGCAGAACACCAGTGTCCTACACCATCAGAAGCACGTGTGAACTGTAGTGTCGAAACTCATGGAAAGCCACACGCCTCAGTTTCCCAGGGGTTCCCAGGGACTCTTCTTCCAGGAGCCCCTGTGGGTGTTTGCTCCCTGGGTCTCCTGTCCAGTCTGCTCATTTGCAGTCTTGCTTCAGCATCAGAGAGGCGGGTTTTAGTTAACAGTGGGCAGCTTTGCACACAGAAATGGCCCATCAACTGAGGCAGGCTGGCCCGATTAAAATAAAGCCCTGAGTGTCTTCTTATCCCATGGACCCACATAGAAACAGTGTGTTGGAATCATACAAACACTTCACAACATCTCAGAAACCACAGTGTTGGGGCTAGAGGGGGCCCAAGTGTCATGTGAGCAGCACTCTGCAGCCTTTACTGTGCCTGCCAGGCACCCAGGCACCCAGGTACCCAGCGATCTTATTTTAAGGTAGATTCTGATTCAGCTGGTCTGGGGTGGGGCTGAGCTTCTTGACATGAATAAATGATCTTAAGGCCTCATGAGTCCCAGGTGGGAGCCTAGAGTGGCTGTGACCCTTTAGAGGAGAAATCTGGGTCCTGAATCATTTCCAAGACTCACTTCAGAAACCAGTAGGGTATGGCTTTACATGTAGGAGATATGATTGCTGAACAGTTATAAATAAAAATTTATTAAATTCAATCATATTACAAATATACAAAAAAAAAGGTTCATGTTTAAAAGGAACCTATAACAAATCCTTTGATACAGGGAAAATATTGGTCTACTGAATGATCATCCCTTAATGTGCCGGAGCTGCAGATGTGTATTTGCATAAGTTACATTTTCTCAAAGCAGGGTACACTGGGGGATGGTCCTGGAAATTAAGTCCCTTTAAGAGCATACGACGGCTCACCAGAGAGTGAGGAACTCAGCCTGTAGAGAAAAACTAGCGAGAAATAATCGACAAATCATTCTTTCTGACAGACGTGTCTGTAAAAATGGCTCCCTTTTCTGGGAAAAAGAAACAGCAGAAAAGCTTCCTCCACTCATTCCTGAACAGCGCCATGTTGTAGAGAATGGGGTTCAGGGCCGAGTTCGAGAACGTGAAGGCCACCACCCAGAAGAAGAGGGACGGCCAGATGACCAGGTCCTGCTTGAAGTTCTGGATCAAGATGAGGAGGATGGTGATGATGATGGGACTCCACATGATGAAGAAGGAGACCATGAGCAGGAAGAGGGTGCGGAAGAGCCGGAAGTCCTGCTGGGACACGCGGATCTGGTGGCTCTCCGAGTAGGCCAGGTTCACCGTGAGCCTCTTCCTCGAGGCCTTCGTGATCTGCGGGAAACCAAAACAGAGCCACAGGTTACCGCGGGAAGTCAGGAGCCCATGACTTGGAACCTGCCATCCCGGAGGTGCTGCGGCCATAGGGCTTGGGGACTTTGTGTGGAGGGAGCTTTTCCCTTCTCCTAGCGCCTGTGTTTAGGGTGCACTGGAGAAACGGGGCGCCTGGCTGGCGGCTTCCTGAGAAATAAGGCAGAAAATCACCCACCTTGTAAACAGAGTTGATGAGGGGGAGTGAAAAGCCTGAATCACATGGTGTAGGGAAGGGACATCTTCCTTGTTATTTCTTTTTCTAAAAGAAGTTAAGTCGTTAATTGCATACACGCAATATATTCTCAAGGCAAAAAATCAGACAACACTGACAGGGAGCAAATGAAGAGTGTCAGGTCTCCAGCCTTCTGTACCCTCCATTTCCACTCCCTAGAGGTGACCAAAGTGAGCAGTTTCCTGTATGGCCTTCTGGAAAAGTGCCACCTCCACACGCATATATTATACCTGGCCGTGGGATCGCAGGTGTCTGCACTTTTGCTTGGTACACAGAAGGGACCACACCATGCACCCCGCTCTGAACCTTGCTCGTCTTCTGCTTAGCAGGATATCATGGTGCACTCATTCCGTATCAGCACAGAGGAGGTACCTCATTCTTGTTATCTTGGTGGTGGTTGTGTGTATTCCACGGTGTGGGCACCACAATTTATCCAGGCCCTATTGATGGGCATTTTATGTATTTGGCCTTGTTTGTTCGTTTGTTTGCAGAGGTGGTGGCTGAAGTGGCAGTGCACATACCCTTCCCTCGCTCCCCTGCAGGTTGTTGAGTGGGCAGAGGCGGAGGGAGATGGCATAACGGTGGGGCTGGGCCAGGCAGAAGGGAGCACCGGAGCCTGCCCTGGGCCCTTTCCTTTCGCAGGGGCAGGAGGCAGTGGATCCTGGTCTTGCCTACACGCCCCTGAGTTGGGGTTTAAGGAAGGATGATGGGATTGGCAGCTGCTGTTGGGGTCAGCCCAAAGATGAAGCTGGGTCTGGGGCAGTCTCCCCATGCCTGGCTGGGGCGGGTGCTGCTTGGGAATGATCCCTTCATCAGTAGGGCCCGTTGGCACCACCACCAGCCACATGGAAATGAAATGCAATGACCAACAGAAGGGGGTGACCATCTCACAAGGGCAATCCTGCAAGGTCCTGGTCCTTGAGGGAGACCGTGGCAGGGCAGTCCGTCCTTTTCCTCTACCTCACTCCCGCCCCGGTGCTGCAAACCCATCCTACACTGTGAGCAGGGGAAGTTTTGAACATGCAGTCGTAACCAAAAAGTGACTGGAAAGTTCTAGAATTAGACACAGATGTCATTAAAGTTTCCCTCCCCCAGCAACAAAAAGGAGCTGATCAGAGCACTGCTGGTGACATTTACCGAAATTTCATATTTATGCCCCGGTTGAGAGGTGGCGACTAGTGGAATAAACATCCTCATGCATAATTCCTAACAGTGGAACTGCTGAGACCTCTAATATTTTACACCAATGAGCAGGGCCGGCATTCTGGCAGAGGGATTGCGGCCAGTGACAGCAACCCTGCTTATGTGGGCTTAGAAGAGAGCTCTGGACTCTTCTTCCAGGAGCCCCTGTGGGTGTTTGCTCCCTGGGTCTCCTGTCCAGTCTGCTCATTTGCAGTCTTGCTTCAGCATCAGAGAGGCGGGTTTTAGTTAACAGTGGGCAGCTTTGCACACAGAAATGGCCCATCAACTGAGGCAGGCTGGCCCGATTAAAATAAAGCCCTGAGTGTCCTCTTATCCCATGGACCCACATAGAAACAGTGTGTTGGAATCATACAAACACTTCACAACATCTCAGAACCACAGTGTTGGGGCTAGAGGGGGCCCAAGTGTCATGTGAGCAGCACTCTGCAGCCTTCACTGTGCCTGCCAGGCACCCAGGCACCCAGCAATCTTATTTTAAGGTAGATTCTGATTCAGCCGGTCTGGGGTGGGGCTGAGCTTCTGCATTTCTAAGAAGCTCTTGCATGCTGCTGGTCTGCAGGTCCAGCCTGGAAGGTGTTTAACTCACAGAGCAAAAGCCCCAGGAGGCTGAGTCTGCGGAAGGGAAGGTGGGGCCAACATTGAAGTGTGTCTGCTGGGGTGTGGGGTTGGGGGTGGGCGGGCAGGGTCCAGTGCTTAGGCCCCGGGTGACATACACAATGACCTGCACTTCCTTATGCCTAATTCTAATTGTCCTCTAGGCACAGCCAGAAGGAGGAGGCCTGGCTGGCTGTTCCCCCATCAGTTGCTCAGCTTCGGTGATGCCAAGAGGTGGGTGGGGTGGGGGTGGGGCTGGTGGGAGTGGAGTGGTGCCAGCTGGTGCTCACCCAGGGATGTGATGGGCCATGCCAGCCTGTGACCTCTGTCCCCAAGGAAGAGATCGACATAGAACATCTTGACCACGTTAGCCATCCTTGCTAACTCCCACTTAGCTCCTTAGCTAACTGCCACGCAGACTGTCCCTGTGTCCTGCTTTTGCCACAGGAAGAGGCCACTGTCCGCGCAGAGGGTGCTTACAGCAACCGAAGCCTGCATGGCCACGGCTTTCTTTGTCGGCTGTGCTGGAACCCCAGGCCCATTCCCCGAAGATTCCTGAATCTCTAGCGGGGATGTAAGTAGAAGGTAATTAGCATCACTCACAACTGGGCAGGTTTAACTCCAAGATCAGAATTCTCCTTAGAATACTTCCAACTAGCTAATTAAAGGATAGTCATTTAATTGTTTCACGATTAAATATGATTGCTTGCCCTGTACGGTAGTTTAGGTCCACCTGTTGGTGATGGCGACCAGGGCAACGGAAGCTGAGTGAACACACTCCTTCCTCCCCAGCGGCTGGCCAAGGGCGACAGTAGTCAGGATCTCTGAGCTCTGTTGAGGGCTCCGGCTACACGTTCGTTTTCTCAACTGTCACATTAAATCTTCACAACTCTTGGGAGCAGCAGCTCATCCCTCATGGGATTTGTACTGTCATTATTCCCACTTCACAGATCAGGAAATTTAAGTAATTAATGGAAGGTCACGCCACTGATAATAAATGGCCAAAGCCCCCATCTGGGAAAATCCAGCTCCATTTGGTTAAAGGCCAGCCGTATCACAAAAGGCTCAAAAGGGGTTGCCGTACTGTTCAGCCCTCCCCACCCCTCCCCTGCTGTGCAGGGTGTGGGCTGTGCAGGAGACATAATCCCCATTTCTTTGACTCAGCTTCCTCATCTGTCAAATGGGCACCATCAAAGTACATGTCACAGAATTGTTGGGAGACCTGGCCGACAGATGTGGGACAGGAACAGCTGGGCAGGGTGGCAGGTGGGTGGGGTGCAGGGGTGTCACTCTAGGCCTCAGTGCAGCCTGGTGGGCACACGAGGGCTGATTCCCTCACACTGCCCATGTTATCCTGCCAAGAATAATAGCAGTGTACCCAGAGTCCTTGGTAAAATGTCTCATAAATATTTTTTGAATGAATGACGTTGACAGAAGCTCACATTTATGGGGCCCTAACTATGTGCCAGGCCCTTCCCTATCACTTGGCTTAGCTCTTTAAATACTCCCAACAATTCTGTGACATATGTGCTTTGATGGTCCCCATTTGACAGATGAGGGAGCTGAGGGCTCAAAGAGGCTAAGGGGTTCAGCAACTTGCCCACCAGTACCCAGCCAGAAAGGTGCAGAGCTGGGCTTCAAACTTGGCAGTCTGTCTCCAGCCCATTCGCTTAATCTGGGCTCAAGCAATCCTCCTGGCTCAGCCTTCTGAGTAGCTGAGACTACAGATCCGCGCCACCACGCCCAGCTAATTTTTTTTTTTTTGAGAGATAGGGTCTCACTATATTGCCCAGGCTGGTCTGGAACTCCCAGCCTCAAGCAATCCTCCTGCCTTGGCAGAATTACAGGCATGAGCTGAGCCCATTCTCTTAATCTTAAACTAGTTCCTTCCCACTCTCTATCTCCATCTTTGGGAATCCTTCTGCCCAGCCCTAAACTCCAAGCTGTAATGCCAGGAACTCCAAGAAGTCTTCCTGGTTCATCTCCTGCTTGGCATCTGGCAGTGTTTTGTTTCAGGCACTCGTACTGCACTTGCCATATATACTGTATGGTAGGCATCCAAGTGTCATTCCTATCTCTGACTTTCACCAGACTATGGCTCCCTGGGGGCTGGGACCTTAAGCGGGACATCCCTGTGCCCTCTGTGGCCAAGGGCTTCAGCAGGTGCTTGACGATGATTATGAGCTACAGACAGACAAAGTGGGCTGACTCATGGGCCAAGTGCATAAATGGGAGTCTTTTTATAGCACTGACAGATGCTACTGTTTCCTTCTCTCCACAGTTCCTGCAACTTTCAGGGAGTGAGGAGGAAAACGGGGCTTTAGAATCAGTGTGGCTACTCCCTGCTCCCCTCCCCACACTACATGTCAAGGCCAGCCAACACTGATCCTGGATTTCAAATGTCTCCGGCATCAGGCAGAATGCTTGATGTGCTTTTAGATTAAACTAAATGCTCAATTCACTTTTGAGGATTAACTCTAACCCTCAAAACCAGCCTCTGGGGTTGGTTCTGTGGTTACCCCAGTCTTGGATCGAAGAGGAGGGCTCTGAGAGGTGAAGCAACTTGCTCAAGCCTCACGGTCAAGTGTGTGGAGAGGTGAACCTCACGCAGAGGTGCCAACATTCTCCTCTGCCAAGGCATACGCTGCAAGAGGGAGGACAATGCTCGTGGGAGTGGGGTCCACAGCCACTGGGCACATGGTAAAATACAAACGCTGAGGCCCTTTGGGACTGAGTGGGGCCTGGAAATCTGCACTTCTCCAAAACTCCTGGGCAATTCTTACTCACTGAACTACTAATCTAGGACAGCAGGCATGGTCTAGAGCTTCTCCCTAGCCCTGTGAAGAGAGCCCTTTTTGAGATTTGCTGTCTTTACACCCACATGAGCTTCTAAAGACCACGAGGGAAGCTTCTCCCCACCTCGCACGCCTTTGCCACGCCATGCCACCAGCCCGTGGTTGCTGACGAGGGTGCAGCCAGAGCATGTTCCCACTGACACAAGTTGGGCCCGGAAGGTTGAGTCTCCTTTGAGGGGTGTTTGGTCCATCAACAGTTTCCCAGTTAGAATCATCAGACAAGAGACTGCTTCTTTCCTGAGGGTCCACGTCCCTTTCCATGACTGGCACGCAGGTCCCCAAAGCCAGGGAAGGAGGGCCAGGTGTGGACAAAAGGCTTCGTGTTCACTGCCTAACACCTTCATGCTCAGCTGACACAGATTTTCTTTCTCAGTGAAGCTCTGAGACAGACTGAGGGCTTTCCACCTGCGAGCCACAGCCTCATTCCCACACATTGATCGAGCCTGTACTATGCTCTGAGCACTCTACAGGTGCTGGACATGCAGCAATGAGCAAGCGAGCAGCCCACACGGCTCTTCCATCGCAGTGTGCATGTGGGCAAGGGGAGAAGAATGATTAACATGCACACTGTTGCAAAGGGTGGAGGCATCTCAGCTTGCCATGGCAACAGTTGCTGGGTGATGATGTAAACCAAGCCCCAAACAGCCAGTGCTGACAGCCTGATCGAGGGCACTTAGGAGTTGCTGGGAGGCTATTTCCTTGGGAAAACTGTTGAGTGGAAAATCCACTGAAGATGTATGGCCTGTCTGAGTCACAAGGAAAGAGGAAGCAGGGAAGGCAGAAGGTGAATAAGGCCACTGCCCCCAGTACATGAAGCAGCAGATGAAGGGTGACTGGCAGGGGAAGAGCCAAGGCGAAGCCTGCTCTGAATCCTTGCCCAGATCAGAACCAGGAAGGAAGGTGGGGATTTAGAGCAGGGTTTCCCAAAGGGGGCTCTGTGGGGCACCAGTCCAGAGAGATGCTCTATGGGGAAAAGGGGGTTCTGTGGTCAGATACAGCAATGCTGCTTGCTCTATTCCTCTGTGGGAGAATCCCAAAGTATATTAGCATAATAAAGGCTCTGAGAAGTCCTGCAGCAAAGGATCGCATCTAGTGTTGATTATCTCAGAATTTCCTAACTCATTTGACCATGGAACTCTTTCCAACACCTAAACTAACATCCTTAGAGAATATTCTAGGAGACACTCCACTTTAGAGCAATAAAAGATCAGGGTGATGTGAAAGAGACATTTCTCCAGCCTGGAGGTGGGTCCTGGTTACAGGCAGTAGTGACAGCTGAGAGGTAGGGACTGGTGGGGAAGGGGTGAGGGTGTAGTTACATGTCCTATGACTTTAAGTGATTTGCTACTTGTTTCTCTGTGGATATGGCTAATTAATATTGAAGTTCAATTGATTTTACAGTTATGATCTTGGAAGAAAAAGCTGTGACAGGAAAGCTGAGTCAGTGTCTCTGAGTTATGTACATCTTAATAGAGGAGGAGATGCACACTGTGCGGCCACGCCCTGACGCTCTATCTCCAGCCACCTGGCGGCAGCTCACCTGCTTCCCCGTTATCAGCCTGGCAAACTCACAGGTTCCAAGTAAGGACAAATGTCATGGTCCTTCCGGGAAATGGGCAACAGTGAGTTTTGCTAGTGGGGTGGAAAGTAATTATTTTTAAAGTCTTATATTTGCATTAACATTGTGATTTTTAAAACATCACGTTTGTTCTTTCATTTTAACACGTTAATCCACTGAGGCTCACAGCAGAAACGGAGGCCCACATTACTTACACCTGGACTAGAACCTGGTCTTTTGACTCTCTGTCCAGTGATTTTCCCACTGCCCAAGAAGAAAAGCCCCTATAAACCCTTTCAATGTGCTCCAAGGCTCGTGCCCCACTCATTCAACAAGTATTTATTGAGACCTACAATGCACAAGGCAAGCTGTGTTCTAGACATAGGGATATAGCAAAGAACAGAACAAAGTCTCTGCCCTCGTGGAGCTTGCACTGCAGTGGGCAAGATAGATGACTGTCATAAATGGAATACGACAGGCACTGTGTTTGAAGAGAAATAAATCAAGATAAGGGACTGGAGATTGACAGGGAGTCTTTCTGGGGAAGAGCCTTTTGAGTAAAGACCTGAATGAAGAGGGGAAGTGGCCCATGCAGAAATCTGGGGAAGAGATCCAGGAGAGGAAATGACAGGTGCAAAGGCCCTGAGGCAGCAATGTGTTGACCTGTGTGCAGAACAGCCCCGAAGCCAACGTGGACACAAGAAGGGGGAGAAGCTGAGGTGAGAGGAGCAGGCAGGGCCAGATCACGTAGGACCTTAAGGTGAGGGCTTTGGATTACGCCACATGTGTGAGGGCAGTGGTAGGATCTAAATTATATCTTAGACTCTTTACTCAGAGCAC
>CM052446.1:35028727-35074228 GCA_028533085.1 Varecia variegata | reverse complement strand
CATTCTGGGCAGAGTGGACAGTTTTCCCCACCTGCCAATGTGGGTCACCGCCCAGCCAGGGCCACAGCGCACACAGGCAGGAATCTTATTGGAGCAGGGTGAGCTGACCTGGCTGAGATATCAACATTGCTAGGATGTGTCCATCCTCTTGAAATGGCAGTTGATTATATTACAGCAATCAGAGGAATTATACTGTTTAAAGAATGTTTAAAATGTTTATATCCAAAGATAAGGAAACCAACAATAGTGAGCAATTCTTACGCTCTTAACTGTATGTGCCAGGTGTTGGCCCATTTACTGAACATTAGCCTCCGTACAATCCTATGAGGTTTATACTGTTTGCATGCCCATTTTGCAGACAAGGAAAGTGAGGTATCAAGTGGTCTGACAGCTTGCTCCCTGTCGCACAGCTCCTAAATGGCACAGATGGAATTCAAACTCCAAAGCCCACACTCCAAATACCAAATTGCCTAGCCTTACTAGCATGGCTACCACTTCATCTTCCCTTCCACGAAGTTTTAGAGTCCAGTTACTGTGGACTGCCAGGCACCCAAAGCCTACACGGACAGAGAGTGAGTTCCTGCTCCAGGGGGGCTCTCAGGTCAGCAGAAAGCTCTAAAGGGCACTGTTTCTCTGGCCAGCACTCCTTCAGGAGGGAACCAGTGTTTGTCGGTTCTCCCAGCACGTGGTTTGGGTAGGAAAATATCCCCCATCCCAAACCTCCGTATTTAGTCTCCAAGTGGCAGGGGGCAGGCAGAATCTACAAGCAGGAAGCTGGGAATATGAGGATTGAGAAAACAAGACTTTGCTAATTTTAAATGTGAGACTCCGTCAGTCTAGACCAGATCCTTCTCTGTCTCTTTTTTAAAATAGCCACACTCCCTTTTTTTTCTCTCATTCTTTTCAACTAACTTCTTGAACTGCTGAACCTATAAAATAGGATGTTTTCTACACGCTCAGGCAACAGCCCTTAAGGAACTGGGGAGTTTTTCTGCTTGTTGGCTTCTTTGGCAGGTACACAAGTGTGTGTGTGTGTGTGTGTGTGTGTGTGAAAGAGAGACAGAGAGAGAGGGAGAGAGAAGTGAGGAGGTGCAGGTGGTAGACAGGTAGGGGAGAAGACAAGGCAGAGGGGGAGCCAGAAGGGACTGTCCCATTTGTTCCATTACAAGCTCCTCCACCCCAACTCTACAAATTTCAGTGACTAGGGTTCCTGCAGGTAACTAACTCAAGCCCCAATGCACAGAGCAGGTTCTCCCAGTGGCTTTGCCCAAATCCCTTTTCAAAGCCTCTTGAAACCAAGGAGGTGTTTCTTCATTAAAACAACAGGGGTCTGTGTGCCCAGCCACCACCACACAGACCTCCACAGAAGCACCTTGGCACCACGCTGGCCATTCCAAAAGTACGCAAAGGGCTCCAGCCACACTCAGGGTCCCTATTGGGGTGAAGTTCAGAGTGGCCAAGACACAGAAAGACCCCATCTATGCCAAGGCCTCACTCACACAGTCACCTGTGTCCATGCCAGCACAGTTTTAGTCTGTGCTTTTCGCTGGGCAGTGACAAGATCCTTATTTTTAGTATTATTTTCCAACTAAGTAGGATTGTACCTGAAACAATTGTAAAAGGGAGAGACACAAAACATACATCTGGAAACTTAAGATATTTTGAAGATACATTCTATGTGGTCTTTAATTCCCTGAACATCATTTTTTTCTGTGAGCAAAAAAATGGGGAGAAATCCTTCAAGTTTTGTGAAAAATACAGAAATACTGTAACTCAGTGAGAAAGTAACTTTTAAAAAATCTCAGAAACTGGCGGGGCGCGGTGGCTCACGCCTGTAATCCTAGCACTCTGGGAGGCCGAGGCGGGTGGATTGTTTGAGCTCAGGAGTTCGAGACCAGCCTGAGCAAGAGCGAGACCCCGTCTCTACTAAAAATAGAAAGAAATTATATGGACAGCTAAAAATATATATATAAAAAAAAAATAGCCAGGCATGGTGGCGCATGCCTGTAGTTCCAGCTACTTGGGAGGCTGAGGCAGAAGGATCGCTTGAGCCCAGGAGTTTGAGGTTGCTGTGAGCTAGGCTGACGCCACGGCACTCTAGCTCAGGCAATAGAGTGAGACTCTGTCTAAAAAAAAAAAAAAAATCTCAGAAACTGCTGGCAGAACCCTGGCCCCAGCTAATCCAATGGGTCTGGGGTGAGGCCTGGGCTTCCACTTGTTTTGGAAGCATCTATGTGGCCCACCTTGATTCTCAGGTGTGCCTGGGCTGACAAGGACAAGCCTGCCCACCAAACTGGAGTCCTTGGTCTGCCTGTGCAGATGGCACCCCGCAGCTCAGCTGATCCTGGCTTTCCTGGTCCCCACCTGAGGGGACATGGCCACAGGCTTATATGTCTTTGATCAAATACCACAGGCCTTATAAGGGCTCCTGTCTGTTATTCATTCAAAACCATAAACAAACATCCCACAATGTATTCCACACAAGAAGTAAATTATTAGAAACAGACCTTTAGGTTTAATTTACATTTTAAAAAAAGATACTGCTTGTAGAGGATGCACGGTCTACCCACTCCACCCTCCAGTAAAAGGCCCGTGTGAGAGACGGGTCTGGGGGAACCCCCAGCCCAGTCCACTGGGTCCGGGCTCTGGGGGGGGGTCACACACCCCGGGGGGCGTCCCTAGTCGCACTGTGTTCATCTCCATAGTGGGAGGTCTTCCCCCAGGTGACATCTCACCCCCCTCCCTCCCTACCCACCTCTTGTGACCACTGGGAGTGCCTGTCTTTGACACTGTGGTTCCTGTTTGGGTGGAGATTGCTCAGGGCACCCCACTCTCCCGGCTGTTTGTGCCCCGGGGCTAGAAAACTAGTGACCTCGGTAGGGAAAGGCAGGGAGCGAGAATCCAGCCTGGGCAGACAGACGCTCCTGGTGGCTGAGCCTGGAGCGAGGACTCGTACTTTGTAGAGCTCGCAGACCTAAGTGCTTTCTCCCTCTCTCTCTTTCTCTCCCTCCTGCCCCCCCCCCCCCCGGGTGCAGAGAACCACACACACACACTGGGAAGACAGCTAGACCTGGCGGCCACTGTCCTCCACCCGTGACTCTGCGCCCAGGTCTGGTGTCACGGGTGAATCTCGGCGCGCGAACCCTTCAACTAGGGAGCTGGGCAGCAAGAGAAACAGACCCGAGCTCGGAATTCCGGACCGTGAGACACCAGGGAACCCAGAATAAAGCCTATCCGCCCAGTCACTGTCGTCGGCGCAGCCCTTCAGGAGCCCCGGGCATCCTGAAGCCACCCATGCCAGGCTCCCAGGGTAAGATCTCAGGGTCTGGTGTAATATTTCCGTTTTGCAGTTGGAAAAACTGAGGATCCCGGAAGGGAAGTCACAAGCCCCTTAGAGGCAGCATTGGGTCTGAGGTCCCTGCTCCTTCTCTCCAACTCTCCACACGCGCCTGCCCGCGGGCTTTCAAGGCAGCACCATAACCCAACTCGCACGGAAACTTCTGGGCAGGAATCCAGCTCCTCCTCGAATTATGGGTGAAATACCCTGGGCAAGTTATTCCTTGGTGTGCCTCAGCTTTCTCATCTGGAAAGTGGGTGTGATAATAACAGGACTGTAACACCTGACAAGAAATCAGAGCTCAGTACAATGCGATTAACCATCGCGCACCCCCGAAGTTCTTTCTGGCTCCTAAACTCCGGTTTACTTAAATAACCTCGCAATAGTCAGTGCATTTTGCAAGAATGTGTGGGACTCCACCTACAGCGTTTCGAGGGACATTTATGCTGGGTGGTAGTGAGATGTAAGAGAGTAAACTTCACAGCGACGGGCACGGGTCCGACACATTATTAAGTGCAACAAATGGCCTATTGTTGTTAATCATCATCATCCCAGCTCACCGCTTCCTTTGGACCCCGCCTCCAGCCCGCCCCGGACACCTGCCCCGCGCGCTCTGCAGGGCGCTCACCTGGTCGGCGCCGGGGAGCAGCTGCGGGACCACGCGGAAGAAGATGCAGAGGGGCAGGGCGGCGAGCGCCGAGTAGCCCCAGATGAACGCCAGCACCACCACCCGTGCGCGCCGTCCAGGCCCCCGGACGCCGCGCTGCAGGCGCACGATGCACACCATGCGCTCCAGGCTGACCGCGGCCAGCGTGAGGATGGTGACGCTGCCGCTGAGGCTCATCACGTAGAAGAGCAGGTGGCAGGCGACCGGGCCCAGCAGCCAGGCCTCGGTCCAGCGCACTGCCAGCACTGGCGGGATAGCGCTGATGAAGAGTAGGTCGGCGCAGAAGAGATTGAGCACCAGGCAGGCGGTGGAGCCGCGGCGCCGTCGGCGCGCCACCAGCACCAGGGCGCACACGTTGCCCAGCAGCGACACAGTAAAGATGAGCGACAGCACGATCGTCTCCACTACGCTCAGCACCAGCCGGTGGTCGCCCTTGACGTCGGAGAAGAAGGAGAAGCGGGTGCGGTTGCCTAGCTCCAGACTGCGCAGGGACCCGGCGCCCGCCGCCTGCGCGCACTCAAGGGACATGCCCAGCGCCCGGCGGCCCGCAGCGGTCTGCGAGCGCGCTCATCTGGGCGGTGACTGAGTGCCAAGGCGGGGAAAGAGGGAGGGAGGCAGTTGCGACATCTCCCCTCTGGCCCCCTCCCACCTGAGGAGCGCCGGCGCTGGGCGTAGGGAGCTGCGCCCCGGACGCGCGGGAACGAGGAAGTGCCGAAGTGCCGGGCAACGCCGGCTGCAAACACCGGGCTGGGCGGGGAGGCCGCGGCGAAGGCGGAGGGCTGGAGCCCTCTAGCCAGAGGGGAAGCACCCAAGAGGCCTGACATCCCCACCTAGTGAATTCCTGGAGCCCCTTCAGGGGCACTGGGTGTGCCAGGCCTTTTATCCACTGATTTAGCTAAAATTGATTTAAGAATGTCAGAGCTGGACTTTGGAGATGATTTGGTCTGTGTCATTCAGACTAAATAAACCCAATGGGGCTGGAGGTAGACCCCAAAGCACCTTGTCATGGGCCCAGTTTCTTCTTTCCGGGGAGTATCTTGTTTTATCATATCTTAATAACATGGGACTTTAGGTGGATTGTTTACTCTCTCTGTGCCTCCGTTTTTCATCTATAAAATGGGAATAATACCCCATTAGGTTATTGTGAGGCTCACATAGAGTTTAGCACAGCACTTGGCACAGTAATTACTGTTATCAAGTATTAGTTACTATAATTAAAATGCATATAAATTTTGCATTCTGAACAATGATATAAAATGCTTTCTTGTAAAAAGGGTGGATCCTCACCAACATTTTAAATAAACTTGACATCCCAGGAAGACAGATATTTCAAGGCTGACAGCTGAACAGCAAGCGGTGAATGTGCTTCAGGCACCCAGTTTGAGGAGCACTGGGCAATCCAGTCCAGTTAGAGATGAGGAAACTGAGGCCCAGCAAGAGTGACTTGAATAAGGTGGCCCCTGATTAGTAATAAATGCCAGGCCACCTGCCCGGCCCCACACATTTCCACCTCACCGCTGCTGTCTAGTTTTCTGTTCTAGGAAATGAAGTAATTAGGGAATGAAAAGTGTGCTTGTGGCCAAGACAGGGTGACCATTTCTGGGACCAGCCACCCTCCCACCATCCATGCCCTCTCCTCACCCCCTCTGCCCTTTGCCATACTACCAGGCCTCTCCCAGCTGCCCATTCTGGCTGGTAGTCATCTTTGTGTATTTGCTAAGGGTTGGGTGCACCAGTCTGAGGTGCCATCTGCGGAGAGGGTGCATTTGTGTGTCTGCTTGTCACTGTGTCCTGTGGGTGTGAGTTGCCAACACAACTTCTAACCTAAGGAGGAGATCGGATATTGGTGGGAGATGCTCAGCTTGAACCTGGACTAGATTCCAATTGAAAAACAACCAATTTGCTTCCTGAAACAGTTGAAGAAGGGCAAAAAATTGAAATAAAGGGAACTCAGAGAGATGGGATTTTGGCAACTGTCTGATTAGGGTCAGGGATACTAGTTTTTATGTGAGGGAAAGGAGAGCTAGGTGTATATGTGTCTCTGTGTGTGTGTATACGAGAGAGAGACAGAGAAAGAAAAAGACAGAGGGAGAGAGAGAGAGATTTTCCCAGAACGTACAACGGGGATTGTACGGGCCTCTGTTGTAGGCTGTCTGGACTAGAGGGCCTTCTCCATCATTAACCTCCAGGGTTCTAAGGGCAAATGATGAGTGCAAAGACTCATAAACTTTCTCCTTTCACATCATCTTCATTGTGCCCCTCAGCCAACAGAAAAATCTAACAGTTCCTCATTAATTAAGTAGCTGGGTCCAAATGACTTAATAAGACTTCATATCCTAACAGTAGTAGCCATCTTGGAAAACAATACATATAAATTGAAAAAAAATGTTGTTTCATTCTTAAATAACCACACTGATTTCCTGATGGGATGAGTGTACCTGTTGGGCTCTGCACAGATTTTCAAAATTGGGAATCAGATTGGGTGACACCATCCTCATTTCCCGCTCCACGCTGATTTTCATGTAATACCTGCTTTTTATCACGGTAACTCCTGCCCACCCAGCTGTGTAAAGGTATGATGTCACGAGTCTCATGTTGAAACTGTACATTACCTAGAGCGAGTAGTTCATGTGGAGTCAGGCGGACGTTGAGTAATGCTGTTTCCCTGGTGCACCTGAGTGCACGTGGGCACCAGCCTTCGGGGATCAGAATCCTGGCTGTACACCTCACTGTGTGACCTTGGGCAAGATACTTTAGCTTCTTAATGTTTCAGTCTTCCCATACATGAAAGGCGATAGTAATGGTACCGACCTCATAGGGTTTGGGGGGGTTAAATGAAGTTCCTTTATGCAAAGCATTTAGCATAATAGTCACTGAGTGGACACTGTGGGTCTGGCTCCGTGCTCAACACCGCTTATGGACTGACCACCCTGTTTGTGGACAGTCTCGGTGTATGAAATTATTATTAGAACCCCATTCACTCTCAAATTGCCCTGGTTTGGTGGATAAATTACATGGTCACGCTTCCTTAACGTTAACTCATTCAGTTCTCGTGCAAGTTCAGACACTGGGAGCTGAAGCAGGGCAGCCTGACTCCAGAGTCTTCGCTCTTGACCACTAGAGCAGGGCTTCTTAACTGCCTCCACCCCCACCCCCAGGCATTTTGTAATGTCTGGAGCCATGTCACAACTGGGGAGTTGCTACTGGCAGCGGGTACAGGCCAGGGATGCTGTGGACATCCTACAATGCACAGGGCACTTGTCCAGCCCAGAATGTTAACAGGGCTGAGGCTGAGAAATCCTATACTGTGAGACCCCAACAAGACTTTGCCTCTTATTGTTAACTCTTCTGTTGAGTCACATCTAGTGGCAAAAGGCCAGAAACGTTATCATATTTCTCACAGGGGTTTCACCACGACCTCGGGAACCCCTTTGTCCAGCCCCCCGGGGGAGGCTCAGCCTTGTGCTCAGGCCCCAGATGTGCACAGCTGCAAAATTCCTTTCCTACCCGGGCTGAGTCTGGAGTCACGAGGGTGGACCGAGCTCGTGTGTCCCTGGGAGACAGGACAGCGGGCAGCTGTGGGCTGAGCCGTCATTGTGAAAGTTGTACCTATTGCCCATGGTCATTAATTACTATTATCATGCTCCTTCGCCTCCTCACTCTTAGATAAAACCAGAGAGATGGAAACAAGGATCCAGCAAGTGTAAATACAGACAGACCAGTTTCTAAGCTAAGGGGAAGGCCAGCATTGCAGACTCTGTACCTCTTTATTTTGTATTTTCCACCAAACCGGAGTTCGGGTTGCACGGGGGACCTTTTTTGTGTATTTTCCTATTTTTCCACTGGAAAAATTTTATAAAGTTTATCTAAAAATGCTTACTGGCCCACTGCTCCCTCTCTAAACCTCTCTGTGAGAGTCTCTCTCTGTCAATTTTGAGACATAAGTCTTTGTGGGGACCAGAGTGTGTCTTTTGCAAAACTGGGATCTATTAGAGAGCAGATTGCAAAGGGTGCTTGGCCCTGTGGAAAGATTTCAAGCCTCCCTCCTGCCTCTGTTCCTCCCATCTCATCAGGGTGACACCCCCAGACCTCTAGACCCAACTGCCCTGAGCGTTCACCACCGAGTAACCCCCTCAACCAGGCCGGGACGGGGTAAAGGGGAAGACCACCTTGCACTCCGAGAAAGGCTCCTCTTGCCCCTTCTTCAAGGAGGCCCAAGAGTCCCCAGGTAGACAAGGCACTGAGGCGTTCCAGGCCCAAGAAACAGAACACACGAAAAGGTGCACAGCACGCCTGGGAGGGGGCAGGTGCTCGGGTATGCCTCAGGCCTGGGTCATGGCCACCGTCCACGTCATACTTATCAGCCAAAAGAAAGAAGTCCAAGCAGAGACTGGAAAATGAAAAAGCTAAACCCAAGCAGGACTAGTGATCAGCTGCCTGCTTGTGAATTATTCACACACTGGGCCCAGGGCAGGGATTGCGCAGTATCTGCTTTAAACAAGGTCTGGTGGCCGGGCCACAGCCAGCACGTGCAGTGCTTTATATAAATTAGAGAAAGGTGCCGGCTCTGAGCAGACGCGTTAGGAGAAGGCACCTCTTCCTCAGGGTTTGGCAAGCAGGGCCTGGCCAGGGTCAAGCCCCCACATGTACCCCTCAGGTGAGTCTCCTTTGCAAGGTGCGACCTGCACACTGGTTTGCGGGCTTGTGGGCAGCAGTGGCCCTGCACAGTGGCTCTCCCTGCCCACTTACTGGTGGTTTCTGCTCAAGCTCTCAAAGCCCACCCAGTACCCTATCACGTTGGGGGCATGAACTGGGCAAGGATCCTGTCTGTGTCCCACTGAGCCGGCCTCACGTGCCTGGGAACTTCCTCAAGCTCATCGCTGCGGGTGTGTCGCCCGAGGCAATGACGAAAGGAGAGCAAGGGCCAGCCCTGTAGCAACTGCCAGGACCCAGATGTCCTCGCGCTGGACGACCGGCCTGACGCTGTCAGTGGAGCCCTGGTGTGACTGAACTCTCTCCCTGGCAGATAAAGAAGCCCCTGCTGCCCTGAGGGGGACTTGGGAGGAAAGAAGTCAAGGAGGGATCACCCCCCACTCTGACTCTGGGGGAGAAGGGACAGTGGGGAGCGGGTGGACTGGTGGGTGCAGGGAGAATAATAACAACAGTAGTAATAGTAACAGTATTAATAGTAATCAAACACTTAGGTGATAATTACCATTTTCCAGGCACAGTTTTAAGCACTGACTTGTATTAACTCATTTAATCTTTATTAAAAGCCTATGAGGTAGTGTGGCGGTTATAAAATACGGCTGCAAATTTTTTGATGCTCCTTGCTTCAAAAGGTGGAGCCTAGTTCTCCTCCCCTTGTCTGTGGCTGGGCTTACTGGCTTGCTGTGAATGAATAGAATGTAACAGAAGTGATGATGTGTCATTTCAAAGGCTCGGTCAATAAAAAAGATATAGCTTCTGTCTGGCGCTCTTTCTGGTATCGCTTGCTCAGAGGGAAGGCAACCGCCATGCTGTGAGGACACTCAAGTAGCGCCCCTAGAAAGAAACTGAGGCCTCCCGTCAACAGTTAGTACCAACCTGCCAGCCAGGTGAGTGAGCCTCCTTGGAAAGGAGCTTCCCACCCCAAACGAAGCTTCAGATGACCCTGACCAACACCTGACTGAACGTCATGAGAAGGCTAGTGAAAATTGCCCAGCTAAGCCACTCCCTAAAACCTGAACCACAGAAAGTGAGAGAGAATAAATGTTTATTGTTTTAAGCCACTAAAGTTTGGGGTAATTTGTTTCACAGCAACAGATAACTAATGCAAGTTGGTGCTTTTATTATCCCCATTTCTCAGATGTGGAAACTGAGGGACAGAGAAGTTACGGAAGTTGCCTAAAGTCCTGGTAAGTGAGCCTTGAAACCAAGCAGTCTGGCTCCAAGTCATCCTCTTCACCACCACAGTGAACCTCTCAAGAATCAGAATCGTAAGACAACCGAGTTCTGTCCAGGAAGTAAGTCTCGGGGACAAGAGCAGTGGCTCCTATAGCTTGAGTGCTCTTGGTCCTGCCCCTTTTATCACCTGGGATCTACAGTCTTCCTGTCCAAACTGGGAGCTACTAGGAGCCTTTCCAGTGCATCTCTGTCCCGCTTATATTGGCCAGAATGCACGAACTGCTGTTGCTGGTCACCAAGAAGCCTAATCAATAGAAGATCCAACACCACTGCCCTCCCCTCCCCCCATGTTTTGAAGACAGTCTTTATTTTAATAAGAGCCAGATTGCCCCAACATGGGAGCTCAAATGCATAAAAGGGATCTTGGGGATCACCTTGTTCCAGTCTTTCAAAGATGCAATCAAACCTCCCAAATATAATTATTTTTTTAACTCAGAAAGGAGAGTGATTTAGGAATGGTCCATTTCCACTTAAGTGGCAGTTTTTCTCTATGGACCCCTCTTGGCCAGGAGCCACAGTGGCCAGCCTCATAAGGAAAGAGGTCCTTTCGACACATGATTGAGCAAGTACCGCATGCCAGGCACAGGGTGCAGCCCTAGAAATGCCAGATGGCAGGTCAGTGACATCAGCACATGCCCAGAAGAGCTTTCCAGAGTAAAGAGGTGGCTTCACAATTCTGCAAGTCCCAAGGATACCACTAGCCAAGGTCTTGCACAGTGTTGCACAATTGCTCTTGCCTCACTTTTTTTGCATTGGCTTCTTTATTTTTTTATGCTTCTTATTACAAAATGCAAGAAATAAGTCAGAAAAAATAAATCGATTCATAATTCTTCCATGTAAAGATAACCCTGTGGGATTTTGCAGTATAACTTTCCAGTATTTCTTCTGTGCTTCTGGGCTGTCTGTATGCATAGGGGTATTTTATAAAATGAGGGTCATGGTGCACAGACTATTTTGTAATATGCACTTAAATATTTTTTCCCCAGCACATTGTTTTCCTATTCTATCCTTCACTTCCCTCAATGCACTTAACTGTCCTGTGACATATTTAGCCCATTTCTTACTGCCCATCTCTTACCCGGGCTTGGTTGCAAGGTGGAAGGACACCGCCGTGCACTACACCAACCCTCCAGCAACGGCTCCCAGAGGCCAGTCCCTGCTTCTGTTTCCACCGGGCTAAAGTGAAATGAGAAAAAATGTTGACCATGTGGTTTTTTCAAAGGCTAAACACATCAACACATCTACTTTTCATTGCAAGGTTATATCCTGCCTATATTTTTGTTGTTGTTAAACTTCATTTTCTTTTAGGACAGAGTGTTTGTGGCAGTCATTTTAAAAAAGAAACAATGCTATGTAAAAAAGCTGAAAACTCTATGTAAGTCATGGAGACTTTAATAGAAGAAATGATCATGACCTGTGGAGTCCTGACGGCCAGGAACTGCTGCTTAGGAGATCTCAGTCAAGGCGCACCAGCCTGGCACGTGGCAATAATGACACACGTGTATCTACAAGCGAAGACCTCAGAATTTGAAAACCCCTCCACATCCACGCTCTTGTCTCATCTTGAAGGCAGCTCTCCAGGGCAGATGGCAGAGTGTCCTGTTTCACAGATGTGGCAGCAGGAGGGCTTGGCATGGCGAAGGGAGATGCACCGGGTCACCCGGCTTGTTAGGCTAAAATGGAACAGACTCAGGGTCCTCACTCACCCTCAACCCAGTGACGTTGGAGGGGCTTTTCTCTGAGCTGCAGCTTCACGGTAAGGCTGGGTCCCACACAGAGTAGGGATGTGCAGCTGCAGAATCGAACCTGATGGAACATTCTGGGAGTCCACTCCAGGAGTCACGAAGCTACAATACACTTCAGTGGCCAGAATCCCAGGCCTGGGGGTCTCTGCTGCTCCTGCTCACCCCCTTGGCCCTCGGGGCTGCGGGCTTCACCACACTGCCGCAACCAAGGGGGAGGAGTCCCGAGTCCTCGTGCCCCTGGCACCACCATTCCCCTCTTGGGCCTCAATTCCTTCTCTTAGGAAGGAAAAGTGAACAAAATGAGCTCTAGAAGCTCTGCCAGCCTGGGCCTGGTGGAAGAGTGAAGGGAGGCCTTGAAAAGCTGCTCCACACTGCCCCCTGGTGGTCTTTGACTACAGTGATCATTGTCTCTCAAAGCTCAGGTGTCCACTCACCAGTCCAGCCATGTACCCACCCAGCCACCAACTCACTTATTCACCCACCCATCCACCCATCCATGCACCTATCCATCCATTCATCCGCCCACCCATCCACCCATCCATGCACCTATCCATCCATCCATCCACCCACCCATCCACCCATCCATCCATCCATCCATCTACCCTCACACCCACCAACACATCCATTCACCCATCCATCCATCCATTCACCCATCCATATTTCTTTCTTTCTTTCTTTCCACTCAAAAACACCGATAGGCACTCTGCCAGCTGTTGAGGGCACTACAGAAAGTGATATATTGTCCTAGAGGGAAACTCACAAAGCATAGATAAATATGAGATCACCATGTAAATATTCCAAAGTGGTTTTAGATGAAATGTCATGGGAGGTGGGCAGGGCAGCAGCTGACCCTCCTGGGTGACTCAGAACAGGATGCACGGAGGAGCCGGTCATGCCGCAGACGAGCACTGAGTGACAGACAGAAGTGAATTGGGAAATGGCCTCCAGGGGTGGGGGAAATGCAGACACAGGCAGTGTTGCATGGGCAGGCGTGAAAACCACTGGCAGGTGACGTGTAGACCTGGGGAAGCTGAGGAAGAAGAGAATTGTTCTGCATCGTAGTTTTGCCTCCCCTTTCCCAGGCCTGTGGGGCTCTGACAGGCACAGCCACTGGGAACTGTAGGGGCAGGACCGCTCTGGGGTGTCACCTTTCACCCCAGAGGTGGGATCACACTGTGAGAAATTCCCCAGTCACCTGCTGGAGTTCAAAAGGACAACCACCAAGTATGATAAATATCCCCACAATAGCATAGCTAGCTTATGTGTATGTGTGTGTATGCAATAGGCATATGATCCAAGTCTCAAGGTCCCTTTCAGTGGACTTTCCTCCTTACAAATCCAAAGAATTCAAGCCACCACCAGCAGCAGAAAGCCCAGTCCCATCATTTGGGTGTCACTTGGCACCTCTGAGTCCAGGCAACAGCTCCAAGCACCATCTGGTCACCCCTTCTCCTTGTGGCTCTGCTTGTCCAGGTTGGCACTGCTCTCCGAGATGTGGAGCCAGGTCCCTTTCTCCCGCCAGCCCCTGAAATGGAGAGCTGACTCACCTTCAAGGACGTACCAGGCCCATGGCGAAGACACTTTCCCCAGTGGAACAAGTCAGTTTGGCTCTGATATGTCACCTTTTTATCCCTCAGGATCCAACCTTCCAGTTTTCCTGTTTCAGAAACGAAGACATATTAAAGCAGCCTCAGAGACAAACTCAGCTCTCAAACCTAGGACGCAGGACAGAAGGAGTTTTTACTGGGTTTTGGTCTTGCCCCAGATGAAACCCTGTTTTGGGGGGAGAGAGTAGAGAAACTCCCCCCAGGGGGTTCCTCCCTTCGAGAAGCCCAGAGAACAGAGGCAAAGGTCATCCCTGGTTCCCCCAGCCCCACTTGCAGCAAGGCATGTCCCATAGGTTTAGCCAGTTGGAAGCACCATGACAGACGTGGCTTTGCAGGAGAGGATATGAGGTAGTTGGGGCTGCACAGAATCCAGTTTGGGACAAGGGTTTAGGGCTCAGTTGTGGAGCTTCTGGCATCCAGTGCCCAGCACCATCAGTGCCTGGTGTCCGTGCCTGGGGTGGCCACCGTGGGTGCTCCACTGGAGCTGCCCCCACCGTGCGGACATTGTTCCAGGCTGGGGAGTCTCCAAGGCCAATTCTCTGGCCCTCCCCTTGGAGATCCTGTGAATTATATAATGCCTTTTCTGTTTAGTCCAGCTAGAGTAGTTTTGTTTACGGGCACACTTGTGCACGTGTGTGTGTATGTGCATGAGTGTTTAAATTTTGCTCCTCCCGTGCTAACATTTTGCTCAGCCTCAGAGCCCTCTGGCCTGGCCTCATCAGACTCCTGACTCCCTGGACAAACAACCAGCCTCAGCTGAGCATCTTCTGAGCGCAAGCACCACATCCTCTCTTTCTACAACCAGCCAGAAACGAGACTCTAAGGCCTGGCTAACTTTCTCCTAGTTTACTTTCCCTCTCCCCAGTCTGCATTGCAAAAGCAGCTATTTATGTCCTGCCAACCACTTCACCTCCCTTTTTCCTCCTCTCTTGCAATTCCTGCTGTTTCTATTGACTGCCAACAAAACAGCTGTTTTACTGAGGACTCAGCATCACCTGGCTTTGAAGAGAGGCCCGGAGGGGGTGAGTGTGCACATGCACGTGTGTGTGTGTGTGTGTGTGTGTGTGTGTGTGAGAGAGAGACAGAGAGAGAGAGAGACACTGGTCAGTGACTCCCAGGCCATAACCCTGATGAACAGATTGACACAGCGCTTTCCCTTTTCTCATAATTATAGGAATCTATTCCCTATATTTTTGTGCATGGAGAGGTCTTTCTTTCTTTTTTATAAGGGGGAGAATGAAATTTCTGAATTCAGCTTTTCCTAACTCCTTAATAGGTAGCATTTACTGACCACTCACTACGTGACAAGCACTTTATTTGTATTGACTCCTGTGAGTCTCACACTAATCCTGTGTAGGAGGTGAGCATCATTATCATTATCCCCACTTTACAGGTGAAAAAACTGAGGCTGGAGACTATAAAAGTCAGGAGTCTTTGGTTACCACTAACAGGAATTCAACTCAAATTTCAAACAAAGAAGGAGGAGGAGGGGAAAGGGGAGGCGGAGGAAAAGAAAGGAGCAAAAAGAGATGCACTGGCTCAGGTAAGCAAGATGTCCAGGAGGCGGCGCTAGCTTTAAGCACACCTGCACCCGGGCATCCAGACAACTCGTTTGGGCGCCTGTCTTCGCCTCTGACTCTTCTCTGCATTGGGTTTGTTTCGGGAAGCCCATCTGCAGCTCTTGCCTACTTTCTACCAACTCAGCCTCTCTCTTCTAACACTGTGGGCAGACTTCCCAAGGACGGCTATGTTGGCAGGGCTGGGGTCACATGTCCTTCTGGAATCTGAACTAAGATGGAGGGAGGGCAGGTTCCACAGAGAAAAAAGTCAGCGTGTTGAGACCAAAAGACAGGGAAAGGGATTCTGGGTGGGTTAAAACAGAGGGTCCCCAATAGATTAAGTGGCATAGAAAGTGGACTTTCCAAATTCAATGCCAGGTGTGACTTTGGGGTCCACCGTGACTTCATTTGAGGTCATGATTTGGCCCAGGAGACTTGGCTCTTGTCCTGGTTTTGTCACTAATTGGCTAGGTTGATCTTACAGACTTAACCGTTGGAGCCTTACTTTTCTCATTTGCAAAATAGAAATAATAACACCTGTCTGATCATCCTCATTGAGTTATTGTAGAAATCGAATTAGACTTTGAATCAAAAAGCACTTTGAAGAGTCAAATATAAGGTGCTATATTATTCTTATGTATATCTTCCATTTTGTTTGTTGAAATCAGCTTAAAATCTTCTGTATTTTCCTAAATCCTTTTCTTCTTTTCCTTTCAAAAACTCATTACAAAAGCAATACATCCTATAAGCAATTTGAAAATATAGAGAAGAAAAAGGGGAAAAAGTAAAATTAAAGAAAAATCACTTACAATCCCACCATCCTGAAATAACTATTATTAGCATTTTGGTGTTCTTTCTTTCTTGTCTCTTTTTCTGTGTGTATGCCCACATGTATGGTTTTTCTAAATAAAAATGGAGTAAAATTATAACACTTTCTTAAAACCTGCTTTTTCCCCATAAATAATGTTGCAATCACTTTATGTGTCACTAAATATTTTCTACAATATCAATTTAATAGCAGAAATCTTTTCCATTATTTAACAAAACCCCCCTTGTTAGACACTTAATTATTTAAAATTTTTCCCTATTAGCAAAAATGCTACAGAGCACATAGCAGTAATAAATATTTATACATGAATATGTATACCTTGTATATTCATGTACAAATATTTTTCCTTAGAAAATTTTCTAGATATGAAATTTCTGGGTCAAAGATTTTGCAAAACTCTAAGGCTTTGGTATCTATTGCACATCTGGAAAGTTTGCCCCAAATCATACTCTTGTGAACAATGGAGCCACATCCATTCCTCATCATCTATCATAGTAGGTATAATCATGTTGTAAGACTCTTACAACTGGGATATCCGTTTTCGTTTTACATTTAGATCGATGGTGGCTTTTTCCCTTGATTACTTTGTGTTGATGGAGGCTCTGTCTCCTTCCTGCTTCATTCAGCGTGCCAAAGAGTTCTGTGCCTTGGCAGCTTGGAAACTTCCATGAAGTTTGCAGGGCTGGGAGTCAGAAGAACAAAGTTCACGTCCCACGCCCACATTTAGAAGCTGTGTAACTTTTGATAAGTCAATTTCACTGAGCTGTAGTGTCCATCCCTATAAAATAGAGAACTAGTCTTGACCCTGGCCTGTCTACCCCACAAGCCTGTGAACAAATGAAAAGTGGATGTGAAAGTCCTAAGAGGTATGATCCTGAGCACATGTGAAAGATGCTTCGTAGTTTGCTCATTCATCCTGGCCCACTGTGTGGTAGCCAGTCTTTGGGATGGCCCCAATGCAGGAGGCTTCCTGGGATTCATCCCCTCATGTATGGTCCTTTCCCTTTGAATCTTGGTCTTGCGCCCCATGTTTAAGTAACACAATGCAGCAGAAGTGGCACTGTGTGACTTCTGAAGCTAGGCCATCTGATGAAACTGCATGAGAGACTCCACAAGAAAACCACCCAGCTGAGCCGTGTCAATCCACAGAACTATGAAAGGTAGGAATAAATTTTTGTTTTAAGCCACTAGGTTTGGGGGTGTATTGTAGTGGATCACAGTAGTGGATAAGCAAGACACTTGCCAAATTTGTTTCCAGTACCCTGAACCTGGGAGCAAGTCTAAAGCTTTAACAGTTAAAAGTTGTTGCCTTTGGAACCGGACAGCTTGGTTTTCAATTTTTGCCACTCCCCTCCCCTTAGCAGCTATATGAGCTTGAGCAAATGATTAAATTCTCTCAAGCTTACTCTACTAATGAGTAAAATGGGCATGAGGATAGTACCTGCCTCGTGGCACTGCCAAGGATCAAATTAGATAATGTATGTCAGGTCCTTAGCACAATATCTGGCACAGAGTTAGTCCTCAATACATTTCAACTACAATAGGGGTGATAATTCCTGCTGATAAAGCACCTCACTTATTTTGCCTTCCTAATTAAATTTCTTAAAGAGTATATATTGAATGACCCTAATTTTTGCCTCAGCCACTGTCACTGTGATGCCTTCTCTGGGCACACAGGGGACTCTCAACACTTTCAATCTTGGAGATGTAGTTTTAGTTAAAGTCTCAAAGCCAAGTCTTTTAAGACATTTTAAGTGGGTTTCCAAAAGTCAGTTTCCTGAATGAAATGTTTTACATAAGTTGATGGTCATTGATCCAATATTTACTTTATATATGGCCACATTTTTGAGGTCTGCTTTATAGTCTCTTTTACACGCATGTTTGTTCAAAGATTGAATCATACTTCTTGCTCCCTGATGAGTCTACCAGAAATTCTAGAGATAAAAGCCAAGCATTTCTTAGTCACAAAGGGTTGAAGTCATTGTTTCTAAAAGAAACAATTCAGTTGCTTTAAAAATATTTACTGAGGACCTACTATGTGCCAGACCCTAATCTAGGCAGGAGAGCTGGGAAGGGAGGCAACCTCTGACCATAAGAAGCTGCAGGGCTGGGCATGGTGGTTCATGCCTGTAATCCTAACATTTTGGGAGGCCAAGGCAGGAGAATCACTTCAGGCCAGGAGCAAGAGGGAGACCCCATTTCTACAAAAAATAGAAAAATTAGCTGGGTCATATGGTCACATGGTCACATGTATGTAGTACCAGCTACTCGGGAGGCTGAGGCAGGAGGATCACTTGAGCCCAGGAATTTGAGGTTGCAGTGAGCTGTGATGATGACACTGCACTTTAGCCCGGGCGACAGAGAAAGACCCTGTCTCAAATATATTAAAAAAATTTTTTAAAATATAAAAGAAGGTGCAGTCTGTTTGGGGTGAGGTGGGAGGAGAGGGTGGCAGACAAGTGGAAGATGACTGTACCGCTGAGAGGAGGGCCATGGAAGAGGGAGGCATAGGAGGCTGCAGGGGAGAAACATAATTTCTTTTCTTTCCCTTCTGAGGTCCTTAGTTGAGGCACTTTCCTGAAAACAAAAGTCAGATCCACAAAAGAGAAACAAGCAGAAGTTTATCGACACATGCTGTACTCATCACGGGGAGGGGCTTCAGTTTAAAAGTATTTCTTTCTCAAGGCATCAGCTTAGGGGCTTTCCTTAAGCAGGATTTTAACAAAAAGCCATAAATCCTACATAGGTGCAGGACAAAGGAGAGAGCAGTTCCAGTCTTTTACAATGAGGGACAATGTGGGAAGAGGGTAAAATCTGTTCCCAGATTCCTCTGGTGCCTGCTGGTGCCTTCTCTGGGCAGATAAGCAGGTGCCGTCTCCGGTGAGGAAGGATTTGTGTCCTGCCGTCAGGCAAGTAGAGGCTGAGGCACAGCGTTCCCCTGAGTTTTCAGTGTCTTTACTTCACAATCCTCAGTATTTGGCGGAAAAATGTCTTGATTTGCTTCAAGGCCACGGAAGCCCAGAGCAGGAGCGCCCTCCCTGCCACAGTCTTGGCCAGACTTGCCGGCCTGGTGGGGGCAGGTGGAAATGGGATGGAGGGGCAGACTCCCACCCAGCAGCTATCCCCGAGCCTCTCTGTTGCTGACATCTGGGGGTGGCCATGTGTGGCACAGAATGCCATGTGTTCATCATGCTGTTTCCTTTCCTGGGCAGGTTGCCCTTCCCAGCCACCTTCGCAGTAGGTGGGGCCCTGGGATTGCAATGCATTGCTTCCAGTCTGGCAAGTTAAAGACAGACTAGTGCTCCACTTTCATCTCTCTCTTTCCCTGCTGCGATGACCATGGAGGCCGTATGTTCCACATGTATAACTATACGGTGAAAGAGGACCACCAGCCCACAAAGACTGGGAGACGAGCAAGAACCACGCTGAGTGAGGCCACTGAGATTTCAGGGCTTACTTGTAACCAGAGCCTAGCCTGGCCCATCCTAATACACTGTGTATCCATTGCTAGTCAATGACATGTAAGGGACACGTACTACGGAGTTTCTGTATAATATTTTCCATTTCCAATGCATGGACTTTCCAATAAAAAGAGAAAAGCATATAAGGAGTGCTCATTCATTACCCTGGCTAGCTGTCTTCTTCTTGGTTTTGAAGATGTCTCGTTAGAGTGTGATGTTTGGAACTGCAGCAGCCCTGATGTGAACATGAGGAGGGGACCAATAGAATTCTGGAGATGAGAGCCCAGAGCCCAACATCGTGAAACGCTAGTCTAAACTGGGAGTGTGAGTCTACACTTCTTTTTTTAAAAATGGTTATAATAAATGTCCTGATGGTGTAAATCTTTTATTTGCATTTGAACACATCTGCACTGACGCTACTAGCAAATGAGGATGAGGAATGTGGTTATAATGGACCTCCATTTTATCAATATGTGTGTGTGTGTATGTATGTGTGTATATATATGAAGTTCTTGGGGGCAGATAATGTCACTCTTTTCTCTCGTGCTTTCTCCACCCCATCTACAGTATAGCCATTGCTGAAAAATAAAAACAATCCCAGACAGTATTTCCCATCTGCAATGTGCTTTCACGTACATATTCCGACTTTAAGGTGGCAGAAGAGTGGTAGCATAATGTAGGGGTCAATAGCTCAGCCTCTAGAGGCAGACACACTTGGGTTCACATTTTAACTCCGCCACCCTCTTTGTTGTGTGACCTTGGGCAAATTCTCTAAACATAGCTTTCTCATCTGTACAATGGCACAATGATAGAAACTCCCATATATTGTCACTGTGAAAATAAAATGACATGACACATATGAAGTGTTTCACAATACCTGGGACACTAAAAACACTTAATACACAGGATCCCGTGAAATAAATTGGACTTAGGTTTTCATAACGCCCTAGGATCATCACTGTGGCAAGCATGAATATATTCCGAGTTTGAAGGTGGGGAAACTGAAGCTTAGGGAGGTTTATTGACTGGCTCAAAGTCAGAACCAGAATTTCTTTTCTTTTCTTTTTTTTTTTTTTTTGAGACAGAGTCTCACTTTTGTTGCCTGGGCTAGAGTGCCATGGCATCAGCCTAGCTCACAGCAACCTCAAACTCCTGGCTCAAGCAATCCTCTGCCTCAGCCTCCTGAGTAGTCGGGACTACAGGCATGCGCCACCATGCTCGGCTAATTTTTTCTACATATTTTTAGTTGTCCAGCTAATTTCTTTCTATTTTTAGTAGAGACGGGGTCTCCCTCTTGCTCAGGCTGGTCTTGAACTCCCCAGCTCAAACGATCCACCCACCTCGGCCTCCCAGAGTGCTAGAATTACAGGCATGAGCCACCACGCCCGGCCTAGAACCAGAATTTCAATCTGGGTCTGGTGGTTCCCATTTTGAAGCTCTTTCCATAGTAACATGCTTCCCTGAAGTGGCCAAAGAAGTAAAACAAAAGAAAATTTAAAAGCTGAGGTGCTTCCTTTTTCATCTCGGATAAACAGAATCATTTTTATCAAGTTCACTCCTTTAAGGGAAGAAATTATTACTGTAGCATGTATGTACCATATTTTTACATTTATTTAACAGATTTAATTAACAGATTGTTAAATTTATACTGATAATATACTCTACAAGTTTTTTCTCACAGCTCCCCTGCCCACTTGCTGCCACCTTACAAAAAGCAAGTGAAAATGCACAACTTCATAAACTGTACCAGGTAGCACATGGGCCATTCTGCATAATTTGTGACTCGAACAGCAAAGTAGTCTTTTTCCCTAAGTTTTTTTCTTCTCCTTCATTAAAACCTTTGGTTTATTTATTATCCCCTCTGATAGTTGAGCATTCAAAACAGTTTGCTTTCTGTATCTCTGAGGCTACATGCCTGTCAACATGAAGGTAATAGGACACGAAGGAACGCCCTTTAACAGAATCTGGGTCGATGCCCCTGCCCTTCCTCTACAGCCCCATCCTTTGTCATCAGAAAGTGATCAATGGAACATAGGGCATGTTTTTCTTTAAGCTCTGCTTAATGATTCACTTGCAATGTAAGTCCAGGAACAAGCACTGTTAATACTTGAATAGTATTTGTTTTCTTCAAACTAGATCAGTCATCGCCTCGTTTGGAAAGCCTGTCCTCTCTCGACCTTGGGGGCACTTCTCATGGGGCACTCAGCTCACTGTGCTGTGGCTGATCTGCACTGACGTCCACCTGGCCTGGCTCTGCTGAAGGCAGATTCCACTTTACTCCTGTTCACCCTAGTGTCTTGCACGGCACCTGGCCCATTGCAGATGGATGGAATATTTACCGAATCAAGTGATGGGATCCGTGTGTGGTTCACTCCCTGAAATGGGTGGTTATTTCTTCAGGAAACTTACTTGTAATGCTTGCTAAAACATTTTAATGGGAGATGTGCTGGTCCTGGGGTTAAATTAGTATTTTGAGCCTGGAAGGCAAGAAGGTGAAGGCCATTATCAGATGCTAACTCATTCTCTTTGGTTCATGCCATTCCTTCTTTCTCTGGTTACTTGGTTCGGGTGACATGACTTAACTTTGACTCTCTTTGAGTGTTCTATCTATCTACTTCTGGACCATGGGACACTCCCCAGGGCTCAGTCCTCTCTGCTCCTTTTTTTGTCATCTTTCCGAATTCTTTCTATGCACTCTATGCAAATCCCTAGCTTGGTCCTGACCTTTCACCCTTGTTTGGGTGTTGGCAGACAGGAGACTCCCCTTCAGTGTCCTGCTAATATTTCCCACTCAACCATCCAAAGCCAAAAATCATTAGATTCAAACACAGAGAGCACAGCACAGAGGAAAAAGAAGAAAAAAAGAGAACCAGGCCAATAACCCACTAGATTGGCCTTAGGAAGACAAAGCACTGGGGGACTTGGAAAGAGTAATGTTACTGGAATCATGGCACACAAGCCAAGATGGTAGGGGCTCTAACCACCACTGCCTTTGGGAGCATTCCCCTCCCCCAACCTCCTGCAAATCTGCTATTTGACCTTGGATAAGTCACTGTGCTCCCTGGGACTCGTTTCAACAATAAGTCAAGGTTGGATTAGATCAGTTCTCAATCTTCAGTGATGCACCAAAATGCTTTGAAGAGCTTGTCAAAGATGCATATTCCCCCAGACATTCTGATTTAGGAGATCTGGAGCAGGCTAAAAAAAAAAAAAAAAATCAACGTTTTCAGCTCTAAGGGTGAGGGGATTTCCTGGACCAAAGATGGCCAAGTGTTATAGGTGATCTCAGAGTTCCCTTCCAGCCCTGACATTCCCCTAGTTTTCAGGGTGGGGGAGCAATGGGTAGCCAGGAAGTGCTGACAGCCAGCCAGCTCTCTGTCCAAGTGTAGCCACAAAAGAAGCCAGATGGCAGGTGCAAACGAATGTTCGGGGAGGGCCGTATTTGCTGTGTCACTCAGCACCTATCTAATTGAACTGGTCGTGGGGAGACCTCAGTCCTAAGACAGCAGGCAGGGACTGAGAACTTTCCTAGGTTTTCTCTCCATCTCAGACTCAACGAATCACTCCTCCTTTTGCTTCATTCAGATGTCCAAATAAAAGTCATGCATTGCTGCCCAGAGTGGTCAGCGACATTGCCAGAGGGGGTTTGGGAAGTGGCTGCCCTCACTCTAAAATTTACTCTGGGATAAGCCACAACAGCAGAGAACTGCTGCATGTATCTGGACACTGCTTGCCCCTAAGGATTATAGAGTTGCCCGTAACCCCCGACACTCCTCTTGGCGTAGAAATCTTAGAGTATCTATGTATATACATATACACTAGACATATTAAAACATCAAATAATTTTATTCTTTTCTCCTTTATATTACTAACAGTAGCCCAGTGTTAAGCATGTTAGAAAACATGGAAAAATAAAAAAATTTTTGGTTTACACAAAGCATGTACAAAAATATCTACTCAGATAAACAAATATCTGATAATTACATTGCCCAGCTTTAAGAGTGCCAAAAATAAATAAAATACTGTAAACCAAACAAGAGGGTAGATGGTTTTGTTAAAATTCATTTTAACAACTTTAGCTAACCGACATGTGTTAATGAAATTCAAGTTAAAGTTGATAGCCAGATAATAGAGAAAACATCGTGTATGGCTACTTAAGAGTATTCCTCAAATACAATCTGCTTTGTGCTTAGAACATAGCTGGCCTTAGTTTCAACAGTAAGCAGCAGTAAAGATCAAGAAAATTCCCAACTTTTCTCATAACCGTTCTACAATAGCAAGGAAAACAAAATGCAAATAGTATCATCACCTTTGAACAACGGACATCAAAATCAGAATTGTAGGTTTACTAAGTGCTTGAATAAAAAATGTGAACACAGTAAAATTCTTGGTTAATTACCTTTGATTTTTTAAAAGCCACAAAACATAAAATATTTGCTTGCCTATGCAATAACCCATAAGCAATAACCTGAACTATCTTTTCTTCATCAAGTACTTTAACAGTGCAAAATGTGAGTGGCTTCAGTACACAGTGCTCACCACATTCTGTCATTGCAGCCTGATGATGAACCACCTCAGGGAGGTATCACTGCCAAGGAAAATGCAAAGCAGAATAAAAAATCCAATGATGCGCTCATATGCCAGAGTGTCAAAGGCAGACAGGCAGTTTCTTATACAGAAGGCGAAATCTGCAATTCAAAATGTCCATAAGCTAGCATAAGATACAGTATTAAATCTTTTGACACAAAAACAAAGGATAATTATTTTGCTACTTTGAACAGTATTCCACATGGACAAGCAGATCTCGATGTTCTGTGGCTGGATACTGTATATTGCACTTGGGACACTCCACCAGGCTTTCGTTGAGTGCAGCAGTGGGACTTTTTGGTGAAGCAACTTTCACTCTGTTTTCATTCTCTCCTTGGAAAGCAACTAATGGCTCTGCGAGGGCAAATTCATGAAGCTGCTTCTGCAAAATAAATTCCAAATCAACACCGTTTGTAAATACGGCCCCATTGTTCAGCAATTTTAACTGTTTCACGGATACTCTAGCTGTTTCAACCCTGCAGACAGATTTTCTTTTGAACTCCTTCTCATACGTATCATGGTGGTAATATATGAGGCGTTTATGAATTACTCAGATAATTACTGTAATTACCCAAATTACCTGGGAAGTCCTGGAGTTGGGTGTTTATATGGATAGGTTTTATTAAGATGCTTAGGGCCAAATGGAAGGTAGGTCTATGTGCAAAGCTGACTAAATTTGCTAGTTTGGTAAAACAGGGGCAACTTCGGCAATAAAGAACCACATGGAATTAAGGGCAGCAAAAGAATTTTAGCAGATCAAACAGGTTAAACACAGAAATGACTAAGATACTTTATAATACCTTTGAGGCTTTCCTTTTTCATGTTTTTTTTTTTGTAAGAACTTAGTTAATATGGCTTAAAAACGAGTATTATATAGCACACTGTGAAGGTGGTGGACAGCAGGAAAAAAGAAAAGCACAGGAAAATGTCAAATTTTTTCACATAGCCTCTGGCTTCCTATGCTTTGGAAAACAGTCAATAATAAAAATGAATTACACATTTTGATTTCAAATATTATAAATGGGCAAAATCAATGACATACTAAAGAACAGAGGTGTGTGCTGTCAAAGAATCTGTGTAGCCAAAGTTGGGTTTCTCCATAATATTCCATTATCCCTAAAAACAGCATTCCTTTCTTTTTTAATAGAAAAAGACAATTTCAGTTCTGGATTCTATGACTTCTCTCCCCCAGGCAGGCAATAATCAGAGGCACTGTTTATTGCCTCTAGAATCGTAACTGGGCTAGGTGGGGAGATGATGCCAGACACGTGATATAATCATCACCGAGAGGTACACAATGTCCCTCTTTCTAGTGCTCTGAATTGATGCTCAAAGGACAGTGGCTTCAAATGATGCAGGGGCTCTGCCTACTGATGTGAGATATAGCTAGCTGTTCTTTAAGCTGTATCCTCCTAGTTCGGGAACTGACTTGATATACTATATAAATGGAAAGATGGCAGAAAGAGCAATTTTAGTTTAAGCATTCCAGACTCACCAAGGATTCTAACTGTGTTATCTGACTTCTTGCTTTTCGGAGCTCCTTAAGGATTATATGCAACTGATGCTGCATATTTTGACGGTCAAGTTTTTCATTTTCAAAGTCTAAAGCGCATGCCTGCATCTGGAAAATTTCCAGGACAAGACAATTACCGTTGTATATACTCTCTGGTTTTCTTGACTGGATGCTTACATTTTTTTATTAGCACAAGAAGAAAACATGTATTGTACCATCATAGTAAGAATTCATCTGAGCACTATGAGATGTTAATAAATGAAGAAGCTTATGGCTGAGGATTTGGTTTATCCAAGGAGCAAGGCCACTGCAGAGGTACAGGTGAGTGAAGAGCCCCTTAAGAAGTTGCTGGTTAGATTTACTCCTCCCCATCCCTCTTTTTTGGAGGGGGAAGAGGGAGAAGGGAAAACGATGGCCACCCCTGGTTTGAAATACACTAAGAATCTCTGCCCTACATTCTGCGAATGAATGGTGTCTCTCTGTGTTCTGCTTGAAGGTATCAGGTAGCCCTATTAGGAGGAGATCCTACTAGGCTAGAATAGGAACTACAACCACTGGGGAAGAGCAAAACTTGCCAAGGCCAACACCTCCCTGTCAAGAAAATTGTCATCACTCCTCAAAGAATCTGGTTTAGCCTAAAGACAATAACAGGAATATACAGCTAACACAGATATCTTTAAATATTTTTTGTTAAAGTCTTTTAAAAACACATTTCATAATTTTCAAATGGTTCTCCACGGAAGAGTATAAACAAGAGGAAAAATTCCATTTTCTAACGGACCAAACTGAATGTAGAATCAACCCCAAGGAGTACCTGTTGTTCCAACAGAGCTACCCGTGTTTGTTCCTCTTGCTGCCTTAGCAGAGACGTGTAAAGAAACTGGACCTGCAGGATGTAAAGAGAGCCAGCGTTGTCACATCCAACCTTTGATGGCTTGACCCGGGATGCATGAAAAGCTCACATCACAAGTGTCACATCTCTAACCAGGACAACACCACCTGCTAGTCTGCTGGTCATTTGGTGGCTCTCCATGCTAGCAGCTGAGCAGTACCACCTTGCTGAGAGTCCCCGAGGCACACAGACATGAGGCTGATAAACAGCACCGAACTCTGCAGGGGCCACACCCGCTTTCCTGGAGACTCTCACATCTACGATATTTCTGAGTGGAGTAACAAAGCTGGCAGTGCCTTGCCCTTGGCCACAGAGTTGGAACAAAATTTAATTATTTCTGTTTCATCTTTCTCCAATATCACTGATCACACCCGTAGACAGAAATGAGTTGTGACTATAAAGAGAACGCGGAAGGTGACGTGAATTCACTTAAGCACAGTATCATTACAGTCAAGATGCTGGCCTAGGAATCAGCTTTGGTTCCTCCCATTACTTCACATCTTCTTTTGGCTTCTCACATGGACCTAGCACCTTCTCTCTCAGAGCCTGTGTGATTTCCTCTGCTGAGAGAAATTCCCACAGAAAGTCACCCACCTCACTAGATCCTTCCTGTCATCAGGTCTTTGTCCAAATACCGTCTCCTCAGAGAGGCCTCCACCGGCCCCTAATTTCCTTTGTCGGACCACCATGTTGCGTTTTCTTTAATTTACTTGTGTATTTAGGTACTTATTTATAGTCAGTTTCCATTTGGAATATAAGCTCGCATGAGGGGGCAGAAACTTGCTTTGTTCCTTGCTGGTTCTCTAGTGGTTACAATAGTCTCTGGCACTTAGTAAGTATTCGATGCACACTTTGAGTGGTGAATCATGGACACCCTTACTGGATAAGCTTACCTGAGACAAGAGCTCTTCAGATCTCTTCTTCTCCTCTTCAAGTTTTCCCCGAGCAATATCATTCTCCTCCTTGAGTCTTTGTATTTTCTCTGTTTTATGCCTATCATCTTCCAGATGTTGTACATCTGCCTTTCTTTGCGAACACAACAGTTGATTTAAATCTTGAACTTCTTTTTGGGTTTCTTCATATTTTCTTCGAAATTCACTAAGCTCAAAACTCAACTGAGTTACGGTTTGTCGTTCAACCTCCAGATCTTTTTTTGCATTTGCCAAGAGATGGGTGTAGTATTTTTGCTTCTCTTCTTGAAGATAACCTGTGACAAACAACATTATGGCACAACTCATTTTAGAAAATAGGCAATATTCCTGAAAAGGGAAACATCAAATATGTTCCTCTGAATGAGGTCACACTATTTCCTCGGCTTACAACATATAGAGTCAGAGATAGTCAGACTACAGTTGCTATTTGATGCAATAAGAAACAGAAGTTCAGGGACATCATTTGAAGTTATAAAACTCTCAAATTGAAGAACTAAAAACAGGACTATAACTATTCTGTATGGAGGGAAAGGCACAAATGTCTAAAGAAGACAAACAGGGATATGAGCTCATTATTTACAGATATGGAGATAATTACCAAAATTAAAAATAGAAAAATTAAGAGCAGCTGTGCTGATGGGAGGAAGAAACAGAGACTGGGATAGAAAAGGTGGGGCACGAGCCCCTCTGTACTATTATATTATTTTAACAAGTGCTTATATTATTCCGATAAAACAGAGAGAAAGAAAACTACATTGCAAAGAAAAAAACGAGACTTAGCCCATAACTAAAATTCTGCTTTTATGTGTAATAAATGTATAAAGGCACCATAGTACTAACTTTGTCTTATTAGGGCCAAACAGCTTTGAATTGCCTCTTGAGACATTCCCTTTGTATTTTCTTTTTAGCATTAGTTTAATTTTAAATATTCTAATGTGACGCTCCAAGATTATGAGTCTTATTCCCATTTCTTTAGCCTCCTCTTTATATAATTCAAGGCTTTGGTCCCCTCCGGGCTGTCAGTCTTTTAAGGAGTGCTTAAGAGGGTTTCTCTTTTTTTCATAGCTTGCCGTCTAGAATTGCTGAATCTACTTCTTCATCTGTAAAATGCAAATGAGGACCTTTACTGCCCCACCTCTTAGGGTTGCTGTGAAACTCCACTGAGATCAACGTTAGGTAAACTGCAAAGATCTTGGCAAAAAGACAGCATCATGATAAGAAACTGTATCTCATTCTATAGTGAGGTTCAAATGACTGAAGAATCATCTATAAAATTCTCCTGGAATTGATAGAAGTAAGTGCTAAAGGGAAGCAAAATAAAAAGAGAACTGGTGACAAGGCCAGCTCTGGGGGAAATAAAAGTTGGAGAAGAACTTTGAAAGAGGGGAAAGACATTCATGGGTGAAAAAAATTTAATGTGACTCCAGAGCTGCCAAAGATGACCCTTTAACCTGTGTCTTGTGCCCTCCTTTTATCTGAGCACATTCGGAAATGAAACTTGCAAAAATGATATGTCTTACTTCAGTGCTAGAAGACTTGCTATTATTTCACTTTCTAGCACATATCTATAAAAATCTAAATTTGATGAATCACTCCTTTTGGAAAATGTCAGGCCTATGCCAAAAGAACATTTTTACACCAATCAGTACCTTCTGATTCAGTCTTTTTTGTCTGCTGTGGGAGTGAATGAGCAGCTGTTTCCGTTTTCTTTTCCAATTCAAAGATCTTTGCCAAAAGTCCTTTCACGTAGACCTCTCGCTGCTGATCATACACAAGCCACTGCTGATTTTTCTCCAGCGCCTTAATGTGAAGATGACAGGAAATCAACAGCAAAATAAAAACCAAAATCTTAAAATGGGCAAGGGAGTCTAGCTGGTTTAGTCTTTTCCAACACATAAAAACTCTTATGGCTCATAGAATAATTATGGGCAAGTATTTATGTCACACACCTTCAGAATACATGACGACATGGCAAAGGCATGGTTTACATGGAATTAAGTTCATTTGTTTGCTTTCTCCAATACACACCTTGCTTTGTGTTGGGTGTGGGTGTCATTCTCTGTGAGCTACAATGCCTTGTGTGGCAGACAGAGATTAGCCATTCAGATTCCCCTTCAAGAAAGAGCTCTGCCCTGCTGCAGGTGGAGTGGTAGCAGACAGCCCCCAGCTGTTAACCCCTTCAAGTTTCTCTCAGCTTTTGGGCGCAGCTGGGTGGCCCCAGCCAAAACTGAACAAGGGCCTGGCTATTTCTGCCCAACATGGGACTCTGCTCTGGAGCCCTCCATGGGCTGACAGAGATTCTGTCAGGTTTTCATCCTGGTCTGATGGGCCATTCCTGCTTCCTTCTTCCTTGCCCGGGTCTTGCTCCCTGATAAACCATTTGTACTCCCAACATCATCTCAGCATCTGCTTCCCAGAGGATCGAACTTAAACAGCCACCTTCTCTTTATCACCAGTTTTCATCCTTTATATCATCTTTTATAACCCAATTAAAAGCCCCAAACTGGGGTCACTCACATGTTTGTGTAGGGCTTTTGTACTTGTAGTGAGTTCAACAGTGTCCCCCAAAATTCATGTTTACTTGAAACCTCAGCACATGACCTTATTTGGAAATAGGGCCTTTGCAGATACATTTAGTTAAGATGAGGCCATACTAGGGTGAGGTGAGCCCTAAATCCAATGACTAGTGTCCTTATAAGAGGAGGAGAGGACAGATATACATCTAGACAGAAGGCCATGTAAAGACACAGGCGGAGACTGGCTGGCTGCTACAAGCCACGGATGCCTGGAGTCCCCAGAATCTAGAAGGGGCAAGGAAGGACTTTTCCTTAGAGCCTTGAGGCAGCATGCGCTGCTGGCACCTTCACTGTGGACTTCTAATTTCTGTTGTTTTAAGCCACCAAGTTTGTGGTCATTTGTTATGGCAGCCCTAGGAAACTAATATAGTACTTATTAACTCAGTAGTTAAATAAATGTCTACTTATTTTAAAAAATGATTTTTCTTTGACCAGTTATCTTCAGCTTTTTATATATATTTGTTGCTTCTTTCAAACAGACAATAAGCTCTTTAAAGTGGTAGATTTTGCTTTTCTGAGAGGACTCTCAGCTTTTGGGTATAATATATATACAAAAGAAATTATTTGAATGATGGGATAATATTAATAAAATTGGCAGTGTCTGCTTAAGTGAGCAGGTTAGAGAAAGGTGATTCACGTTACTGTCACTGTTAATACTAGTTTTTCATTTCAATCACCTTTCTCTCAAAAAACTGGATATGCTCTGATGGCCTCCCAGGCTACCCAGCATAAGGTTCAAAACCTTGTAAATCATATCTGTATTACCTGCAGATCACACCACCTTATCTGTGACAAGACATTAGCAAATACGTAAGAAGCTACATTAACTTTAGTCGATAAAACAAGGTGAAATGCAGGAAATCTTTTTTTTCTAAGATAAAAAAATTCTATTAATACTGTTAACTAGGACAAATTCACATATCCTCTGGTCCTAACTCAATGTTCTTAACCTCTTGATCCTTGGAATTCAGTCAAAGGCAAAGCAAAAGAATGTCAGGGCATCGCGGACATCCCCAGCAAGTATATACTACCCCCTCCCCCACACCTACCATCCTCAATTTTGCCAGGGGAGGTGACAGTCCTGCTACCGAAAGCAGGGCACATTCAAGTTAACTGCTGGGGAAAAACAGACTAGAAATTCTTATATAGCACCAACATGCAATGAGATTTTAGCTCTTCTCTCCTCTCCAATCTAGATGTTGAGTCCAAGAGGATGAGACTGTCTCCATCTCATTTTATGTTCCTGAGAGGCTGGGGAAATAATTCTCGATGACTATTTGTGCAAAGAGGGCATAAGAGGGCATGCACATCTGCATCTGATGTCACATGCATATAAAATGTTATGAATGAAGGGTCCCAGAAGGGAGGCACACATAGTGACATGCTCCCTGGGCCTAACATCCCCTGATGATGGCCAGGCTCCTTGGTACTGAGCCCTCAGCCCCTGCTGCCCATGCTATGACCTGACTACCCCCACGAGAATGCCTACTTGAGCAACAGTTTGCTCTTGGATCTTGGTAAGCCCTGATTGTTTTTGGATTAAGAGAAAAGAAAAAAAATGGGTCTACGTATTTTTTGCTCAACCACAGAGATCCTCAGCTACAGGGTGATTTCCCCATTGAGAGACTGAGAGGAGATGCAGGCTACCATCAGAGCTTCAGGTTAATTAATGTAGCTATCACTTTAACTTTGGGGGCAAAATAGCTATGCCTAATTAGTTCAGTTCAACCTCATCCTCAGTACCCCAAAGTGCGAATTGTTTTAATTATATTAATAATTGAGAATTATTGAGGGGTTCATGATACCACTTGCTAAAACTGAGGCTGTCCTCCCTTAGGCTGACATCAAAATCTTCCACAATGTGTCTCTTCCTATCTCATCGAGTTATAGCCTCTTCTCTCCATTGTCATCTCATTCCCTATACAACTATACACCTGCCCTGTGCCTTGCTTAAACTCTTCCCTTAGCCCTGAGAGTCCTAGAACCCCTTCCTACATCAGCTGCCCACTGAAATTCCATCTTTTCATCAAGTTCTGATGAGTCCAGGCTTGTCTTGTAAGGCTCCTCACCATGACTGCCCTCCCCAAGCTCTCTCTCCTTTGCAAGCCAATAATATTTTACTGTTGATCCAACCTTTTTGGTATCTTATATCTTGTGTCCTAATCATATTTATTTTTTTAGAGATAAAGAGTCTTGCTTTGTTACTCAGGTTGGCATTCAGTGGCATGATCATAGTTCACTATAACCTTGAATTCCTGGGCTCAAGCAAGTCTTCTGTCTCAGCCTCCCAAGGAGCTAGGACTAAAGGCATGCACCACCATATCCAGCTAATTTTTTGTAGAGATGGGGTCTCACTATGTTGCCCAGGCTGGTCTTGAACACCTGGATCCAAGTGATTCTCCTGTCTTGGTCACCCAAAGTGCTGGGATTATAGGCATGAGCCATTGCACTTGGCCACTATTTCTTATGTTAATTAGATCATGAGCCTGGAGAGCTGGCCCCAAGCTTGTTTAGGCATTTTTTATACTTCTGTGTACAAGTTAATTGCTTTCACAGCAAGTGGCTGCCTGATAAATTTTTGTGAATAAGGATGACAACATGGAGTGGGAAACAATGGCTACAAGAATCAGCAAGCATCCAGGCAAGCCCTTTAGCCCCAAACTGAAGTTCAAGAGCATTCAGGGAAGGGAGGAGAGGCTATGACAGAATCTAAGAGTTCCTCACACACTGTAGTATGATAAATATAGAGTGATTCAAAAAGAATCAAACACTTTCAAAAGTCTCTTATTCATTAAGTAATATATGAAAATGTAATAAAAATTCCCTTGTAATGAAACTATTATATCACAACTACTTCTATAATCTTACAAGTGCTTCATATGTACTCCTTGCATCATGATTCACCCCAGATCTGGTATAATTTGTTATTATCAATGGTGGGTGTGGCAGCTAGGATGCATAACTCCATAGCCTTCAGAGCTGCCAGAAAGAGATGGTACAAAACCTAGGTTCTTAAAGTAAAACATACATACTGGAATGCATTTTCAAAAGTATTCATTCAAGTCTTTTGTATTACCCTACATTTGTTGTAGGTATACTAAGAAAAGGAGGTGCTCCCCTCCTCTTTGAGCTGACATCTCACTCTAAAGGGGTGAAATGTGATGAGAGGAAAGTTACTATTTTTAGTGAGAGAGAGAATGTGTGTATTCATTTATATCCCATAGAACCTGCAATATATCCAGGATTCACAGTAATTTGTACTTCAAAGAACCTGTAACAGTATCAACAAACCTCATTTTTTCAAGAGTGGAATATGAATTTCAGATTACTGACTATGTGAGAACTACACAGATAGCTCTTAAAATGATCTATTATGTATAGATAACATTCTTCTATTTTAATTCCAAGCTGAAAGTAAAATATAGTGGTTCCTTTTACAGTAGCCACTCTTTCTAGACCTCTAGTTCCAGGATGAAGAGTAGACAACGAACCCAAAGGTTTTGGTTGTATTTTAGGGCATCTACTTTTTGGTAAGAACTTCCATTCCTTAAAGATACAGGCAGCTGAGGCTCATATCCAGAAAGATCTGGATATAAGGAAACTCTAGAGAAAGTCCAGAGAGTTTCTCCAAATTTTGTTAGGCTTCTTCTACCAGCATCCTACAAACTCATGAGCAAAGCTTCTAGGTATGGGGCTTAAAGGATTTTCAGTGAGTTTTCTATAGACTTAGGAAATGGATTAAGAAAACAGAAGCAGCCTCTGGAATGAAAGACTTAGTCCAGCGCTCTCCCCAGCCACTTGAGACACTTTTCTCTCTGCACTGGTCAGGCAGTTATGGCTGTAATTCTCTTTGTAAGGCTTAAGAGTTCATTTATCAACTGGAGATATTGTATATACACCCTATATTATATCTTTAATAATGTAAAGCCCTGTCGCTGGCTGTTTTCATCATAGTAATTTGAGTCTAAATCCTTGTTGAATCTTAGTGGTAGATATAGAATTGTTCAATGTACTCTCAACTTTATGTTGAAATTTTTCATAATAAAAGTTGGCCTCTACAAATAAACATGAATATTAACATCTTGACAGTGAACTTACAGTGAACTTAGTATAGTTGAGAGCAATGCTAGGATTCATGGCTATCTCAAAATAGGCTGCAGTAGTCATTCTCTTATTCCGATCTGCTGCCACCCCCAGTGAGGTTCTTATTCATACCCTATTCATCTTTCAAAAGAAAGGACTCATGAGAACCTCAGGTTCAGACTCAAATTTAGTTGACAAGACAGACAGCATTGTATGACTCACAGAGCATGTGTATATCCAAATACCTATAAGTTATAGTGTGTTATATATTGAAGATACCTAATTTTATACCAAATTTTACATTTGTTCATATTTAAAAAGTACCTTACTATGAATAATTTAAGTCAACTTTGGATATTCATGAATTTTTTTTTTCTTTTAAAAGAACCTGTCCATACGTTACTTAAGCATGAAAAACAAAAATACATGTTAGTTTAAGATTTAAGAAGCAGGCTGGACGCAGTAGCTCATGCCTGTAATCCTTGCACTCTGGGAGGCCGAGGCAGGAGGATGGTTTGAGGTCAGGAGTTTGAGACCAGCCTGAGCAAGAGCGAGACCCCATCTCTACTAAAAATAGAAAAATAACCCAGGTGCAGTGGCTCGTGCCTATAGTCCCAGCTACTCAGGAGGCTGAGGCAGGAGGATTGCTTGAGCCCAGGAGTTTGAGGTTGCAGTGAGCTATGATGACGCCATGGCACTCTAGCCCCAGCAACAGAGGGAGACTCTGTCTCAAAAAAAAAAAAAAAAAAAGATTTAAGAGGCAATATTCTAAAAGGCCACATGATGGCGATGTGACCCCAATAAAGTAAACATCTTTACTCCCCACCTCCCACCTCTCCTCACTGACTCTGTATCCATTTGCCCTTTCCTAATAAATAGTATCAATGAATAGATTTGATAGCTATCATAAATGTTGATATTATTAGCTTTGAATCTTTAGAGTCTCATTACATTAGTTATCCTTTGCAGCTTTGTATCATCTACACATTTGTTAGGCATATGATTAACATTTTCATCCAATTTATTAATAAATATGCAGAACAAGAATGGGCACAGTGAAGTCCTGGGGAATGCTACTAAAGCTCTTCCTCCTGGTTTGACAGAGATCCACTAAATATTCTGTGGGCAAATATCCCACCATAGATTACAATGTTAGCCTGTATTGAAAGAATAAAAACTGTGGGTCAATTGGCAAAACTGCAACAGGGATGGTAGATTAGATAGAAGTATTGTGTCCATGCTAAATTTATTTGAGTTGCTATCTGTGCTATAGTTGTGGATGAGAGTATCCTCATTCTTAGAAAATACACATTGAAGTACATAGGTTTAGAGGGCTGTGGATATGTGCAACTCACCCTCAAATGGTTCAGAAAAAATACAAAGTGTGTATGGTTGTGGGTGGGGGTTGAAAGAGAAAAACAGGGTGCAAAATATGAACAATGGTTGCATTTTAGTAAAGGGCCTATGGGTGTCATATGTACCACTCTCATTCTTGTAACTTTTCTGTTAATTGATTTTTTCAGACAAAATAATTTTAAAAAATCAGATGTTTAAAATTAAGAGAAAGAAATGCCTATTAAAACTGCCTTTTGGCTATTTGGTTTGATCTAGTTTGTTCAACTTTTTTTTTTTTAGACAGGGTCCCGCTCTGTTGCCCAGGCTGGAGTGCAGTGGTGTCATCATGGTTCACTGCAGCCTCCAATTCCTGGGCTCAAGTGACCCACCTGCTTCAGCCTTCCAAGTTGGTAGGACTACAGGCATGCACCACCACGCCTGGCTAATTTTTTAAAATTTTTTATAGAGACAAGGTCTTGCTATTGCCCAGCTGGTCTTGAACTCATGGGCTCAAGTCATCCTCCCACCTCAGCCTCTCAAAGTGCTAGGATTACAAGTATGAGGCACCAGGTCCAGCCTTTGGTTTGATACAGTTTGTACTAAAATAATTCTTAAATACTAAAAGCACTGACATTTGACAATGTTTATAGCGTTAACTCCACATAATTATTTCAAAATGTCAGACAGGTCTACATGGTAGCTGAGGAATGGTATAGCTAGGTCTTAAGGAAGATACACATAGGTTTTTAGGGCTTATTTTAACATAACGAATACTGATTCTTAAAATAGGTAGGCAAGCTTCTGCAGGAAGTTTTGTGGGAACTTTAGGGTGTGATGGAAACTGAACTGCTGAGCTCTCAAAAGCCAAATAACATGCCAGTGTAGGGACTACGACGAGTGAGATGTCTCTTTCCCTGCTCCCTAAGTCCTCCAACTACAATTTTCTTCCTGGTCTCAAAGATTTGCTGAGATTCCAAAGGGAAAACCAGAGCTAGTAAAATCTGAGAAACTTCACAAGATTCCATCCAGTCATTCTTTCAAATGTTTTAGACACTGAGGATAGAGCAGTGAACGAAACACACAAAAGTCCTTCCCTCATATAATTTGCATTCTAATGAAAGAATCAGACAAACAAGAGAAGTAAAATAGATTCTAAGTTTAACAGTAATATGTGATGAGGGGCCAAAAAAGAGGAATAGGAATCGTCTGCATGCTCTAATTTTAGACAAGGTGGCTAGGGAGTCCCCTGTCCTGGCCTCCTACCCCAAGAAAGTGACATTTAAGTAAAGATCTGAATGAGGTACAGAATGAGTCATGAAGATACCTGGGGAAGAATGTCCCAGGCAGAGGGAACAGAAAGAGAAAAGGTGGTATGTTCAAGGAGCAGCTGTAAAGCCAGCGTGGTAGAAGCAGAGTAAGTACGGTGGGGACACAGGAGGTAGGGGATTCATAGATATGTGCATCTAATGGGTAGCTACTGATATACACAGAATGATAAAGTTCAGTGTAATATACAACAAAGAACATATTTTAAATTATGTTTTCTTTATATTTCAGTTACCTCCAGGTAAATCACTTTGATAAGGGTACTTAGCACCCTGCTATACACTCAAGAGATTTAAATTCTTCTTTTGAAGATCAAATAGACTGCAAGGGATACTTGCTAGATTAAATAAAACAGGAATCTCAGAGCATGCTTAGATCAGGAAAGACATGCCAGTAATATTTCTGGAATCAAAATTCCAACCTACTAACCTAATACTTGAGTTGAGAACTTTACACTTTGTGTATTTAATATTAAAATTTAAAAAAATACACTGTAACAGCCCGTACTCTCAATTTATTCAGTTCCCAACAAAACCCACCAACCCATTTAAGACATAAGTTTGAAATAATACAGCTTTACCATATATCTAAAATACCTTCATATCAAGTTCTAGAGAAAAAAAGTACTGAGTGTACAAAGAACATGTCTCCCTTTCAAACTATGAAAGCAAATCCTAGTTCCAAGAGGATTTCAAACCAAAGAGTATATCCAGTGTGAATAAAGAAAAAGAAAAAACACTGTAAATTAAATTACATTACACTAAAATAGTAGAGCAAATTAGATTTAGGTGGAGAGGTATATTACTAAGGTATTTGGTAGCAGTGGGTGATTTCTGGGGCATTCTAGCCTAAAGAGGCCATGCTTAGAGGAAATGGCTCTTGAATGCCTGGAAGGAGACTTTGAAGACAATCATAAACCACTCAGTTCTTCTGTCGCAACAACAGATTTTTTTCAAGTCACAGCTTTTTTCAAGTCATTAATGCTGCCAATTTCCATAAAATTTAAAAATAAATGAATCAGTCCTCTTTACCCATAACTTAACAAAAAGGAAATGAACTTACATCTTTCAGCTGTATTTCTATGTCATGAATATTACTCACTGATGAGTTGAAGGAGTTTGCAGCCACAGTCTGTAAAGAACCCAATACTAGTTAATATCATATATTTCACAATAAAAGATTTTTCATTATATTTAGTTCCATAATATAGTAGTATACTTCACAGGGTCATCCCCAAATCCAGATCTAGCACAGGGCTGGTGAACCACAAAGCCAGGTGATAGTTACCAGAAGTAACCACTGTCAGAATTAATATTCTCTGGAACTTTCCTAAGCAGATTAGAAACCCTGAGAATTCAGATCTAGGCTGACTTGAGGTCCTCTGGTCCCCAGGATTGCCAGAATAGCCCTTAATGCATATAAATAGCCCAGTGGTTTTCATCAAAAGAGGACAAAAGAACTGGGCTCCTTACATGAAATCTGGGAAATATTAATTGTCAAACAGAAGATAAAATTTCTTTCTAGAATTATATTCTGTATTAGTAATAGTTACTATTAATTCATATAGATTATATGGAAATCAAAACATAATTTTTCTCCTCTTTTTTTCTTCATTTCCTCATAGAAGAAAAAAAGAGGAGAACTAGGTGGCTAGGTGCCCAGGCTGGCCAAGAAACTCAGAAAAAGCTGTATGTCAGTCTCTCAACAGCTATAAGGAAAGAGACTTGTGAGAATACAGGCAAGGAAGGTCAAAAGAATTTTTTTTCTCTCCAAAGATGTTCTATTCACTCACCCTAAATATGTACCCCCTTCTTTCTCCCAGTTTAGTGCTCTAGGGGGAAACTATGTCAGAGATGGTTCACTAAACCCGTTTCCTTTTTTCCCTGGGCACACTGTAGACTATGATTCCCAGCCTTCCCTGTGGTTAGTGGGTCCTTGTGACTAAATTCAATCCAATGGAATGTGTGCAGATGTGAAATATGCCAACACCAGGCTTGGCCCCAGAACCCTTCTAGGCAATTCTCCACATGCTCTCTCTATCTCACAGATGTATACAGAGGATCTGGGAGGACTCCACCCTACAGGATGATGGAGCCACTAGAAGGAAAGAACCTGGACTTGAACAATTCTGGAGCAAAGCCACCTCCACTCCAACCTACACTAGACTGTGGCATGAAGGAAAAATAACCATTTGTTGTGTAAGACACTGAGATTTGGAGGTTGCTTATTATAGCAATAGACATGATTACGAATACAGAGATCAATACTGGATAGCCCACAAAATGGTAAGAATACATTTTTAAATATTATAATTCTTACCAAGATTTGTATTTTATGTTCAAAAGTGAAGAAACTAATTCTTGAACTTCAAAAAAGATTTTAGTCAGCCACTTTGAATCTGACTGTAAAGTTTCATGAGTTTCAGCTCTGTGGAAATTCTCTAGAAAAACTTAACCTCTTCGAACTCATCAATAGAAACAGTCAGTTGCCTGTCTTTGAAAGTACACATAAATGTATATATAGGTCTGATCCCTGTATCTCCTCGAAGGAGATAAAAGCACACTTGATATTATAATCGTATAACTCAAATATGAAAAATAACAAAAAAGCGAAGCCTACTATTTTCATGATGCAAACTATAGAAATAAGAGCCCAACAAAATCTTATTAGCTATCACAGATACACAACGTACTCTGACTGAATAGTCCACTGGGCAAAACAATGGTGTGGGGATCTTTGCCTATGGAAAAGAGGTTGGGCTATAAAAAAAGTGGCTGTTAATATACTATACTGTCTCATCATTTGGCAAGCATGTCTTGATAAACTCATTCTTCATAAGAATTACATATTGTATCAAAAAGAAAAAAAAATCTGGATTTAAAGAAATTATTTGCACCTGTGATAAATGAAGAGAGCTGGCTTTGCTTTCAAGTTCAGCAAGTCTTGCTGTCGCAGCAGACAACTGTTTTTTCAACACTTCTGTCTCTTCAGATAAGGATTTCAACAATTGTTCCCTCCTTTCACCTTCCTTTGCTTTTTCTTCCAACTGTTCAAGCAATGCAGTAGTGCTGTATCTGGCCTTCAGCTGGTCTCTGAGTCGCTGTATTTCTTTGTCCTTCTCTGTGAGGTGAAAAGCATTCTTCTCGCTCTCTGCTTCGAGGACTCGAATTTTCTAGATATAAACTAAGAAGACTCTTAGAACAAAGCCAGGTCAAACAACCAGCTAAACAAGATACTTCCACAAGCATTTATGAAGCATTTCTCTTACATCAAGGCAGTATTATGCTAGATACCAGGGCCAAAAAAGAAGAGGAAGCCAAGGTTCTATGTTCAGATAGCTCACAGAGAAGTCAGCCAATACTTTCACGCAATGTGGTAAATGCTGTAGTTAAGAGACATAAAAAATGAATGACACAGATAGAGAGAGAAACCACTTCTATCAAGGGTGGTGAGAAAAAGCTAAAGATCAAAATGGCACTGTTACATTTAATCTGTGTTTGCCTGAATACATTTGGGACACTGTGTTCAATTCTGGGTGCATAATTCAGGAGGAATATAGACAAACTACAAAGTGTTCAGGATGATGAGAAGCTAGAAAAAGTGAAGAATACGAGGTTGGTCCACAGAAAAGTTGAGCAGAAGCAAGATTTCCTCAAATATCTGATAAACTGCCAATTTGGATAAAAAGTAGCCTTGTTCTGTGTAACTCTAATGGGCACAATTAGAATAAATGAATAGAAGTTACGGGAAGTTTAGTTTCAACTGATTATAAAAGAACAAAGTACCCAGTGCTTGTCAAAAGTGAAATGAACTGGAAAGCTATCTCTCTGAAGCAATAAGATTCCTCTCCAGATTGCAAAATAACCTTCATGTCTGTCAATTGGTGATGGTTCATCTCTCAATGCTTGAGTAAGTATTTACCTCAATTTGCATTGTTAAAAACAAATCAGTTTTACGATATGCCTATATATAGAATTTAAAGAAATCAAATGATATACTCTTTGATCATTTATTTTCTAAATATAAATAAAAGCACTTTTGCAAAATAAATTAAAACCAAATTTGTGATTAAATCTTTAAACCCCTCTAGCTCTAATAAGTTCCTAACTTCCTTACCATCTATGCCATAACAAGTTGTAAACTAGGGAATCTAAAGTATAGTTGAACAGATTGCAAAATGCCAACACCTGTAATAATTTTACCTCAAAAAGTCTGAAAACAAAGATTACTTGGAAAATAGTCAATATGCATGATAAAATGGGTTTTAAACATTCACAAGGAAATCTGATCAACTATTAACATTCTGAAATGGATTTGATTTTTTACATCTAGTGAACTAACAGAAAAACTAGATTATATAATTTCTAGTAAATATTTTCTCTTCTCCTACAGTAAAAAAGAGTTATAAGAATAGCACAGTATCCTTAAAGTACACATCAATGAATAATATAGTATTCTAAAACAGCACGGAAACAGAACGCTTCTAAGTTATGCTGTCAATTAAAGAAACAGTGAAAACAGCAAACCAGCATGTTTTACAATCTTAAATATAGCATGACAAAAATTAAATAAGAATATTAATGTAATTAAGTTAAATTACCAAATAGTTATAGGAGGAATGATGGATTAGGTTCTTATTTTGTTTTAAGTAATTGAAAACCAGACCACACTTCCATGTTGAAGGTGCATATTAATCAAGATGTCTTTATTTCTAAAACAAGCTTAGTAACCTCAAAACACATACTCAACTACATTTAAAAAGTGAGAGAAGTTAGTAATAACTAAAGTATGTCTAAGAATTTGCAAAATCAAAGTAGGAATTTAAGATTCTGAACCCAAGGTCCACTTTCCAAAACTGATGAACTGAGTGGGACAGGAATAGTGGCAAGAATAAGAAGGTAGCATCAGGAAAAATCACAATATGCATCATCTTCTAAGAAATCTACTACAATTTAAAGGGTTATAAGACCACTTACCTCCAAAAGTCTTTGTCTCTCTTTATCAGTCAGCTTTCCTTTTCCGCTCGTGATTTCATCTACTGATGTTTTTAAGGCTGCAATTTCTCCCTTGAATCTCTGTAATGCAGTTTCGGATTTGGAGTTACTAGGCTTTGATACCCACTTACTTTTAATTAAATCTTTGGTACTTCTGGTAGACATCTCTGAAATGGTCTGGAAAAATAAAAATCAATTGTATTTTATAAGTCTGAGTTTAAAAATTTAAATCTCAGGTGTTGAAACAGGTCTAATAACTTATCTGCTCTAGATAGAAACGATCCAAACCAATGGGGTATGGAGAACGACTGAGGAAGGCTTCTGAGGTGCTGTAACAATTTTTTAAAAAATACCAGTGGTAGACAAATGGGAGTTCTCACCTGCTAAAAATATGACAACTTGTACCCTTACGTTTTGTGCAGTGTTCTGTATGTGTGTTATACTTCAGTAGAAAAGTTTTATTTACAAAACAATGGAGGGGTCACCAACCATTGAAAGAAGGCTGAAAGAAGTAGGTCATAATCAAGGACACATTTTACCCAAGAATAAAAACTGGTGGTAAATAATATAATTCTGAGTATATAGGCACTGAAATGTCACTACTCAGCATAATGGTATGTCCTCTGTTTTAGAAGATATGCCTAGTTCAGATCTCTATTAATAGTCATTTGAGAGAGTACAGTGGGAAAAAATGAGGGAAATTCAAGAAGAGACATTAATAGGAAAAGACGCACAATATTCAGGGGATTCAGGAATGAAAGGAATTAAGAATGAGGCCCCAGCCGGGAGTGGTGGCTCACGCCTGTAATCCTAGCACTCTGGGAGGCCGAGGTGGGAGGATCTTTTGAGCTCAGGAGTTCAAGACCAGCCTGAGCAAGACCGAGAGCCCGTTTCTACTAAAAAAAATATAGAAAGAAATTAGCCGGACAACTAAAAATATATATAGAAAAATTTAGCCGGGCATGGTGGCGCATGCCTGTAGTCTCAGCTACTCAAGAGGCTGAGGCAGAAGGATCGCTTGAGCCCAGGAGTTTGAGGTTGCTGGTGAGCTAGGTTGATGCTATGGCACTCTACCCTGGGCAACAGAGTGAGACTCTGCCTCAAAAAAAAAAAAAAAAAAAAAAGAATAAAGCACCAAAAGGAGAAGGTTGGTATCTGCTAACAGTACTAGATGACGGTTTAGAAGCAAGTACATAATACAAACTTTAGGAGGAAAATATATAGTGAAACATACTATGCATATAAATAGTATATAAAAGTAGCTCTTAATTAGGAAAGTTAAAAAACATTTTTGCACCTCATGCATCCTGAGATAAAATAATGGCAGTGTGATTAAAGAATGTAAGAGGACTATGAGGCCATTAATGCATTAAAATTACTACAGAGCCTACTATTTACGAAGCACCCTAATAGATGCTGGGTATAAACTGGTTCAAAAAAAAGAAAAAGCCATGTTCCCTGACGTCATGGAGCTTTCAGTGTAGTAAGGAAACAAACATGGATTCATGAATTCTCAAACTGTTACAAATACTATACAGGGAATGAACAGAGTACAGTGATAAATGATATCAGCAAAAATAGGGGGGATTGACTTAGATAGGGTGGTGGGGAAATGACTTTTAAGGTCATCCCATATGAAATCAGAACATCTAAAATCCTTTTTATTTTTTGAGACTTCACTCTGTTGCCCTGAGTAGAGTGAGACTTCACTCCGTTGCCTGGCCTGAAAATACTTGAACTAGTGTAGACTGAGTAGAATAAACCATTTATCAAAAGGCTAATCCTGGATTTTTGCCATTATAAGGTAAAAGACTAAGGTAGCTGGTCAATCAGTTGAGGCAAATGCAAGGAAGGGTGTGGTGTCTCAGTAACCTACTGCCACGGGAAGTTCTTTCCTATGTGCTTCTGTTAACAGCACATTGTTGACTTGATACCCTGAGTTGATACCACAGAAAATTACTTTTCTACCAAGTCATTGAGACACAGAATGATGGAAATGTAGATCAGCAGAACTTGGAAGAACCCTCAGAAATTTGCTTCCTAACCTTTGGACTGAAACTCCTGCAGTGAATGACTACTGCTTCTAGCCTCTAGCCTCTAGCCTAGGCTGCTCTGCTCTCCCCACCTACTCCAACCAACCTCCTTTCCCTGTATTTTCCAGTCCAGTCATCCACACGGTTCCACTATTTAAACCTTCCCTGACCTGGTCACATCTTCTTCAAGATGCCTTCCCTCTGTGAACTCTAGTAAATGATACAGCTCCCCACCCCCATCCCAGGCACAATCTGGTACCCAATTATACCCACACCTAACCTTTGATTTCTTTCAATCGTTCAATAATTGTTTCAGGGGTCGCACTTTGAAAACTTTTTGCCATCCACAGAGCCTAATAACAGCAAGTGCTCAGAAATTATCGGTTGATTGGTTGAAGTGACCTTAGGCATGCGGGACAAGAGGTGACCAAACAAGCATTTCCATCCAATAAACTGCACAAGGCATCTTATGGGCCGTGTTTTCTACAAGAGGAGGCACATGTTTAAAAATCCTCACATAAGATCTCACTTGGGGAGACAGACAGGAAAAGAAAAACTGCAAAAAGAGGCACTAGTTTTCTCACCTCTAAAATAAAGATGTTTGTAAAACAGACATGAAAGCGCCTGCTAATCGAAGAAAGCCATACTAACGAAAGATCTTAGCCAAGTCACTGGGCCTCTCTGCCCCTATCTGTAAGGAGATGATAATACCCACCTCGGAGTCCAAAAGAGGGATCAAAAAGATGACGGTCGTGAGGCGCCCAGCCCGGTACCAGGAACGAAGTGGGCGCCAGGGAAAGGGGACATCTATCGGGGCGGGCAGAGATTGAATCCAGCGGACTCGATCTGCCCACCGACCCCGCCGCCCTCGCAGTCCGGCCGGCCCCGGGGCTGTGGGCCCTGGCAGCCCCTCACCACCTCCGCGGTCGCCTCCCTCAGGCCAGCCAGCAGCAGAGGTGGGCGAAACCCCTCGCTCGCGTCCGCTCCGTCACACACTCAGTCGCGGACGCCGCTTCCGGGAGTTTGAATCCCGCGGCTGCAGGGCGGGGCACGTCACTGCCGGCGGGGGCGTGGCCTGCCGGAAGAGGGGCCGGGCTCGCGGCTCCCCGATTGGCTACTGCCTTGAGGGGCGGGGCCGCGGCGGAGGGGCGGGGAGAGGGCCGCTGGGCGGGGCAGACCACGGGAACGCCTCCTCCCGTTCCACCACCCAGTTTCGGTCTTGGGTTTCTCTTAGTAAGAGGTTCGTTTTGTGTCTATCCGTCTTGGGGATGAAGCAAATTGCTATTCTTTATGGGATAAACCCAGTTAGTACTCATTCTGTGTCCTTGAGCTTAACGCACCCCTCTATCAATTTCTGCCTGTATAAAATGGGGCCCCTCCTGCCCTTTGAGAACTGGATTTTACAAGGGGCGCAGCCTCCCTGTCTTCCCCTTAGCCCGAGACTTAATCCTGCCAAAAATCAGGGTGGAGCAATGAGGAGAGTAATCTGAGAGCTGATGGGCACGCCGAGCTTGAACGCTGAGACTGTGAACACTAGAGGAGGCAGGCTTCAGCTGCTCTCTGGCCTGATACCTACCTGTGTGTGGGCCAAGTCTAGGTCTTGATTAGCTGCCTTGAGAACTTTCTCTATTGCTAAAAGAAGTCGGGGAAGTGCTTGGCAGGGCCTATCTTCCTCTCTTAGACCAAGCATAAACTCACCAGGGATTTAAAACAGTAGCTACACAGTAGCAAAACATACTAGGAAGGCAATGTTGTACAAAGGTGAAACTAAGACTTTCTGAGTTTAATTCCTGACTGCCTCTGACTAGACGTGAGTCCTTGAATAAGTTTATTTAACCTCGCTGAGCTTCGGTGTCCTGATTTGTAAAATGATGCAAATAATATATCTACCTCATAGTGTGGTTATAAGCATTAAATGAGGGAATCCAAGTAAAGTGCTTAGTGTTGAGTAAATGCTCAATTGATGTTAGCCATTATTAAACAAAAAGCAACAAACTCACTCACATGTTACTGAATAGAATGTATGAGAAACTATGTAGGGAATTTTAAAGAATCAAAAAAACAAAGACAAAAACAAAA
>CM052446.1:34996387-35028227 GCA_028533085.1 Varecia variegata | reverse complement strand
AAAAAAAAATCAAAATGTTGTAGTAAGCACATCATAGTATACTTCATGGCTGAGTTGTGAATGGTGTTTATATAGTCAAAATCATGTAAGCATCTGATCCACACAAATTTACAAATATCTATATTGAGGGAACGAAATACAGGAAGTGTGCGCGTATGTGGATGCTTTGAGGAGGGGTGAAAGAAAGTTAAGTCCTCATTTCCTTGTTAGGAAACAAATAGATGACATCTGAAACTGGGAAATGAAAAGAAATGAAAGTACATTATTTGGAGATATGGAGATAAATACTAAAATAATTAGATGAAAGAGTTGGAAGTGGGGACCTCTGGGAATGGAAAATGGTGGTGGTGAGAAGAGGTGGACCACTAACTTTGTAACAAGCCCGGTAGAGTTTCTTGATTCTTTAAAATAAATACAGGTATGACTTTTATAAAGGAACAACCAAACAGAAGAAATAATTTCAAACTCACAAATTCTTCCGAAGAATAGAAAAAAAGAGCAGCATGCCCCAACTCACTTTATGATGCTAGCATAACTTCATACCAAAGCTGACTAGAATGAAATGAGGAAGGGAAATTGCAAATCAGTGTTATTCATAAACATAGATGCAAAAGTCATAAATAATATATAAAGATATTAGCAATCCAAATTTTAGCAATATGAAAGTACAAGATACGACAACCAAGTTGAGTTTATCTCATGAATGCCAGGTTAGTTTAACATTAGAAAATAAATGTAATTCACCACATTAAACATAAAAATCTTATGATCATCTCAATAAAGTAAGCCATCTGATAAAATGCAACTTCATTTATTATAAGAAGTCTTAAAGCCAGGCATGGTGGCACTCACCTGTAGTCCCAGCTACTCAGGAGGCTAAGGTGGGAGGATCACCTGGACCCAGGAGTTTGAGGCTGTAGTGCACTATACTTGAGCCTGTGAATAGCCACTATACTACAGACTGGGCAATATAGCAAGATCCCATCTCTAAAAAAACAAAAAAAAAGTCTTAGCAAGCTAGGAATAAAAAGAAGTCCTTTAATCTTAAAAAAAGGCTAATTATGAGAAACCTACAGCAAACATCATACTTAATAGTGAAGTATGGAAATCTTTGCCTTTGAAAAAGATAAGGATGTCTGTTGTTACCACCCCTAGTCAATATTATAATGAGAGGTCTAATCAACATAGTAATAAAAAGGAAAATAAAGTAAGCACAAGGATTGGAAAGGAAGAAACACACCAGGTGTTATTTGCAGATTATATAATTGCAATGGTAGAAAATCCATGAGAATTTACTGCTGATTACACTCTCACCAGCAGTGTTTGAGACTTCCTGTGGTTCCACATTCTCATCACACTTAGCAATGTCAGATTTTTGCATATTTGCCTATCTGGAGAGTATATAATAGTATCTCATTGGAGTTTTAATTTGCATTTTTCTAATTACCAATGAGGTTGAGTACCTTTTCATATTTACATTTCCTAATTTGTGAAGTACCTATTGAAATCTTTTACCTATTTTTCTCTCAAGTTCTCTGTGTTTTTCTTACTAATTTCCTGGAGCTGTTTATGTACTCTGAATACTAGTCCTTTGTAGGTTGTGATTTTCATTGAATTTATCAATATTTCCTTTATGATTAGTACATTTTTTCATGTTAAGGAATCCTTTTCTATCCTGAGGTCATATAGATATTCTTGTGTGTAGTCTTCTAGAAACACATTATTATTTTTTTTTTTAGAAATGAGGTCTTGCTATGTTGCCCAGGCCGAATTTGAACTCCTGGCCTCAAGCCATCTCCTGCTTTAGCCTCTCAAGTAGCTGGGACTAAAGGCATGTGTAACTGTGCCTAGCTAGAAACATGTTGTCTTATCTTGCTTATTTAGATTTATACCTTACCTGTAATTTATTATGTATTGTGTAAGTTTGGAGGTCATTTGTCATTTTTTTCCCTCATGAATAGGTAAAATGCAAATTAAAACTCCAATGAGATACTGTTATATACTCATGAGATTATATAATAATTATATACATAATAATGGGCAAATATGTAAACAAAATCTAACATTGCTAAGTATGACAAGAATTTATAGCAACAGGGAATCTCATACATTGCTGGTGACAATACCACTGTGGAATACAATTTGGAGTTACCTAGTAAAGGTGAAGAAATGCATACTTTTGGATCCAGCAGTTCCACCCATAGGTTGGATTCTAAATAGACTCATGCACGTTTGTACCAGAAAACATGAAGAAGAATGTTCAGAGTAGCACTGTTTATAGTAGCCCCAAACCCTGAACTATCCAAATGTCTATCAACAGTAGAATGGATTAATAGAACGTGGTACTCTCATATAATGAAATGCCATATAGCAATAAGAGTGAATGAAGTAGAGCTACATGGATGAATTTCACAAGATAATGCTGAAAAGAAGAAGCCAAACACAAAAGAATCCATACTGTATGAGTCCATTTCTATAAAGGTCATCATATAGCAAAGAATTTATACTGTATGAATATATGTATGTGTGTATATATACATATATATAAATATATGAGTATGTGATGTTTATAACAGACAAAAGAATTTATCTGACCATTAAAAGGTCATAACTGGCTAGTCATGGTGGCTCACACCTGCAATCCCAGCACTTTGGGAGGCTGAGGCAGGAGGACTCCTTGAAGCCAGGAGTTCAAGACCAGCCTGGGCAACACAGTGAGATTCCATCTCCACAAAAAATTTAAAAAGCAGCCAGGCATGGTGACATGCACCTGTAGTCCTAGCTACTTGGTAATCTGAGGCAGGGGGATTGCTTGAACCCAGGAGTTTGAGGTTACAGTGAGTGATGTCATCATAACTCACTGTACACCAGCCTGGGCAACAGAGCGAGACATTGTCTCTAAAAATAAATAAATAAATTAATTAATTAATTAATGTCATAACCAAGCAAACCTAAACTATTTTTTTTCTTTTGGTAAAAAAATCTATAAAGAAAAGCAAGGAGATTGTTACCATAAAATTCAGGATAGTGGTTACTTCTGAGAGGAAGGTAGTGGATATGATACAGGGGACATCCCAGGGGGCTTCTGGCGTGCTCGTGATGCTCTCAGTCTTGATGCAGATATTTGCTAAACTTCCACATTTATGTTGTATGCATTTTTCTGTAAATATATTTCACAGTAAAAAGGAAAAATAAAAAGCAGCCAAATAAAGGTAATGTCTATATCCCACTAAAACTCTGCGTCCACTAAATACAATAACGTGTATAGCATTGAATACTAAGTTCTTTACTTTATGTAAGACTTGAGGAAACTCACTGAGACATTCTTGTGGCTTAAACTATCCTTTTTCAATGCACTTGAAGTATTGGTTTACAGATGGGTCTTCTTGGTTGTATGTTCTGAAGCAAAAAGAAACCCTTTCTTTCTTCACCCTAAATTTTAGCCTTTTCTTCTGAAACACGAGGAGATCGTGATTTTAAGCCAACTTGCATTAACACAATGCTAGGAAATCACCAGTAAGCACGAACTTCTGGTGTATATGTGAGTAAATTACTGTGTGCTTTGTGCCGGGCCCCATAAAGACCTTTAATTTATCACAGCTTTATCTCCATTTTACAGATGAGGAAACTGAGGGAGAGAGGAGTTAAGAAAGTTGCCAAGGTGATGTAGCTCAAAGTGGTGAAGCAAGGACTCACACTCACGTCTGGCTAAGCCCAGGTCGCCTCTTGTGATCTTAACCACCAGGCTTCACTGCCTAATGCATTCTCGGGGCATGGGCAGCGGTAAGTCCAGAAACAGTGGCAAGGCACTTCTCCATTTTCACCGAAGACTGTTGCAAACTTTTCGATAGTTAAGGAAAACTTAGGAGCCCAGCTCTCACCTCTGAAGAATTTTTAAAGAAATTCTACGGGATCAGCCCTCAATACGCCAATTATGTAAATTCCTATTTCCGTGCCCACATTGGGTTAACTTGAAATAAACTCAGTTATACCCTTGTCATACACTAGGGGGCGCCTTTGAACTGATTTTCAGAAGTTGAATACAGGGATTGCTCGGTGGACGCGTTCAACAGCGTGAGTACAAATGGCAAAACTAAAATGGGAAAAAAAACGACGAAAGTTTTAAAACTCCATGAAACTCAGAAAGGAATGAAGGAGGGGGCAGAGAATTAATCCGGTTTCACGAATTATTTCTAAAAGGCAGCAACATTTTAGTAGTTTCCTCACCTGCCCACGTGTCTTAGTTCCAAATTCATTTTAGTTTCATTTGTTGCACAAACTTAATTTTTAGCTGAGGTTCATGTCCTTTTCACTTCCACATTTCCCAAATTCGTAAGTCGGTGCCTGTGGCACTGCCTAGACTCCTGGAGTCGGGGTGTCAGTTTACACGCAGCCTTCAGTAAATAATCCGTCAGAGTTCCACCCATTTTTGCCTTTTCTCCCTTCCCTCTTCCCTGGGAGGAATCCTCCCTTCGCTGGGAGAGGAATTCCCTCCGAGGGCGGTGCGGCCCGGAGCTGCAGCTTAAGCTCGTTTGCTGTTGCTGAAACTTGCTTTCTGCCAATTAAGAGCCATGCTGCGAGTGATCGTGGAATCTGCCAGTAACATCCCTAAAACGAAATTTGGAAAACCGGATCCTATTGTTTCTGTTATTTTTAAGGGTAAGGAAAAGTTTTCTTCTTTTTCTGAAGCCCTGGTTTGGAATGTTAGTTTCTTGGGTCAGGCTCTTTAAAAGTCTGCGTGTAGGCAGCTGATAGAGCCAGGTGTCTCCTGCTTCCCTTGTTACCTGCGCAGGTCAGATTTCTGCGGAAAGCAATGAATTTTCCCCGGGGCTTGGGACGCATTGAATGACTTGATATTTGAGTTCTAATAATGTGATTTCTGTAGGACCTTGGGGGAAAACATGTATCTCCTAATCTTTAAATTTCGGGTATCAGAAAGGTCTGTATCCACTCAAAGTAAGAGATTCAGTAGTCTTATGTGCCTATTTTTCTCTGCCTGTGAGAAATGGGTAAAGTAGGGAAAAAAGCAATGAAATTGTTGGAGGCACCATTACTCCATTGGACAGCCTGATGCTGCTTTTATTGTCATTGGGCTTCTGGGAGGCAGGGTGAGGTTAATATTTTGAATGAGTTTGTTTTCATGTTCTCTTGTGCCACTTTGTAATTGTTCTTCATGTCAAGGCAGTTGGTGTGTTTTTTGTATGTTCTGTAGCTTTTAAATTGCTCATAGAGGACTGAGGTCTAAACAGCAAGTCGGAATTTTGTAGATCTAGTTCTGTCTTGCTGAATGACCCTGGGCGAGCGACTTCATTTCTCTGGGATCTCAGTTTTCTTTTCTTCAAAATGGGTGAGGAGGGTTTAGACTAGATCATTGTTAAAAGGCTCATGATAATGTCAAACAGTTATTTTTCTATGGCATTTGATGGTGATGGCAGGAGAGGGGACAGGAGTGCTCCATGTGATGGCCCACTCCGTGGTAGGAGAGTTCAGTTTTGGCTGGAGTGGTGTGGCTAAATCTGAGTGTAGGGGCTGTATTCATTTTGTGTTTGTCCATGGTCGGTGATAAGATTGCCAGCTCACTTCTCAGCAGGAGGAATGGCAGAGAGGGTGGAAGCCTTGACAGGCACATGTTTCCTGACCACGCCTTGGTATATTTCTCACTTCCTCCAGGAGCCTGACTGCTTCTCCCTGCTAGTTCCTCAGTAATCTAATAACTTTCTCTTTTCTTCTGCCCATTTTTTCCTCTCTATTTCTCTTCTCAAAGCTCCCTCTCTGTGGATGAGCAAGAAAAGGAAAGAAGGAAATGAAACTCAAATCTACCAAATGGTTATTTAGGTTTTTAAAAAAGATCTGGAGGGCAAAAGTTAGATTCTTAAAGGATAATGTCATTTGAAAATCTGACTAGTGAATATCATGTGGTCATGTTAGATCAGAGTTATTAATAATTTATGTGTGCTAGGTTTTTTAATCTTTTTTTTTTCTTGAAGCAGTTACATAATAGGGACATAACATGAAGAGTTTTTATCTTCAACATTGACATGCAAAGATACATCAAAATATATTGGGATCAATCTGGTGATGTCATTATTTGAGGCAAGTCATATGGATTATAAAGGAATTGGAGTTAACACCATATTGAAATCTGACTTGTTATTTGGAGTGTGGATGCACTGATCAAAAATTTTAAATGACTAAAATATGTCTAAGGCTATGGATGCAGATAATCAATTGGAAGTGGAAAATTTAAATTGGCAAATATAGTCCATCCAAACAATTGCATTTACTAGATTACTTAACTTCAGTTTCTTTTCTGGTCTACTTCGGTTATACAAACTGAGTGGCTAAGTCATTCATTCATTCATTCATGCATCCAACCAGCAATTTGATGGAAGAAGGAACACAACACAGAATAGGACCATCTGCGCTCTAGCTGATGTGAACACAATATCTGATGACCTTGGCTAACTCAGATTTAACCACCTGGGTCTCAAATTTCTCAGCTATGGATGATGGAAACTGGTCTCCTTTAGGTTCCTTCTGGCTTTAAGATTCTATAATTTTCTAGTTCCAGGTACTGAATGTCTGCTCTCAGCAAGATGTGAAATGCATTGCCTTAGGTGCTAGGGGGATAGAGTGATGAATATGGCATTTTTCTTGCTTTCAATCTATCCCAGTGATTTACAACACTGGTGATGGCAAACCTTTTCCAGGTGTGCCCACCGATTTGGAGTACTGTGTAAAACTAAGTAATATTACGTTCTGACAGGACTGAGGATACCATGATAATGTCCATCAGAGGGAACTTGGATCAAAGTCAAAGGCAGTTCCCGGTGTGGTGTCCAAAGCCCTAACAGGAAATCAAGGAGGCACGGAAGAAAATCCCTGTGTTAACGGAAATGTGTAAACAATTTGCCTCTTGGGTACCTAAAACAGCAAGGTCAAACCCTAAGCAGCTCTTCTCGAACTGTAAAATGGTAGGAAGAATGACCAAGCGAGGGATGAGTGAATGGTGATGCTGGTATGACACTGGGAGGTCCTGTTAGACAGTAGCCAAGCTGGAGTTGGGAATGTGCTGTCCTGACAACCAACTGGTTTAGAGTTGACCTCAGTCTTTTGTGTTCGAACCCCTTCTGAGGCTGACGGTCAAATGCCCCAGGAGTAGGTATCTACTAGGAGGATTTGGGGGTTACTGTAGCCCCTGTTGCATGGTTGTTGTTGATATTTAGCCCTGTTGGAGTAGATTATGAAACCCACAAAGCTTATTTGATTTTTCACATCCTTGGGGTGCACCAGGTTCCACAAGCCAGCTCTGAATCTGAAGGCCAGAGTGCCTGTGAGCTAGATGTGGCCACTCTGCCCTGAGTACCACACAGCCAGGCTGTGGAGTTGAATCTAGCCGAGATTAGATCACACAGACCTCTGAGACCTCTCTCAACTCTGAGACCTTATGATTCCCCCAAATATAGCAGGTTTACAAAAAAAAATTTAAGTAACATAATATTTTAAAATTATTATTTTTTACTAAAAACTAATGCATATAAAAATAAAACAAACTAACAATCTGGAAGGGATTTACAACTAAAAAGTGAAAATTCTCCCCACAGCCCTCTTTCTCTCTCCCATTTTTACTACCTCAGGATCACCACTCTGAACAATTAGATTTGAATACTTCTCAGCCTTTTGCTATAGACATGTAACTTGTCACAACCACTGCCTGTTAGTGACAATACTGCAATGGATGTCCTTGTAGCACGTATCTTTGTGAAGATATGAAATGCATTGTCTTAGGTGCTAGGGGGATATAATGATGCAGACGGCATTTTTCTTGCTTTCAGTCTATCCCAGGTTTACAATATTGGTGAAGGCAAAACCTTTCCATTTTTGTGTGCACATGGGTGCATGTGTGTGTGTCTTGTCCTTTCCTTTCAAAGACAGTTTTCTTGGATTTTTCCATAGATTTTTACTTTCCCTTTGACCCATCCCTTGCTTCTGTGTCAAATCTCTTGAAATGGTTGTGAGAAAATTGTTTTGCATACTTTTTAATTGTTGCGCCTTTACAATGTGGCGACGTTACATTCAAATGAAACATCCATCTCCTGGAGAACGTGGTTGTTGCCACCATAGCAGTTCTCTCTATCTAGTTCTTACGGTACGGTCTGTCCCATCAGCCAGAATTTTCTCTCATTTCTGGTCTTCTGCAAATCTTTTCCTTGTGGAATGACTGCTACTGTTCAGATGACCATGAAATAATTGTCACAGTCATGGGTATTTCTGGGGCCCCTCTCCAGTTAGCATATCAAACTTTGTGGTCTTGAGCAAACCAGTTAACTTGTATGAGAACCCACTTTTTTCTTCTGAAAAATGGGGCTGTAATGGCTTATCTGAAAGGAGGTAAGTCTGTAGAGATCACTAACGGTTGTAATGTATCCCATAGAGACTTGCCTGACTATTTTTAGCAAGAACTACTTTGCCATTTGAAATGTTGCAGTTGGGTTTTTCTTTTTTTTTTTTTTTTCAGTTGGGGACATTAACACCAAAGATATTTTTTAGAGAGTCTTTTAAGTAGGTGCAAAAGCTATGAGAATTTAGAATGGGGCAGTTTATCCATTTAAGAATGGGGCAGTGTGATGGGAGAAGGATCTCATGGTTCTCATCCACTGTGGTCAGTCAAGGCACCTGGTGAGTTGCCCACAGAACCTTGGCTCACCTGGTGGCCTCCACAGGACTCATGGAGAAGGTTCCTGCCAGTTCAGACTGACAGTCATGCCGTGTGGGTCCTCCCATAAAACTGCTGCACTGTATTCACAACACACTCAGGAAGGCAAAAGTATTTAATCTATTGAGTCATTCCCATCACTTCCGGAAGAGCAGGGCTTGGAGACTCACTGCCTAAGGACAGTGGCCCCACCCCACTGAAGCACGGGAACTCTCACAGGTACACTCCCCAAAGGCACATTCTGCGGGCTCTCAGTCATTTGTAAAGCCACAGTTGCCTTTTAAAAATTAGTTAAGGTGTCTTTTGTTTCATTTCTCCTCTCCTCCTTCACAGCTTATCTTACCTACACGCCTTCAGCCCGGGGCTGCGGGTGTTTGTCTGCTGTAGGTTTCTTTTCTGATTACTGATGAGTTTTTTCATCCCCCTAGTATGTGGCCCTGTCAAGAGGACATGGGATTTTTATGTTCTCTGTAACACCTAGCACATCATTAATGTTGAATATATGTTTTAAATGTTGAGCCTGGAAGCAAAGAGCTGGCAGGAGATTGGAGACATCTTGGTGTGATAGAGTCATTGATCCTTAGTCCTGAAGGGGACAATGGGAAGTCAGCCAGTCTCTTCTTTCAGGCAGAATTCCACTCAGTATTCTCTCAGGTGTTTCTGCAAAGAACCACTCCACACATTCCTGAATACTGAGCACAACCAGTTCCCATCACCTGCCACCCAGAGGTAAATTGGTAGCTTAGATTTTTTTCATTCTTGTTCTTGGCTAGGAAAATGTGAAGCTGCCAGGTTTTTTTTTTTTTTTTTTGTCTTGCTCTGTTGCCTGGCCTAGAGTGCAGTGGTGTCATCACAGCTCACAGCAACCTCAAACCCCTAGGCTCAAGCTATTCTCCTACCTCAGCCTCCCGAGTAGCTGGGACTACAAGTGCGTGCCATGATGCCCAGTTAACTTTTTCTAGGTTTTGTAGAGGTGGGGGTCTTGCTCTTGCTCAGGCTGGTCTTGAACTCCTGCGCTCAAGTGATCCTCCCACCTTGGCCTCCCAGAGTGCTGGGATTACAGGTGTGAGCCACCATGCCCAGCCTAAGCTGCCAGTTTTTATGTTGAAAATTCATATGTGAAACTTCCAGTGGTCTATGATGCACATACTTAGAATGCCATGATATGGCAATGGTCACCTTACCCACTGTGCAATTTCTATTGAACGGCTGTTTTGTGAACAGGTGTGTGCCTTGATAGAGTCTGAGCAAAGTTCTCACTCAGAAGTAGCTGTGGCACATCTGGCACCTTAAGCCTTATCAGCTAACTGCTTATTGGGTATCAGGCTGCAAAGGCCCTGGGCTTGGGGCCAAAGATGCCTGGATGAGAATTCCCATTGCCATCCCTTACTTCCTAATTGCTCATGAGCAAATAAAGTCTTCAGCTTCAGTGTTCTTAGTCATACCTCCTACCTTGCAGGGTCATTTGAGGAGTAAATGAATATACATGTGACATTGCACATGGGAATCCATACATTTCCTTCCCTATTTGATAACAGTTGTTTTCATGGAGTCTCACAGCATACCAACGTGTTAAGAAACAAGGCTAGAAACCTATACATAACAAGGTCTTCTAGGCCTAGGAGACCAACTAGTTACAATGTAAGAATGAGACACATACCAGAACAGACATACAAAAATTGCAATTTAAGAGTAGATGAAAGAGTGAAAAGCTTTGTGGAGAAAGTGTCATTTGACTTGGTCTTAAAGGATGCCTGGTCATTTGACAGAAATGATGGGAATAAAGAGATTCCAGGCTTCAGAACAGCACAGAAAGACCAGGAGCTGTGGGCATCTGCGGCGAGGTGAACAGAGGAATAATCTGGCCTGATCAGGGTTGTGCTTGACTCAGAAACCAGTGGGGAGCCTCCAGGCAGCAATGGGAATAACAGATTAGTACCAGTTAGGGAGACTAGTCTGAAGCTTTACTAGTTGAGGCAAATGTTTCCTAAGGCAGAAGGAGCTCATTCCAGGGCTGGAATCAGAAGGAAGAAATTAATAATGAAAGATATGAAGGAAGCAGACTGATTGGATTAAATTAATAAGAAAAGCACACTGGGCAGGCTCATTTGGCCATCGGCCCTCACAGTCTGCTGGGAAATGGGACATGACACTGCCTTCCTCCCAGCTGGCCTGGTTGCCTAGCAGGTGGGTGCAGGGCTGGACGGGGTGGCTCTGGGCCCAGAAGCTGGAAGGCAGGGGAGCCCCAGCCTACCTCTGACCTGGACATAGGGCTTTGGTCTTATTACCAGCAAGAAATTGCTCTTAATCTCAGTTTCCTCAGCTTGAAGTAGATATAAGACCTACTTTTGAAGGTTGTAAAAACCAAATAAGATGATATATTTATGGCACCTGGACTTAAAATAGATGTTTTTTTCTCACCCATTCTCTTGAAGTCTGACTCTCTGCGCATTGCAAAGTGAAAAATTAGTGGGCTAGGTTGGGGACTAAAGAAATACAAAGTTAGCAAATTAAGCAGGGACAGCTGACATAGGAACTTTAAGCTCTCCTTTTAGAAGGTGAAGCTATGAATCTGGAAAAGAGGTCTAGACTGGGTTCACATTTTGTCAAAACTAGTCAGTTTTGTGAAAATAAAATAGAACATTTTGAAAATTTTTTTTTTACTTCATTTGGCAATCATTTATAAGTGCTTACTGTGTGCTAGATCAGCGGTCCCCAACCTTTTTGGCACCAGGGACCAGTGTCATGGAAGACAATCTTTCCACAGACAGAGTGGTGGGGAGGCGGTGGAGATCTGTGGCCCAGCCCCTAACAGTAATGTCCCGCAGCCCGGGAGTTGGGGACCAGAGTGCTAGATTATTCAGAGCAGCGCTGTCCAGTAGAACTTTCTATGGAAGTGGAAATATGCAAGATCTGCCCTGTCCAGTATGGCAGCCACTAGCCACACGTGGCTACTGATTGCTGAAATGTGGCCTCTGTGACTGAGAAACTGAAATTTTAATATTGACTTTAATTACTTTGAATGTACATAACCACATGTGACTACTGACGACTGTATCGGACAGCACAGATAGCGGCAGGACAGCAGCGGTGACAGAATCCAGGCCTTCACTCAGTCCCTGTTGCCCGACGTTTCTATACAGTAGGGACATGTTCTGAGAAATGCATGGCGAGGTGATTTCATCGTTGTGCAAACATCATAGAGTGTACTCACACCAACCTAGATGGTATGTCCTGCTACACACCTAGCCTGTGTGGTGACAGCCTGTTGCTCCTAGGCTACAAGCCCGTGCAGCATGTTACTGTACTGAGTATGGTAGGCAGATGTGACACAATGGCAAGTATTTGTGTATCAAACATATCTAAACATAGAAAAGGTACAGTCAAAATATGTGTTATAATCTACGGAACCACCATTGTACACGCGGTCCGTTGTTGGCCGAAAGGTCGTTCTGCGGTGTCTGACTGTAGCTTGGTTGCCTCATCTGTAAAGCAGAGAGGATAACAGTCCCTACCTTGGAGCCTTACTGTGAGGATTAGCATGAATAAAATGAAAGCACATAGGAAGCGCTTTAAGCGTTAGTTGCTACTTAGGTCTTCTGGAGCTTTGGGCGTGGGTGGGCAGCCTGAGTAATAGTAGCTGCTCACTCTTCCACCGCCATCGACGACACTCTTACGCTGTGCCCACACCTGTGTGTCCTATCTCATTTAATCCCCATTTCATTTTTAAGAAGGAGGTGCTATTATTATCTTGCTTTTCCCCGTGAGGGAGCTGAGGCCGAGACAGGCGAGGACTTAACTGGATTCCAGATTGGCCGTGTGCGTATTCACCGGGCTCAGCATGGGTGGGGAAACAGCTGCCTGTGCCTACAGCCTCCAAGTTCAATGAACACCCCCTTCCTCTCGGAGCAGATTGAATTGTTTAGTGTGTTGAGGCCATTTGGATCCAGTCTGAAAGAGGAAGAAAGTGTACCAACAACACAAGAACTTAAAAAAAAAAAAAAAAAAGAAAAGGAAAACAAAACCTAACCCTCCTGGGGCGAGTTGGCCACAGGGTAATGAGAGCCTTTATGAATTGCTGTGACTCAGAGGCTCAGAGGTGACAGAGCTCAGCAGTGAATCAGTTCCCCGGATAATCAAGTCTGAGCCACTTTGTTAGCAGAGACTAAAACTCTAACTTATGCCATGTAAAGTATTAAAAATCTAATATTTGGCAGCGTGAGGCTGCACTGCGTTGCACCTCTGCTCGCTGGTTTGTTACCGTCATTGTCTTTTTCATCCCAATAGCACAGCTGATAAACTGAAAAAAAAAATCCTTTCCCTTATCTGTCTTCCTTTTAAGAATAAAATAAAAGCTATGTGTTTCCTCCCCCTCCTCACTGTCTGAATTCACTGCCGGGACACCCCCTGGCTCTCTCCCATCTTTGCTGCCGCTGCCTCCTTCCGAACGTGGATCTGTTTGGCAAGCATTGATGGAGAGCGCGCTCCGCCGGGCAGCATGCCCAGCTCTGGGCACAGGGTGAAGAACAAGCCAGGCTTGGCCCTGCCTGCAAGCAGCTTGTAGTCTAAGCTGTAGTAGAGCTGGAGTTTGCTGAATTAAGAGTGCAATGAGTTCTGATCATTATTAGCACATTATGTTGATGCTGAGAGCTTACCAGCTGTTAAGCACTGTGCTAAGTGCTTCACCGTATTATTTAATTTTAATGTATTCATTTATTTTCTCACTTCCTCTTTCAGACTGGATCCAATAAATAAATAAAAATTTTTAGAAGTTCTGATTTTAGAGATGAAAAAACCTAGTCTGAGTAGGGCGGGTTAAATACCTCCCTCAAGGTCCCACAGCAGGTTGCAGGTGGAGCTGGGACACAAACAAACCCCTGTGTTCTCCCTTATTGAGCACCTGGTCTTGGCCACCTCTGCATTTGGCCCATCCTGTGGTCATACGCATGGACTTGGCTCAGATCCCACGTGGCTGGCAATCCAGGCTCCATCTCCCACTCATTGTACTTCCTTGGGCAAAGCCAGCCCTGGGAGCATCTAGCCAGACCATTCCAGGTCCTGGAGCACTGGTGCCTTTGGCCTGGACACCTGTGGCCTCAGAGGCCTTGTCTGGGACTCCAAATGCCCTCCAGTTTATCCCAGGGTGCTAGACACATTGTGATGGCTTCCCTTGTGTGACATGCCCTGGGGAAGGGGCCTTGTCCCAGGGCACTTACAGTGTAGAAAGCCCTTTCGTGGGCTTGCTCTCATTTGTTCTCCACGACAATACTCGGAGGACCCTGCTAAAGGCAGGTTTTTATACCCATTTTGCAGATGAGCATGTTGAGACTCAGAGATGTCAAGGTAGAGCAAAGCCGTGTAGTCAGGAAGATGAAGGGAAGGACTAGAACTTGGTCCCAAGTGCTCCTCTGCTGCTTCATGCATGGCTGGTTTTCTTTGTGCTTGGCCTCTCTCTGCTTTAATTCCACTGTCCCTGCCCCAGGCCCTGGTGACAAATGACAGTCCACAGTCACCCCTGACTCCCTGCTCTCCCTCAGACCAGCAGCAAACAACCAGTTCAGCTCGCTAAAGAGCCCAGAGGTGAAAGTCATTCACAGCACAGGAAGGAAGGCTGAGGAAAGTGGATTAAAACTGCTGGCAATGGCAAAAACCCCATTTAAAGAGATATTAATTGTGCGACACCAGGATCTGGGGCTGAGGGTAAATTCATCTGGAAATTTTTTGCCTGGGAAGGATAGGATCTAATTATCAAGATTTTGACTTAGTGCTTTGCTTTTGTTTTCAAAGCTCTTTTATGTGGCTATTTTATTTCTTCCGGGTTCCCTCTCCTGCAGACAGGGAGGGCAGAGAACTGGATCCTCTGAGTGCTGGACTAATGGGAGCAGTTAACGATTCTGATTCTAACTCAACCCGTAGTAAGACCCCTGTGTCCCGGGCACTTCACGCTTTCTCATTTGATCCTTACCGCAACTCTGCCAGGAGGGCTTTTTCATCCTTCCTCCTTTTGACAGGATAGGAGGGCCTTGGGAGGCCCCGCAGGCCCCACCTCCTCAGCTGGGTTCCATGTGAACTTGCTGAGCACCTGCCTTAATTCACTCCCTAGCAAATTATGTCTCAGAAACGCGCCAGTCAGAAGCCAGAGAAGTTAAGAGGTTTAGGAGCCAGAACACCTATATTTAAATTCTGGCTTTGTTTCTTATTTGCAGGTGATCCTGGACAAGCTGCTTAACTGTATTATGCCTCAAAATAAGGATAATAATAATAGGTAACATCTACAAAGGCCTTAGAAGAGTGCTTGGCAGATGTAAAGCCCTATATATGGTAGCCATTATTCCTGGGCATTAGATACAAATATTTACTGATGAAGTAATCTAGACATAGAGAGTTGGGAGTAAGTAGCCCAAGGTCACAGAGCTGGTGAGGGCTGAAAAAGCGGCAGGTCACGGGCACCCTCAGGCTGTGGTGGCAGTTCATCGCAGAGGTTTGGAAATAACCAGACTTGGGGCTGAAGTGCAGCCCTGCTGCTCCCTGGCTCTGTGATCTTGGGCAAGTCAGTTAACGTCACTGAACCTCAGTTTCCTCATCTGCAAAATGGAGATACTAACGCCTCCCTTGTAAGGAATGGATGTGAATGTGCTTAACGTGCCCGGCACGGAGTGGATGCTCACACACAAAATAAACACCAGGCAGCCCATTCAGGTGCCTGGCCCACCCGCTGCCTCCACCTGCAGCCCTGGCAGTCGGCAGAGCTGGAACACGACCGCTCGCCAGCATCAGCTTTTAGGGAGTGGATTCTGTCTGAGTCGTTCAAATTGGCTGGACTTCACTGCAGCCCCCTTGGGGAATTTGGGTTTGATTCAAGAGCTTGCACACCAAAGGGCATCTCCAGAAGCCAGTGGAGTACTGGGTGCAGAGAGGGGAGCAGTCACCCAGCCTGCCCTTTTGCCTGGGCATTCCTGTTTATCAGCGTCATCAGTGACTGTGGCAGAAAGGTACCACACTGCCTCGCTTTGTATCATGGTGGCCACTTGGCCAAATGCCTTTCTCCTAGAACCCGTTTGGCAACATCCTCCTAGAGCCGGGGGCAGCCAGGGATGCAGAGCAAAGAGTCAAAGAGATTCCTTTAGAGAGGTCTTCCTGGTGGGCCATGTGTCTCCGTGCATCCCCCGGTCCCTTTCAAGTCCTGAGGGCTCAGGAGTGTCCTGCTGGCCCTTGCCAGAGCCTTCTCTGCCCCCTGGTTCCCATGGAAGTTACCTTAATGCTAGTGGCTGCCAGGCTGCCCGCCACTGAGGAGCGGTCACTGCCCACAGCTGCCCCTGGCGGGCCTCAGAGGCCTGGAATGGAGCCATGTGGGAGAATTATTCCACCAGGGCTGTCCCCAGCCTCACTGGGCACTTCCTCAGGCCCTGCCCTCCAGGCCCCCATGGCCTGGGCACTCCCCAGGGTATGCAAGGGAGGGGGGCTGCCCTGGTGCTGTAATAAGAAATAATCTGATAGAATAATCCTTTTTGTTTAGTGCTTACTGTGTGCCAAGCCCTGTGCTGAGCACTTTGTATTCATTTGCTCATTTAATCGTTAAAGCAACCCTAGTAATAGTACTTACATGAACTTATGAAGTCCAATTCACTCAAATCTTATTACTATGTAGTAAGCACCCTGAGGGGAATAACAACAATATTAATAAAATACAGTCCCAGGCTAAGCACAGTGGCTCATGCCTGTAATCCCAGCACTTTGGGAGGCTGAGCCCTTAAAAATTGCTTGAGCCCAGGAGTTTGAGACCAGCCTGGGCAACATAGCAAGACCCCATCTCTACGAAAAATTTTAAAAGTTGCCAGGCATGGTGGCATGCACCTGTAGTCCCAACCACTTGGGAGGCTGAGGTGGGAGGATCACTTGAGCCCAGGAGTTTGAGGCCGCAAGTAAGCTATGATCGCTCCACTGCACTCCAGCCTGGGCAACAGAGTGAGACCCTGTCTCTTAAAAAAAAGTCTCAGCTTTCAAGGAGTCACTGTCTGGTCTTAATCCTCCAACTTTGGAAACTGCTCTGTGTCTCTATCTACCAGGGTTTGAATCTCAGCTTACTAGCTGTGTGACCTCTAATAAGTTGCTTAACCTCTCTGTGTCTTGATTTCCTCCTCTGTAACTGGGGATGATTACAATAAAACTTACCTCTTAGGATTGTTGTGATGATGAAGTGGAAGAATCCATGGAAAACACTGGAAGCAGTGACTAGTTCAGAGCACTTAACAGATGTTAACCTTGTATGGGTGGGCTTCAGGGCTCTGTGAAATTTTAGGCAAAATCATGGATGAGTTTGTATGTGACTGCTGATTTCTCAGAAGAAAGGAGCCATGACCCAGGGACCCAGAAAAGATGAAGTACTTTTGAATGGGAGGTCAAGTGTAGACTCACAGCTAAACCTACAGATCTCGTTGATCTAGAGCTGAGTTTCTTAGGGAGCCTTTGTAAATAGCACCTCCACTTTTCCTGAGGCCATTTCCATAAGACACAGCAAACTAACCCTTCAGGATGTGGGAGCACTGAGTCAGGCTCATGTACCACTGCACCTGGAGGGAAACTTAGAGATGATCTCATTTGAATTCATCAGTTTACACGCGAGGGACTCTGAGCCTGGTGGTTGAGCCTTAGGTTTTCCAAGATAACAGCTCAAAGTAACAGAGAATTCACCGATTGGAAAGTCTAGTCAGAAGAGCAGGACCACCACCTGGCCTTTCCCCCGCAGGACTGTTGTTAGGGTCATGGAGATGGTGTGTTATGTGGAAGCATTTAAAATGTGTTGCCATTGTAGGCATGATTCTTACTTCCATGGGCACCTGGGGTTGATGGTTGGAGTAGTCAGGGATCCCCAGAGAAACAGAATGAATAAGACAGGTGTGTGCATATGCATGTGTACAGAGAGAGAGAGAGATTGAGTGATTGAAGGAATTGCCCCATGCGATTGTGGGGGCTGGCAAGTCTGAAATTTGTGGGACAGGCTGGTAGGCTGGAAATTTCGAGTCCAAGATCTGTAGGGCAGGCCAACAGGCTTGGGCAGAAAACTTGGGCAGGGTTTCTAGGTTACAGTCTTGAGGCAGAATTTCTTTTCCAGGAAATCTCAGGTTTTTTTCTCGAGACCTTCAACTGTTTAGATGAAGCCCATATACGTTATGGAGGGTAATTTGCTTAAAGTCAACTGATCGTAAATGTTAATCACGTCTACAAAATACCTTGACAGCAACATCTAGGCTAGTGTTTGACCAAACAGGTGGGCGCCAGACAACTTGGCACATAAAATGAACCATTGCAGCTGACCACTTGCATGGACGTAGCAAGCTAGTCTCAGGGGTCCTGGTGTGTTTCAGGCCTTTTCAATAAGGGTCCGACACGCTGTCTGGTAGGTGAACAGCAGAGGAAATGGTTCTGTGAAAGAGGGCGGGGTGGCTTGGCAAGGAGCCGTTAGTTTTCGGGGAAACCTCATGCAGAGGCTGGCATTCAGGTTCATTACTGCGGCAGTGACCTTCACAGAACCCAGCCAGAAGCAGCCATAGCTAATCAGAAAACAGGAAACGTCCTGAAGAATGCCTTGAGCCCTGGTCCACAAAGTGTTCTGCATTTGAGGCCATTGTTATGTTCTGGGTTGAAAGTATTTAATTCCTTTCCATAGGAAGAAACAGTCATCTTCATAAAATTAGAGGTGGGAGCCAGGCAGGGGGAGGGAGGGTGGGTGATGTGGAGAAAGGAGAGGGAGTTTCCTGTTGAGTGCCTGCAACTTTGACCTTTTTAAAAAAAAAAAAAACACAGTAGAATCAAAAAATTGAATAATATAAATATGTGACTCTGTGGCTGCTGATAAGAAAAGAACTTATTTTTTTTTTTTGCCTGACATGTTTATGGGAGAGAATAGGTTTTCAATGAAATGTAATGTATACACATTTTGATAAAAATCAGAGCCTCTTTCTTGGAAGAGACTGAGCTGGGTTTCTCCAGGAGGGTAGGAGCTAATGGCAGCTACTGAAGTTTTCCTGATTAGCTAGGGAGGTAGGAGAGTACAGTGGTTAGATGCTAGCCTAGACCCTGTTAGAAAGCTTCTTCCTAGCTCAGTGATCTTGGGAGAGTTACCTAACCGTTCTGGGCTCTCTTTGCTTATCTGCAAACTGAGGATAACGACAGCACCTACCTCATAGGCTTTCCAGGAGGATTTGATGAAATGATGCTTGTGAAGGGCTTAGTGGCGCCTCCTGGCCCGCAGTGAGTGTCCCCTAGAGGGTGGCACCATTGGCCTCAGCTCCTGCACCAAATGCCAGGAGCTGCAGGAATTTCCACTTGAGTAGCTCCACCTGGTCTGTGGTCAATTGGCATCTGCTTTATTCTCAACACACAACTGAATCATGTGTTCAGGAACAGGTATCGAGAGAGTGTTGGGCAACTTGGTTTTTCACTGGATTATGAACTTTTTAAAGGTATAAAGTCCAGTTTCTAACACTCTCCCCTCTTAAGTGCTTATCTCAGCCAAATGAAGCTTAGCCTGGTAGTCAAGTCTTCACAGTGTGACCATAACCTTCCCACACAGCCCAACTGCCCCTACCCCTTCCACACCCCGTGGTTCCAGCCAACTGGGCCACGTGGTGTCTCAGACATGACTGGTTCTCGCCTCATCCATGGCTGACCCCTCCCCACTATTGCCTCTACCTGGAGTGAGCTTTTCTTTCCACCTCTGAGTTTTCAGTCCCTCCTTGTCCTTTAGTCCCCAGCTCAGCCTCTGCTTCCTCTGTGAGGCCTGACATGGTGCCCACAGCCAGAAGTCACCTTTCTTTCCCCTGAATTTGCATTTGCAAGTGTACCTCTCTGATGGCAACTGAAATCCTTCCTTCTCTCTTTTTTAATTTTTTTTTTAGAGACAGGGTCCTGCTCTATTGCCCCGGCTGGAGTGCAGTGGCATGATCATAGCTCACTGAGGCCTCAAACTCCTCGGCTCAAGTGATCCTCCCACCTCAGCCTCCTGAGCAGCTGGGACTGCAGGTGCATGCCACCATGCCTGGCAACTTTTAAAATTTTTTTGAGAGACAGGGTCTTGCTATGTTGCCCAGGCTGGTCTTAAACTCCTGACCTCAAGTGATCTTCATGCCTTGGCCTCCCAAAGTGCTGAAATTATAGGTGTGAGCCAACACACCTGGCCTGAAGTCCTTCTTTCTATATCAGTCACCTATGGCCATATCTACCTTCCTGCTAGACCACCTAAGGTCAGGAACCATGTCTTGGGTATTTTTATATCTCCTACAATGCCCAGCTCAATTCCTGGCAAAGACTAATGAAGGAGTTGATTAATGTCTATGGAAGATCTCACTTAGGGAACCATTTCTGTGAGCTGAGCTGTGTGTCCCGTGGCCTGAGCAAGTCAGTCAGTGATTATTTCCATTGTTCTCCCTCATATTCCTGGAGAAGGAACTCCAGGATGAGAACGAAGCAGGCAAGAGCATGGTGAGGTTTTTTTGCTATTTGGTGGAAACATGCCCGAAGATTTATTTGCTTCCTCTATTCAGTAGCCCATAAACTACATTTATGGGCCTTTTTAAGACCAGGAACGATCTTGCACTCTTCTGTTTCCTGTTATTGGCACATAATGGGTGCTTATAAATGTTTATGAATGAATGAATGAATCAGTGAATCTTTTTACACCCCCCCCCGCCCCCGCAGACTCTGGAACAATCTTGTCCCTCCTGGGGACAGAGAGGGTCAGTAGTACCAGGCTCGGCATCAAGATAGCCTCTCAGCATATCTACCTCATGCTCTATTTCCTAAGACAGTAACCAGGCTTGGGACTTTCAAGTTAACAAGTGCTGGCTTTTTCTGCAGCCTCCCTGGAGCCCCTGTCCGTGCTTTGGCTCCCTGCTTGCAGTCTTGGGGACTTTGGAGATGAGATTTTGCTTCAATGCTATCCTTCAGTGACCCAAATCCTACCCCAAGCCCCAGTGCCCAGTTTCTATAAATTATTTGCTACCTTCTTGCTTCACTTTCTTGCTGGGACTTCTTGGAATTGCCCCTCTTCTGTCTTGAAGGTCTGCCACGGTCTCAGAGTCCAGATCGACTCTTTCAGGACTCAATTCTCCCTGGCCAAGCCCTGGTTATGCGCAGCAGGGGTAGTGGTGAGGCGGAGGGGGACTGGGGGCTCCATTTCATGCTTGTTGAATGCAGGGATTCCTTTTTCAAGGTCACTAACTCATTGGAGAATCTGGTGAGAACAATAAACTCTTTCCCCAGAAAAACTCACAGATATAATATTTTGCATATTAGAGAAAATAATCATAGAGAGTTTCAGGATACCCTGGAACCTGACCACGGACTTCCCTGTGGATATTGCCAAGACGCCAAGCCCATCACACATACTCTGTTTAGGCATCTTCCTTATCCAGCATTCGTGACAGCTTCCAGTGGCGCACTATGGAGTGGTAGCAAACGTGCAACTCAGATTTTGGAGCCAGAGAGATGTTAGGTTCAAAATCTGGCTCTGTTTGCTTATTAGTTATGTGTTCTTAGGCAGGTTAACTAGCTCCTCTTAGTTTTATTGTCTGTAAAAGGCAGAGGACAATGTTTGCCTTGAAGGATTGTCGCAATGGTTAGAGACGTTGCAGGATGATGCACAGCCTGGCACCTCCAGATGATTATTTAGAGGGAGCTGCTGCAATTATGCGTAGGAGCCATTTTATCCACTCCCATTTAAGTTAAAAACCCTTCGCCTGGCTCCTCTCTCATAAGAGCACTTCCTGTACTGTAACCAGAGAGGGACACTGAGAGTTTATGTCAGATGAAGGGCGGGGTGGGTGGGACAATACAGAAATGTGGGAGGGGAAATTTCAGGGCGGCTTCTAGGTGACATCGGGATCCGATCCAGTGAGGGTCTCTGTGGGCCACGCAGGAAGACCACAGTCAGAGCCAAGCAGCAGAGGTCCGGGCACGAGCTGATGACTAAGGTCGCACTGAAGCCTAGAAAGGGAGCCCAGTCGGGCTGTGTGACGCCCACTCAAGTGGAAAAGTTAATGCTTAGCCGAGAGAGGGGCATGATTCACGGCCTTGCTATGCTGAGGTCTTGGAAGAATGAGGTGGTTAGTCCCACAGCCAGCTGTGTGCTGGGAGCTCAAGCAGTGTGACATCCAGCTGAACAAACCCAATACCTCCTACATTCCATAGCCGCAGAGAGGAAGCGATGGCCGAGGAGTAGTTCAAAGTGTGGCCACTGGTGTGAGACTGGCTGGGTTCAAGTCCCAGCCCTGCCACTTACTAACTGGGTGCCTTTGAAAATGTTACTTAGCTTCTAGGTTTCCTTAGCTGTGAAAGGGGGATGGAAATAGTCATATATACCTCCCAGGGTTTTTAAGGAGATAAGAAGAGATAATGCTTACAAATCATTTTGCACTCAGAGATTAGCTTTCGTTTTGGTAAGTATTTGGGGACTTGGGAATCCAAGAGAGCTCTCTGCTCTTTGGACTTTGCTCCAAGGAAGCTTTAAGCATTAACTGGGTTTACTCATGTGCCCATGTAGGTAGGGGTACTGCCCGGGCTCACACACAGCCAAGGAAGACCTCGTGTCTTCAGAAAAGGTGGGCTGAAGTAAAGGAAACCCCAAATTCTCCGCTGGTCCTAGGAAGTGTTCATCTCCTAGTCACCTTGTACCGAGGCCCGTGGGAGGGAGTCCAGCTTCCTCTTTAAGCTGTGTTGGGGGTCTTACCGCACTCATAGGCAGAGTGGGCTTCAGAGCTGAAACGTCAGGTTGATATCAGGGCAGCACTGCCAGGTGTGAGCTCAGACACATTTTTGACTTCTTTGAGCTTCAGTATCCTCGTCTATGAAAAATGGTGATACCAGCATCTCAAAGGTCAGCTTCGTTGACATCTTTCTGCAGCAAGCTAGACTTGCAGAGGTCCTGGGGAGGCGTGGTGAGAGAGGGGCAGAACATCACAGCATTCCCATGATTTTGAATCCCTGATCCCTTAAGTCTTTGTAGATCTGGGGATGGGAAAACATTGTAGGCCAAAATATGCCATTCGATTTAGAAAACTTTGATTCAGGAAGCCCCCATCCTAGGCAGATGAATTCGGAAAATGTGGGCACCTAGAGGGCCCTCAGGTAATGTTCTTTGAATGAATAAATGAACGGTACATTCTCTTTACTTATTTCTAATTGATTGGTATCTTTTATTTTTTATTTGCAGATGAGAAAAAGAAAACAAAGAAAGTTGATAATGAACTCAACCCTGTCTGGAATGAGGTGACTGTATTGTTTTTTCTACTTTGTTTTAATGGATAAGCTATACCTGATTGCCCAATCCTTGGGTCAGAGGTTAACCCTTCTCTTTGGAAGGAGAAGGTCTCCATTTCACCCCACCTCATCCATCTCCCCCTTTATGCCCACCAAGAAGGCAGAGCAGTTCGAGAAGATGTAACACACTAACAACCATCTCCTGTGCAATAAAAGTGTGGCAAGGCAAGCCTGGACTGGGTCCTAGCCTGGCACAGCCATGACCTTGCTGTGTGACCTTGGTCCACTTATGCTGCACGTACATGTGGGGCACATCTGTAGAGCAAGGGGTGGGATTAGGTCATCTCCAGAGTCTCAGAAGGAAAGCGCCAGAATTAAAAACATATTTGCATGTGACTAATCAAGGGAGTATCACATGAGACTCTGCGTCTAGCTGAGTAATGACATTTATTATTTATATGTTGATAAAAGTAATGTCCGGGATACTTAACATAGAAATTTTTGAGAAAAATTAACTTTGGTCCCACTCTCTAGAAGCAACTACTGTTAACATCTGTAATGTATCAGTAAGTGTTTAGTGAATGAATATTTTAATAAAATATGAGTCTGAAATACAAACTAACATCATATAGCAAATACAACTCCCTCTCCTACTTTTTGTTACTATTTTGTCCAGAGCATACGCCCATATCATTCAGTCCAAACATAGTTTCAATGACTGTGTAATGTCCTATTGAAGGGATGTAATATACCTTTTTCACCTCCCGCCGCTGTTGATTTTATATCTGTTTTATAAGTGTTTTGGTGTTTAATATTTTCATAGATATGTGAAAATTTTAATTCTTCCCACTCTCTATTTTTTTTAAATAACTACCCAATCTTGCATGAAACCCTGACAATTTTTTAAAAGTTGCTGGTCAGCCTCACTGTGTTTTTCAAAAGCCAGGCCAAACCTCCCTGGCCAAGAGCAGTAATAAATGTCTTTGTTATTTTCACCAAGTCACTAGGCCATGAAGGCTCCTCCTCCTCCCAGTGCAAATCCCTTCCGCTCCCAAATAGAGAGGACTCTGGAGATTTATCTCCACAAAGATAGAATATTTATCTCTAGATAGTGGAGACTGGACCTTATCCTTGAATGAGGTGAAGACAAAAAGCTTCTTAATGCCTTTCTGAAAAGCCCTGCTGGTCTCAGGCAGGTTGAGAGAGAATTTCGCTTCTCTGTAATTTCCCTGGAACCCAGAAGACAGCCAGCTGCACGACAAGCTCCATGACAGCAAGAGTCATGCCCTGTCACTGTGGATTCCTAGCACCGGGCACAGAGCTCCAAGGATAAAGCAGTAAAAAATACATTTGGCTGGGCACGGTTGCTCACGCCTGTAATCCCAGGACGTTGGGAGGCCCAGGTGGGAGGATCACTTGAGCCCAGGAGTTTGAGACCAGCCTGAGCAAGAGTGAGACCCCTTCTCTACAAAAAACATAGAACAATTAGCCAGGCATGGTGGCACATGCCTGTAGTCCCAGCTACTCAGGAGGCTGAGGCAGGAGGATCACTTGAGCCTAGGAATTTGAAGTTGCAGTGAGCTATGATGATGCCACTGCACTCTAGCGCAGGTGAGAAAGCAAGACCCTGTCTCAAAAAAAAAACAAAAACCCAAAAACCAAAAAAACCAAAAAACCATTTATGTATATTGTTTACTGCTTCAGATTTTGAATCATCCTAACATGTCTATTTATATTTGAGCTCGAGCTATGTGGCTGATGAAAGATAGATGTGTTGTCATGTGAGCTGGCATGTTCTCCACAAGGAATCATCCATCCTATTTAATTTTGTTTTCAACATGGTGGTTTTTTTTTTTTTCATATTGCAAATGTGTTTGTCAAGTAAACTTCCCAATTGCAGTTTTATAACTACAACCAAACCCAAATGAAATGTCAACCCCAAATCCATTGGGAGTGGTGGGTGTGTTCCATGAGCTCTGGGACAAGTTTTTCCATTCCAAGCCCACTACAGGGAGGATCAAATCATCATTTAATTTATTTAATTCATTTATTACCTAATCAATCAAAGGCATTAGTGGTGCTATGTTGATTTTTTAACATATATATATTTGTCATTAGAAAGCAAGTTGTTGCATTGAAATGAGGGACTCAGAAAGTAGACGGCAGCACTGACTGACCACGATGGGACTTAAAATGAGGGGCTGATGCATTTTAGAAAATGTTTTCTTAGATTATTCCTCTTCTTTGTTTGATAGTAATATGACGAAGAAGAGCAAATAATTTAAAACCATTGAAGAAAGCATTTTCACATACGCATTTCATTTCCTTCTTGCAGCAGTTGTGATTGGCATTAAGTCCGATTCTCTGGCTATGAGGCGGGGGTTTGGGGACCTGGCTAAAGCCCCAGAAGCTGGGAAACAGGAAGCCCAGAGTTGCTTACAGGTCCTCTGCATCTAAGTCTGTCCTTTTCCTCCCACACCCTTTGTTGCCTCCAGGTTTGTTTGTTTGTTTGTTTGTTTGTTTGTTTGTTTTTGAGACAGAGTCTCGCTGTGTCACCCAAGCTAGAGTGCCATGGCATCAGCCTAGCTCACAGCAACCTCAAACTCCTGGGCTCAAGTGATCCTCCTGCCTCAGCCTCCCGAGTAGCTGGGACTACAGGCATGCGCCACCATGCTCGGCTAATTTTTCTATTTTTAGTAGAGACAGGGTCTCTCTCTTGCTTAGGCTGGTCTCAAATTTCTGACCTCAAGCGATCCTCCTGCCTCAGCCTCCCAGAGTGCTAGGATTACAGGCGTGAGCCACTGCACCCAGCCTGCCTCCAGGTTTAGAATTTAATCATTTCTGTCTAACTGTAAACTTCAAAAGATTGTCATTGGTAAACATAATGACCCAATATTAAGTGTTGGTCCATCTTATTATATTGTCTGTCCCTTTTGACAACCTTTTTGTTTTCATACCCTTTATGTGAACAGATACTGGAGTTTGACTTGAGGGGTATACCACTGGACTTTTCATCTTCCCTTGGGATTGTTGTGAAAGATTTTGAGACGATTGGACAAAATAAGTAAGTTGTTTTCAACTGTTTTTCTCATTTTATATATCACTATTGTTTATTTTGTTGAAGAAACACATCTTTAATAATATTATAATACTTCCAATATAGCCATGCTTTAATTCCATGCCTCTGCTCTCTTCTGAGCCAATGTGGCTCATCAGTCACACACCTTTTTCCCAATGACTGCTTTCTTCCAAAGAGGCTGCACACACTGAGCCACCACTAGTCCATCAAATCTGGCATTTATGGTGAAACCATTTATGCTCCTACAACTTCTTTGTTAACTGCACTTCCTGCCTCTGGTTGTTTATCTGAACTGTAGCTGTGTTGGACACAACCAAAATCATTTCTTCTTCCGATTATTTGTGGCCCATACACATCTCTTTCACGTTCCACTTCCAGTCCCACTTCCACTTCTACTTTAATGTCTCATTCACCTTTTAATCCTAACAGACCTAAACCAGACTCCTCGTCTTGTTGCCTCTTTGAGTTTCAATGGGTAAGGGTCATGGTGGTGCCCATAGTGACACTGAGGGTTGTCCTCTGGGTACGGTTGGGAGGCGTCCCAAACAGGTCCTCATGGGACAGAATGACCTTAGTCAATTCACCCCAGTCTTGGAATTGGACTTTGGCCTTGTAGACTCAGACCTAGTCTTAGATTACCTATTCAAACTAACCAAGTTCACCAGAGACTAATGCTTAACATCAGAATACCTACTTGTTATTTTCCAGTGGAAATCAGTTGGTGGGAGGGCATTCCTACCCTCTCATCCATGAATTTTCCTTCAAGTTTTACCACATGGGAAGCCAAATTACTTTGTATCCTTGATCGTAAGATGTCATTGTTCGTAAGATGTACTATCAAATTAATAACCGGTTTGGGGCAAAAAAAGAAGCCTGATATTTACTGCCCACATCAATTATAACCAGCATCTCAGTTTTTAGTAATGGTAGTACATTTGAAAATGTATGTCTTTGCTCAGACACATTTGCCAAATCAGAAAGCCTCAATGAGAGCAATGAATTGGGATGAATTAGTTGAGGTCGGGTGACCACATGTCCTGATTTCTTGGGACAGTCCTGGTTTATTGTCCCAACGCAATGATTAATAGTGCTTCTTTTGCTGTCAACAGTGGCTTGGTTTGGATAGTAAATTAGAAAGTCACTTCAGTCACTGGAATCTTTTGCTTAATGGTGTCAGACTGAGAGAGCCTGGACAGACGGTGCTTGGATGGGCAGTGCCATGCTCGCTTGTGATGAGGTCCCCTTTCCATGCTCCATGACTGACCGATGCCCCTTGCAACTGATGCATTTTTTTCTTCAACTATCTAAATACATTCTGGCAGGTTCTGGTCCTACTCTCTTGGACTGAACACTATTCTAGCTTTTTAAGGTTCTGTTATATATCTCAGCTTCAAACGATTATGATTATTCATCCCTCAGCCCCAACTCCCAAAAGCCACTTTTATTCCCCATATTTCAAAGTTCTGGAGAAGTGGAGGGTAGAGCCTCATGCTGTCCTCCTGTGTGTTACTAATAATAGTCTTCTTTTCTTTCCTCTTTCTGCCAGTGCTATTGCTATTTATATTCTAGACTAGCCCTTTCCAATAGAAATATAGTGCGGGGTACATGTGCAATTTAAAATTTTCTAATAGCCACATTAACAAAATAAAAAGAAACAGGTAAAATCAATTTTAATAATATATTTAACTAAGTATATCCAAAATGTTATCATTTTAACATGTAATTGGTATTTTAAAAACTACTGAGATACTGAACATGTCTTCTTTTTCTTACTAAGTCTTTGGAATCTGGTATGTATTTCACACTTATAGCACATCTCAATTCAGACTAACCACATTTCAAGTGCTCTGTAGCCACATGTGGCTGGTGGACACCATATTGGACAAGACAGTTCCAGACCACTGAGCTCAAAACCTCAGACTTCTCTGCATCCTCTCCCTTTTGCATCTCATCCAATCTGTCCCCAAATCTTATGTTTTCTTCCTTTCCACAGTCTGTGCCATGTGTTTCTTCCCCATGCCCACAGCCACCAGCCTGGTTCAGGCCTTTGTCACTTTGTGCCTCATCTCAGCATGGCAACAGAGCGTGGTGGGCTGGCCTCGGCGCTCCCTCTATGTTTCAAAGTCCTTGCTTTCCTGAGGGTTGCATACTTAAGGAAAGTCAGAAAATAAACAAATGCACGAAGAAATATATATGTAATGAGCAGGTACTATGAAGTGCTGTGAGCTAAGGAGGAAACTCTGATATATCTATGAAGAAAAATAAAGCAGTGTGAACGAGTAAAGAGAGGTCAAGGGTGGGGGTAGGGAGGATCCAGTTTTATATGAGGTTGTGATATGGCGACCATTGAGCAGAGACCTAAATAAAGTAAAGGAATGAATCATGCAGCTCTCTGGGGGGCAAGAATATCCCAAACAGAGAGAATAGCAAATGCAAAGGCCCTGAGGCAGGATTACACTTGGGGTATTGGAGAAATATGAGGAGGCTAACCAGATTGAGCACAATGAGGGGTGGGGTGGGAGAAAGAATTGAGGTCAGTGAAACTGCAACACACATGGGTGTGTGGGCCATGGCAGGGGCTTTGGATTTCCTTCCCAGTGGAATGGAAACCCATTAAAGGGTTTTGAGTATGATCTGACATATTTAAAAAGGATCACTCAGGCTTTCTGTGTGGACTAGAGGTAGGAACCAGTTGGGAAGCAGGAAAAACAATACCACGAGACCCTTATATATTTATTTACACCTATTGATAACACAGTAGGACCCTCGGATGACAGCAATGACAGGGAGAGCACAAACCCCCACCCTAAGGGTCACCTGGCACTCATTTCAGGTGTCTGTGTGCATTTCCAGAGATAGAGTTGACGTGCAGTCTATCTGAACCTGGATATTGCATGTTTTTCTGAATCTATGACATTATTCACAATTCGGAACAAAGAAAATACGATGAGCCCTGTCCTAAGAGGCTCGTTCTGGAGTTTGGGGCTCCTTGCATCTCGCTGTGACACGCTGCACGTGGTACTATGATGTCCGCTGGGTGAACAGATCAAACGAGCAGGTGGTTACTATGGTATTATGATGGCAGGGAATTTTTAGGCATAACAGAAAAAGGTAAATTCTGGGCCGAATGTGAAGCTCGTCTTCATTACTTTTTCACTGTTTCCCTCCCCTTTCCGTCTTCCTCCTTCTGATTTTTCCCAGGCACCTGGCGTCTTTATGTTCTCTGGCTCCCGCCAGGGTACCTGCTCCGACCTGCCCTCTGAGCCACACCCGGCACCCTCTGCCAATTCTTCCCCCCAGCAAAACTTCTCTGTCCTGTGGCTCAGTCCTTCCAGGTCCTGCTTCAAGGCACTTTCTGAGAAATGAATTCAAGGGAAGGTGTAACAGCCACTAACAGTTCACTGCGGTAACTTCCCAGAAACACTGACTCTTTGGACTGAGGCCATCCGTGACGTACCTGAAGGAGGGAACAAAATGGGAACTTTAGGCCCTATGTCAGTGTCACTGGGGTGGGTACTTTTAATTGGGAGATTAGTTCTCTGTCCTGCAGATTTCACTGCATAGTTTTTTACTGTCTTGCAGTGGAAGGCTGACCCTGCGTTGGCTCTGTGATGAACAGGGCAAGACAATAATGTCTCCCCATCGCCAAGCAGCTATTGTCCCCATCGCCAGCTGGAATCATGACTTTTGGCTTAGTTTCCACCAGTAAACAACACACAGACCTTGGTCAAATTACCTGTGCTTTTCAGAAAAAAAAAAAAAAATTAGAACTATCTGGGGAATAAGCTGTATGCTTGTCCAAAATATTTGTATATTTTGGCCCCAGATTTTCTTTTTGGCTTTTCTACTAGAGATTTGGCCTTTGAGGATCTGCTTACTGCTGTGTGGGAAGGCGTCCCTCACCTGGAAGCTCAGGGAGAGGCAGAGGATTTTCTACCAGCTTAAGGAATGTCATGCCTGTTGACTTTCCCGTTGCCATGGAGACGGCCTGTGCAAATAGGAGCTCTCACTGCTCCTCTGCTGCCCCTGGGCCTGTCAGCGAATAGCCAGGCCGCCTGGGTTTGCCTGTGGGCCGTGCCCACACCCACGGGACCAGACCGGGCAGGCCCAGTCTGCACAGAGGAACAGGTCGGCTTGTTCAGTGTAGACTCTGTTCTTCCTCACTGTACAATCATCTAACCAGCCATCCAGACTGAATGAGGGTGAGAGAAGAGCCAGAGGAGTGTCTTGGTTATGTGATGAACATGACATATATTTTTAGCAGAAATGTCAGAGTGGAAGAATTTTCCCAGAGACTGAAGAATGAAAGCTCCCTTTGCAGACTATCGGCTGTCGCTTAATGAGGACTTAGCGTGTGCCAAGGGCTATACCCAGCCCTTTGCATGCATCATCCTACTTGATTCTCCCAGACACCCTATAAAACAAGTCCTGTTTTTCCTCAGAGAGGTTTAGTAACCTGCTCAAGGTCACACAGCAGGTATGTGTCAGAGTCAGCTAATTTATATCCAGGCCAGTACTCTTGACTTTTATGTTATGCTGAAAACCTCTGACCACCTGTGGGAGACAAAATGTAGGTAGAATGATCAATCATCTCTGCTAAAATGGAAGTGATTTTTATTCCTGATTTTGAAAAACAATTAAAAATTCTCAGTATCAGAGTATTGGTACTTTTTATAAGCTCCTCCCTAGCTAAAAATTTTAAGCAGGCTCTACAACAGACAAGGCTTGTTCAGAGATTGTATCTCATCTCATTTGATCTCTGCCATAACCTTGGGAAGTGGAGAGGAGACTTGAGCATCAGAGGGGATGAGGCTGGGACCCTGGTCCCTTGGCATCCCAGCCACTTGAGTTCCTATCCTAAAGAAGAGCCATCTTCAGGAGCCTGGACCTGTAGGAATAAAAGATATTTACAAGTTTTCAGATTTGTGTGTGCACATGTGCAGATGCCCTGGAGAAAAAGGAAGTGGCACATAGGGCTTTTGCATTTGCTGTCCCCTCTGCATGGAATGCTCTTTCCTTCAAACTGCAATAGATGTACAATCTTGTCCTTCTCACTGGGCCTCAGCATCTTTGATCACCCAACCTACAGCAGCCCCTCCTGGCCATTCTCCACCCTAGTGCCCTGTTTCACTTCCTCTGAGCCCTTCTCATTAGGGAGCTCTGAAGAGCGTAGGAATGGTGGAGGGAGTCTCTGTGTGGACATGTAGATGCTAGGGTTGGGTTTTAGACAAGTGCTCAGGGTATGTGTTGGTCCGCACATCTGCTATATAGAGCTCAGCATTCACCACCATCTGAAACTTGCTTATCTATTTATTATTCATTTGTTCTCCCTCTACCAGGCAGCAGGCTCCGAGTCTATCTTGTTCAAGGCCATGACACCAGCACTTAGCACAGTGCTGGCGTAGAGTAGGTGCTCAGTAAATGTTTGTTGAATGAGAGAACAAGTGAGTTATGATAGTGCTGTATGAATGACGTTTACCATTTACAAAGCACCATGTGGCTGTCACGTCAGACCACCAGTAATGCGCCATTTCTGTGGAATCTGTCCACAGCTCTCTGGAACAGCTCTCTGGTTCCAACTTGGATTTAAGCTGCAAAGGGGTCAGGACACAAAGGACATAAATGCCTCTAACAAAGCTCATGCCCTTTTGTAGAGAGACGTGGACCTTGAGACCGAGCTCACAGGAAGGCAGTAGAGCATGGTGGCTAAAAGCTGGGATTTTGCACCAGGCAGAGGCTGGTTCAAGACCCAGGTCTACTGATTACTAGTGGGTGACTGGGGCAGTGAC
>CM052446.1:34894321-34996287 GCA_028533085.1 Varecia variegata | reverse complement strand
GAGACAGACTACTCTAGAGATTTACAGAGAGTTCTCCTTGAATCTCAGCTGAGTACTGAGTGAGGGAACTGCTTGAGGCAGGGGAAAGAACTACCTCAAAGGAGCCAACAGTACAGTCTTTGGGACTCACACAGGGCTGGGAATAGTTTATATTCCCACCAACCAGTGTGGACAAACCTTGCAATTCATGGAGAAGGATATAGCTCAGTAATGTGGAGAAAAAACAATCAATAGAAACTGACCCAGAAATGGCACACATGATATTTTTAGTAGACTTGGACATTAAAGTGAATATTATAATTATATTCCATAGCATTACTTGAGCATGTTAAGTAGAGACATGGAACATATAAAAAAATCCAAATTGAACTGCTAGAGACAAAAATTATCTGAGATAAAATTACCATAATTATCTCTCTAAGAGTTTGCATTCCTAGTATTTGTCCCTGCTCCATATGTGTGTTCTTGTGCATGCAGAACTACCATTACATATACCCTCACACAAATGCAGAGCAAAGTTAGAAACTGTATCTGAGTATAAAAGTCACTGTGCAAGGCATCTGTTTTGCTGCATTGTGAATATGAAGGAGATAACAAAAACCTAACAATAAACCTATAAGAAAATTTATTCAAGTTCTTGCATAAGAGGTGTGGGCAAGTGGCTAGCTATATGATCATGAGATTAGTTGAGATTTTGGTTTTGCTGCTTGGGTGACTCTTGGCAAGTTTTTTCATCTTTATAATGGGGACTGTAATACTTCCTCAATGAATAGTAGACATAAGGGCAAATTTGATATAATTAAGAAAAAATTGCTTCAGTTTCCTGATGAACAACAGAATAGTGATTTTTTTTTTGTGGGTGTAGAATGTGTCAGGGATTGTACTAAAACTATTCCACACATATTTAATCTTTATGGCAACTCTGAATCAGAGAGTCTTATCCCCAATTTACAGATAAGAAAAACATGGCTCAGAGAGGTTCACCAAATTGGGTAAGGTCATTTAACTTAGGCATGTTAAAATCCTCTTACACAGAGCCCAGACCTTCCAAGGTTTGTGTGTGTGTGTGTGTGTGTGTTAAGGTTGAGGGCCAGGGTGTCAAATGTGAAAGTGAGAGAAAATACACACACACACACACACACACACGTACATACGTGGTGGTCCTGGGGGCTACAGAATTAGAAAAAGAAAAAGGACGAGCTTAAGTTGTGAAATATACTAACTCTCTGGGCAAAGGTTTTTTAAATTAAAGAAAACAAAAAGACTGTGGTTTGGAATGAAATTAATTTGGTGGAGCAAAGTAGGGTATTGTTTAGAAGAAGTTTTCATTTCCTGGTATGCGAAAGACCTTTGTCTTTTAGCTTTTAACACTTTCTTCCCTTTTAGTTATGAGATCAGCTTTTAACACTTTCTTCCCTTTTAGTTATGAGACTCATTTCTGACGTTGCCACCTGTGAATGCGACAGTTGGGTTTGCTTAGGTGGTCCCTTCCCCCAGGGTTGGTTGGAGAGGAGGATGGACAGGCCATGGCTGGAGGCAGGTTTTTCTAACTGGAGTAGCTTCTCAGGCTGTGAGAAAATCTAAACCAGAAGAAGTTGTTACTGTGGAGGAGAATTCTCAGTTCTGGTTTCTTTTAGTTCCATATTTTCAGTAAAGCAGCAAAACTATTGGTTTGGGCTGGCTGTCTCTGGAGACTGGAGAGGCTGAACTGCATTTTGGGGGAAGGCTGATTAAGTTGCTCCTACAGTCCCGCTAGCAGGGCTAAGATCTTGTGATTCAGTGAGGGTGGGCCACAGCCCTGTGGAAAAATACCCACAGAGGCTGAAAGAGAAAGGCATTTCGTCATGGCAAGAGCTGTAATTATCTTCCAATAGTTCTTCGGAGGACAATCTCCCAGGAGAGGAAGCTTTATAACCTGTAAATAATTTGGAAGAAAGATCACTGGTCTATCTTCAATGATGTATCAATTAATTTATTCATGCCACAAATAGTGACTAATGCTCGGACATGGTGTCAGACCTGGCTCTGGGCACTGGGGGTACCTCATGCATTTCATGGAGCTAACATCTAAGTGGAGGCAACAAATACACATGTGGTGTATGAGATGGTGATAACTGCTATGAAGAAAAATAAAGCAGGGTAAAGGAGAGAAGGCAGCAGGATGACGTGTGAGTGGGTGCTGATTTAGATAGAGGTTTGTGTAAGGATTTGTTTTGGGGTCTATTTTATAATGAAACATCTTATGAGCCTAGGGCTTTAAAAACTTCATCAGATTTCACTAAATTGGATTTTATGAGAATTTAGCTGCAACTGACATTTACCTCCTGTCTAACCCTGAAAATAAAAATTGTTTCCCAAATGGATTCGTGGTATATATAGCATGGAGGGTGGGGTGGCGGCTATTTGATGTATGTTAGAGAAAGGAGTGGTTTAGGAACTCTGCGCGGTGATTACGCAGAAATGAATGTGGCTGGTTCCAAGGGCTCTTATCTGTTCATTCATGCCCTCGTGCCCGGCCCTCTGCTGGTTCAGACCAGCTTTCTCAGCAAGTACTGGCTAGGAGTCACATCCTCACATGCTTTTTTTTAGATTCCTTTTTCTAGACTGGTGTCTGAAATAATAATAGAAGGTGACTGTTAAGCACTTGCCGCATACTTGCCCTACAGGGATACTATTAGGTAGGAGCTGTCATTATCCCCATTTTACAGATGAGGAAACTGAGGCTCAGAGAAGTTAACCTGTACACAGCAGGTAAGACAAGATGAGTCCAAATTAGCCAGGTTTGCCTACCTCCATGTCCTTAATCATTATGCTATGCTGTCCCCTTATAAAGTTCAAGTGCATTAATGAACAAATGAGTGAGTGAGTACATGGATGAATGAATGAATGAATGGAAAAACTATTACTTTGATTCTAATGGTTGGGGGAATTAGAGATAGTGCCTGGGAGCTCTGCTGAGCCATCAGAACAGGCAGGAACAGAATTGGTCAGGTGAAAAAGGAGAAATAGTAGGTTATACTCACTTATTTAAGAAATAATATTGAGCATCTCCCCATGCCAGGCATTAGTTCGTTCACCTGCTCCCTGCAGCCACAAAGTAACTAACTGGCCTCAATGCCTCACTGCCCAGGAGGGCCACAACCTTCAGGCCAGGTCAGTGATTCCACAGCCAGGATGCAGAGGGAGGCTTGGACACAGCCAGGTTTGGGAACCACTGCTGTGGACCAGCGTTTCTACACTTTTTAAAACCCATGCCTCCTTTTGATGAGCAGGACAAAAGCCTCAAGGTTCTCTGACAATCCTGGTGTGGAGTAAGGAGGGGAAGTCACAGGAAGGACGCAGGTTATTAGGCCTGGGGAGCAGGTTTTAATGGAGTTTTGCTTACTACAGTTTGTTTTAATAAGTAATTGGATCTCTATGCAAATGTGAACCCGTATTGTCACGTTGAATGTTTTTAAAACTACACATGTCCCCCTGTCCCCAGATCCTGCTTTGCCACTTGCCTTCCCTACCCCCAAGCCCTGCACCCACCCTCCCTCCACCTTCCTCAGGTCTAGACCATTGTTTCTCAGACTTCCTGGGTATAAGAATTACCTTAAAGAGAAAGTCTGACTCAGGGTCCTGGGAATCTGCAAACACCCTGGCGAGGACGCCTGAGGGAAGCAGATGTTTGGGAGATTATCCAGAGGCCAATGGAAGGTGAAGGTGAGGGGAGAACCGAGGAGCTGCCCTTCGAGGGAATGCTACCTTAGCAAGGGCTTTCTGTGACATTACCTGCAGCCATGGCTGTGTTAAAGAAAAAACTGTTCAGTGACACTTGGTAAAACATCGTAAGAAAGACTTTGTTCAGGGCCATCAAGAGAGGTAGAGGGACCACTGCAAGGGGGAAGAGAGATGGCGCTTCCGAATACAGCACAGCACGGGGCAAGGAGGAATTTATAGCCAGGAGCAGGGTGGGGGTCAGTGGATGGAAAATCACTAGGAGGAAACCTCAGGGTGAGGGGGATTCTGGCTAAACCGCCCTAACAGGATTCTTGCTAAAGCTGCCAGGTGATCAGACATGGAGTGGGGGATGGTAGAGAGTGAGAAACCTGATTAGATGTGGAGAGTGAGTGATCAGGTATCTGGGCTGGGGGGTTCTTGCTAAGCTGACTTGGTAGCGTTCTCTGCTAAAACTGGATTTTACGAGGAATTTCACACAGACAGGCCTAGGACGAGGTTCAGGCAGGAGCCTGAGTAAAGTTTGGCCAAGCAGAGTCCTTGTCAGCTGATGCTGCCTCTCCTGCCAGTCCCGTTCACAGCAGGGGGCATGCTTGGCTCTCCCAGCTTTGGGCTTGGGCCCCAGGAAGAGCGTGATGGATACTGGTCCAGGGGAGGGAGAGGTGCAAGGGACACAAGGCTCAGCCTGGGAACCCCATGGCCCACGGGCCTGGCTGAAATGACAGGGCTCAGCCAGCTGAGAGCCCGGTGCTTCAAAGGTGGGGAGGTCTTGGTCTTTCAGGTTTCCTACAGGGAACCTGCCAGCAGCTTGGAAACATGTTTGTCTGTCCCCAGCCCAGTTGGGGACTGTTATTCCCCTTCAGAGTCTGGGATGCCGAGACTGTGCTGCCGTCTGTGGGGGCAGAACCAGTGCAACACGTGACTTATCTCCCAGCCTCCAACATGTTTTTCCTTCCTTCATGAAGGAATTTCCAGTAAATCCTCCTCCAGTAATCATGTGGGCCGAGTCCCTGCCGCCCAGAAGAACAGCTCGGTATATGTGAACCCCCTTCTGAAGACTCAGCCAGCAAAGCCCTTAGTCACCACAGAGGCACGCCGACGTTAACATTTGCGCCAGTGCTATTGGGGAGAACATTTTCCATTTCTCTTTTCTAAACAAACCATACTCTGTCTATTTTAGGAAGAAAAAAAACAGTTCAAGAAACTCTTGACCAGCACTTGCATGACTAAGTTGGCTAGTTTACAATTATACTCTTTTATTCCCCCAAGCACATTTAATTTTCAAGTAGTTGCTCCCACCGTTTAGAATTATTAATAGTTCAGTGTCACAGAGAGACTCGACTCAAAACTGTATGACATTCATGCACTGAAAGAAAAAGGAGCATGATGGCTTTTTCTTCTTTTTAGAGGCCATCTGCAGTTTATTAACTCCACGAGTCAATCTGGACAGTCTCAGGGCCTTGAATTGAGATTCTTTCACTGTAAGGTTTCCTTTTGAGAACGTGGTCCATCTGTTTTAGTGTTGGGTGGAGTCCACGGGGAGACTCTTATTTTTCCATGGAAATACAGGGCAAAGCTTCCTCATTACTCTTACACTATCGCATTTTAGCATATTAATGGCATTAGTAACATGAAAGAAAAAAAGGGTTCTTGGTTCAGTGTCATCTCCTTTAAAGGAAATTGGCTTGTGGTCAGACAGATCTGTTCTTATCCCTGTGTAGGAAGCCAAGTCATCATTTCCCAGTTTTCCACAGTATTTTGTATCCAGGCAACGCCATCGAAAATGGGCCAGGCCAGCAGGCCCCGGAAGTCACTACAGAACTCAGACTTACCCATGGGGGTGTTTTCTTCAAGTCACAGTTTAAACTGCTAGAAGTTTTAATTGTTTGCATTTTTCCTCAACTGAGCCTAGTTGTAAAAATATCTTTGGGATTAAAGTCTTTGCAGGCTTTCAACTAAACACACTATCTTTACTTCAGAAAAAAAAAAGCAAGTTTTCTTTTATGTGTCCCCCTGCGGTGTCCCTCCCCCCACCCTGCCCCAAAGCATCAGAATTTTTTAAGAAAGCACATGTTAGGAAGTAGGGCTAAAAGTTTCTAAAAGATGGAATTGAGGATAGACTTTATAATTGACTTCTTTTATTTTACTCTGTTCCTGGTCAGTTATCTCTCACTACCCTCTCATGGGGAAGAGAAACTAGCAGATACTGGCTGGGTCAGAATAGAGATGGTAAAAATCATTCTAGGCCGTAAGAGGTCTGCAGACGGGTGTTTTAGGCAAGCCTGTTCTCGCTAGTGAGCCACAAGCCCCACTTTTCCCTACTGTATTACACATCACTCATTGCATCCCATGTTTCCGTTATTGGCCTAACCTTTCCCCCTGACCCTCTGTGAATTTAAGTTTGAGCTGCAACATTATAATATAGACCAATACCCTTGAAGGCAGAAACCCTACCCGGCATTCTGGATTGTCTAACATGGACATATTCTAGGAGATTTTTTCCCCCTAAATTAGAGAAAAAGGACTTTAAGAGAAGAGAAAAGAAATATTTAACATGAGATGGTTTCCTAAATATATATATATTGAAAGCATCACATATACAAGCCTAGTAGCAGACTTTGGAACTGAAAGGGTTTGAGAAAGTTTTTACTTCAATTCACTTGTTTATAAATAATGAAGCAGGCTGAGAGAGTTAGGTGACTTAGCTAAGTCCTCAAAGAAAGTTGGGACACAGAGAATTAGGGATAGAGCAGGAGTTGTCCCCAACCTGGGGCGATTTTGCCCTCCAGGGGACAACTGGCTGCTGCTGCTGGCATCTAGTGGGGAGAGGCCAGGGATGCTGCTCAACAGGACAGTCCACAGCAAAAAAAATTTTTTTTAAACTACTCATTATCAAAGATATATTCCATAAGACTATAAAATAGCTTCTGAGTTATAAGGGAGAGTAATGTCCATCTAGAACTCCATACCAAGCTAAACTACCATTCCATAGTGAGGATAATAGGACTTTTTTCCCCCAAAATATTAATTAAGGGGGTGCAAATGTTTTTGTTACAAGGATACTTTGTATAATGCTTAACTCAGGGCTTCTGGTGTGCCTGTCACCAGAATAGTGTTCATTGGACCCAGTGGGTAAGTTTTTATCTCACATCCCCTGTCCCACTCTCCCTTTTCTTAGTTTCTTATGTTCATTATATCACTTTGTGCCTGTGTGTACCCATCTATTAGCTCCCACTTATTAGTGAGACCATATGGTGTTTGGTTTTCCATTCTTTTTGTTTGTTTGTTTGTTTGTTTTTCTTTTTTTATTTCAGCATATTATGGGGGTACAAATGTTTAGGTTACATATATTGCCTTTACCCCGCCCAAGTCAGAGCTTCAAGCATATCCATCCCTCAGACAGTGTGCACCGCACCCATTACATGTGAACATATCCATCCCCTCCTCCCTGCTGGAGATACCTCAAAGAGCTAAAAGTAGAACTACCATTTGATCCAGCAATCTCATTATTAGGCATCTACACAAAGGGAAAAAAGACATTCTATAAAAGAGATATCTGCACTAGAATGTTTATAGCAGCACAATTCACAATTGCAAAGATGTGGGAACAACCCAAGTGGTTTTCCATTCTTAAGATACTTCACTTAGGATAATGGCATCCATGTTGCTGTAAATGACATTATTTCATTCCTTTTTATGGTTGAGTAGTACTCCATGGTGTGTGTGTGTGTGTGTGTGTCACATTTTCTTTATCCATTCATGAATTGATGGGCAACTTAGGTTGATTCCACATCTTTGCAATTGTGAATTGTGCTGTGATAAACATTCAAGTGCAGGTGCCTTTTTTATAAAATGATGTTATTTCCTTTGGGTAGTTACCTAATAGTGGGATTGCTGGATCAAATGGTTAAGTCTACATTTATTTCTTTGAGGAATCTCCATACTGTTTTTCATAGAAGTTGTACTAATTTGTAGTCCCACCAACAATGTATAAGTGTTCCTTTTTCTCTGTATTTATGCCAGCATCTATTCTTTTTTGACTTTTTAATAGTGGCCATTCTGACAGGGGTAAGGTGATATCTCATTGTGGTTTTAATTTGCATTTCCCTGATGATTAGTGATGTTGAGCATTTCTTCATATGTTTGGTGGCCATTTGTCTATCTTCTTTTGAAAAATTTCTGTTCATGTCTTTTTCCCACTTTTTGATGGGCTCATTTGTTGTTTCTTGCTAATTTGTTTGAGTTCTTTGGAGATTTTGGATATTAGTCCTTTGTGAATATTTTCTCCCATTCTATAGGTTGTGTATTCACTCTGTTGATTATTTCTCTTGTTGTGCAGAAGCTTTTTAATTTAATTGTGTCCCATTTGTTTATTTTTGTTGTTGCTGTATTTGCCTTTGGGGTCTTAGTCATAAATTTTTTGTCTGATGTCTAGAAGAATTTTTCCTATGTTTTCTTCTAGAATTTTTTTTTTTTTTTTTTTTGGAGACAGGGTCTTGCTCTGTTGCCCAGGCTAGAGTGCTGTGGCATCAGCCTAGCTCACAGCAACCTCAAACCCCTGGGCTTAAGCAATCCTACTGCCTCAGCCTCCCGAGTAGCTGGGATTACAGGCATGCACCATCATGCCCAGCTAATTCTTTTCTATATATATTTTTAGTTGTCCAGCTAATTTCTTTTTATTTTTAGTAGAGACGGGGTCTTGCTCTTGCTCAGGCTGGTCTCGAACTCCTGACCTCAAGCATTCCTCCCACCTCGGCCTCCCAGAGTGCTAGGATTACAGGCGTGAGCCACCGTGCCTGGCCTTCTTCTAGAATTTTAACAGTTTCATGCCTTACATTTAAGTCTTTAATCTATCTTGAATTAATTTATGTATATGACGAGAGACAGTGGTCCTGTTTTATTCTTGTGCGTGTGGCTATCCAGTTTTCACAGCACCATTTATTAAATAGGGCTTCCTTTCCCCAGTGTATGTTGTTGTCTGCTTTGTCCAAGACCAGTTGGTTCTAGGTAGATGGTTTTATTTCTCTGTTCTCTATTCAGTTCCATTGGTCTATGTCTCTACTTTTATACCAGTACCATGCTGTTTAGATTACTGTAGCCTTGTAGTATAATTTGAAGTCAGGTAATGTGATACCTCCAGGTTTGTTCTTTTTACTTAAGATTGCTTTGCTATTCGGGCTCTTTGTTGATTCCAAATAAAGTTTAGGATTATTTTTTGTAGATCTGTGAAATATGACACCGGTATTTTGATGGGGATTGCATTGAATCTATAAATCACTTTGGGCAGTGTGGACATTTTAACGATGTTGATTCTACCAGTCCATCAGCATAGGATGTTTTTCCATTTGTTTGTGTCATCTGTGATTTCTTTCATCAGTGTTTTCTAGTTCTCCTTGTAGAGATCTTTCACCCCCTTGGTTAAGTATATTCTTAGGTGTTTTATTTTCTTTGTAGGTATTGTGAATGGTGTTGAGTCCTTGATTGTACTCTCGGCTTGATTGTTATTAGCATATACAAATGCTACTGATTTGTGTACTTCGATTTTATAATCTGAGACTTTGCTGAATTTATTTATTTATCAATTCTAGGAGTCTCTTAGTGGAATCTTTAGAGTTTTCTAGATATAAGATCATATCATCAGCAAACAGGGATAGTTTGACCTCCTCTTTCATGATTTGGATGCCCTTTATTTCTTTCTCTTGCCTGAACAACAAAAAAAATTAACAGTTTCAAAATGTCAGTAGTGCCAAGGTTGAGAAATGCTGGTCCAACCCTAGGCCAGCCCTTTTTCTATTTTGGTCTTGTCCCAAGATGCTGCACTGTTTGTTCTAAGACTTATTTACTGATTATAGAGATTCAGGTCATTTTGACTTTAGCAAAACCAGATCAGTACATGTTCAAGTGCACATGGTTATTAATCATAGTGTTAGGGTAGGAATCATGGAACTGGGAGGAATAAAGTCCAGTTTGTTTCCGCATTTCAAGGCAAATACCTCATTTAAACAATTAGTGCCAGTCAGATGACTTTTAAACCTGTAGTTTTCAAATTTTATTCTTATAAAAACTCAATTAGCCAATCCCATGACTTATTGCCCTATTTTAAAAACGTGGAAAGAAATCCTCAGGCTCATACTATGTGGCTGAGAAAGATGTAGAAGAGATGTTAGGGGCTTTTACCTTGTCCTGGAAGTTCCCCTGTTTTGTCTGGTGGAGATGGAATAATGTATAGACTCCTGTCCTCAACATGTCACAGGAATAAAAATCTATTATAAGTGAGAAAAAAACACTCAAGGAAAAAAGCCTAAAAGATCATACTGAATGAACATACTCATCTAAAAAAAAGTCTGTAACATCCCCATCAATTCTTTATTTCAACAAATATAAAATGTAGTTTTATTTTTTAATTTCTATAGAAGATAATTTATTATTTAAAGAAAAAATAATAACATAAATTGTGGGGTTTTTAACATGTGGAAGTTAAATGTATGGCAACAATAGAGAAAAAAAACGCAGGAGAAATTTCCCACCAATTCTCAGCCTAGACTGGGAGACCTAATTTCTGTATTGACCTAAAAGGGCTGAAAAAGGTCACTCTTATTTCTCTGGAGGCAAAATTTTTCTTTTGCATTGCCAACTACAGACTCTGCTTGTGATGTTAGAAGAAATGAGAAGCCATCACAGTTGTTGAGTGTCTGCGTGGTGTGCTGTATAAGAAAGTACACTCTTCCAAGAAACTGTGTACAAAAGGTTTATATCATTGGGTAAATGGGTGAAACAGGGTGCTATAGCAATTTCCTGGTCTAGTGCAATGTAATATATCTATTCACAGAAAGTGAAGTCACTTATTAATACTGCCGAGTCACGGGATACATGTGACTGGGTTGCAGACCCCAGCTCTGCGATCTAATCCTGTTTCTGAGTAGACTGAGTCGGGGAGAAGAATATGGATACAGTATGTACCTCTCACTTCAAAAATGTTGCACCCGTGTGGCCACCTGGCATCCCTGGAGCACCTCTGGGAATCAACTTGTACCTCCTGATTTTTGAAAGAAAACTGTATTATATTTTAAAATAAAATGAATTATTTCTGTACAAGATGAATTTTCTTGATTATTATTTTGCCCAAAAGCCCAGAGTTATATAAAAATGCTCACCCTGGATTTTTTGATATAAGGAATCTCTATTATCAGTTTAAGTACTTAGCTTTCTATTTTTATGGTGATGATTTTCTGTTCTATCCTATCTGCCAGCTATTAGTATAAGTTCCTGCAAACGTAGGCAGGATATAAGTAACATTTAAAAATTCTTACTGTTTCTCTTTTCCTATTTCAGCGTCCATACTGAAGCACACCCCTGGGCTGTCATTCTCAATATATGAAGATGTTTTTATCCTTTCCTTCATTCAGGAATTATCTGTTAAGAACCTACTATGTTCTGGCACTAGGTTAGGGGAGTGAACAAAACAGGCAGCAATCTCTGCCTCTAGGGAGCGTCACGCGTGAGCAGGGACACAAGGGTACTTCTGTGCCAATATGTTATGTGCATTAAGAGATGGATGGTCAAGTGATAGAGGCTGAATACAACCCTGCAGGGTCTAGAAGGGGAGAAAAGTGAACACATTGAACTTTTGAATGCTGCACTGGAGTACATGGGGTAGCAAGTTAGCCCCATCAGCGAACTGGCAACCTATTTACACTCCTAGAAGGTCTACTCAGGGGGACACTTATACAGTGGGCAAAGATTTATGGGCCCTTTTACATTTCCATTATAGATGAACACCTTCGTCTCTTACTGAATTTTGTCCTACTTTTCTCTCTGCCTGGATTCTGGGAGGCTGTATTCAGTCTTTACCTCTCTGGGTATAGATTCATCTGTCTCATCTTCATGACTGTTGAAATTTCATAGGCACCAGAGATTAGCTCCTGAGTGACTCCTTGTTATGGAGAAGGGAGGGCAGACAGGTCATGTGTACTGACAAAATACTCTGCAAGGCTGAGAACAAAATGGCCCACCTCTCCTTATGAGATGACTTTAGTGAGGACAGATGGATAGGCAAGGAACTGGGAGGCCCTGACTCAGTGGAGCTTGCCTCCTACTTAGGCTGCTATATGCTTTTTTTGTTCCCCTGCAGGTTAATTGGCACCGCGACCGTAGCCCTGAAGGACCTGATCGGTGACCAGAGCAGATCACTACCGTACAAACTGATCTCCCTGCTAAACGAAAGGGGGCAAGACACCGGGGTGAGCCTTTTCCCTCTTGTCGAATGGCTTAGTAGTGAGATGCTTAAGCAAAAGTTCATTAAGAAAAAGTATGCATTGATAATTAGCTGATTACACAAAAAGCAAAAATCTTGTTTTGAGATAAGTGGGTCTATTTGCAAATGATGTGGGCCTTATTTTATACTTGCAATCATACAACCAGCAAGTTAGATAAATTTGATTTTCTTTGACAGAATTCTATAGCATGAGTGGGACCCCTCTGGGTATAGCTCTGTTCTTATCCTTGTGGGCGTTAACATGTGTATGGTTATTCTAGCTCTGTGTTTCAGACACCCTTTGAAACATTCTATAGAAGGTAGTTCATTAATGTTTCCTTGGAATATCGAGATGGTAGTATCATAATTGTTATTATTGCATTGGTAGCTGGATGTTTTCTGATCATAGCTTCCCTAAATAAGTACATACTGATACTGTCTGATGTGACACCAGAATTCTTTCTCAAGTGTGTGTGCTTAAAAAAAAAATGACTCAAGTGTCACAGGTCCCAGATTTCACATGATTACTGAGAACCACTAATAAAGCTTCCATGCTTGGCCCATAACCTCTAACCCCTTTATTTTCCAATCAACTTATTTTGCTTGGAAGCCTGGGCAAAGGGAGAAAATTTTACACTAAAACAGAATATCCTGTAGACAAGAATACAGGCTAGGCTGCTCAACGCCCATATGAGACGATGTCAGCTTTGCTGGTCTAGTCTCCAAAACGTATAGGCTTGCTATGAATCAGCATTCTAATATAAAACATAAATTCAAAACTCTGGCTGAAACACTTCTCTACCCAAAGCTGGCTGAGAGAAATGATGCTGAGGAAAGATGGTAGAAGTCAGTGATTTCTCTGCCTGCTTTTGTTTGTTTCCTTTCCGTTTTCTTTATTTAGAATTTAGTTTCTTGAGGAGCAGTCAGTGGATCTGAAGTTGCCACTTTTTTTTTTTTTTGGAGACAGTGTTACTCTGTTGCCCTGGGTAGAGTGCAGTGGCGTCATCATAGCTTACTGTAACCTCCAATTCCTGGACTCAAGTGATCCTCCTGCCTCAGCCTCCCAAGTAGCTGGGGCTGCAGGTGTGTACCACCATACCTGGCTTATTTTTCTATTTTTTTGTAGAGACAGGGTCTCACTCTTGCTCAGGCTGGTCTCAAACTCCTGAACTCAAACAATCCTCCCACCTTAGCCTCCCAGAGCACTAGGATTACAGGCATGAGCCACCACACTCAGCCTGAAGTTGCCACATTTAAGTGAGCTGTTCAGGCTACTGAAATAAGAATGGAGATGCCTATATATAACTTTTCCCCTAATCCCACCAAGAGACTTCAGACCATATTACATTTAAGGAATTTCAATCGGTTTGTTGTCTTGTGCTATTTCTTCTTTTTTCTCTTTCTCTCTCTTTTCTCCTTTAAGCACAGATGAAAGCACGTGTAGAACCTAGAGTGGCAGGACTGATGCAATTGAATGCACTGGGGGAGTCAAAGGACCTCAGGCCCTGCCCCCTGGGATTCCCCCTCACATTCCCCCTGGGGATCCCTGGAGCACCTCTGGGAATCACGGGGTTACCAGGACACAGCATGAAAACCACAGAGCCAGGGGATGAGCCATCTGTGTGCTCTTCTAGGTTTTAAAAGTTTGATTCTTATGCTAAGTTTAGCACCTGAGCCCTCAGTGCTCCCTGCGTTCAGCCTTCACGCTGTAGCCTGGTCTTCTGCACAGGGAGCCGGGAGGTGCTGCTCACGTGGCTCCTTCTGTGCCATGAAACTGTGGGCGGGGGCATATTTCTTATCCTGCTCCTGGTCTCCCAGATCAGTAGTTCTAAGTTGGTCACAGTGTGTGCTGATCCGTGAGGGCATATTCACTGATGAGCAGACAAGTGGGAAAAATAAGGGCAATTCAGTGTGCGTGTGTGTGTGTGTGTGTGTGTGTGAATTTATCAGATGTAGCAATAATAGCCAATGACAGTATAGGGATGCCCATTTAAATGTGAATTTCAGATAAACAATGAATACTTTTTTTAGTGTGTGTATCCTACATATTATGTCCTATATTTTATATGGTCACTTGGAGGGGGTGTGTGTGTGTGTGAGAGAGAGTGTGTGTGAATTTATCAGATGTAGCAATAATAGCCAATGACAGTATAAGATGCCTATTTAAATGTGAATTTCAGATAAACAAGGAATACTTTTTTTAGTGTGTGTATCCTACATATTATGTCCTATATTTTATATGGTCAGTGGGGTGTGTGTGTGTGTGTGTGATCCTTATTTACAAAAGACCCGCTTTATTCTGAGGTTCATTTTTCATTTTTGGTGTTAAAATGCCTTTCTTTTATGAAATGATTGTGATAGTAGATGATAGTTGCAGGCCTATGTTTGGCAAAATACATAATATACAATTAACAACCTTATGTTGATTTTCTCTAGCAAATTTTTGGAAATTGTGTAGGTCCATGAAATATAAAAGTGTTGTGTAAGAAATTCTGCCCTAAAATAATGCCCCAGGTGAGAAATTTATCTCAGATTTTTTAAGTAGAAGTGACTTTGTCTCCTGTAGGGAACTGGAATGTTTCCTCCCTTCTGATAGTGAAAGCTGCATAACATTTTCAGCTTCCCTTTTCGCTTTGGCCCTTAGGCACTTTGGGGTCACAGTTTATGCAGGAAGGACAGCAATTATGTTTAACTTCGTGCTTTGCCTATTTGTTTCCTCTTTAATCAGACTTAATTCCTCGTTTTTAATCCTCTTTTGCAAATCCCAATTTTATATACATTTTTGGTAGTCACTTAAAATTCTCTTTTAGAGAGAAGCATGAAAATAAATCTCAGCAATTAATAATAAAATAAATCAATGAGCAAACAAATAAATCAATCATTTAAAATGAGCCTCTGTAATTGTAACTGGGTGGCAGGAGGCCATCTCCAGTTTAGGATGGAGTTACAAGTTTGCACTTGCTTGTTGTTACAAGTTCACACACTTGCTTGTCACAACTTTACTCCAGTCTGTGAGGTTGCCCTTTGGCAACCTGTGACAGGTAGCTCCTGTCCCGCTCCACCTGGCACACGTGTGGGAAGGTAGGAACAGTCTAGCTGTGCCAGCCTTCCCCCTTTCCTTCTCACTTTCCTGTTCCCTCGCTCGCCCCTTCCGAGATTTTGGCTCTTGCTGGATGGGTCTGCAGTGAGTCTACAGCATGCCGATGCCCTGCCCTGATTCCATCTGCTGTGACTTCTTTCTACCCAGGCCACCATTGACTTGGTGATCGGCTATGATCCACCTTCAGCTCCACATCCGAATGACCCGAGTGGGACCGGCGTGCCAGGCATGGGAGGTAAGCGGACCCTCTGAAGGGCCACCCCACCCCACGGGGAATTTGCTAAAGACACACAGGAGAGTGTCCAGGTAGAGCCTGTCATGTGATCACACAGTCGTCGCTCCCTGCCCACGAGGCTGGGGCACTGCAAGGCAGGTGGAGCTGCCTAATTGGAACATCGCCATTGTTTATGAAATGCCCTGCAAGGTAGGGGGAACGGTGAGACAATCCTTTACTGAGCAATCTCATGGTGAGCCCGACAAGCACACGCAGGCCCTAGAAGAATGTCCTATGTGTGGCTTTGCTTCAGGTTTGTAGCTTCCACCCCATACAATGTCCCCAGGCTGTTTGGCTCAAGGAGCAGCCCCTCTGCTCCCCTGCACGTGTCTCCTAACCTCCCAAAATTGCAACCACCAGTCTCATGGGCAGTGCTCTTGGAATGGAGTCTCTGTCTCTCCCTTGGCCCTGACCCCCTCCCACCCCCAGAGAGCCGCTTGGTCCTCTAACCAATTGCTTCCCTTCAGCATAACCCACCCCGTACTCTGACATGCGTTGCCTGTCATTCAGGGCCATCAGGTGCCGCTCTGGATGGGTTGGGCTGCAGGCTCAGGGGAAGGCTTCAGGCCTCGGTGGAGGGAGGGTCTGCGAGACAATCAGGCCTTTCACTCGGCTGAGTGTGACCTCCTCTTAGCGTTTTCCCAGGTGGCATGATGCCAAAAGTGTCTCTGTCCCTTCCTCTGCCCTGAGATGCATTACCAAAGGCACCTTCTGTTCTCCCAGCCTTGGCATGTGCCCCAGGAAGGGAGGGACCCCTCATCCTACCACCGTCACCTGCTGCCTTGACATTCTTCCCCTGGGGGGAAGCCCTGGCATTTGTCCTTGAGGTGGCTCCTTAGGGCCTGTCTTCTCTTGGTTCTCAACTCAGCTGTCTGGGCACCCGAGAGTCTACTCTACACCCACAGCGACGCCTTCCCTTCCTGCCTCTGCCCATTCCTGCCTGACTTCATGTCTTAGCCCGATCCCAGCCCCTGCCCCTACTTATCCACCCAATATTAATGTTTTGGCCCATTTTTTGACCAAGTAGTTGTGGGTTTCCAGCGTGGGTTAGCTGGCCTTCTCTTGGTGACAGTTAGGACTGACAGCTCCCCAGCATATCAGCAGCATGCTCTGCATGTCACCCTCTTCCTAACGGCACCGTGACCATACTCCTTGGTCTTGGACACTCAGCCCTGCAAGAACCTTGCTGTGGCTTAAGAACATCCACAGCTCCCTTTGCTTCCACAGCAGTGATGGTGAAGAAAACGCACAGTGCTGAATAGCACACCTGCAGGTGCTGAGCCGAGTGGTCCAAGCCATTTCCATCCCGCCCCCTCTGCTAACCATGTCACCAGCATTTGTATCTGCCAGGGAAGGGCGCTGGGTACTTTCTGACCTGCATAAGGCCTTGCTGGTGGGCTGTCTGCAGTAGCCCCTGAAAACTGGGAAGATCAGGGCATCTTCCCTCACACTGACATTTTTCCTAAGCCAGACCCTGTTTATTAGTTTCCTAGGGCTGCTATAATAAAGAAAGACAAACTGGGTGGCTTAAATAACAGAAATTTCTTCTCTCACAATTCTGGAGGCTGGAAGTCTGAAATCCAGGTGTCAGCAGGGCTGGTTCCTGCTGGAGTCTCTGGGGGAGAATCTGGTCCATGCCTCTCTCCTAGCTCCTGGCGGGCTCCAGCATTCCTAGTAGACGGATCATTCCAGTTTCTGCCCCTGTCACCACGTAGAGTTCTCGCTGTGTGTCTTTGCTTTTGTTTTTGTTTTCTCTCGGATATAGATCCTGAGTATGACTGTTTTTACATGGTGTTCTCCTCTCTGTGAGTCTGTGTCCAAATTTCCCACTTCTTATAAGGACAACAGTCATGGGATTAGGGCCACTATAATCCAGTATGACCTCATCTTAACTTGGTTATATCTACAAAGACCTTATTTCTAAATAAGATCACATTGTAGGGTTCTGGTGAGCATGAATTTGGGGGGAGACAGTATTCAACCCAGATACACTGCAGATAAAAGGCAATTTCATTAAGCTTATTCCATTTTAAGAGCCAAAATGTGAAATGGGTTCCTTTGTATTACTCTTTTGGCCAGGCCTTTAGGAAAAAAGTAATGCTATGGTTCATTCGAGTAAAAGTCATAAACGTACAGAGGTTGGTGCCACACCGCTTATTATATTTATGGAGTAAAAGAATTGGTTGCTGGGTTTCTCGAGGGCCATTGCTAGATGCTGCAGTACCAGGGTGATGAGTGTCAAGAAACAGCCCCTGCCCTCCAGGAACTTTCAGTCCAGGTTGGTGACAAGTCTTTTTGTCCTGAAAGTTAACATTACAGATAAAAGCAACAGCTTTAGAGTTAGCCTGGCCTAGGTTGGGTTCTGTGTCAATTGGTTTTTTTTTTTTTTTTTTTAGACAGAGTCTCACTCTGTTGCCCTGGCTAGAGTGCCGTGGCATCAGCCTAGCTCACAGCAACCTCAAACTCCTTGGAGCTACTCCAAGCCTCCCGAGTAGCTGGGACTACAGGCATGCGCCACCATGCCCAGCTAATTTTTTCTGTATATTTTTAGCTATCCAGATCATTTCTTTCTATTTTTAGTAGAGACAGGGTCTCGCTCTTGCTCAGGCTGGTCTCGAACTCCTGACCTCGAGCAATCCTCCTGCCTCAGCCTCCCAGAGTGCTAGGATTATAGGCATGAGCCACCGCGCCCGGCCAGTGTGTCAATTGTTAATTATCCATAGGGCCTTGGGTAAGTCCCCTAAACCTCTCTGAATCAGCTTTCCTTACTGGACAGTGGGAATAATAGCAGCACTTATATCAGAAGGTTGTTGTAAGGATTAAATGGGATATTGCCCATGACGTGTGTAGCCCAGTGCCTGGCTTACAGCAATATCTACATTAATGGTAGCTATTGTTACTATTGTTGCTATTATTACAAAAAGAATTCCTGATGGCTTGTAATTATAGCTCAGTTGGGTGGCACACTGTGTATGATATTCAAATTGTTTCCTCTGAAAAGTAGAACTTTTAGAAACAAATGGCCTGGTTTGGCTCAGAGTCAGGTTGAGATGATCAGATGCTTTCTAATCATCTTTTTAAAAACCTTTTTTTTTTTTAAAAAAAAATTTATACCAGTGAACCAGAAAGTTTTAGAGAACAAGCAATTTATCAAGCTATTCGAATGTGGGGGAGAGCCTGTCTCCTGAGATGGACCCATATGGGCCCAAACCCAGAAACCTAAGTGCCAAAAATATGTGATTTCTCTGCAGCAAATTTCTGCTTCCTTAGAAATGAAAAATCACCAACTCTTGAATTTTTAAACCCACTGGGGAGAAAATCCTTGCCACCTAAGCCTCCTTCACCAAAGGCTCCTTCCCCTGGCCTCTTGGCTGAAGCCTCTGCGGCACTGATGCTCCCAGCAGCCCTGTGCACAGAAGGAGCCCACCCTCCCCCTAGGAGGCTGCCTCCCAGCTGGCTCTGCGGCAGGCGGCTGGGCAAGTGCAGCCCGGGTCTCCCGTGGAGTTCACCAGAATCCCTGATGCTGCTCAGCTGAGATGGGAAGTGAACCAGAGCTTGGGTTCCTTGTATTTGAGTGTCAGACAAAGAATGTTACCAAGTGCTGCTCTGCAAATGAGCTGGGTCTGCAGGGCAATTTTATTTTCAAGTGCGAGATGACAAAGTGAAATTTCTTTATTAAAAAAAAATGAACAGGGTTCTTGGATCTGGAAGTGCTGTCTTTGTTCTATAAAATGAGTATTTGTTAAGACTGGCTCAAGGGTGACATTCTTAATGTTGGTCTGGCTAAAAGAAACTTTTCTTCAGTATTTTAAAAAAATCTTCTAATATCCTTGATTATCTAGATGTTTCAAGGAAAAACATTTTTTTCCCTAACATGGTCATTCAATTCAACTGAGCAAAGATACCTACGCTGCAACTTCATGCTAGGGAGGACATCAGGGGGAAAAAGAGCCACTTACAATCCTGAGGGAAGATAAGGCCAACAAACAGGAGACAGAGAAAGAACAGCAAGACAGCTGGCCCTCTTGGTAATGCATACCTTAATGACACAAACAGGACACCTGGCTCAGAATTTGTTTTTTTCCCTTCAATTGACTCTTTGAAAAAAATGAAACTTTTTCATTCTACATGAAAGTAAATGTCTGCTTTCTCTGATTTATATAGATATTTTCAAATTCTTGGAAGTTGAGCTTCTTTATCGTTTCTTGAGCACAAAAAAATCTGCTTATTAAAATGTAAATGTCGGCCAGGTGTGGCGGTTCATACCTGTAATCCTAGCACTCTGGGAGGCCAAGGTGGGAGGATGGCTTGAGGTCAGGAGTTGAGACCAGCCTGAGCAAGAGTGAGACCCTGTCTCTACTAAAAATAGCAAAAATTAGCTGGGCGTGGTGGTGCGCACCTATAGTCCCAGCTACTCGGGAGGCTGAGGCAGGAGGATTGCTTGAGCCCAGGAGTTTGAGATTGCTGTGAGCTAGGCTGATGCCATTGCACTCTAGCCCGGGCAACAGAGCAAGACTCTGTCTTAATAAATAAATAAGTAAATAAAATAAAATAAAATAAATGTATATGTCACAGAAATATAAGACACAGAAAGTGAAAATCTCTCACAGTCCCATCTTCCTGAAATAACCGCTGTCAGCAACTACTGGTATTGATCTTAAAGGTTATCATCCACACAGTGGCTTCTTCAAAGGAGAAATGAGAAATATCAATGATAGCACACAAAAGTGAAGCTTTTCAGGAAAATTCACCCCTGCAATTTGAAGAAACTAGTTATGATCATAGATCTCAGGAATTGAACACCTGAGGGGTTCATTTTTAAGGAGTGCTTTCTTGGAACTCTTACATTAAGCTGACAAAAGGTACAGACCCTGAGGCATTGGTGGCTTGACTGAAAGTGTGTGGTGTCAAGGATGTCCCTTTCCTTGACCCATCTCAGAGACTCTTCCCAGGACAGAGGGGGGGGCTGACCAGGACTACAGGCTTGACCTGAAAATCTGTTGCCATGGCAACTTGATTCACCAGATGTCAGCAGCTTTGCGGGAGCCTACATTCCCATAGCCGGAAAGAACTATTTTTAAAATCTCACATCTATTTTTGAAGAACCATCTGTTAAATTCATGCTCTGTCCAACTATAGAAATGCAAAAACTCATTCATAGCCAAATTTCACTGCTTCAAATTTATTTCATTCCATGAACACCAAAGTCATTTGTCTTGAAATTAAATTCAATCAAGTTCAGGAAACAGTTTCTAACCCCTGCCTGTGGGGCATACAGACATAAGAAAGGCATCACTTTGCCACCAAGTGGCAGTTCAGTAGGAAGGTAAGATATAAACATGAATAACTATAGCCCAGAACTAAACATAATAAATTCCTCCAGAGAGGACTAAGCAAATTATGACATGGAAACAATTTCTTCAAGAAAGTGCTTTTTCAGCCATGTATTTCAACCTGTGTCTTCTTGGTGCCAAGAAAGTCTTGGAAAGTCATAATGGTTCAGTCATTGCTTGGTTGGTTGGTTGAGTGAATGAATGAATGAATGAATAAGTGAATGATGGATGGACAATGGATATGGTTTAAAATTTTTTCCAAGAAGGGCATTTTGGGGAACACTAGTGAATAGACCAAAGTGCCTGGTTCATTCAGAAGTACGTTGAAAAGGCAGCATGTTCCTGAGGGCTGCAGATGCTGGGCTGAGACATTTGTCCTTGATGGACAGACCATGGAAATCCATGGCATAAGGGACTCTTGGTCAGAGCTGAACTGGAAAATGATAAATGTGCTAGAAGATTGCTACAGGCACTATTTCCAGGATTGGGTCTCTAATCAAGTGACTTTGTCCAGTAAACTGATTGTGTTAGGCCAATATTTTTCTAGGATATTCAGGAAAATCAAAGTACTCATAATAAACATGTAGTTCTCAATATTTAGACACAATAAAATCATCAAGGGAGATCTCTAAATGTGCAGTTATCTGGCACTTACCTCCAGAGAGCCTAATTTAGCTGGTCTGTAGATCCTGCTGAGGGCAGATTCCGGAGTTCACGTTGAAAAACCCTGGAGTTGTGCATTTTACCTGGTGAACATTATATTGCCCAGCTCTTTGGGTACTGTTTTCTAGACCGGATCACAGCCTGGATTGATCAAAGGTAGATACTGTTGGGACTGCCCAGCAATCCTGTGTTTCCATTCCTGATTGTTAGAGGCTCTTCCGTGGCACGTTTGCCGTGGTCTACATATTGGAACCATGCCAGAAGGTTCTTAGGGCACATCTAGTGCTATTTACCCAAGAATTGGGGTGGGGTAATGAATTGCTTACCGTAGGATATAAACATTGATTTATAAAAATTTAACATTTTAGAAACTCAGAAAAGTTATTATTTAGCATTCTGGCTAAGTATATGTGTTATCTCCAAAATGTTATGTGTTTCCATGCTTCGAAACTTACTCTTCTCTGTTCTGCATTACTTTTTTGTTAGACAGGGTTTCTCTCTGTTGTCCAGGTTGGAGCAGATCATTGCTTACCATAACCAGATCGTAGCTCACTGTAACCTTGCAACTCCTGGGCTCAAGTGATCCTCCCAAAGTGCTGGGGTTACGGGTTGTGAGCCCCCCAGTGCCCTGCCTGCATTGTACTTTTTCACTTATGCTGAAGATAATAGTACACCAGCCCTTTGTTCTGATTTTGTAATGACCTCTGGCCCAAGGTGATAAAATTCTCTCCCTTGGCCAGCACCACCACTTAACAAGGCTTCATCGTGAGAAGCAGAATTCATATCACAGGCAGACAGAGGCATTCTAGGACTCCAGAAAAACAAGGTGGCTGTGGGAAGGATAGTAAATATCATCTAGAAGAAAGTATAAAATATTCCAGAAAGAGCTCTCCTTCAAGGAATGGAAGAGGATTAAGTTAGATGGTGGCCCAATTAGTGCTGAGGCAGAAAAGATGAGAGGAGTCGGAGAGCATTGGTATAGAGGGCCCTGCTGCAGGGGAGGTCAGGGGTTCTGTGTTCCAGGCCAGGAGGAAGCCAGTGGTGGCCCGGCAAGCGCTCCTCTTCTGCGACCATTCCTAGGAGTTGCCTTCATTGGAAGCTCTAACAGGATCTTCCCCCGTGGCAAGGCGTAGACAGACGGGGGTGATGGAGTGGGGAGGGGATGTATGGCCTGCAGGTCTGGCGTCCTCTGGGTGACTGACAGCCCACTCTCTTCTGCTGGGTTGGGGGACATGCCAGAGGAGAAGAGTATGGGAGCCAGGAGGAAGGAGGGAGGTTGATACCTACTGGGGGAAAGGCACAGTTGGGGATGCCAAAGGCAAACTTGACTGTCTAATAAGGTCCCCTGGGGCTGCCAACTCCTCAGCACTGAGCGGGCAGACAGAAGCCATGTAGGAAAATGTCACTGTCACAAGTGACTGCACAAAGGCGCAGTTTGCAGGAATATTGCTATTGAGCTTCTGGAAAGAGGACCACAATACATCAATCTCCTATGAAGACTTGTTTTGTTAAGTTGCTGGAGTTGAGATGCAGAGCCATTCCTAGGTGTTAATTGAAGCATCACCTGTCACCAAGTATGGGTCACACTGGGAGTTTCCGATAAGGAGACAGGTCAGTGTTAGCTATGGTCAAAAGCTTGGAAGGCTTTGACTGAGTGACCTTATAATTGCTGGGGAGGTAGGATGGCATTCCTTCAAGGGAATTGTGACGAGCATGTCACAGCCAGAGAGGGACAGTGAGGAACCCTATCCATAATGAATCAGCAGATCTGGGTTTGAGCATTGGCCCCACTCTCAAGCTGTGTGACAGTAGGCATGTCACTTAGCCTCTCAGAGCCTCAAATTCTTTACTCACGACATCAGGGGATTGGATTAAATGACATGTAGGGTCTCCTCCAGCTCTGAAGTTCTATGATTCTATTAAAATGGCCTGGTGGAAGCCAAGGTTCATGTAAGAAGATGGAATGACAGAGGTCTCTTTGGTGATGACATCAAATTGCAAATGCCAGGATGAGCATTTAGTTTGATAGGCTGAACCCCAGAGCAGAACGGGTTTCAGGGATTACACAAACAAATGCCGCGGGGAGTTTGAGTAAGAGGAGACTTGAAGCTGGACTGTTGGATTTTGTAATATGAAGGTCTTTAGTGACCTCAACAAGAGTAGTTTGGTGGAGTCGGGGGGCAAAGGCCTGGGGGAGGCTCAAGAGAGAATCAGAGGAGAGGAAGTGGAGGACGTGAGTGGAGATGATTCTTCCAAGGAGTTTGCTGCAAAAATGAGCAGTGAGGAAAATGGAGCAGTAATGAAAGGGGGCGCTGTGGAGTCAAGGAAAGGGTTTTGTTTGTTTGTTTGTTTGTTTTTAAAATTATGGACAGTATTTCAGCATGTTTATCTTTTGATGGGAATCATTCAGTAGAAAAGGGAAAACTGCTGAGCGGATACAGAGGCAGAAACTGCAGAAGCACATCCTTGAGTAGCGAGAGGAGATGGGATACGCACAAACAGAGGGGTTGGCTCCAGCTGGGAAGCACAGTCGGTCCCCGCAGTGGAGCGAGTGTAGCAGGAGAGAAGGCAGAGAACAGATGCAGGTAGGAGGTGGTTGACTTGGAGTTGGAAGGATGTGAAAATTCTCTTCTGATTGCCTGTTTTCTCAGTGAAATAAGAAACAAGGTCATTAGCAGACCATGAGAAAGATAGAGAGGGTGTTGCAAGATTTCAATAGCTGGGAGTTCGGAAAGGTGAAGTGATTTGCCTGTGTTGGTTAGTTAGTGGCCATGTAAGACTAGGATCCAGGAAAGCTTTGGAACTGATGTCTTGGAAATGTGGTGGGATGGTCAGGCAGCCCGATGAGTACGCTCAAGGTTTGTCATCCTGAAATTAAAGTGGGACCAGCCAATAAGGTGTGGGGTCTTCTCGGCCAAGTTCAGCTATCTGGTGCAGAGGTGGGGTGAGTGGAGAGGTGGATAAACCAGGTGAGTACAGTGAAGTGAGAGAGGGGAAGGGATTGTGGGGCCTTTGGGGGAGCAACTACAATGTCAGATCACAGAACCTAACACGGGCTAGGAGAAAAGCAAGACACGAAGGAAGTAGGGGGCAGGAAAGGCGGTGTGGTCAATAGATTGGGACTGCCCGTGTGGCTGGAGGAACAGATGGAGCAAACTGGAAAGATACACAAGATGGGCTCTCTGGTGGGTTGAGAGTGGCCTTTGAAAATTCATGTCTACATGGAACCTTAGAATGTGACTTATTTGGAAATAGAGTATTTGCAGGTATAATTAGTTAAGATGAGGTGATAGTGGATTAGGGCAGGCACTAAATCCAATGACCGGTGTCCTCGTGAGAAGAGGTGAGGACACACAGACGCACAGGGAAGAAGGGCCTGTGACCACAGAGGTAGAGATTGGAGTGATGTAGCTACAAGCCAAGGCTTGCAAGGAGCCACCAGCTAGGAAGAGGCAAGGAAGGAATTTTCTCTGGAGGCTTCAGAGGGAGCATGTCCCTGCCAACAGCTTGATTTTGGTCTTCTAGGGTTTGGAACTGTCAGAGAATAAATTTCTATTGTTTTAAGCCACCCGGTTTCTGGTACTTTGTTACGACAGCCCCGGGAAGCTAATACAAGCAGCAACTTCCTATTCGGTCAGTGGCTCCCAACTTAATGGGTCTCATGGACAGGACGTGCTGGCGCAACTGCTAACATTTTGGTAATGAAACATCTTGCGCAGAAGGGTGTGTTCAGCAGTGCCTTAGGGGCCCCGTCATTCTTTGTGGAACACTCAGTATTGCATCGTTTCATCCTGTGCAGCTTCCTGCCACCTAAAGGGGAGATTTCCTGCTCGACTGCCTTTCTGCTTCCAGGCAGAGATGCTGGCTGTCATCATGGCTTAGGCTGTTGCCTCTGATCCATCCCTTCAGCCTAAAGTCTGAATAGCAGAAGGTGTTTCCCGAAGAAATAGGCTCGTCATTATCTGCAGTCTGATTCTAGAACTTATCCAGAGTCCAGCACTTCTAATGAATCAGGAAGCAAGCTCATGACTGAGCCCTCCTTTTTCTCCTGCTTGGCACTATAAACAACCAGCAGCTGAGAATGGGCCCATCCACGGCAAGGAGGAAGTCCCACTTGGGCCCAGGATGGTTGAAGGAAGCTTCAGAGCTATCCTGCCCATTTACTGCTCAGTCCAAGACAGGGGAAGGACTCTCAGCGCTTCCCCAAGGCTGGCGCCGAGGTTGGGGGAGCTCTCCTTCAGCTGTCTGCATGCTCTTTCCTGAGAACTGGACTGTAGCTTCGCCAAACTTGAAGGGACATTCAGGGGTCACGATTCCCACCCATTCATTTACTGGTTCCACATTGATGAGGCCCCTGCTATGATACCAGGATGTCTGCACGGTATGGAGGCAGATACAAAGGGGAAAAAGGCAAGCCCCTGCTCCCGGAAAGTGTCTGGGGGTGGGGAGGCCTATGGGTTGACAAGTAGATGTAAGAGCAGGTGGTGAGGACTAGAAAGAACAATGTGGTGGCAGGACAGGGTGGGACTCACTCCATCCAGGGGAGGTGGGGAAAGCCTGCTGGAAGACAGCGTATTGCATCTGCCCCTTGAGGAAGGAGAGGCACTCACCTGCTGGGGAGTAGGACAAGGACATTGCAAGAGCTTGGATCCTGATGCCCTCCTCTCCTAGGCAGGAACAAGCCCGTCTTGTGAAGCCTCTTCAAGAATAGGGAAGAAGAGACCCACACCATCTGGCAGAGGACAGAGGTAGCTGTTCCTTACCTTTGAGTTCTGTGGGGGTTTTCCTGACAAAGAGGGTGAGACCCTGGGAGAGCTTGTTCTGCTGTTTACTCAGGAACTCTGTAAAAGCAGATTCTCAAAACAACAATTCTGAAAGAGAGATTTACATCTGTTTTCTGTCCATTCAGCTCTTTTCAGAAGTTATGCAAAACAGAACTCCTGCAGGGTGCCTGTTAGTGAGGGAACTCACAGGATGGATCTGTAACCATTACTAGGGAAATTGTGGATTAGGTATTTTCCTGTTACTTTTGCAAGGCCTCCCCTTTCAGTTTAGTCAGAGGAGGAGGAGGACAGCTGCAACAATCCAAAGGAGTATGTGTGAGCCTGTGTCCACTGCCATGGAAGATCAAGGACAAGGACACAGAAAAGCGTGCTGAGCTTAGCAGGGAGAGGCCATGGCTGGCCTGGCCTTGGAAGGACAGGAGCCAGGTTAGGATGGGCTACGCATGAATGGACGGGGTGGAGGAGCAGGGCTTCCCTGGGCTAAACTGTGAAGCTGTGCTTTTGGGGAGGCCTTTACTTCCTCACAGCTGCCTCTTCTTCACTCTGTGCCCCCTGCCACCGTGCTGCCCTCTGACTGCCCTAGTCCCACCCCGCCCTGCCCCAATTGCTACTTCCCAGGAAGTGTTCTGTGTGCTCTTTCCTACCAACTGCTATGGTCTAAATGTTGTGTCCCTCCAAAATTCATATGTTGAAGTCTTCACTCCCAAAGTGATGGTATTAGGTGGTGGGGCTTTTTGGAAGGTGATTACGTCAAGAGGTCAGAGCATTCGTGCATGGGATTAGTGCCCTTATAGAGAAAGGCCCAGGAGAGCTCTTTCTCTCCTTCCACCATCTGAGGACACAGAGAGAAGGCGCTATGCACACCTCACCAGACAGCAAAGCTGCTAGTGCCTTGATCTTGGACTTCCCAGCCTCCAGAACTGTGAGAAGTAGATTCTGTTGTTTGTAAGCCACCCAGTTTATAGTATTGTTATAGCAGCCCAAACAGACTAAGACACTAACCAAAACTGACTGGTTGGTGTCTTAGTCCATTTTTGTGTGACTGTTAAAGAATACCTGAGGCTGGGTAATTTATAAAGCAAAGAGATTTATTTGGATCACGATTCTGCAGGCTGTACAAGAAGCCTGGTACCGGCATCTGCTTCTGGTGAGGGCCTGAGGCTGCTTCCGCTCATGGTGGAAGGTGAAGGGAATCTGCAGGTGCAGGAATCACGTGATGAGAGAGAAACCAAGAGAGAAAGCGGAGAAGATGCCAGGCTCTTTTCAACAATGGTTCTTGCGGGAACTCAGAGTGAGAACTCACTTACTCCTGTGAGAATGGCATCCATTCATTCAAGAGGGATCTGCCCCCATAATCCAAACACTTCCCACGTGACCCCACCTCCAACACTGGGGATCAAATTTCAAAACAGTCTTGGCAGGACCAAACAAACCATAGCCAAACCATAGCACTCAGCAAAACTAAAACAAAGAAGTTAATTGATTGGCTGCTGCTCTGTGCCAGGCACTGCATTAAAAGCCTTTGCGTTTAGATTAATTTTATCTTTACAGTAACTGTGTTGTAAATACTATTATTTCCCCCTTTTTACAAATGAGGAAACTGAGGTTTAGAGAAATTAAGAAACTTAGACTCACATAGCTTGAAACTGGGATTTGAAGCCAGGCAGCTTGGCTCCAGAGCCCAGGCTTTCAAGAGCAGGGGTACAGAGTAATCTGATTGAACTAATTCACACCAGGATGTGAGTGACTGACAGGTGACTGCATAGGGAATATGGAAATTAAATCTCTTGCATGATTTTGCACTGTAAAGGAAGAGATGCAGAATCTAAAAGTAGGGTACACAAATACTGGTATTTTCTTGACAACCAGATTAGTTAGTCTTCTGGGCTCTCAAATTATATAGTACAGACTACCAGGAGTTCAAACATTTTGTCTATTAAGAAAAGAAATGCTAAAGTTTGTCAGTGAGTTTCAAAGAGTTTGTGAATAAAAGAAAGGTGAGAGGGCAGAGTGGAATTTTTGGTTTTGGGATTTTTAAGGAGAGAAAGATCCGTGTGTACTTGAAGGCAGAGGAAAGGCCTCTGGAGAAGAAACCACTGCAGGTGAGAGAGAAAGAGAGACAGAGAGAGAGCACATTTGCTGGGGCCCTCAAAGAATGAGGAGGGGGGAGGATGTAAGGCGTGGCAGAGGGTGGGGGTGTTCACTCTGCTAAGCAGGGAAAACTCCTCCCATGAGTCCAGGGGGAAGCTAAGGGGATGAATGAAGAAACGTGTTGAAATGACAAACCAGGAAGACAATGGGAGAACAAGATGACCACCTTGGTCTATTTGGCAAGAAAATGAGGCAAGTTTCTCATCTGCCATGAGGGTGGAGAGAGGCTTGTGAATTAGGGAGCTCAAGCAGAGAAATAGTACAGACATCTCATGAGCAGATCTCTAGAGAGAAGAGTGGGAAGGGTGAGAGTGAAGTGTGTTTTTGCAAGGCTCCGGTTTCCTGTGGCATTTCCTAATTGCTCTGTCCTAACTGCAGAAAGTCTCTCTGACCTCAGGCTGGGTCCTGAGATCAGAACCCAGTGATTCCCGGCTGGGTCCAACGGTTGCCGTCTCCTCTCGTGATCCCCGTGACCTCTGACTTCTCCTGGTCTCTTTGAAGCCAGCCTGAACAAGTGCCCTGATGCACCGCGAACACATTTGCCTAAAGAAACGATCTGAGTCGCAGCAAGTCCCAAGTCAGTGTCACCAAGAGTGTTTCTTTCCCCTGCCATCCTGGGAACACTTAAAACATAATGGCAGGCAATCCGTCTGTTTCCTGAAAACGTGAGTGTTCTCTGACTTCATTCCTTTTTGATATTTTAGGAGAAGGGGAAGAAGATGAAGGTGATGAAGACAGGTTGGACAGTCCAGTCAGGGGCCCTGGGCCCAGGGGCCCAGCTGGGACGGTGTCGGAAGCTCAGCTTGCTCGGAGGCTCAACAGAGCGAAAAGCAGCCGGCGGATGCTGTCCAACAAGCCCCAGGACTTCCAGGTAGAAACAGCCCAGGCGTGCTCCATTTTTGTTTAACCACCATTCAGGCAATTGCAGTGATGCTAGGAGGGACCTATGCCTTTGGGCAATGGCCCAACCAGTAAAAAGGGGTGGCAATGCACAAACCCAATAAGAAGACCTCTCTGTCTTTCTTCTGCATGCAGAAGTGGGTTTAGTCAAGCCACAGGAGATTCTTCAGAGAAATGAAACTATAACTTTCCTTTCCTTTGGTGGTAGGAAAGAGCTAATCAAAGAATAGAAGCATAGATGTTGCATTGTTCATAGCTCTGGGCACTTCCTTATACTTGGGAGACAGCTATGGGGTGAGTTAATACATTGCCAGGTGCAGGAATAGCAGGTACGTGGCTGGAGGCTGGAGTCTGAGCAATGACCTCTGCCCTGCCCTTTGCAAGCCAGCTTTGAACTATTGCAGCCCCACCATGACCCTTGGTTTCTACAACCCAAGCCCAGTTTCCATCTTGGGAATGATGACAGGTGGCCGCTCCCAGTCTGTGAGCTCCAGGATACTGCAAAGCCGTCCTGGGCTGGTTCCAGCGATCCTTCTCCTGAGGGTTCTGTTCGACCATGTGCAGGGAAAGGAGCAGTGACAATACCCCTTCTGTGCCTGCAGATCCGCGTCAGAGTGATTGAGGGCCGGCAGTTAAGCGGCAACAACATAAGACCTGTGGTCAAAGTCCATGTCTGTGGCCAGACACACCGAACGAGAATCAAGAGAGGGAACAATCCATTTTTTGATGAGGTAAATGGGTGGAGAATGCATGTTCCTGCTCAGTGGGTCCTGTCGGGGAGGGAAACGCGGGCAAACATAACCGCTAAAGGCAGCACGGAGTTCCCGTGTTCAACAGACAAAGTTACGAACCACTGCGTGTTCAAATCACCTGGTCGGCTTTGTCACTGGTTCTCAGAGATGCTGGTCTCTTTCTGCTGTTTTAGCAACAACTTCTCAATGACAGAGCCCGTGACGTCATTTATATCTACTTTCCCTTTTGCTAATTAGCAGGATGTCCCTGAGGGACAACTTTGCGTGACTAAGTAATGCAGTTTTTTTGAGATGTCAAAACTTACTTGGCCATAAAACTAACATATCTTAAAGGAAAGCAATTATGAGCAAACCGGGTTTTTTTGGCCCCCATACTGAGAATGTGGCCTGCTTCTTTCTCTTGACTTCTTTTATAGCGCTCCTCAAAAATACTGAATACCTCGACAGCCTTTTACTGGGCTGAGGAGACACATTTCTGAGATTCCCTGGGCCTGTGGGCCCAGGTCTTTCTTATCACAGTTTCTCTTCATTCCCTACAGCCTCTAATCCCTCTCCAGCTTTTCTTTTGTTTTACTTCTCTATTCACAAAATAAACCGGTTTCTTCTGCCCAGTGTTTGTGCTTCTTCCCCTTGGTGCAAGCTGGCCCCCAGCTTCCCGGAAGGCCCCATTCTCTTCTCCCCTCGGACTTCCGCTCCTAAGAGGAATCCCAGACAACAGCAGCCTGCCAAGTACAGTAGTATGAACGCTCTCTCAAGCGGTCAGGGTCACACGGGGCACTTGGAATGGACTTCAGAGAAGGCTGGGAGAGATTCACGCAGGAGGGCGAGACTGGGTCAGAGGGAGGGCAGGGTGCCGGCTGACATGGGCCCCAGTAAGACCTATCTACGCACTTATACTGCAGGCATCCTGTTTACTCTACGGCTCTCTGAAGAGCCCAGCAAGAATCTCAGCCTTCCTCAGAATTTTTCCATTTTAATGAATTTTGGGGGGATTAGATTTCTTGGCAAAAGGGAAGAAACAAATAACTAGGCCTCCAAACAGACTAGTTTGTAAAGCAATAAAAGAATTTTGCTAAAAAGTTCTTGGTTTATGTAGATCTTCTTAACCAAGCGATTAAACTTCGTATCACCAATAATGGGACAAAAATGACATGGTGCCCTGATGTGATAGAATGGAAATAATCAATATCACCTGTGTCATGTCTTGTTAAATGATCAAGTTGCATCCAACAGGGGGGAAACGTTCACACAAATGCAGACTGTGGGATAGTCTGCGAAGCAACAGGTCTCTGTAGAAAGAAATGAGAAACAAATAAAAATGGAAATAGTATTGTTCTAGATAAAAGGAAACCAAAGAGACACAACAACCGAATGCAATGTATGATCCTTGCGTGGATCTTGGATTATTTTTAAAGCTAAAAAGAATTTTTGGGGGGAGGACATTTGGAGAAATTTGAAAATTGACTCTATGTTATATGTTAAATTTCTTGGATATGATAATAGTATTATGATTATATAAGAAGATGTCCTTGCTCTTAGGAGATGCATGTCAATATATTTTGAAGGAGTGAAGTGTCATGAAATCTAGAACTTTCTTACAAATAGTTCAGTCAAAAAAAGAGAAGGATAAAGCAAATGTCCCAAAATGGTAACAATTGGTGAACATAGTTGAAAAGTAGTATTTATCTTACCATTCTTTCAACTTTCCTGTAGATTTGAAATATTTCTAAGTTAAAAGTTGGAGAAAAAAGTCTCAGTTTGGATAAATGCTCAATATTTTTTTAGGATTAACGTTTATTGGCCTGACATGATATAATCTCTATATACCTAATATTCGTCTCTCAAGAATCAACCTTCTTAAAATTAGCTGTTACAACGAGTTAAAATGTGATCAATCTTGACTCTGCTGAGGCACTAACCTAATCTAACGGACAAAGTTATCTTTGAAGGTGTTTTCTTAGAAAGAGTAAGATTAGAGTCACTAGACACAAACAATAGAGCTAAAAATGTTAGAGAATTAAACAAACACCTTAGGTCATGCCAGCCCTAAGCACCCATTTTAGTAAGAGTTGCAACATGAATTAGCCTTGGATCTTTACTTCATTTAGCTTTTAGATACCTAGTCCCAAATAAACAATTTTATTTAGTTAAATAAATGCTATATTTGTTAATCCTTTTTCCTTTTTCTACCATGTGGGTTTACCATGAAGCTTCAACGTCAGAACCTTTACCAAGGCCCTGCAATGTGTTCACGTGGTTAAATCTAACTTTGAATTTGTGTTTTGTATTTTTTTAGAAGGGCCCCCAAAATTATATAATTGGATCCCACTAAAGCTGAATCCCCTGCTAACATTGAAACATTTTGCCTGTTGTTTTGACAGTTGTTTTTCTACAACGTCAACATGACCCCTTCTGAGCTGATGGATGAGATCATCAGCATCCGGGTAAGGCTCGGCGGGTTGGAAGGCGCCGCACACTCACTGCCAGCCAGCGCCGGTCACCTCGTCACTCCTTTCCTTTCTTCCAGGTTTATAATTCTCATTCTTTGCGGGCAGATTGTCTGATGGGGGAATTTAAGGTAGGTGACAACAGTCTGCTTCATTCAACTTACATAAAGATAAGAACTTTCATAATAGAACATCTGATTCCTGGGTACCCATCTTGGTGACATCTTAGGGTCACGTGTAAGAGATCAACACCACGATCCTTGCCGAGAGCTGCCTGGGGCTTGCCGACTTCTAAAGTCCAACACTTAGCAGTGCCCCAAAGCAAGATGCCCCGAAGCTGCCACATCAGGGCCCTGCCGGATTTCCATATGTGACTGGAAGAAAATCCACCTGTATGGCAAGAAGCCCACCATCCAGCTCCACTTGCTAGTGGCCCCAGAGCTCCATCTCTTAATACAAAGCCAATTATAGGCCTGGAGTGTGAAAGGAAAGCCAAACCAGGCTAGAGATTCAGTGTGCTTTTCTAAGAAACTCTCACTGAAATTAAAAGACAAATACCTGGTTGGCTTCTTCCCAACAATTCTACCTGGAATAGGCTGCCTCCCAAAGGAACGAGCCAGTCACTAGAAGTCCTGGAGGCTGATCTGGGCCAGGCAGACCTGTGTTCATACTCTCTCTGCCACCAGTGAGCCACATGTCCCAGGGGAACTCATTTAACCTCTCTAATCTTCATCTGTGAAATGGGGTCATTGTGAAGATGAAATGAGATAGTATATATAAGTACCTAGCACAGCACCTGACACATTGAACTGCCCAGTCAATGGTTATATTAATATTAGCATTAACTGGAGGAAGAAGGGGAGGAGGATTGGACAGAAAGTTGGGCCTGGTGAATTTCTGTACGATAACCAGTGGTCCCAGTTTGCCTGGGATTTTTAGTGCTAGAACTGGGAAAGTCCCTGGCAAACTAGAACTTGTTCGTCACCCTATTTCCATGGTCCCTTCCAGCTCTAAGACTAGTTCATTCATTCAATAGTGATTTATTGAGCGTCTTCTATGTGCCACACATCAGACAAGGCATTGGGGATGCAGAGAGGGTAAGACGGAAATGTTGGGTGTGAAGGAAAGTTAAGTCTAGTCAAGAGCATTATATTTAAATATAATCATGACGGTTTGTTTATAGTGACTAGACTGATTTTAAAATTTACTCAAACTACTTTAAATTATTTTTTCCCAGATTGATGTTGGATTTGTTTATGATGAACCTGGTAAGTGATGTTTTCTCCATCAATTTGAAGTCTTAAGTTCATGCCTTGTGACACTGAAGAAGATTCTAGCAACCAATACAATTTAGGGAGGGGGGAACAGGAGTCAAGGAATTAAAGTCAAAGAAATTTAAAAATTTGATTTTTTTGATGGGGAGAGGGGTGAGTGCTTAGTGGGAATAAATATTAATAACAGTAGCTTAGCACAGATGTCTAATTTTTTTATCTTAATACTCATAAGTAGGTAATTTCTATGTTTGTGAGGATATTTTGACCTTATCAAGATCAGATTATGAAATTAGTTGATCCAGCTTAGAGAGTCTTGTTTGAGTCACACGAGGACAGGACAGCGGGGTGGGGTGGGGAAGAGTGCAGAACAGAGGACATTAACATGGAGACTCCTCTGGGAATTTGGTGTGCACCATGAGGCTTCCAAGAAAATGCTTGTTTATCTTACAACAGATGAAATCACAGACCTGTCAGTGTTTCTTCAGAGTGTCCCTGTCCTTCTACTCCTTCTTTATTTTAGGTCATGCTGTCATGAGAAAATGGCTTCTTCTCCATGACCCAGAAGATACCGGTTCAGGTGCTAAAGGCTACATGAAAGTCAGCATGTTTGTCCTGGGAACTGGAGACGAGCCTCCCGTGAGTCCCTAAATTCTCTACCTTTTACACTTTTCACTAAAAAAGAAGACCATGAATTAAGCATGTGGGCGCCAGGAACTGCGAAATGGAGCATTTCTTGTAATTCACGGAATGATCAGGGAATTCTTCATCATGGAATTACCATTGTAGCTCACCTAGACTCCCTCCTGGTGTCCATGGGCTAGCATTTAATTCAGAAAGGATTTGTGTGTTTTCCCAACTTCCTTGCCTCATTTATAAAGACTGATTTTTTTATCTGCGGAGCATGTCTTGTCTGCAGAGTCAGGCATTGCTACCTAAATGGGAAATTGGGCAGCAAACTGGAGAATAGTGGGTGGCCAGCAAGATTTGGAAGAGCATCAGGAACACACATGCACTGTACTATTTGGTGCTCATCAAATTACAAAAGGACCCAGAAACATATGAGCATTGATTTTGTAGAGCAGTTTTGAGGTTGAGGGAAAACTAGTGGCTGAATTCTTAAGCCCCAAACACAGGAAATCCTAATGGAAACAGTTCTGATTGGTTTCATTTTATAAGCATTAATTTGGCTTTTTCCAAGTGCTGCTTTTCTATGTGTATAGTTTTAATCACGTGTCCCCAATAGCCTGACAAACAAGACCGTGGCGACTGTGATGACGTGGAGAGTAATTTGTTACTCCCTGCTGGCATCGCCCTCCGGTGGGTGACCTTCTTGCTGAAAATCTACCGAGCTGAAGATATCCCCCAGAGTACGTACGGATTTAATCTTGCCCCGGGATTATCAGTTGTCTGCGTGATGAGATGTCTTCAACTCATACTCTGAATAGCATTGGTGTTCCCTACCGCATGTTTTCTTTCTTTCCTACCATGTGTTTTCCATGGAATTATCTTCATTCATTCTGGCCCCGCCGAACGCTACCTGAGCATGTTTACGGCGCAGCCAGCTGGTTGCTGATCCGTGTTCCTGTCGAGCACCTGCCTTTGGCCCATTCTGCTCTCTTTCATCTTCCGCCAATGTCCTATACTTGCCCCTTATTCTAGAGAATGCTAAAGAGAAATGAGCAGTCAGCGCTTCCAATCCCTTCCATCCCAAATTAAAATGTGAACTTTTATTTTCAAATAAATGTGTTTGCTGACTATTAAAAATAGCTGAGCAAAGAGTGGTAAAGTCCCAACGACTAGAAGTCTACTGCTATTGTATCACGAGATACGTTTAAGAGAATCACTCATAGTGATTCCATTCCCAGGCACTAGTCCAGTTCCTCCTCTGTCACTGCTGACATCTTTTCTGCCTTGCCGAGTTGGCCTGCTTCCTGCTGGGCTCTGGGACATAGAGCCCTTCTCCTCCAAGTCCACAGGAGTCAGCACCCACTATACAGACCAGGGATCTCTTCAGGGTTTGCTACTTCTCCTGGGAACTCTTCTCCCCACCCCACCCCACCTTTTTTTTTTTTTTTTTGAGACAGAGTCTTATTCTGTTGCCCAGACTAGAGTGCAGTGGTGTCACCATAGCTCACAGCAGCCTCCAACTCCTGGGCTCAAGCGATCTTCCTGCCTCAGCCACCCAGTAGCTGGAACTACAGGCATGAGCCACTGTATCCAGATAATTTTTTTATTTTTAGTAGAGACGGGGGTCTCACTCTTGCTCAGGCTGGTCTCGAACTCCTAAGCTCAAGTGAGCCTCCCATCTCAGCCCCCCAAAGTGCTAGGATTACAGGTGTAAGCCACTGTGCCCAGCCTCTTCTCCCTTTTTTAAGACCCTGTAATGCCTCCCCATACCATCTTTCCCTCAGAAATATCTCAAATGAAGTAAATAAATTAAACCTTACATTATACTTCCTACAGAGACCTGTTTGATTTCTATTCACTTTTGAGTTTGTTGAAGTAGATCATAGTTGATGAATGTGTTATTCAGGATTATGCCTAGTTTTCTTGAATTCTCTGCAAAGGTAGCCTAGACCTATATTGTTGCAACCTAAAGCATCTTTTCCAAATTGAAACCACGCCTGAGTTTAAGAATTGCCCCTTACCCTGACTGAATGAACTTTATTCTAATTTTTTCCCTCAATAAATGATTGAGTCTCAACATAATAATTTATCAATTTATTTTTTCCCTCAATAAATGATGGAGTCTCGACATAATAATTTATCAATTTATTTTTTCCCTCAATAAATGATGGAGTCTCGACATAATAATTTATCAATTTATTTTTCATGGTGCTCCTGTTGATTTTAAAATTTTGTGGAGAAAACATTTTCTTTTTCTTTCAACTAAGACAAGAAGAATATCTGCTACTAGTTCTTGCCACCCAGGGGAACAATTCTTTTTGCAACTATTTTTACGAGATTTAAGAGAAATTTTTAAGTTTTGCTGAATAATTTCCGCTCTTTTAAGAGAATCAAATTTAATTTCTGCTGTGTGATGTGTTATTTTCCAGTGGATGATGCCTTCTCACAGACAGTGAAGGAAATATTTGGAGGCAATGCAGATAAGAAAAACCTTGTGGATCCTTTCGTAGAAGTTTCCTTTGCTGGAAAAAAGGTTTGTACATGATCTAAATGCAAATGCCTCCAGGAATAAATATTTCAAACACTGTGCTTTCCTTGGAGTGAATTCCTGCTTACTGTTTGTTAAAACAGCCCCCTGATGAGCTGGGCCCTCTGCAGGAACACAGATTATCTGAGTCTGAGCATGCCAGACTTCTCCACAGGTTTATTTTGGAGTGGAAAGTATGCAGAGCTCAAATTAGAAAATTCAGTCTTTTGAAAGATTAGAATAGCAAAAACTACCACTGAATTTTTGGAATTATCTTTCAGGTCCAATCATTATATTAATCTGAGGCAAGCTCCCTAGCCAGCCGCAAGCATCCCTGGTCGATGTTGTAGAGTGTAGACCCCTACTGCCCAGCTGCTCCCTCCTGCCACCCCGCTCCTCTGAAAAAATCTGGGAGATTCTTGGTGTAGGGATAACTTTAACCTACCATGATTGTCAAAGATTGGAGAGTGAGATGCCACAGGAGAAAAGCAACACATCGTGGACAGTTATAGGCGTGAAGAACTAGCATCTTCTATGTGTCTGAACCATGTTTTTGTGAAAGCAAGATTTGGAAAACTATGCACACTCATGACTGGGTGTTTTTTTTCTAAAAGAGTCAGTGGAGTGTGGTAGAAAAGCCTTCAGCTCTGGGGCAAAATGAGGCCTGGTTTCAACTCAGGCTTCACCCCACTCCATAGGTAGGCAAATCCTTTACCCCTCTGACTTTTAATTTCCTGAAAATGGAGATGGTAATAATCTCATAGGATTGTTGAGAGGGTTAATTAATTTCAGAAGTAATTATTGTGCGTCTACTGAGTACCAGATTCTGTCCCACGTACTGGGATACAGAAATGAACACATGGAACAGCCATTGGTCTCACAGGGCTTACTTTGGAATAATAGAGACAGACAAGAAATAAGCAAACAAGTAATTGAATAATTTCAGACAGGGCTAAGTATTATGCAGTGATTGGTGTAGGGGAGGAGTATTTAGCAAGGTTATATCAGGTGGGACAACTTTGAGGAAGTGACATTTGAGCAAAGGCCTGGATTTACGGGCATCTGGGGAGCAGGGGCTTGCAGGCAGGGAGGAGTGCAATGGAAAGGCCCCAAGGAGGAAACATACTTGCAGCAAAGGAATATCCAGGTGGCCGCGGTGGGGTGAGCTGGGGAAAACTAAGAGATGCGGTCAGAGAGAAGCGGTGTTGGGAAAGGTAGGGCTGCGTCAGCCAGGTAGGGATCTGGACTTTATTCTATGTGTCCTTTGAGGGCTCACTGAAGATGTTACACAGAGGAGTGACATAAAAGTCAGGAGGCAAGAGAGGCAGTCGGGATCCAGTTAGGACCCAACTGCAGGTGTCTGGGGGAGACATGTTTCAGGATCTGCTTGAAGATGGAAGTGTCAGCATTTGCTAATGCACTGGGTGAGGCATGCGATGGGGAGAGGTGTTACGGCTGACTCTGGTTCAGACCCTGAGCAACTGGGCGAACAGCGATGGAAAGACTGGAACAGGAGTGGAGGGGCGAGGAGGCTGGTGGGGGAATCAAAAGACCTGTTTGGGGGTGTTAATGATGAGATGCTTATCAAATAGTATACATTAAATGCTCATAAACCTTAACTCTTGCTTCATTACATTAATCTAATGTTAGAAATCTGACAATTGGAAAACTAATGAAGAAATTATTAAAAATAAGCTTTTAGCACATAGAAGAAGCAAAGATCAGTATTAAACTCATGTCGTATTTTACCAAATCATTAGCAAGAAAAATATGGTTTAATCAAGTTACTAAGTATATAACTAATAAGTAAACTGCCAGAGTCATAATCTAGCATACATATATTGTAAACTTTTAAACATTAAAAAGTTGAAAACCTACTGTTTTGCTTTGGTGATTTTGCAGGTTTGCACAAATATAATTGAGAAAAATGCAAACCCAGAGTGGAATCAGGTCGTCAATCTTCAGATCAAGGTTTGGCTTTCTTTTCTTTTAGAAAAAGTAAGAGTATTAACTTTAATAGCTACTGGATAAATAGAAAAATAACTACTTTTTCTCTGTTTCATTTTTACAGTTTCCTTCTGTATGTGAAAAAATAAAACTAACGATATATGACTGGTGAGTTAAAAATAGACATATGTCTAATTAAACATTAAAGAATTAAACATTTGGATATTGTAAAACATTATTCTAGAGGTTCTAACTTTCCAGTATATTTGCTTTCCTTCCAGAGGAAGGGGATAAACTGCTCTTGGGATTAGGTGTTTTCTAAAAAAATTAAAAAAAACATTTAATAACAGTGTTATTACAGAAAAGCTTTGGATATTTTGGTTCAAATCCTCATAAATAAAAGAAGGGGAAAATGACCTGAAATGCCCCAATATCATTAAAATATTCTGAGAATAATTCTTTGGTATTGCTAGAAAGGAAAGTGAATGAAGCTACCTAACTGAAGGCAAAGGAAATTCGTTATAATGGTCCATCGGAATTTTTACTAGATCAGCCTTGTAGTACTGATTGGCCATAATGAGACCATTCTTGGAAGGTTCTAGTTGAATGGAGCATTAACTGGCAGCCCTTAGCTCTCTGACAATGGAAATGTGGCAAATATCATCACCACCACCACCATCTTCATCATAATTTATCATGTTACTTATCATTTTTTTGAGCACTACCAATTGCCTGGCACTGTGACAAGTATCTTACGTACATTATCCCATTTAGTCTTTAGAGTAACTCTATGGAGTAGAGACTACTATTAGCTTCATTTTACAGATGAACAAAATTAAGGCTCAGACAGTTGGGTAGCTTCTCACAGTCATTTGGAAAGAGACCCATTTGGGCTCCTACCCTGTCTGGCTGTCTCCACCATAACTCCTCTGGCCAAATGTATTTAACTTTCCTGCTAGTACCTTCTCAGTACTATGGCATCAGGCATGTGGGGAGGAGGGGAGTGGATCTCATTTTGTCCAAGGACCACATCACAATTAATTGAGGGCCATAGTTGAGCTCTGAGGACAAATCTCGCCTTTCCAATGAGTGGAAGCTAGTTTTAAGGCAGGTGGGATCCTCAGGCCACCTACAGAGTGTGCTCCAGTGCCCTCAGGAACCCTCAGGAGTGTGGGTTTGGAATCTGCATAGCTCAAGTGACCACTCTGGCCTATGGGCTCTGCAGATTGAGCCACACTAGAGTTATCTGTAGTTACTACAAATGGGTGTGTGTATTTTTTTTTCTGACCTAGTCTGCTCTCCCCAAAGCAATAGTATAGCTTAGGCTGCACAGCGAGATGCAGTTTAACTGCGGAATCCTTGGAGCCAGATCTTAGGTTACATATCCCGTAAGGTATTTGCACAACTGAGGGAAAGATAAGGATTCTTTAATTGTAGTCTAGATATTATCTGGATGGACAGAAAAGATTCAAACCCCATGCATGTGATTGAACACCCATAAAAAATAATTTCTTCTTACACAAATTGTGTTTAATTAGTCACTCTCTATAACCTAATATACTTTGCTATAATCCTCCCCCAAAATACTGAACCTTTGCTCCCTCGTATGGGGCCTTGGACTTCCGAGCGGGCACGCCACTCGATGGAATGAAGAGGAATGAAGCAGAGGGAATGTTCATATTTAATAGTATGCGCCCAGTCTGAGACCATTTTATGGTTCAGGCTCACAGGCTTTCTAAGGCACCCCCAGAAGGATACGCAAAGTTGTATATACGTGTAGCAGGCAAATGTGTCCCCACAATATAGGTAAGATTTAGGTTCTAGGTAAGCAACTACACTCAGAGAAACAGCATCTATCACGTGGTTGGTGCTCAATCAATATGGGAATTGAATTAGAGGGGAATTTTTCTCCCTGCAATGGAACCTTTAAAAATAGCTTATTATAAGTGTTAGGCCATCATAATAATTAAAATGAACATGGTCAAATAAGGTCTATACACCTATTTTGTGTAATGTGATTGATTATATTGTACTTATCATGTAATGTGCCTATAATTGATTAATTCATTTCATAACAATGATATTGAGGGTGGCCATAGGCAAATCCCTTGACCTCTCTATAAAACCACAGTTTCGTAACTGCAGAATGAATTACCTGACTAGATCAGTGTTTCTGCAGGGTGGTTGGAGGACCCTCTGTATCAGATTCGATTGTGATATACTTGTTATAAATGCAGACTCTTGGTGCCCAGCCCAGGCTTACTGAATCAGAAGCATGGGCGGGAGATGACAGTGGGGAGTGTCCAGGTGCTTCTTAAGTGCAGTAAAACTTGAGAGGCCCACTGGACATGATGAGTTCTGAGGTCTGGGGTATTTTCCAGCTCTACCTTTTTTATTATTGAAATGGAGACCCGTTGTCATAGGTGGAGGCCTTAACCTGTTCTTTTATACAGGGACCGTCTTACTAAAAATGATGTAGTTGGAACAACGTATCTACACCTCTCTAAAATTGCTGCCTCTGGTGGGGAAGTGGAAGGTAAGTCACTCAGCAGATTTGGAACAAGATAAGGTAGAGAACTTCTGGAGAAAGAATGGACTGAGGTAACCACCTGGCGATAGACTTGGTTTCTTAAAAGCCAAATGTGAACCATTTCTGTGATGTTTTGGTGATGGCCAGTAAACAATTAATAATCGAAGCAACTCACAGCTTGAAGACGTTAGCTCTCTTGCTCCCATCCCAAACCTCTTTCCCAGTAGCTGTTTTGTTAATTTTTGAGTGTCAATATAGAGTGCCAGCACCTTATTTTTTGGAGTGGCATTGACACAGGTCCAACCCAAGTGCAACATAATATTCTCTTCTCAATGGAATTCCTTGGCAGGAATAACAAGGTCAGATGCCAATGAACCATGTGATCTCCACTCCCTAAAATAATGTGTATTTTGTTTTCATTCCTGGCAGCCAAGACACTCTTGTTTTTGTTTTTCCATACTTGAGAATTGCTTGCCTATACCTGGCACTATGATTCTGTGCATATGCCAGAAATTGTAATAGGGAACGAAGGAAAGAGGTTAAGATAAGAGAAAAAACTTAATGTGAACACATTAATACCAGCAATATTTTTTGTTACCAAAACAAAAATTCTTATAATTGCCAACATACTAAATATATTGAGAGATTAAATGTATTTTAAAAAGTGTGATAATTTGGAACAAAATTTTTTCCTGGGAAACTCCAGGTCCCTCTCATCTTCAGCTTGTTTAAGGTGTTTTATAGGTTTTGAAAAAAAACATTGTCAATCCAGGCAATAGACAACATGAATAAGAACCTGGTTATACTAGATATTAGAGATATGGTGAAGAAGATACAGATTTCCTCCCCCAAGAAGCAAAAAAAGGAAGGCAATTAGAAATTCCAGGAAAAACAAAGAGGTGAACAAAGAAGATATAGTACACCTATAAAGTCCCGTGTGGCATTCTTTTAAGCAAATGGTAGAAGGTAGGAAAGAGATTCCATCTGAACATTCTCTGCTGAGTAGCAGAGGTATGATAAGGAAGCTGCGATGAAGGAAATGTAATCACAACCCCTTCCTTTTCTCTGCAGAAAATAATATTTATATGGTTGCTAGAATGTAAGCATGATTTATTGTGTTTGGATTTTTTAAGTTAAACCTATAGCCAAAGCTCAGAACTGAGTGTAAATGTCAACCCATCACAATGTAAAAGTGTGGAAAGTAGAGATGAGAAGTGGGAGGAGGAAGGAGAGAGGCAAGGGCAGGAGGGCTAGTAGCCTCTTCTTGTCAAGTCAGGAAACCAGGTATAATGACTGCAGATGAAATCATAAAGGTGACCAATGGAGGAATTAAAAATCATGCTAAAACGATTCTATATGTGAGGAGGGTAAAAATGACTTAAATCCATTTATTATTAGTAGGAAGTTATTAAATAACATCTAAAGATAATTATTCAAGAAATATTGGTATAAGCATTTTACTTAGTGCTATAGTGGTAATATCCAGAAGAACTAAAACCAGAAACTGTTATAAGCAATTTTAGTCGATGTCTCCAAGACCTTCTGTCATTGCAGACCCTGCAGACAGTCTGTTTCAGGGCCTCAAAATAACAAGCTGTAGACCGGGCGCGGTGGCTCACGCCTGTAATCCTAGCACTCTGGGAGGCCGAGGAGGGAGGATCGCTCGAGGTCAGGAGTTAAGAGACCAGCCTGAGCAAGAGCGAGACCCCGTCTCTACTAAAAATAGAAAGAAATCAGCCAGACAACTAAAAATATGTATAGAAACAATTAGCCGGGCATGGTGGCGCATGCCTATAGTCCCAGCTACTCGGGAGGCTGAGGCAGGAGGATCGCTTGAGCCCAGGAGTTTGAGGTTGCTGTGAGCTAGGCTGATGCCACGGCACTCTAGTCCAGGCAACAGAGTGAGACTCTGTCTCAAAAAAAAAAAAAAAAAAAAAGTAAATAAAAAATAACAAGCTGTCATTCCCCTTACCCCTGACCCCCCAAAAGAAATAAACTATGCTTTGAATAAAAGGATATACAATAAACTACAGGCCTTTGCTTACACAGCGTTAGACTAAATTTACTTGGATTATCTGGCTTTGGTCCCAGCTAAGTCAGCCTTAAGACAAGTAAATGTTTTATTAAAAACATAAAATACTGGTTAACTTCACCAGGCCTCCTTTGGCCCTGAAAGTTATCTTTTCCCAGATGGCTGGCTGCCTTGGGGCTGGCGAGATTGCGTTATTCACGTGTGGTGGGTCTGTCACTTGTCACAAAGTTTTGAGCCATTTTGCATTTAACCTGTGAGACTTGTATAAATTACAAAAGGACGAGGCGATTTAATTCTGAATTTGGGATTCTTCTGGTGTTGCTAAACCACTTACCTGGCATGGAATTTGATTAACTTTTTCAATGCCTGTTTTATAATGATTGTGTTTCTCTTGTTGTTTAACCAATAATATTTTTACTGTGTAGATTTATCATCCTCGGGAGCTGGGGCTGCATCATATACAGGTTTATGCTTTGTAATTTTGCTGTCTATTAGATTTTCCTATCTACTATTATCTTATTAAAGATATATTAATTGTTTGCCTTTAGAACTTTTTTTTTTTGACGTTTTGCTGTCTCAAACATTGTTTTGCTAGAGTAATAATTTTTGTGTGTGTCATATGGTTGTCCTGCCTGAGCTTAAAACTCTGTTAATCAGGCTTTGCTCTGTCTCTTATTGTTACATAAATGCACACCACCGTCCTATTTGACTTTGTTGCAAATAATTGTAAGAGATAACATTTTTTATTATTGTTTATGTTCAGTAGATACAGTTATGGGGCACTAAATCAATTGTTCTGAAATGTATGAAGTGACTTATTCCCACTTTCAACGTGAATCTCTAGGTTGGAAGATACTGAACACTTTCCACTTTGTGCCCTGAACGTCTTCACCTCCCAAATATGAAAGAGCATAACGTGTCCTTTGTTTTGCACAGAAATGGCCATTTTTTGCAAGTTTGCTCAATACTCTCGCACACTTAACCATCACAACTGTCCCAGGGCAGGTGTTATTATTCCCCTAATAGCTGAGGGCTCTGAGGTTGAGAGAGGTTCATCATCTGTCAAATAGGCATGATCACCGCTAATTCACATTTGTCTTTTTCTCTTAGTTTTAAGCACAGAGTCAGAAAGGGCCATAGAGATTATCTGGTCAACTTCTCACCTGTAGCAGGAATTATCTTAACAACATCCTGAAGGACAGGCTGAAACCTTTGCCTCAATATTTCTTCTGGTTTTCCCTAATACTGTCTGTCCCATTGTTTGTCATCTCTAATTCACAGAAAGTTCTTCCTTACACTAAGTGAACCAAAGTTGGCTTCCTTGCAATTCCCAGCAGTGGTCCTAACTGTGCTTTCGGAGACAAGTCCATCCCTCTTCCATATGGGGGCCATTCAGACTATTGAAGTCAGCTCTTCCATTTCCCCATCCTCACCCACAATCTCCCCTTCTTCTAGCTCTTTCCTTACATTGCCCTCAAGTGCCCTTTACTGGAGAGTAGTCTTGCTAAGATCAGGTAGCAGAAATAAGGAGCTTATCAGACGATCACCAGAGATAGAAAATAATGAATGGGGATCTTCTCATCACTTATGAATATCATGTGGTCTTACAACTGTAGGCAGGCAGTTCATTGTGACATATAAAATTGTAAAATGTCATGTATTTTTAACAGCATCTGCCATATTTATACTAAATGCTTGAGATTAAATGACATTTTTTAAGAACAAAGTTAATCTGATACATCATTTAAATGCCTTTCCAAAACAATATAACTTTTTATCCCAATTGCCAATGACATGTTTAATACAACACCAATTATAAACTTGCAAAAAATGTGAAGATCAACTTGAGAGTCTTCATATTCTTTCATTCTAATAGCATTATCTCTTAGTAAGAATAAGTTTATGTGAGCTATTCCCAAAATGTTTTTTATTTAACATTTTATAGCAGTAAGAAAAGAGAACTATGGCAAATCCCATAGTGTTTATAATTTGCACTAATACAACTAATGCACAAAATGGAGGAAAATAGTCTCACCTACCTAACTAATAACTAATATTTATTTCAATAAATTCAATGTTAAAAGCCTAAAATCTAATGGTGGTGTTTATCTTTCAGTAAATACAGGAGAAACAGAGGTGGGGTTCGTTCCAACATTTGGACCTTGTTATCTGAACCTTTATGGAAGCCCCAGAGAGTACACGGGATTCCCAGACCCCTACGATGAGCTGAATAGTGGAAAGGTTAGTTTCTCAATTAAGGTTGTTATTAAGGAGCACTGGTTAATGTGATTCCTTCATTATAATGATTATAATTAAGTATCACATTTAGGGGGCATCCCTCCCCCACCACATGGACCCATCGTGCGACTGATCAAGAGTTGAAGGAGGCCGGGAGCGGTGGCTCACGCCTTATAATCCTAGCACTCTGGGAGGCCGAGGCGGGTGGATTGCTCAAGGTCAGGAGTTCAAGACCAGCCTGAGCAAGAGCCGAGACCACGTCTCTACTAAAAATAGAAAGAAATTATCTGACCAACTAAAATATATATAGAAAAAATTAGCCGGGCATGGTGGTGCATGCCTGTAGTCCCAGCTACTCGGGAGGCTGAGGCAGTAGGATCGCTTAAGCCCAGGAGTTTGGGGTTGCTGTGAGCTAGGCTGATGCCACGGCACTCACTGTAGCCTGGGCAACAAAGCGAGACTCTGTCTCAAAAAAAAAAAAAAAAAAAGAGTTGAAGGAGAGAAGTCTCGCACTCCTCAAGTCTTGGAATGCAAGAATAGAAGAGGGTCCTAGAGATCATCTCAGTGTAATGGCCATGCCTCCCACAACTTCTATGCTTGTGGCAGACATCAATAATCAATGCTGGCTCTCTTTCCTAATAAGCCACCGTGCTGCCTTGGAATTCTTTTCAACACCATGTTCCAGGAATTTATCAATTGGCAGTGACGTGCCTGCTGAAACCCTTTGCCATTCCTGATCTGAGCCAGTCCCATCATTTCACAGAGGAGGACTTGGAGGCTGAGAGACAGGAAATGCTCTTTCTACAATAACAGAAGCCAAATGTCTCTTAGTTGGGAGCAAGCCTCAAGAAAGGGACTAAGCTAGAGAGAGGGGGAAAGGTGGAAGACTGGCTGTGGAGGTGGTGCCTGCCCTTCCTCTCTGGAAGTGTCTAGTGCCAACACTCCTGGATCTGGGGGGAGGAGTATCCACTCTTCCTCCTCATGCTCAGTCACATCTTGACTGTCTTCCTCCTCTACTTCCTGGCCACTCTGAGATGGGCCCTGGTCACCAGCATGGCAGCCTCCCTATTCTGAGAAGAGGAGAAAAGGAGCTGAGTTAACACAGATAGAGGCAGAGCTGCTGTGCTGGAGCCAAGTGAGGGGGACTTAGAGCCCCATCCACCTGACCCCCAAATCTCTGGGAACCCCTTCCAGACCAAGAGCATGATTTGAAGGCCTCTGACCTTGGTCATGGCTAGGATCCCTTTCAGCCCTGGCATCCCATGGCATTCTTTGGGATTCTCATTGGTTGCTCTCCTTTCAAATACCAAAGATCTGAATCAAGCTGGGAGAGTTGCTGACTCATTCATTTTGAAAGTTAGGGCCATGGGAAGGAGAAATTTTTTTGTAGTTGAGTTCTTTTTGCTATTGGTCATGCCTAGAGGAATAATCCTGTGTTGTTGCCTTTCAGGGAGAAGGAGTTGCCTACAGAGGCAGGATCTTGGTTGAATTAACCACTTTTCTTGAGCAGACACCACCAGATAAAAAGCTGGAGCCCATTTCAAATGATGACCTGCTGGTTGTTGAGGTACATAAATAATGCATGGTACAGAAAAGGGGACATCCAGGGACGGAAGGGTGAGCTGGGGTGAAGTTGGAGAGAGACCTGACTCATAGCAAGTGCCCTTGACAACCTCTGGACGTGTCTACAACAGCCCTGTGAGGGTGGTGAGATTTGCTTCATCCTTTGAGATGTTGATACCTTACTGAAAACTGGCAAGAGCACTGATAGCCCGAAGCTGAATGGCCCGTTTGCTCACTGGGATTGGGGGGTTATAGAGAGGTGGCCACAAGAGCCACCACTCAATGCCATAGGTTCTACCACTCATCATTTCAGAGGTGGCTGCTGTATCTCAGGCTCCCCAGCATGTGAGGGTGCACTTCCTCAAGGCCTACATTACAATGGCTCTGAGCCCCCATTCCTCCTTGAAGACAGGAAGTCTTCCCAGTTCAACCCCCCCACCCCACCAGCTATTTCTGAGAGTCCCGGATCCATGCTCACATGTTCCATAAATCCAAATTGTTGCCAGAGCAGCCAGCTCCCTGATGCCCCTCTGCCCAGGGATACTCCTAGCTGGGTTGCAAGTCACCCCAGCCCCCCAAGCTTCCCACAGCTGCTGCTGCCTCCCCATCACCCCCCATTCCAAGCATGGGACAGGCTCTGCTCTGATTTTCCCACAGAAACCAAACAGAAACCATTTTACAACAGAAACCAAACGGCAACTTTAAAAAAGCTTTTGCTTTCAGTTCTGGGACAAGAGTAGGAAAACACGGTGAACTAGTGACAACATGGCTGCTAAATTGGCGATTCTCTGGCAGACAGCCTCCCTGTCTCCTTCCAGTCTGCCTCCTTGTGGCAGACTCAGCTCTCTGTTCCTCCCAAACTCCAGTCATGCCCTGATTACATCTATGTCTCAGTCCAGGCCCAACTGCCACGAATTGTGTGACCTTGAAAACGTCTCATCTATTTCAAGAGCATTCTATGAATTTGGATAGTTCCCTTTGCTGCAAATAATTAAATACACACAGGCAAAGAAGCTTATTTCAGGACTTTAGTAATTAAAAGAGCCAACAACATAAAAGTGCACAGTGTATGTCAACAATATGTCAAAAGCCTCCCCATGAACCTTCTCCTGCTCATCTAGAACCTCCTTGAGATCTCCCACTGGTCCGGCCCACAGGAAGGCTCAATAAATGTTGCTAGAAACAACACCTTCAGATTCTTCACCTGCTCCCCTAGTTGTCAGCCACATTTAGTTAACAGACCAAAGGTGGCAAGTTGGGCAAATTTTTTTTGGCATCTAGTCTCCTTGTCACTGACCACAGCCACTTTCAAGAACTGTTACCCCTTATCAATATTCTGCTTGACAAAAATCACCTCCTTTCCCAAATTTACTTCTGAAACTGCCCTATACCACCTCCTTTACAATGTGCACTAGTTACTGAGGATCAGAAAGATAGCCCCAAGACCCTACCCAAAGAAGCGTCCATCAGTGTCTGATAGGCTATAATTTATGTTCTTTAACTTTCCCTGCTTTGTGAGCAGTTTTGCATTCAGGGTACTAAGGGAGGGCCCAGAACAAAAGCTGAGGCTCTGGACTTCTCTAAATGGTGTTTATTATTCCTTCCTCTTGGCCACCTCTTTGTGCCCTGAGGGCAGAGGGGAAGTGGGAAAGGGCTGGGGGCCACCAGGATCCTCAGCTGCCCTAAGTGAGGGTAGCCTGGCTCTGGGGCAGGTGAGCAGGTGGTAGAGGTGCTCCTTGTGGACTTGGGGTTGCAGATGGTCCAAGGAGCTGCTCCCTCTTCAGTGGCTTGTTCACAGTTCATACTCACTCTGTTGGGAGTTGTGGTGATGACCAGAAGCCCAAACTATTGTTTTTAGGGCTCACTTTCCAGGGTGAGGGTCCTATCAGGGATTCTGTGGGTGACTGTGTAAGTTCAGCATGAGACCATCCGGGGAGTTGTGATGAAATCCTTGCCCGTATGGAGGTGTGCAGGGCAGAGCCAGCCCGGCCAGAGGCGACATCCGCACCCCTCTGTGGAGCCTCCCACGGACCTTCTCTGTACTCTGCACCCCCTGGCTTAATAGATGGCTCTGGCTTAAATACTGGTCACTTTCTTCTGGGCCCTGACTCAGGCCCCAAATTATGTTTCCTACTTTTAGCTCCTTCCCTTCCCTTGTGTCATCCTAGGTGGTTTACGAAGAAGAAGTTGTGCTGTTAAGTTCTGACTAATATTATACAAATAACTTCCTCCTTTTTAATTTTTACACAGTTCAAACTCAAACCCAGAATTTCCATAGCATTCCTCAATCATGGGTAGTTCAGGGGGCTTAGTTGTGGGTAGTTAAGCAGAGCTCTTGACAAATAGCGTAAGTCCCTCAAGCTCCTCTCTGCCGAAGTGACAATGGACTAAAACAGGGAAGCTTTGAAACTCACAATGTTTGGGCTAAAGCTTCCCAGGTAATTCAATATGCAGTTAGGTTACAAATCAGTGTTGGCTCAGAGGGTTTTGTAACAGAGGGAATAGCCTGAAAAAATGGCAAAAATGTTTTCTGTCTCTTTAACACATCCTGCATTCCTTTTTGGGAACTAAAACCTGCATCCCTGCCTCAGTCCAGTGGTTGAGAGGAACAGGTTAAGTCTTTTGTTATTTGTGCAATGAGAGGTGGCCCAGCCCAAACCTGGTAAACGGAAGTCCTGGGTAAAGGTCAGGAGATTGTCTTCAGCAGAGGTGGGAAGATCAGAATCATCAACTGTAGTTGAATAGTAATTGCCTGAAGCTGAGAACCCATCCTTTAAAAGCTCTGTATTTCTGCTTATTATTAGGACGATTGTTGTCTTCCTTCTTTTGCTGGCAAAGTAATAAAATATCTTTCTTTCCTTCCCAAACCACTTGTCCTCGTTCTTCCAATTGGGTCTCCTGGACAAGTGCTGAGCTTTCGGTAACAGTTTCTGATAAAACCCAGTTGAAGGGTTCTATTATACCATGTCAAAAATTCCTTTAACCAAAATAGAGTCTTTGTAATAGTGAGGTGTCCAGGGGTTCTTTAAGACCACAAGCTACAGTCACTGTCAGAAGTTCTTAAAACGGTACTCAAAAAATTAAAAATAGAATTACCGTATGATTCAGCAATTCCACTTCTGGCTATATGCCCCAAAGAATTGAAAGCAGGGACTGGAACAAATATTTGTACATCTGATGTTATTTACAATACCCAAAAAGTAGAAGCAACCCAGGTATTCATCAGTGCATGAATAAACAAAATGTGGTATATTCCTACAATGAAATATTATTCAGCCTTAAAAAGGAAAGAAATTCTGACACATGCTACAACATGAATGAGCATCAAAGACATTATGTTAAGTGAAATAAGTCAGATACAAAAGGACAAATACTGCAGGATTCCCCTTATGTGAGGTACCTAGAATAGTCAAATTACTAGGGACAGAAAGTAGAATGTCATTGCCAGGGCCGAGGAGGAAGGGGAAATGGGAAATTATTGTTTAATGGGTGTGGAGTTTCAATTTTGCAAGATGGGAAGAGTTCTGTGGATGGATGGTTGGTGACAGTAGCACAACAATGCGAGTGTATTTAATGCCATTGAACTTAGCATTAGAAATGGTAAATTTTATATTATCTATATTTTACCACAATTTTTGTTAAGTAGGAAGTTTTTTAAATGGTTGTCTAAGTACTTCTGTAAATGTGTGAGCATATTCTTGCATCACACAAGCCAGAAGACCCATCCTTGACAGTGATTTGTTTTATTGAACAAAAGCCATGGGATGAATGGGTTATGAAGGGAAGGAAAATCAGTTAAGAAATATCCTAGAGGGATCAACTCATTTTTATTAACATCCAAGAGGTGAAAGTCATCACTACTTTATTACTTAGATTGTGGAACACATATTGGTAGCAAGGAAAAAACCAAATACAACAACAAAAAAGTCATCATATGCCTAAGTTTGATACCTGTGTGGCCTCCAAATCTCAAAATGAAGGACCACAGAGCTGAAGTTCCTTCTCTAAAGGCTGTTGAACTAAACTCGCTGTGTTGAGAAATTGTCAAGCAGTTTGAGTATGATCGCTCGTGGGTCTCACAAGTTCACAGGTGGAGCCCACAGCCAATGTGGCTGCACTGCAGTAACCACTGATGTTCTCGCCTCCCAGCTGGACAAGTGTACACAGAGACTGGACACCAGCAGGGCTCCAGAACAGACTACGGTTGTGGACAGTATTAAAGGGCAGAATGCACAGGATATAATGAAGTACAGCAACTTAAACCGTTGCATGGCTGTTTGAAAAGAACCCAAGAAGGCAGAGTGCCTGCCGATCAGTGGGGATATAGTTCTTAAAGAAAGAGAAATGTCATCTGAGCAAGGATTCAGGGCAGGACGTGGATTTGAGAGATTTTATGTGCCCATGAGGGAAGGCCTGAAAGGTTCACGGTCGTTTCTACTGGGCTGATAGATGATCAGCGTGGTTATTCTTGGCCCTATCTTCAGCTCCCTCACACACAGACACACTCACTAAATCAGCAATTTAGAAAGAGAGAGAGAAGAAAAGAGAGAGAGAGAGGAAGTTTGATTTGCATTTCAGAAAAATAAATACACCTCATTTCATTTATTTTTAAATGTGGCATCAAAAATATATTTCTGATTAGAAAATTAATAAACAATTCAAAAAATTAAAAATGTATCAGTTAGAATGTAAAGTTTGCCATAATCTTTCTACCTTCTCCAACATAACTACTGCTAACAATTTGAGTTATATTGTTACAGAACTTCTCCATGCATATGACAATATTAAAAATATGTATTTAATGGATTCATGTAAAATATACTTCTTCTGTGTTTGCACATATGGATCTACTTAAGTCTTTTTATGAGCTTTCATTCCATTATGTGGATATAACATAATCTGTACTGACAGACATTTGTATTGTTTTCTTTTTTTCCTATTTCAATCGATGCTGCAACGTACATCCTAGTACTTCCGTTTTTGCTCACGTGTTTAAGTTCAAGGGGAACCACTGGGTCCAAGAACATTCTCCCTTGGTGTTTAATTATTAAGTTTAGAATTTCATCTGCTAGAAATCCACATGTAACTAAGGGCAAAAGGAATGTCACTGAGCCTTATGTCTGTTCATACTTTACAGAAATATCAGCGAAGGCGGAAGTACAGCCTGTCTGCTGTCTTTCATTCGGCCACCATGTTGCAAGATATTGGTGAAGCCATCCAGTTTGAAGTCAGCATTGGGAACTACGGCAACAAGTTTGACGCGACCTGTAAGCCTTTGGCCTCAACCACTCAATACAGCCGTGCCATATTTGATGGTAAGATTGCCACCAACCGTTCTTCCCTCTGCACCACAAGACAGGAGGCATGTGCTGTATCCTCCTTCTAGCAGCCATACCCCCAGCATATGCTTAGTGGAAAGGAAAAGGTTGAATGAGGAAAAGAGCGTAGTTGGAGTTCAGGCACCTTCAAGATTGGCCAGATCCAAGAAGTTGCAGGTCCCATTGCCAGGAGCTGAACCCCAATGCCCTCCGCCCAGCTTAAATGCCAGCTTTACCTTGTAAAGTCCCAAGATGATGAGTCTGCTAAATACTGAGCTTTCCCAAAGCAGCTCCTGCCCCTACCAAGCCCCAAATCTTTCTTAGACTGAGTAGTTACAGTGGATGGGGCTCTGGCCCAGGCTCTGGAAACTCAAGTTTCTGGTCTTTGCTCTGTTACTCATCAGCACTCTGACCTCAACCACACCACTTAATTCCAACCCTTGACGTTTCTATCTTCCCCAGAGTTGCTGTGAGGATTAAAAAGCTCTATTTGAACATGATGAGTGAGAAATGGTGACCACTTTTAAAGAGCTTGCATTCTAGTGTGTAAAATAAATCATAATAGAAGGCAAGGTGTGAGAACACCCTAATAAAAGTATCAAAAAATGGTTTGAGAGTATAGAGAAGGGAATTCTGATCAAATAACCCAACAGTACTGTCATAGTTTTTACCTAATTTTTGTACAAGCAGTTTTAAAGAATAAAATGCCCTAGAAAACATCAGCTAATAATTCTTAATCACAGTAAGGCTCTAAGTAATACCAAACCCCATGTAGCCAGCTAAGGCCTTCAAAGAACAGAAAATTCTTTTCTTTTGCCCCACTTCCAACAAAAATATTTCCTTATAATAGCAGTTTGCAGGGACAAACACATTCCATCTAATCTCCTATGCTGTCTATATTTACTGCCACCACGTTATGTAATCATCTCTGATGTTCAGATGCATGACTTTGAATCATTAAGAGATCCTGAGATTGTTATACTAAGTTCACTAGGGTATTTTAGAGAGATTTTTAAAACAGGCTGGATGAGAAAGAACTTTCTATCCCTCAGTTGCTTAACTGAATAAAATTAAAGAACCCAAACCATACCCCAAGCATATGGCTTCATCAGCAGCTCAGTCTGCACATTTATTTAATAAACATATTTATTGTCTATTTTAAGTGTCCAAGATTCCCTGACCCCCTGTGTTTTATCCTAGGGAACTACTATTATTACTTGCCTTGGGCCCACACAAAGCCAGTTGTTACCCTGACTTCATATTGGGAGGATATCAGTCATCGCCTGGATGCAGTCAACACTCTCCTAGTTATGGTAGAACGGCTGGTAAGTTTATCCTTTCTACGTTTCCCTTTACCAGACAGAGTGAGCTATGTATTAGTTAGGCTGCAGGCTAGGCCACTATGACACAAGATCCCAAAATACAGTGGGCAACAAGGTAACAGCAATTTCTTTAGTAACAGCTGAGGTTGAGGGTCCAAAGCCAGCATGGAGGGTCAGTGGTATTTGGGGACCCAGGCTCTTCCCCCTGGTTTCTCAGCCATCACTAAGGAGTTATCCCCTCCAGCCTGAGGTACAGGGAAAAGAGTGAAGAGAAGATGACACAGGCCTTTCCCTTCAAGGGAAAGACCCAGAAGTCACCTGATTTCTACTCATGTTCTGTTGGTCAGAATACAATCACAGAGCCACCTCTAACTACAAGGAAGTTGGAGGTCTTATGCCTGGGCAGGCGTATGCCCCAGTAAAAGTTTCTCACTGTGGAAGGGGCGAGGGTGGGAAATGTGGGGGGTGAAGTGGGTGGAGTGGAACTCATAGTTTCTTCCACAATTTGTATGTGGAGAGTGGCTCATTCCAATAGCAACATGCAACTCTTAGAGCTTAGCTGTTAGTGCAGTAAAAATCCCCACTGTAGGAAGAGGTGGCTTAAAGGAACCAGTGGCTGGCATTTTCCACTCTTGCTACAGACCAGAGGAACTTTCCTTGTTTGGGTGTTTGTGGGTTTCCTCTGGTGAAAACTGCATAGATACGGTATCTGTGATTATCCATCTAGTTGACTTTGGTCAACTAGGTTGGTGAGAAGGGGGATGTGTTTGGGATATTTCTAATTGAGTCAAAGATACTGAGTTACTCCTAATTGATAAAATCTATCTGGCATCAGTGTTTTGGTTTCCAAACTATATTAATATTCATTTTTTCTAAGATCTAATCTCTACCAGGGCTGGACCAAGACACATGGGAGTTTGGGAAGTATACCTGACCTAAGACTCTATGGCAAAGTCTAAAAGTATTATTTTATGTTACAAAGACAATATGGAAGGATAATAAGAGGTTTAAATTAACTTAATCATAACTGTTCATATAATAAAGCTGCAACTGATATGCAATGTACTTGTGGTATTAATTTCCAGTCCTCCTCAAAGGCATTTGTGGAGAATTAGTCACACCTTTATTCTAATTATGTTTTGGATGTTCTTCAGCTTTTTCCATCTGGCTCTTCTTATCAACTCTCTCCAGCTGTCCTAATTCCATGCTACTCTGGACAGGATGGGTGACTTTCCATGAAGAGGACTGTTGGTACTCATGGTGGGCACTCCCTTGACCTCTCTTTTGGCAGATGCTCAACGTAACACAACAATATGTTCTGGGCTTATCTTGTACTTTCTCTGACCCGGCCTTGGAATCACCATTTCTCCAAGTTCCTTTTAGTGGCAAATGGCATTTAAAAAACAAGAGCTGGACACTAAGTGCTCACTACTACTGAAATGTTGTTGCTTCTGGGCTTTCTCTGCGGGCAAATTTGAACACACACCCACCCACCCACACACACACACACATATATTTATTTCTATATCCATCCAGATACTAAAAACCATGAGTTCATAAAGATACCTCCAATTCCAGTCCAATACCACAGGGTTTATTTTAGCCTTCTCTATTTCTCTATTTATAATTTTCTTCTCCAGCAGTGAGAAAGATGGCCTTTGTTATCTTCAATATATCTACTCATTTGTTCAATTGTAAAATCCATAGATAAGCCACTGTGAAAAGCCTGCTAATTAGAGTTTGACAAGTTTATGGGTTTTTGTTTCTGTTTTTGCCTTTGAGAGTACATAGTCAAAATATTGTGTTCAAAATTTACTGCGGTTAGTTCAGTGTAATTATGTTATTCATCTGAAATATAATTAGATCTATTTTGTCTCTGATTATATTCCATTTTAGGGTTCTCTCCCCTATCCTTGCTGGTTCCATTTTGTTTTTTGAATATATAAATATTTACATGGTTTCAAAGGTCAAACTATATGAAAACATTGTCCTCTTACTTAAACATACTAGTATTAATTGCATTTTGAGCAAAAATAAATAGTTCTAAGCTATGGTAAGTATTATTAAATGAAAAAAACCCTTTAGTTTTTCTCTAATCGAGCCTTTTTATGTATTTTTTCCTCGAAAATAAAAATTAAACCTTTACTGGGTATAACAGCATAATGCACAATTACCAATTATTTCCTCTCTTTTCAAATTCTTCAGCAATCAAACGTAGAGGCTCTAAAATCAGGGATACAAGGTAAAATTCCTGAAAACCAGCTGGCTGAATTGTGGTTGAAGCTGATAGATGAAGTTATAGAAGACACGAGGTATAGTGATCTTATTTCTCTCTCAGAATTTCCAGCCAAGCTCTTCTCCCTGAAATCCTAAGACTGTAAAATCCTCTAGAATTGTCTCTAATGTTTGTCTAAAAAACGAATTTGAACTATTCAGGCTTCTTAAAAGGCCCTCACTGGGAGGAGTCTCTGAATCACCACCAGGAAAAGCTCTACTTTCTGATTTGGTGCCAATTCTAAAGTAGCCTGGGGAGGCTGAGGCCCCACACCCGGAGCAGGTCTCAGGGCAGCCTGGGCAAGGGACAGGGGAGGGCGGAGGTGTCAAGTGTGATGCCCACCGCCCTGGAGAAGGGGTCTCGGGGTGGAGCAGCAATTTTACCATTCAGAACAGTGTTCCTAATTCATAAACATATTTTTAGAAACCGCCTTTTTACTTATTCTTTTACTGAATGCCTAATGTACACTGTGGCCAACCCTCTGTTAGGCAAAACCCGTAGATTTGACTTAACCACAGGACTTTTCGTAACAGTGACTCGGGGAAACAGCTCAGATCTTTTATCATTTGGAAATCAAAGGGGGAAGTGATTCATTTCAAACTCGTTTTAAATGTTGGCTAATAAACGGTGGACAGGGAAGTTCCAAAAGAAAAGCACATTGAATGCTTTCTACAAGCAGCAAGAACCACGGCCTTTCTCCCCCTGCGGGGCTAATGCCTCAGTCACCCTGTCTTCTTGTGCCTCCTAGCGGTTGAGCCTCGTAATTGCAACGTGGCCGAAATCAAAGCACTGCCGGAGGCTTAAGTGCAGAATTTTAGAGCTGAGCCCTAACCATCATCTCCTCCAGTCTCCTTATCTTGTAAATGAGATATCAGAGGCCCAAAGAAGTGAAATGGCACACCTGATGCCCAGAGTTGGGTTTATCAGCTCAGCCCCTTTTCCTGCCACATGTTCCATAGTCAACATCTGTCAAAGGGCTCCAGTGTGACTTCTGAGCGAACAGCTTCCAGATATATTTTTGCCTCAAAGAATCACCTGAGGGACTTAACCCTTCCAATGCATTGCTATAGCTATTAATGAAACCAAACAGAAACATTTGGTAATAACTTTTATATAGAAAATGTCTGAGAATTGTTTGAGGTTTGCTGAGCAAATCACAGACAGATCTATTTATACTTCTGATGTGAGCTGTTTTTGAATCTTTTTCAACTTTCTGTAACAGGAAATTCAGTGCTTAAGGGAAGTCATGCTAGGATTTCCTTCATTTAAGAAACTGGGTGAAATTCAAATAAGTGGAAATTCTAGGTGGGGACAATGTGAGTAGAACTTCCTGAAACTGGTGACAATCTCACCCTGTGTCCCACCAGCTGCCACAGCAGGAGGGAAGACTTGGCAGAGGATGACTAATTTTGGCCCCAGCTTGGCCATTCTGAGTAACCTTTGGGGGTCCCCTCATTATACTTCCCAGTTCTCATTTTCAATGGCGGCTTGACCTACCTAATCTTTTTGGAGCTCATGGGCCCCTTAGAGAATCTGATGAGATGATGTTGATGATGAAGATGACCACAAGATGATGGTGATGACAGCAGTATTTAGACTTTACAATGCAGCTGTTCCAAATATTCTCCATATGCTCATTCATTTCCTTCTCACAACCACCATAAAAGGTGTTTCTCACATTTGAAGGTAGGAGAACAGGAGAATAAGCGACAGCCAAGATAACAGAACTGGTGAAGAATCATAGAGCCACAATTAGTACCCAAGTAGTTGGCTCCAAAACCTGCGTTCATCATTGTGTCACACTGCATGTTAACACAGATGCACACAGTTTTCTTAATAAGTTCCAGGCTTTCATGGACCTCCTGAGGCTCACCTGTAGACTGCCTAAGGATCCCTGGTCCCTAAGTTAAGAACCTTTCAGCTAAATAGTTTCTAACCTCCCTTCCTCTTCCAACATGTTGTGGGTCCGTCCCTACAGTGATTCTAGGAAGCCAAAGAGGGGAAAGCCAGTTTCCCCTAGATGCTGCTGTTTCCATCTTCTTTCCAGTGTCTCCTTGGGCCTTAGGTTAATCCCTAAGGCTTAAAATTGCTTTGAGATTTGAATCCCCCTGTCTTCCTCCTGAACATTAAGAGACCGTCTGGCAGGTCTGCTCTGGCAATGCCAGACACTCAGCTCCACCTTAAACCAGGCAATGCTTGTGGAATCAGTTAAGAGACTGATGCGGTTTGCAAGAGGGAAACCTAACATAAATCAACTCAACAGTTCTGTTTCTCTCTCTTTTTTCCTTTTTTCCTTTTTTTAATTTTTTTTTTTTATTTTTTAGATACACGTTGCCTCTCACAGAAGGAAAAGCCAATGTCACAATTCTGGATACTCAGATCCGAAAGCTGAGGTCCAGAGCACTCTCCCAGATACACGAGGCTGCCGTGAGGATGAGGTCTGAAGCCACAGATGTGAAGTCCACATTGCTGGAAATTGAAGACTGGCTTGATAAACTAATGCAGCTGACTGAAGAGGTAAGACCTTTAAACTACACAGATGTCACCTGATCTGGAAGGAGGACTCTGTGGAATGGTGCCAAGGATGGGAGTGGTGGAAGGAGAATCTACGACATTATCTCGGATATTGAGCAGATCTGACAGTTTATAAAAATCAAGGAGTTACAGGACTCTGAATGCTAATGGGCAATGGGATGAATGTCATTGAAATTAGTGCAGGAGAAGAATTTTGAGTTGGTGATCCTGGAAATGTCTTCAAAAGTAGACAAATCATTTTCACAGTACTGTCAGAGCATATTTTGAATGATGTCATAGCAGATGTAGCACAGAGGATTAAAATACCAGCTTTGGTTGGGGACAGGAAGACCTGGGTTTGAATCCTGGATCTACCATGTGTAAATTCAGGCAAGTTATTCAACCTCTCTGAACCTCAGTTTCCCCATCTGTAAAATGGAGATAAACGTAGTGCTCACTTTGTATTGTACCACTGGTGTGTGAAGATTTAAAGACGATGAATGGGAAGGGCTTAGCACAGGGCAGGGCACACAGGAGGTGCCGGGTAAATGCTGGCTGCCACTGTCCTTCAAAGATCAGGACAGTAGGTAGTAATGCATTTGTGGGTAGAAATACATCTGGAAAAAGCACAGGCTTACAGGTAATTTTTGTTTTCTACTTTGTATGCTTTGGTGCTTCCATAGTTTTCTATGGTGAATTTAGATCTCCTTTATAATCAGAAAAAAAAGAGGTTTTTAAAAACTAAATTAATATTTCAGATTTGGCAAATATTGGATTGTGAGACAGAGACACTCCATGTCCTATAAAATGTACGCAACCTGTAACCCTTTGACTGCTGCTGCCGGCTTCTTCAAATGATGCTTGAGATGCGAGGGAGTATTTCAGAGCAGAGTAGATAGGGCCTTTGCTGGGTGAAACTGCCACTCTGCTTCCCTCTGTTCCCTGTGGCCACCCCCAGCCCATCTCCCGGCCCTGCAGGCTCACAGTGTGGTCTTAGAAGATACTAGTCACAGGAATTTAGGACAGAGCCCTAACCACAGCATTTCTGTGCTAAATGGAGCCCTGAGGGTCCAGTCTGCGGGGCCTTCATTCCTCCAGACTGACCGTAACTTTGCCTCTTTTTCCACCAACCCTCGTGACCAGCCGCAGAACAGTATGCCTGACATTATCATCTGGATGATCCGGGGGGAGAAAAGACTGGCCTATGCACGAATTCCTGCACACCAGGTTTTATACTCCACCAGCGGTGAGAACGCATCTGGGAAATACTGTGGGAAAACCCAAACCATCTTCCTGAAGGTACATGTCTTCTCTGTATGATGTGAAATACACTCAAATGCAAACCCTGTGTTTCCAAGAAGGGGCTGCGTTATGTGATTGACTGATTATTGAATGGCAAGGGTGATTGTGACCAATTCTAGCCCATTCTGGTCCCTTCCTCTTGGGCGATAATTCTCAGAGAGTGACTCGAGGTTGACTGGCTTTCAATCCAGGACACCTCCTTAAATGTTTTTGTAACATCCATATTATCATGGCATTGTGAATGCTTTGCTTTCTGGCATGAATTTTCCACTTATTTCTAATGCCTCATGCAAAGCAATACCTTTCTTCCCTTCATTCTAGTGAGTGTTGGGGGAAAAAAGGGAAGGTAGTATACATAGACCGTGGAATCTATTGCTCTAGCCAAATGAGTCCTCAGATTGAAACATTTTGATAATTCCTACTTTAGGGCAGAGATTCAGAACATTTTTAGAGTCATGGACTATGTTAAGTGCCTGATGAAAGCTATTGGTCCTCTCCTTGGGGGGAATGCACATTGCTTGTGCATCCAATATTTTGCATAGAATTTGAGAGCTTCATAGAACTCATAAGTCTATCTTAGAACCCTGTATTGGTAACTGCTCCGTGTGTGCACATGGGGAACCAAAGGAGGACCTGGGACTGGAAACAACGAAATCAGAATAGTTTCCATCTATATGTTGTGACATCCTCTCTGACTGACCCTAACTGGTGTACATTGGATTTAGGGGAGAGAAATAAAAATCAAGAAGAGAAAAAGTAGAGTCAGTGGAGAGTGTTCTCTTAAAACAAGGAGATATCTGCTAACTTTTAGTAAATTTGTTCATTGCTCTTTAATCAGGAGGGTGTAAATAGAATCAGAGTAATTATCTTCTCTCAAGTGTCTCTTGGTAGAATAAATTTTACTTAAGATAGAACTACAATTATAATTGACCTCAGCAGTGGGTGGAAGCAAACTGATTAATAAATAAAACTTCACAGGAGGTGGGAAGGGAGACAAAGGCATCTTCTCTGTGTTAGGTTTTAGAACTCAGTGGATAGAGAGCAAAATGCTTTTAAGAGAATGTTTTATATATTTATTGATTTTGTTAATACTCATTATTATAGAGTTTAAGAAGCATTAATTCTGTGATTTTTTTGTTCTTGGGACCCCTTTATACTTTAAAAAAATGCATGAAGACCCCAAAGAGCTTTGATTTATGTGGGTTATGTCTGTTAATATTTACTGTAATAGAAATTGAAATTGAAACTGAGAAATTTAAAAAATATTTATTAATTCATTTAACAGTAATGATAAACCCATTATTAACAAAAATTACATATGAATTATATATTTAATTTAAAATGTTAACATAAATTATATATTTTTATAAAATATAACTATATTTTTTGTAAATAATCAGAAAGAAGAGTGATATTTTACATTTTTTCAAATTTCTTTAATGTCTTGCTTAGCAGGAAATATAACTGGCTTCCCATATCTGCTTGTCCATTTAAGTTGATAGAAATAACCAAATAAGTTATTTGGTTGAATTATATGAAGAGAATCCAGCCTCACAAAGATAGGTAGTCTGAAAAGGGAAGAGTATTATAATAATATTTTTGGATAATTGTGGATATCCACTTTTGACATAACACCAAACTCAAGTGGTAGCTTTTAAAAGGTTGTCATGTGAAATCTGAAACTGTATCAGTAAGTTTTTCACACTCAGTTACATTAAAATCTATTGGACTTTCTTGAATTTTGAATGACTCTTGTCCATGCATGATTTTGTAATTTCAAGTATGATCATTTGGAAAACATTGGTTCACTGAGTTATGCAGATCTTCCTAATGTTGATGCATTTCATCATACAATATTGAAAAACAATCACATTTTTTTATCACATTTGTTAATATCACTTATCAGAAAAGTCTTTATGTATTGGGAAGCTATCAAACTCACTGTGACAGATACAAGTTTTCCAAAACTCTATTTTTTACTTGAAAACTTGAATTTTGTCATTGGCAACAAATAAAGACAGCTATTTTCCTTGAAATGAGAGGCTCACTGTATGTTAAAGAAAATGCCCCAAACTCAACTCTGAAGAACCGTATTTGTCTGTCAATCATTGTTTTAAGTAAAAATGGTGTTTCATTTTTAAAAACTCTCATTCAATTTACAGCTCAAAAAATTGCACAAGAGCTTTTTTGCTCATTGGCAGCAGGAGTGGTTTGTGTGTACTTCCCATTCCATCACACAAAATATTAAAAACACATGTATTCAAGAGTCAAGACTTAATAAGAATAATAATTTTCACTGCTTGATCAAGAGAATTTTTTAGTAAACCCGGCATTTTGTTTTCTTTACTGAGATTGCATAGTTACTATTACTTCTACTAGGACCACTGGGTACAGTTTGGGGTCACTGCTTGATTCCTGCTTCAGTGCCAGGAGTGTTAGCCACTACAGCTTTTGCACCATCAGTGCAAATGTCAATACAGTGAAGAAGATAAATACCATGTTAGTGTTATTAGGAAAATTAGTTTGACCTTATAGACCTCCTGAAAATGTCTCAGGCAGGAATCCATGGATCACACTCTGAGATTCACTGCTGTGGTTATTTTAATCTTTGCTGTAGGGTCATTTGGAAATATTTTAACTGAAGCAAACATAAAATTAGACTGGTGTCAGCAATGATTCAGTCTTGCTTTTGGCTTTAACTTAATGTCACAGTCCATGCTGTGCCCAATATAACCTAACGTGTTATTGTTCACCTCACAGTATCCGCAGGAAAAAGACAACGGGCCAAAGGTGCCTGTGGAATTGCGAGTGAACATCTGGCTGGGCTTAAGTGCTGTTGAGAAGAAGTTTAATAGCTTTGCAGAAGGAACTTTCACCGTCTTTGCTGAAATGGTACATTTAATGAGATCACGATCTTTTCTTCTTTGGTGGGAGAAGGGGTACTTTTACTTTACACCCTTAGGGAAGACATGCACATACAGCCATCATTACCACCACCTAAAACCCCATCCAAGGGGCCCTAACCTAAGGGCATAGGAGAAGATCCTCTTGAGGTTTTATCGTCAACATTGGAATACACCAGGGCGATGAATGCCTCTGTGTGATAATTCCAAGAGGTGACCTCCACCCCAGTCTCACCAGCAATACTGAAAATGGGTGCCCTTATAGCTTTCAGAGCTAGAATTCAGTAATAGTCATACTGGTGCTTGATGGTGGTGTACTGAGTACACACACACACACACACACACACATGCACCAACCCAGGAAAGGGGACACTTAAGATGTTCAGATCTTGATAAGCTTGCTTGGGGTGGAAAGTCTTTAAACCAGGGGAGACCCATCCTACACTTAGGGGAAGCCTCAAGTGGGTTTGCCCAAGGACAAAGAAAATGCTGCCTGAATACTTCAGAAACAACAGAGATAATTTGTAAAAACCTTCACCAAGTTTAAAATCCACTTAGTTAATTAAAAATCTCATTACGATTAAACTAATGAAAACAATTTTCACAAACTTTTACAGCTAACAGTAGAGTTATTTTGATTTTTTTATACTATTTTTAACTCAAAGTGCTTATTGATTTAAATTTACTAGATGTATTTGGTGGGTCTCTTCTGACAATTTTCAGATGAACTCTACTCTACAGACAGGACTTCATGCTCAAAATCCATGAGGAGAAAACTATCTTCAGTCTAACTAATCTATAAACCTGTTCCTGCTACCCACTGCTGTACCTAACAACTGGTTCAGGACCGTGGCTCTGTTCTGCTTGCTGGGCAAGAAACCCATGGCCATCTTTCATTTTTACTTATTATTCATTCAACGGTGCCTGGCATGTAACGGGTCCCTACAAATAGATATTAAATGAACCAATAAATAAATGATGACAGAATTTATCCACCCAGCCATCCCTCCATGCATGCATCTGTCCATCCAAGCTTTTAGGGAGTGGGGTCTTTATGCTGGGCACTGAGCCAGGTGCTGAAAATGATGAAGCAGCCAAGCCTCATCCTCAAGGATCTCAAAATCTCCTGCAATGATTGTAAAACTGGGTTTCTGGTTAAACGTGCAACACCCAGAGCCACCCTGGGGATTCTGACTCTGTAGCTTAGGTTAGGTTAGGGATTAGCATGAGAGGTAGACGTGGGGCATCAGTGGACCACTTTAAGAAACAATGGAAAGCGTGGGAGACCCACACAAACAAATCCTTATAGCTTGGGCTTGGAAGTGCTAATGGAGATGAATAGAGGGTGTGCTAGAGGCTGCCAGGGAGGGCCTGAGTGGAGGATGTTGATGTCCAGCCGGCTGGGCGGTGTGGGGCGGGGACATCAGGGCATACATAAGCAGAGGCTTGTTCCCACCTTCCTATAGGATTTCTTGGCATTCACCTGCCCTCCAGCTCTGTGGCTGTGGCTGAGCCGGGAGAAGCTAACCCTGAGCAACCGATCGACCAGCCCAGGGCACCCTTCTGTTCTTTCCCATTTCCAGATCCTTCCCTGCATAGAGTAGAGCTCAAGCTGCAACTCATGCAGAGAGATGATCCATCCATTTCAGTTGCATTGTGTGACTTGCCCCTGAATACCAGAAGGGGCACGTTAATAACAATAATGGGAATTTTACTGGTTCTTGCCTTCATGTGCTAATACCAGAATTCAGTTCTTTGCAAAATTTCCCCCCACAATTTCTGGGGGTCTGTGAGCTGCTTGCTCATGAATCCTTGTTGCGTACTGTCCTGCCTCACCGCAGCTGGCTACAGGCCACAGCCCTCAAAGCCACTGGAGGCTCCATCTCCACTGCTGCTGCCTTCTTGTCCACGCCAAGTCCTTGCCTTGCCTGGATTTTATCAATACTAGAGCCATGCTGGTTTCCAAGCAGAAGCAACAGGAATGCTTTGCTCCTCCATTCTGTGGCCTTGTCACATGTCCCCAAGTCTCATTGTCCCTTGTGATAACAGCTCCTTTAGCTCCTGCCTGAAGCTCATCTTCCCTGCAGGCTCAGAGCCAGCCTCTGAGACAAGCACTACTGTGTCCTCTTGATCCCAGTTTCCTCATCAGACCCCTACTTGAATCTCCTTCCTCGTCTTTCGGCCAAAAGCTTTGCTATGGCTCATGCAAATCATCTCAGTGGGTTCATCAGTAGAAAATGGAAATTCCAGTTTGAGCCCAAACAGTCACACATACCACATGGGCAAATCTCAACCCTTTCTATGGTTGAGAGAGTGAAGAGCAGACCATCACAGATTACTAAATTCTAACTTGGAAAGGAATGTCCTGGAAACCAAAATCTGCCACTGTCATTAAACCTGCTTCCCAGAAAGGTCTTGGTCTACCTGCCATGTTCTGGATGGGATTAAAGCTCATAACTTTTAGGTTCAATAAGGGGCCAAAGGACCTTCATGTTTCAGATGGGTTTTTTGTAGGCTACCTGGGAAGTATACCATGGTGGGTAAACGTGCCCCAAGTTCTAAGCAGTAGACTTACAAATAAACTTTATAAATCTACACATTCATAAGTTGAGAACTTTTATAGGTATTTAAATGATAAGGTTCAAAGAACTATTTTGAACCATTCAAAATAATAATGGAAACAACTAGCATGGCATATCACTGTTTACAAAGCACGTTTGAACTACAGGACAGCTCTATAAGAGAGGTAGTGTTATCCCCAGTTTTCAGATGAGAACACCAAGCCTTAGAAAGATGAATGACTTATTAAACTTGCAAAATCATTAACAGCCCAAGTTAGGTCTACACCTTCTGAGCATAAAGCTTTTTTGCTTTCTGTGGTTGTCTAGGCTAAGTCCTAGATGAACTTGAAAATTTATGGGCTGGCTTTGTTTCTTGCTCTCTGAGGATATTTCCCCAATTTCATTTCTTTTTTTAACAGTATGAAAATCAAGCTCTCATGTTTGGAAAATGGGGCACCTCTGGATTAGTGGGACGTCATAAATTTTCTGATGTGACGGGAAAAATAAAGCTCAAGAGGGAATTCTTTTTGCCTCCAAAAGGCTGGGAATGGGAAGGAGATTGGATAGTGGATCCTCAAAGAAGGTAAGTGTTCCGTTTTCTGAGAAAAAAAAGAAAAGGATGCCATGAAGACTTTCCCTAGAAATTACTAGATGGATTATTTCCTCATCATTCTTAATAGTATTATATAGCTAAGGAGTAAGTCTATGGAAATTTATAGACAGTCGAAAGATGTCATCAGTGTCCCATGAGCACTGGCATCGTCTTATTTGATCTTGACTACAGCCCTACAAGAGAGGTAATGGCACAAATTATGATGGGTCTGAGACTGTACCCTGCTTGAGACTAACAAGGTCTCCTGCCACAGTTTCATGAATGCCAGCAGGAGACACCTGACTCCTGGGTCAGATAAAAAGGACTTTATGGCCCACAGCAATAGCAATACCAGAGGATCAACATTTTCTCTAGTTCCCCGTGCCCCATTTCCCACAGGGTGACATGTAGAGGGCCAGATGACACTTAAACATGCAGTGGATTGAGTTACAGGAGAGGAACCCTGAGCTGAGGGAACCCAAATGTTTTACAATGGGCAGTAAAGCAGGCTGGCCCTTCACTCTGGAGTGACACCATCTCTGTCCTCCAAAACTGTTCCTCATGTAAATATTCTGAAAAGATGGTCCATAACATAGGCAGTCAGTGCCTCAGCTGGCAAGATGTGCAGAAATGCAAGAGACTCACAGAGAATTATCTCCCAACCAGAAGTAGTAGCATCTCCACTGTGCAAACAAGGAAGCTGAGATATAGAGAGATTAAGTAACTTGTGCAAACACACAGTCTGTGAGCAGTAAAGCTGGGGTAGAATCCAACTCTAGCCGGGACACCCAAACCAGCATTCAACTATTATACTGAAATGCCTGCAAGAAGCACTAGAAGGTACACTTTAAATAGGCTAATTGCATGGCATGTTAATTATATCTCAGAAGCTGTTATTAAAAAGAAAGAAAAACTAAACAGCGTGCTTCTCCTGCAGGGCACACTAAAGCCTCGTTTCTAGATGTTGCCAACAGCATTAGAGCTAGCGCTCCCTCTTCTTGCTGCCTCGTGACAGCACACTTGAGTTTGGGGGAAACTTGGGAAGTGGGATCTTAAGGCATCCAACCAGAGTTTGGTCTCTGTCATTTGTTTTCCATACTCACAAAGGCATCGGGGGGCGTGGGGGCAGTGGGACACAGGCCTGTGACAGTCCAATGCTTGCACACGATTGCTCTCCACTCGGGGCAGCTTGCTTTGAATGGACTTGGGGGAGATGGGTGAGGGGAAGAAAAGCGAGATTTGCATTGGACAGAGGGAAGGAAGGTTAGTGAGGACAGGGGAAGAGCCGGGGGAATCGTGATGGAAACAGCAGAAGGCTGAGCGTGTCAGGGCTGGATGGGACGCTGGAGGCAGCAGCCAGGGCTCTTCTCCTTTTCTGGGGCCCAGAGAAGTGATGGATGGACCCGAGTTACACACATGGTTGGGATTCCTTGTTTTTTGATTCCTTTCCAGTGCTCGATTCTAGGGGAGGGTACGGCAGGGAAAGATGCAGAGACAGTAAAGGAAAAAGAACCTCATTTGAAAAAGTTGGAACCTCTGTGCTTTCCTCTATGAGCTGTCAAAATAGTTCCAAATCCGAGAGGAAAATTGTCGTGGCAGAGAGTTAGTATGGAGTTCTCAAGTGCCCAAATGGAGTCTGGAGTCTTAAATGACCTGGTTTGGCTGTCTAAGAACTACCCAGAAAATGTAAACTCCTCCCTTCGGTCTGCGTTACGTAGACCTAGCATGCCTTGAGTAAACGTTTCCACACTTGGCTTCACGAGACTGTCTCCACTGCATTTTCAAAACCAGGGGCCATGCGGGGGACGACTCCCTGTTCTTTTGAACTGTAAGCCAAGTTGAGAGAAAGCTGAACAGCCCTGAACTGAAACAGAACCATGGTCCCTGGAAGAAGCTGCCCACAACACTGTTTTCCCAGTCCCCACCCTAATTACCAAGAAGGAGCAACCTTGCTAATTCGAGGAGTTCTCTATAATTTAGGTCCCATGGTTCCAGCAGGCCCTTTCTTCAAAGGAATGTCAAAAGCGATTAGTACAAAGAGGCGTTTGGAATGGAGTAGCAAGAAGGGTAGGGCGAGGAGGGAGCTGGTACCACTCCAGGCTGCGGATGCTGCCTGGCCATTGGCAGTAACTGGGGCCGCCGGGGGCTGTCTCTGCAGCTTGCTGACCGAGGCGGATGCAGGGCACACGGAGTTCACTGACGAAGTCTATCAGAATGAGAGTCGCTACCCCGGGGGCGAGTGGAAGCCGGCAGAGGACACCTACACAGATGCGGTGAGCAGCCTGCTCAGGAGAGAAACCCTCCCACGCGATCACCTCTGAATCATGATCTGCTGGGAACCCACTAGCCGCCAGGCCGGGCTTCGCACTCTCTCTGCTCCGTATTATGTTCTGAACAGTCTTCCACACAAATACCACAACAGTTACTTTCTTTTTTAATTTTCTTTTTTTTTTTTTTGAGACAGAGTCTCGCTTTGTTGCCCGGGCTAGAGTGAGTGCCATGGCATCAGCCTAGCTCACAGCAACCTCAAACTCCTAGGCTTAAGCAATCCTCCTGCCTTAGCCTCCCGAGTAGCTGGGACTACAGGCATGCGCCACCATGCCCGGCTAATTTTTTCTATATATTTTTAGTTGTCCAGCTAATGTCTTTCTAGTTTTAGTAGAGATGGGGTTCTCGCTTTTGCTCAGGCTGGTCTCGAACTCCTGAGCTCAAACAGTCCTCCCGCCTCGGCCTCCCAGAATGCTAGGATTACAGGCGTGAGCCACCGCGCCTGGCCGACAGTCACTTTCTATGGAATAGAAATTGGGCCCATTTCACCAGATGTTGGTACATGGTAAAGTCTGGGTTGTGTGAATTTTTTAGGGTAAATATTTATTTATTATGTAACTAGTTTTAAAAATCTTAACAAATGAAATGTTCCTGTCTTTTAAAAATCCAAACAGTGTGAAAGGAAATGAAAAGTAACTCTTCTCCCCGATCTGTATTCTACTACCCAAAGATAGCCATTGATAGCGGTACATAACTTCTTTTTTCCCTGCCTAAATAAAGTTGTGTTGTACATAGAGTTCTACAGCTTGTGTTTTTCACATAATAATATATCGTGGACATCTTTTGATATCAATGCATATAGATCTATGAGCTTTTAAAAAAAATGCCTGGAGCCAGGCACTGTGGCTCACACCTGTAATCCCAGCACTTTGGAAGGCTGAGGCCGGAGGATTGCTTGGGGCCAGGAGTTTGAGATCAGCCTGGGCAACATAGTGAGACCCTGTCTCTACAAAAAATTTAAAAATTGGCCGGGCATGGTGGTGCACTCTTATAGTCCTTGCTACTCAGGAGGCTGAAACAGGAGAATGGCTTGAGCCCAGGAATTTGGAGTTACAGTAAGCTAGAATCAGACCCCTGGGCTCCAGTCTGGGCAACAGAGTGAGACCTTGTCTCTAAAAAAAAAAAAAGCCTGGAGAACTGGAGAATGTTTTATTATATGCACCTAATTTACTTATTTAATTAATCCCCTCCTCATGGACATTTAGGTGCTTTTTTTTCTTGTCTTTGATTTTTATAAACAATGTAACAGTGAACATCCTTATATATACATTTTTATTCGCTTATAAAAGTTTATCTGCAGGAAAGATCCTTGGATTTGCTTGGTTGAGGTTTAAATATATATAAAATTTTGATAAATACTGCCAATTTGCTTTTCAAAAAGGTTTTATAAATTTGTATTTCTAGCAGCAGCGTAAGAGAAGGCTGTTTGCCTGAACACTCCTCATCCCACTGTATCATCTTTGCCAATAATGAATAAGTGGTATCCTGTTGTTATTTCAATTTTCACTCTCTTAATTTAAAGTGAAGCTGAGTGTTTTTCCACATGTTTATGAACTACCTTTAGTTCCTTTACTTATGAACTTTCTTTTCATAGCTATCAGTTTTATGCAAACTTAAGTCAATACTGCACATAATCTGTGCTCAATCTTGTATGACTAACATCATGAGCCTCTAGTAGCATTTCCCTGTACTTGAAAACACGTCTTTGATGTTTTATCCATTCTCTGATGGGTTCTTTTCTAGATAACCCCTCATAGAGATCGTTGCAGCGTTTTACAATATTGAGTTTAACTGTATGAAACTGCTGCGATTCCACCACTTTGACCTACAAAGACAACAATTTTACGTGGTGCAACCTAATGCTATTCCCTAATAGAAAAACAGAAGGGAGTTTAAACAATTTTTGTGCAGCAATTGTGCATAAATAAAGGTTAGAGATTTTTCTTGAGTAAAATGGATCTCTAAGGTGGTATCTAAGTAAATGTGTGGATACTGTAGTTAAGTGTGAGGAACCGTATCTCACCCTTTTCATCTCGTTGACACCATGGCTTACCTCTCTTCTTGGTTTTTGTTCTTTTGTTTTTTGTTCTTAAAGAACGGTGATAAAGCAGCGTCACCCAGCGAGTTGACTTGTCCTCCAGGTTGGGAATGGGAAGATGATGCATGGGCATATGACATCAATCGAGCAGTGGATGAGAAAGGTGACGTTTCACATCTATCACCTGACCAGGGGCTGTGCAGCAGGGCCTTGGTTAACCAGAGTAAAGGTTCTTTGGGAGGGAGGGTGGGCGTTTACCTCTGCTAGTCTATGGCACCCGGGTCATGGGGTGCTATCTGTGACTATTCAAACGTAGAATCTGAGGGACAAGCAAATGCTTGGATAGGTGCTGGGTTGGGGGGGGGATGTTCAGAGTGAAAAATATGCTTGTCTGATTGGTCTTGTTGATTAAAAAAAAATGAAAAATATCCAGTGATGGGGGCCAACTGGTTGGGCTTTGAGATACTTGGGGATCCAGGATGGGCATTCAGGAGGGAGCTGGAGTTTGGATTTTCTGTATTCTAACCATACCCCATAGTCTTCCTGGGAATACCCCCTCAGGGGCCCCCTCTGCAAAATACCTTAAAAGTCCCCCTATTCAGATTATTGGCATAGCTTCTGGTAGTGGTGTAGATCTTTTTTATGAACAGTAATCTAGAGTCAAGATTTGAATCAAAGAAAATTTGATTTTTTTTTCCTTTTAAGAGAGAATAGTGCATAGAAAGAACTAACATCGATACCGAAGATTTCAAATCAAGTTCCTTGCTGAGCTCGATACACACACCAGTTCTTAGAATAATCATTAGCATTTGTTGAGCAGTAATTATGTGCTAAGTATGGCCCTCATGCTTTGCATACATTATTTTGATTGTGTTAAAATACTGTAACCCTATAAAAAGATGTATTTTGCCTTTATAATGGGGAAATTAGGCCTTAGGTAGGTTACCAACTTGCAGGAAACTTATTTCATAAAGAGCCAGCACCTGGCAGTGTTGGGATTTGAACCCAGACTGTGTGACTACATGGCCCACACCCTTCCCACTGTCTCCTTCTGCCTCTTGAACTGTGTTTTATTCTTAGATGCGCTGAATTACCATGAGTGACTAGAGGCATAAAAAATGAAGGAGAACTCCACAGCACAAAGGGAATTTTTTGAGGAGGGAGCCAGGGAATGAGGCTGTATTCAGTTTGGCTGAATCCCAGCAAAGTGAAAGAAGCTGTGTGTGCAGTCATGACAGCAGAGAACATCTGGGGGCAGAGACAGTGACAACTTCCTGGAGGTTTATTTGGTGATCTGGCAATGCATCTCTTTTGGGTAACCGTTCACAAACTCTGTTCCAGGCTGGGAGTATGGAATTACCATTCCTCCTGATAACAAGCCCAAGTCCTGGGTTGCAGCAGAGAAAATGTATCACACTCATAGGCGGCGAAGGCTGGTCCGGAAACGCAAGAAAGATTTAACACAGACGGCTTCAAGCACTGCAAAGGTAAGAGAAGAGGGGAAGGGAGCTGGACTGGGGAGCTCTGCCTTCCAGACCACACAGAGCTCCAGTTAACTAGAAATTTCTGCAGAAGCCATTTGCAAATCCAGGGCTTAATGCTGCACTCAAGGGTTCTCAAAGTGTGCCCACCCCAACAGCAATGCCTCACCTGGGAATCTGTTAGAAATGTCTCACCCCAAACCCACTGATTTAAAAACTCTGGGGGTGGACCCAGCAATCTGTAGTTTAACAAACCTTCCAGGTGATCCAGCAGCGAAATGTTGAGAACTGCTATAGAGCTGTTAAAAGAAACCAAAATTATTTTAGCAGCATAATATAGTAGTGTAATAGCTCAGGACTTGGAACAAGATATGTACGGATTCAAATCCTAACTTCACTTTCTTTCTCATCTGCTAAATGGGAATAATATCTATACCTATCTAATTAGGGTATCGTAAGTTTTAAATGGAATAATAATAATAAATCAAATAGAATAGTAGTAAGTGGCATGTGTAGAAGTGTCCTTCTGTAATGCCAGGTACTGAATATGCATCGTCTGCAATCTGTAAGGTCTGGATTTTATGTATATTTTGCAGATAACGCTCACAGAGCTTAAATAGACTTGCTCTAGGCCCTATGTCTAGTGAGTGACAGAGCCCATGTTTGAACCCAGGCTAGGCTAATTCCAAACAGGAACTCTTTCTTTTTATTCCATAAAATGCCTAACTCTAGTAGATGCTATGAAGTTATTTTTATTAGATAGTGAGTTTTTGGGAGCAAAAATGGAGCAATAGTCATCTTTGTGTCTTCCTTGCTAACTCAGGAATGTGCTCCTAATAGATAATCTATTTAATAGTAGAATGAATGAGCTGATGAATGAATGAGTCTTTATTATTGAATTGGCCCATCCTGACGGGGTGAGAAGTTTCTAAAGGTGCTTGACCCTCTCCTTCCACACGAGAGCACCAAGGTGAAGTGGGAAGAACACTGAGCCATCGGTCAGAAGGCTCGGGACATGGCTCAGTTCTACCAATGAGTGTTTCTGAGACTTTGATCATGTCTCTAACCTGCCTTACTCTTGGCTATGTGAAATAGTTCATTGCCACTATCAACATTACTAGAGGGTCGGTTCCAAGATTGAGGTTAACCTGCATTTTACATTTATTCAAAGTGAAAAAAAAATAGACCCAACAATAATAATTATCCACATGGAGCTCTTATTTCTAAGATCTTAAATATTATTCAGTACTATTTCACATTTATTAAATCCAGTCATACTTTTAAGATATTTAAATAAAATTTCTGCCACTAAAATGTCAGCTACATGATGGCAAAGACCTTGTCTGCCTTTTTCTTCACTGTGTCCTCAGCCTTAACACAATCCCTATCACATAGCTGGGCAATCATATTTGTTGAATGAACAGAAATATCATCACATTGAAAACTGAGATCATTTGTATATCAATAGTTTTTAAGCTGAAAAGTACCATACTCATTAGTTATTAGTTATTACAGAAGTAATATACTCTGATCTATTCATTTAATTATTAGTTATGGTAAGCTATTAGCTTAAGACATTTAAACCTGGGGGGGGGCTATCATTTTTTCCTCCATGTTTAAAATGGAGATAATAATGTTTTCCAAGCTATATCACAATAGCAATATTCTTAAGAAATAATGAAGTGAGAAAACAGAAAGCAATTTGAGAAAGAATCCACTCATTCATCTCACCCTAAGTATGAATAAGGTGCCCTTGCTGAGGGTATGTGCACCACACGCCAGCATCTCACTGTGCTGTGATTGCCTGGTTCTCTCCCTGTATCCCACAGTCCATCTGCTCTGCAAGGGCAGAGATCCTGTCTGCTTTTTTCTTTTTTTTTTTTTAATTTCAAAATATTAAGGGGGCCTATCTGGTTTATTTTTTCTTCGCTATGTCCCTGGCTCTAGCACAGTGCAGAGTAGATTTTAATACTACATATTTGGTGGTTGACCAAATGACCTGTTTTGATCCATATAAGGACTATTGTTATTATCATTAAAATTTTTACTTCTGTTTTAGGCCATGGAAGAATTTGAAGACCGAGAGGGCTGGGAATATGCTTCTTTAATTGGCTGGAAATTTCACTGGAAACAGCGTAGTTCAGATACCTTTCGTCGCAGACGCTGGAGGAGAAAAATGGCTCCTTCAGAAACACATGGTGCAGCTGCCATCTTTAAACTTGAAGGTGCCCTTGTAAGTAATAAGTAGCCAAAGTGCAGATAATATTGGCATAGAGGAAATACATGAGTGTTGGGTACAACACTGCTGACTCCACAGAGGTCCCTGTGACCCCAGTACTATAAGACTGCAAATAGGTTAAGGGAAAGGTACACATCCTAGGTGCTCAACAATTCTTATGGAATAAATACACCATTAACACAGGAAAAGTTCTAAGAAATACTACTGCAGACACACCTGTTTCACCCAACATTTTCCAAATATATCTGTCCCAGGACCCCATTTCAGTTAACATCTATTAACATCCCAGGCATAGGCTCCTTGGATCACCCTTTGGAAGCTGCAACTGTTCAACAAACCAAAAAAGTTAAATATACAGATGTGAGGGGGAGGAAATCTGAGGGATGGTTCCCGAAATTAAAGAACAATTCATATGGAGGCACAATAAAGAAGACAGGGAGAGAAAAAGCAGGCAGGTGGAAGGAAGGAAGAAGAAAATGGCAGTGGGTGATGGTCTAAACCAATATGGTGGTCAGGAGCCATTTCCAAACACAGCCTATTTTTTACTTCTGCACTCTGACCTCAGTGTGTTCCTCTGCTGCTGCTCTTTCTCTTCCACCTCCTATCCTTCTAATCCACTTATTTATCCTCTATGTTTTTCCTTTTTTTCCCCATTCTTTTGGCAGCATAGTTTGGCAAACCTGGGCTCGAGATAGGAGGGCTGGCTCTCTGCTGCTGTCCAGCTAAGCAACTTTGGGGAAGTCACTGGGACTTATTCATCTTTAAAAACAGTGCGATTGGACAATTAAATCTTGTAAAAGCCACCATTCCATTTGTTTGTGATTCTTGCCTCTTGGTTTGATTGTTTGTTTTTAGGCAGTGTTCATTGACTTTTCTGCCTGTTACTTTAGGGGGCAGACATGACAGAGGATGGAGATGACAAGAGTGGGGACAAACAGAAACACAGCGCCACCACCGTGTTTGGAGCAAACACTCCCATTGTTTCTTGTGATTTCGACAGTGAGTTTTAAACATGACTTTGTGAATTCCGCTTCTATAACTTTTATTTTAAGCAAATTCTTTCAATCTCTTCATGCAAGCATGAATTTCATTTTCATCACTTGAAGAGGAGGATTTTTTAAAATACGGTTTTAAAAACTGTATCCTACATGGGGTGAAGGGTGGTCAAATCACTGATTTTAACATAGCCTGTCTAATATGTACTCATTCTGTCTAGGAAGCCCCCCAAATTATTATTTTAATTAGGAAAATCAGGCTCAAATATAAACCAAGCTGGGATTTTAGAATGAGGCAGACCTTCTCTATAATAATAGCAAATATTTACGTAGGTCTCAGCACGTACCAGAAACTGTACATATAGTAGCTTGTTTGATCCTCATAACAACCCTGTAAGGTAGATGATATTATTGTTTCCATTTTATAGATGAGGGAACCAAGGTACAGGAAGATAACTTGCCCGTGGTCTTATAGCTTGTAAGCACTAGAGACAAGATTTGAACTCAAATAGTCAAGCTCCCAGAATCTATGCACTGAATCACAGTGCTCCACTATCTCTCAAACTGTGTGTGTGCTAATATAGTAATAAAGAGAAGGAGTATGAAGATTTTGAAATGCCAAAGAAAATTTTAGCAGATAACTTTCACAGATCTGGTATTGAAGGAGTATAGAAAGCCCAATTTCTGTAACTGCCAGAGACCTAGTTACATTTTAAAGGTCTGTGATGACAAGCAGTACCCTAAATCCAGGTAGTTTACGACAGGAGTAATGCTCCCCTGATTGACACAGTGGCATTTGCTTACTATAGTATTGTTTTAAAATGGGTTCTAATTTACAGGAAACAGAACTGCTTTGGGAGGACACATTGTCATTATTATATGTGCTCTTTACTGTGGGGAACTAGAATGGGGTGACCCATTTATCTGAAACATGTATTATCTCCAAATATTCCAGAAAAATAGCAGTTTGTAGTGTTACATTTCTTGTAAGTAATCTCCACCCTGGTTGTTTTTTTTTATTTATAGGAGTCTACATCTACCATCTGCGCTGCTATATCTATCAAGCCAGAAACCTCATGGCTTTAGACAAGGATAGCTTTTCAGGTAAAGGAAAAAATATGCTACACATTACTGTCTAGTGGGCTGTCTTGATTGTACTTCTCATCAAGTGGATGCTTTCTGTCATTTCTAACAACAGAAACCCTTTTCATGTTGAGATGGGTTTGGTATGCTTGAAGCAAACTGCTCGGTCATTAGAAAAATAATTACTGAGTGCTTTGGGCACAGTTGCTGGGTGTTAGAGACACATAGAAGATCCGTGGTCTTTTGATACTAATAAGATTAATTGATTAAGTAATAAAAAGCGCCAAGAAGAGAGATTTCTGATCTCTATTTATACACTTGATTGTATTTTTATCCCTGGGCCCTTGGGTTGATTGCTAAGGTAAGATACTTTACATTTTTTTATAGCTCTCTTAAGGTGACAAAAAGATTACAACCAGTTCACCCATTTGCCTACAGCACCAGGCTTTGGCAGTCTGGAGCCCATTTGGGGCTCCTCTGATGCCTGCTCCCCAAATTCCCAATACTATGAAACCCCGGGGCATTACCACCCCTTGCGCTGACACCCTGGCTGGTCTTGTTGCCTTTGGACCGGACCGGGTCTGAGGGAAGGGCTCTTGGCAGGGGAGGGGAAGACGGGGAGCCTGCCTGCCTGGGACTTGAGTCCTTGCTGGTGGAAGCGCGGGTAGTTCAGGAGCCGTCCCTGGCTATTTGGGGAGCATTTCTCTTCAGGACCTGACGCCCCACAGAGCTTCCCTGGGCCTCCTATGGAAACAGCTCTTAAGGAATTTTCCTGACACTCTGGCATGTTCACATCAGTTGTGAAGCATGTGCCAAGCCCTAATATTAATCAACATTTGTGAATGGTTTCCTTTTCTTACAAATTAGACCAGATTCAAGGTTAGCCCTAGAATCCACATCTCCAAAATGTTTTAGAAGACATTTTCAAATATTCTCCACCAGGGGGCACTCCATCACTGAAAGTCAAAGAAGCCTTTCCAAATTACTTGACTGAAGGGTCAAAAATCTCTAAGCGCATTCTTTGCAGTTTGAGATATAAGATTTATCATCGGGACAAAGGCAAAGAGTTCCATTCGTGTGACACTGCTACACTGCTACAAGACCAAGCACGCTTTTGGCTTATGCAAGAATTTCAGGTTAGACATTAGGTTATTGCTTAGATAGAACAGCCCCCAGGTAACTGCAAAAAGGTTTGATGAAATTATTTAACATGAAGGAAAACACTGATCACTTCCTAATATATAAAATTGCATTTAGTTCATTCTCAAATATGGTGAAACAAAGTTTTCTGCTTTTACCATGCTCAGATTGTAAACTCTATGAGCATCTGAGCCTTTCCTGGTACTACTGTACTTAGGAGACCTGACACTTAATAAATATTTGCTGAATATATGGATTACCATCAACATCAGAAACAATGACAATAACTAACATTTATCAAATACTCCCTGTATGATGGGCTCTGTCCTAAGTGGTTTACATTCTTCATATCATTTCATCCTATTGATACCAGGAAGCAGATATTCCTTTCATTGGGTGGAGGAGGGAAGATTAAGTATTTTTCCCCAAAGTCATGGAGCAGGGGTGAAGAGGGGTTGGAATGCAAGTGTTGGGGCTTCAGAGGCTGCATTCGACCACGAGTGCAGCACACTTGCAGAAAAAGACTGTGCCCAATTAACCTTGGTGGGGACACACTCCAAAGAGCGAGCCCTCAGGACACAGCAGGGCCTCATTTCCGGTCCCTCTGCTGCAGTGCCGGAGCCTGCCTCAGCACATCTGCTCCTAGGAACCCCATCCCCAGGTGGATGAGGAGAGTCCACGATCATTGTGTCCAGAGGAAAAGAAGCCGTTGCAGTGAGTGGTTCTGGGGAGCTAGACTTTAGCCACGGCCCCACTGTTTTCCCTTTTTCTGTTTCAGATCCATATGCTCACGTCTCCTTCCTCCATCGAAGCAAAACCACTGAGATCATCCACTCGACCCTGAATCCCACATGGGACCAAACAATTATATTTGATGAAATTGAAATCTATGGGGAACCCCAAGCCGTTTTACAGAACCCACCCAAAGTTGTCATAGAACTTTTTGACAATGACCAAGTGGTAGGTGATTTAGAATTTCTGAGATGACTTGGGGGAATGATGGAGATTTGAAGGGATGTTTGTTGGGGGATTAAGGATCGTTTGTTTCTCTAGGGCAAAGATGAATTTTTAGGACGAAGCATTTTCTCTCCTCTGGTGAAAGTGCACTCGGAAATGGACATCACGCCCAAACTCCTCTGGTACCCAGTAAAGAATGGAGACAAGGTCTGTGGGGATGTCCTTGTCACTGCAGAGCTGATCCTGAGGCACAAGGTACACTGCCGTGTTCTCACTCAAGCTTAAAACACCTGCTCGTAACTGTCGACACCGTTTGCTTGAACTAAAGGTAGCATTGACATTGCCATGTTTATTTCACAGGATGGCTCCAACCTCCCCATTCTTCCCTCTCAAAGGGCACCGAATCTGTACATGGTCCCCCAAGGGATCAGACCTGTGGTTCAGCTCACTGCTATCGAGGTAAGCTGCTCCTGTGTTTTGTTGATCAGACCAGACACGTGTGACTACAGAACAGGAGTCTCTCGTATAGGGAATGGAATTGTGCCGCATATTTTCTTGCTGTCCCCAACTTCCTTTAGACTTTGTCCAAAAACTTGAGATATTCATGGACAGAGAAGGCTTATTGCAGCAAAAAGGAGAGTCCATTCCCACATTTCTGAGGGAATCTAAAGTCCTCGTTTGCTGGGAGCCAGCAGAGTTCTGAGTTTTTTGGGTCAGCTAGAGAACCAGGAGAGGGAAGACAGGCCAGCAGGGAGTGGCCGTGTACAGAGGCAGAAGTGGGAAGGGAGCCATGAGAGACAACTCCAGCAGATGGTACTAACCAGGTGACTTGAGGAACGGTGTCTGGCCTACTCTCGAGGCTTCCCCCTATCCAGTCAAGCAGCTGTTACACCAAGATTTCCCTTCTCCGGCTGTCTTGCTATGAGTTCTCAAAGACTGAGGCAGAGGACTTTAAACAACAGCTATCCTTTCTGAATGCATGTGGGTCAGACGCCATGTTAAGAAGTTTACGCTTAACCCTCAGAATAACGCTGTGAGAGACGCTCAGACCAGTCTTCTTGTAGGTGAGACAGAGAGAGGTAATTTCACTCATCAGCGTTCACCCAGCTGTGAGACGGCACAGCCAGGATGGCATTCCTACACTCTTACCAAGCCTGCTTTTTTTAGCAGCTCGGGCGGGAGAAGGAAAGGTGCAAAACCGCTCTCCTTGCATGACCTACAGGCTTGCTAGGATAACGTTCAAAGATATTCTAGGCAGATCTGCACAAATTAATCTTAAAGACTTTGCCAGTTATTGAGACAGAATTTTTCCTTTTGAATATTGTTTTTCATATGCTGGGTTTCCTTCTCCTCTCTTTTAATTGTTTTCTCAGATTCTAGCTTGGGGCTTAAGAAATATGAAAAACTACCAGATGGCCTCTATCACATCCCCCAGTCTTGTTGTGGAGTGTGGAGGGGAGAGGGTAGAGTCGGTGGTGATCAAAAACCTTAAGAAGACGCCCAACTTTCCAAGTTCTGTTCTCTTCATGAAAGTGGTACAGTATCAACATTCTGTCATAGTCCCTGTGTGTTGAAATGTGACTGTACCACACATGTGCGTGCGCGCGCGCGCGCGCACACACACACACACACACAGTTTATTTCCAAAATCTGACAAATAGAAAAACCCTGCCTTATATCCAGCTTGTCAGTGATTTTTCTGCTTTAGATTTTCACACTGTAATGATGGTTTCTTAAAGCTTCAAATAACTCCAGTGACACAGAAACATCTGTAAGCAATACTTACTTATTTCTCCAGTAAACTTTCTATCTACTCAACTATTACAGGCTTTTGATCAACTCCCAAGGGCAGAACATTAACTCCTAGTCGTGCATGGACAAGATGCACTGTCTATGGATGTAGAACCAGGACCCTCGGGATAAGGGCTGGCTGGCTGGGGAGGGGGCCGCTGAAGGGGAACCCATGAGGGGTGATGGGGCCACGGCCCCAACAGCTCATGACTGTGCCCCACCTCCGGGCACCCCTGGGGCGGCCCCTTCTTTGCTCCGAGGCCACCCTCTGGCTATTAGAAATATGAGAGCATCGGGTCCAGTTCACAGTCCTCTGTCACAGACCCCGTAATACTTGGAGCCAGAAGAGGTCACTCGGCCTTTCCATTTTTAAAGCAGTTAAATTCATAACTTACAAAATTAAAAAAAAAATCTTTCTTTTTTACTCTACTATTATATAAAAGAGGTAAAAATAAAAGCATTTCCTTAGCTTGAAGGGTTGGAAGGCCTAGAATCTTCCCATCCCTTTCCCCACTCCAGTCATTTTCCTGCCCTTCATGTCAGCCACACACCTCTCTTGAACTCTGGGGTCATGTGGTTCAACCTCTTTTTACAGATGAGGAAATGGAGAGGGGAAGCGACGGGTCCAACCTCATAGCCAGTGTTGGGCCACGCCTCCTAATCCGAGGTGACTGTGTCCCAACTGTTAATACAACAGCAGCTGTAGCTCGGTGCTAGGTGCATTCATGCTCTGTGCCCTTGGTCTTCAACTCTGCAGGGTGGGCATTTTCACCCCTCTTATGCCCACCTTGAGGGAAACCAAGAGGTTACACAAGGGCACACAGCCAGAAAATGGATGGCCAGGGTTTGGACAAAGATCCCTCCAACTCCAAAGCCCAGGCTCTCCTCCCTATCTTGCCACAGATGGAGGGCCACCTGCATGCTCCCAGCCAGAATCCCAGAGTGCCGTCCCTGGGCCACGCCACCCATCCTTCTCCTCTCTCCACCCCTCCCCCACCTTCCAAATTCTGGTCTGGAATCTAGCATTGGTCAGCAGGGGCGAGGGAAGCCACTCAGTCGACCCCAGCTCCTGTTCCTACACAAGGCCAGAGATAGAAATTCACCCGAACCACATACCCAGCAATCCCCTGGGTCAGCCCGTCATAACCCAATCAGGCAATGTCACTAAGGTCACCAAATCCACATGGAGGAACAAGGAGGAGTCGAGGAAAAATTAGCATGCCATTTTTGGCACTGAACTCCCAGGGCTAAAAGACTCCCAGCCACAGATATTTCCCTTGGAGGTTCAGTTGAGTCTTGACCATTTCTAAATTCCGCTCAGGACTTGGCTACTAGATTACCAAAGTCCTGGGTTCATTGCCTTGTGCAAATCCCCTCTCGGGAAGCAGCGTATAGGTCAGTGGTAAAGTGTGCTGGTTGCACATCACGTCAGCTAACACAGGGCACTCACCGTGGGCCAGGTACTATTTCATGCACTTCACATATAGTAATTCAACAACCCTGCTATTATTGATGAGATGACTGGGGCATGGAGGGGTTAGAAAAATTCCCTAAAGTGATGCAATGCATGTTGGCAGAGGCAGGATTTGAACCCAGGCAGGCTGGCTAAGAGCTCGTCCTCTTAAGCTCTGAGCTGCTTGCCTGGCACATAAATAACCCAACTAATTATTGTGAGTCCCCTGGCTACTTAGCAAAATGAACCCTTGGGCAAATTTTTGGCAAAACTGTCCTTATCAGGTCTTGTAAAGAAAGAGAAATGATACCTCCCTTTGTGACCCCCAGTTACTGCCCAAGGAGGAGTTGTACATGCCTCCGCTGGTGATCAAGGTCATCGATCACAGGCCGTTTGGGCGGAAGCCTGTCGTCGGCCAGTGCACCATCGACCACCTGGACCGCTTTCGCTGCGACCCTTACGCAGGAAAGGAAGACATTGTGCCACGGCTAAAAGGTAAAATGCAAATCTATAAATAAGTCTGGGGGCTTTGCTTGCATGGATCTAAATTAATCTTTACAAACCTTCTCAAGGTAAGTCCTGTATTCATTGCCTAGATTTTGCAACTGAGGAAAGAGTTTGATTTCCAGTGGGCTATGTAACTTTCCCAAGGTAATATAGTTGGTAAGTGGTAGAGCTAGGCTGGAATCCTGACCTAGTTTTGGGGGGCCCAGTGCTCAAGTGATGACCCTCTGAAGTGTCCTGCTCCCAGGTGAACATAAGACTCCTTTTGAGGCAATGTCAAGTGCTTCATGAACTTGCCCTATTTACCCGTCAACAAGCAGCCTGGCAAGGCAGGGAGGACTGTGCCCACAGCAGTGACAGGGATGAAGCGATTCCCTGTGACCTTCCACAAATGGTATCAAACACTCACTGAACACCATGCACTGTTCTAGATGTTTGGAGGACAGAGGGGCCCAAGGCAGCCATGTTCCCACTGTCAGGGAGCAAGACTCCAGCAGGGAAGACAAACAAGGACATGGGCGGTTACAGTCCAGAGCGATAAATATTTTGATGGGGAAATGCAAGGATGCTCCCCATCCCCATGCCCACCGTCCATGAACACTGGGGGAAGAGATTTTTATTTCAAATTGGAACAAATTGCTTTTCGTCTGTTGTCTCACCTCATTAACCCATCCCAACATTGTTGTGACGTAACTTGAAAGATGTTTCATTGTTATCCACAGAGGAAAAGTGTAAATGACTTGCACTAGGTCATATAATCACTACGTAAGGGATGCAGCAGGGCATAATACTTACTTTAGATTTCCATAATAAGTAATAGCTAACGATATTGCTATTACCCATTCAACAGTTAGTCGTTTTTTTGCTTATCATGTGCCAGGGACTGTGTTAGGGGCTGGGATCTGGGTCACTCACATCAGTGCACAAGATCCCAGGGCCCCCGGCCTTGAGATTAGACGCCAGTGGAGGCTGGAACACCCTCATTGGCTGATCATTGGTCGCTTCAAGACTGAAGCAGATGTCTCTATTTCAGCAGCTGTGCCTCTAACCAGTTCTATTTAAGCTTCAATAAGGTTTGGTATTGATTTTCTAGAGCTTCTGAAACTCATCTGCTATGTGGGTCTGCACATCCTGTATCTCTGATTCAGAGAAGTAGAAAAAAAAATCCACAGTCACGTTTGAGCCTTCTCCCCCGCACACACCGTGAGAACAAGGGCCGAGAGAGCCACTGCAACTTCAGACCTGAAATACACAACTCCCCATTCTGCTTTTATTTTCCTTTCCTTTCTTTTTCTCATCCCTTCTCTTCTTTTCTCTTCTTTATTTTCTGTGACTTACAACAAATTCCAAGAAAAGACAGCTCCTTTAAATGTAGGTTCTCCAACCACCACGCCTATACCCTCTAAAGACATGTATGAAACACATTTGTTTTCTGAGAGCTTCCTGTGTATAAGCACTAGGCTAATTGTCCAAAACTAAAGAAAAATGGACCATACAGTCCCCTAGAAAATGTCTAAAACCATAATATGTTTGGGGGAAAATGATGGATTGTTGGGTTATTTTCTAGACTCAGGTGTTGTCCTCTCCATTCACTAAGTCTCATCCAGGAATAAACTCTACCATCCACCCTATGGCTGTTAAACTTGAACTTGAAGTAAAATGTTCACCACTGTATTTCTCTAAGTATCTTGGATTAAGAAATTGTCTGTCTTGCAGCCTCCCTTATGTTTGCCCCACCCTGCCGGGACGTTGTTATCGAAGTAGAAGACACAAAACCATTACTGGCTTCTAAGGTAGGCTTCAGAGCTGGTCATTGATACTGTCAGTTTTATCTGCCAGATGTCTAAGCATTTGGTGAATTCAGTCAAACATCTTTTGAGTGCAATTAAAATAATAATCATCAGACCAATTTATCGAGGACTGAATAGACACAAGAATCTAAATCTTGCACTCAATCAGTAGTTATGAAGACACAGTGGTCTCAACCATCACTAATCAGTCACCCAGAATACTTAAAATAATACCCAGGCTTAGGCCCCACCCTCACACCCCAAGTGGCAGAAAGACCTAGACATCAGTATATTTTCAAATCTCCCCAAGTGATTTTAATGTGCATCCAGGTCTGAGAACCACTGGTGTGGACAGTCTGAGTGATATCACTTGCTAGAAAGAGAAGTTTCAGGAACAAATTTACACCATTGCAACATTCAGAACAGGGATGCATACAGCATGCCAGGTTTGTTCCTTGCATGAAGCAGAACTGTCATGGATTTTTAATGACCCTATTTGTCAGTATAAGGGACACTCAGATTTTTATATTCATTGTGGTTTTGAAGTGAAGAAATTGGTAGAAATACTCAGACTCTATTTTAAAACCATTCCAACCACTTCTACAAGAAGGAAAGGGGAAAAAAAAAAGTCTCAGCCCAGAAAAAAGAAAACACCAAATATCTCCCTGTTTCTTTTGGCATTTACAATAAACTTTCACAGCATGTTTTAATGTGCAAACTGGCCAAAAAATGCACATGATTGCACTTTAATGTGTTATGTCCATAAACAGTGCCTTTAAAAAAATCTACTTTCTTCCCACCGCATTAAACTCACTAACTATTGGACCAAATAAAATGTGGTCTCCACAGCCAGCACCATGCAATAGTGTGCGTGAGTCTACTCTCTGGGAATCCTATACAGTCACAAATGACAATATCAAATTTCCCATCCCATGGGGCAAAACTACTGTTATCCCTTTGTAAACCCCCCTAAATATTCCCAATAAGACAGTAGTAGCCTTGGGGGAAGTTAATATACGTAAGACCCTTCTGTAGATTTTTACAACTGCTCTGGATAAAAGATAGTTTAAGATCTTGCTCTATAATCTGCCTCCAGCTTTACCATCTCCTATTGTCGATCAATTCTTACTACATGCCTCCTGTGTACTCAGTAGCCCTAAATACAGTTGGGGAGCAGGAGAAGAAAAAAGTCAATAATCCATGCCAACCTTTTCATTCATTTCTTAATAACAGGTAAGAGACTACCAGTTTGGGACACCAAGGGAGGAGGATCTCTTGAAGCCAGGAGTTCAAGACCAGCTTAGGCAACATGGCGAGACCCTGTCTCTACCAAAAAAAAAAAAAAATTAAAAATTAGCCAGCTGTGGGGGTGCACACCTGTAGTCCCAGCCATTTGGGAGGCTGAGGCAGGGGAATTGCTTGAGCCCAGGAGTTTGAGGTTGCAGTGAGCTATGATTGTGCCAATGTACTCCAGCCTGGGCAACAGAGCAAGACCCTGTGTCAAAACAAAACAAAACCCAGAGATGACTAGGCTACGGTAGCAACATATTATAAAAGTTCAGTTTACATTGTAGAATTAAACATTGCAACATAGCGGGATTGGGGGTGGTAGTGTCGGTCATCCCCACTGTACTGTAAATGACTTTAATCATATTCTCTTAACACCTCGTGGGGCTACACTGTTGATAAGAAAGGCTGGTTGAAATCTCTAGAAACCTCAGTCTGCCTGTTCATCAGGGTAGACATTGCACATCTATGCAAGTCAGATGAGCAAAGTTGAACTTCAGAAGAGCCAATGACAAGCTTGCTAATGTCCTGTATTACATGTATATGTAATGTACATGTAATGTAAATGTATTACCACTAACTCGATGCAGGCCTCATATCTAGGTAAACTGAGGGAATGTGTCAAAGCTAACTGTGCTATTGCTGGGGGCTGGAGACTATGGCTTTGGGTGACATTGTCATGCTCCAGAAACTCATGGCATTACCTTGAGATGTCCATGGGTGTTCTTAACAAATGGGCTGAGCACTACCACAAGAAAAGTGAGAAATAAGTATTTGGGGCAAATTGATCAAGTGCTAGCCAGATAACACGGACATTCCTATATGGCCGTCTCAACAATTACCTTCCAATTCCAGTGCTTAAGCAGTATGTCAACAGCACTCAGCAAAATGGCTTCTCCAACGACAGTGCATGTATGTATGATAAGAAAATGTATGAAGCTGCCTGGGACTGTGGGACCTCTGTCTAAAGACTTGGATTCTTCTTTCAGATTCTTTCTATCAGTAGATTTTGGAGTGAAAGGTGATCTTTAACCAAATATGATTGTTTTAAACCTAAGGGAAGAATCTTCTGTGCTGTTTAATGATTTGATTCCCATTGCAAGCTCATTATTAGATGTAATAAAGCAAGTCACGTCGGTTGCTTCCGTTACTTCTCCACGTGAACTAATGAGCAAGTAGGCACGAATAAATCCTCTCATACTAATCCTAAATTTTACAATCAGCAACTTGTCTTAAATAATGCTTTCTAAATCATGAACTGTTTTTCAAAGCAGTTTTGAATAGCTGAAAATAGATGTGAATAAACAGACTGTAAAAACCTGAATTCAGAAACCATTGAGAAATGTAAGAGTACTTTTGGAATCAAATCCCTCTCTCCAAAATCTCAATTTGGCTATGATGATTTAACCCTTAATCGCTTTGGTATGTGTCTAACAGAAAGAATTAATGTATCTGTCTGTCTCTCTGCCTCTCTTGGCAATTCTGTTGTGCCGAATGAAAATCAAATTTGGGAAATACGTAGCAGCTGCGAGAAGCGTCCATTAGAAATGAACTTGAAGTTAGGATTTCAGAAAGGGGATCTGGGCAGCATTTTGTTAAGCTGCCGCTGAGGATAAGCTTGGCTGACGTCCCAGAAGGCACCAGGACCACACTCAAGACCCCTGTCTCAGCTCTTCATTTTCTCAGCTCCTGGTTGTGCCCCAAGGTCAGAGTAGATTCTCCATGCAAAAATTCACGTGGAAGGATTTGGCCAATGAAAAACTTGCATCCTCATATTGGAGTAATTTTGACGAATGAGCATTTATTTTGTGCTATGACATAGGCATGGAGAAAAACCAAGAGAAAAGGACCTGCATCATGAGATTGCAGTCAAACACACCCTGTGACAGGGGAGTTTTTGAAGGGAGGAGAATGGGGCCAAGTTGGGGAGATACTTTAGGAGATGAATGGAATGAAAGGTCTGGAGCAGGGAAATGGGCAGCTCCCCACCTCCCTCCAAGCGACCCCTGTGTGAGCAGACCGGGACACGTCTGATTCTATTGGAAACATGAGATGGGGTGGCCACCTCCAAGCCTTTCATTTTAATACTGTGTGTAATCCTTTTCCATATTTTCAGAGAAGAAACCAATAAGGTATGTTCAGTTATGAGATCATCTTGACTAGAATAATTTAAATAATCTATCAAAAATGTTGATAATATAAAGTATGTATGAAAAATAATTTCTCCTTCTCTCTTCCTCTTTAAACCTAATGTTCGTGGGGTCTCCACATCCGTGTGACCTGTTACGTGGTTTGCCCTCTCCTGACCATACATGTGCGTGAGCAGCTGACAGAAAAGGTAACTGTTGTACTCATTTTGCTACATTTAAGATGCATAGGCCCCTCACGGTGGCTCAAGCCAGTAATGTCAGCACTCTGGGAGGCTGAGGCAGGAGGATCACTTGAGGCCAGGAGTTCAAGACCAGCCTGGGCAACATAGTGAGACCCTGTCTCTTCAAAACATAAAAAAGAAATTAGCCAGGTGTGGTGGCACATGCCTGGGTGGCACATGCCTGGGTGGCACATGTGGTGGCACAGAGCCCCCAAGGGTAGCCACTGGTCTAAATGAGCCATAATGCCTCCCAACTGCCATTTCACATTTTATAGTTTTCAAAGCTCTTTCACCTAATGATCTTATTGCATTTCCAGAACAACCCTCTAAGGTAGATGGAGGTAATACCAGCTACTCAGGAGGCTGAGGTGGGAGGATCGCTTGAGCCCAGGAATTTGAGGTTACAGTGAGCTATTCTCAGACCACTGCACTCCAGCCTGGGCAACAGAGCAAGACCCTGTCTCAAAAAAAAAAAAAAAAGATTTATGTATTTTCTGCCTATAATTGATATGTAAATAAAATTTTTCTGAATCCAGGGGTGGGTTACTGACCCATGAAGGGGGCTCTGTGTAACACACACATGCATCACACACACACAAATGCACATATATATACACAAATAAGAAATAGCCTTTCTCGTCTGTTCTTCCTTCCCAAAGACTGAATAGGAAGCTATACTACAGGTGACATTCTGTGTTTTTGGCAACAACACTGCTTCCAAGGGAGAGGAAAAGAAGCAATGGTTGGGGCTGATGAGAGTCTATTCTTGTTATAAGTCTGAGTGGAAGGCCTTCTGTAGTTTGAAAATGTTCCACAAGTGACTGTGATATGCTGTCCCTTCTGTCCAACCAAGAACCACCCATCAAAACCAGAGGTCCTCAACACTGGCTATACGTTAGAGTCACCTGGTGCACTTATGAAAGCATATTGGACACCCAGGTCTCACCCTGGACTGACTGAATCAGAACCCCCAAGGGTAGCCACTGGTCTAAATGAGCCATAATGCCTCCCAACTGCCATTTCACATTTTATAGTTTTCAAAGCTCTTTCACCTAATGATCTTATTGCATTTCCAGAACAACCCTCTAAGGTAGATGGAGGCAGGTAGTGTTATTATTTCACTGATGCTCAGAGATGGTAAACAACTTGCCTAAGCTGACATGGTTTGTAACATAAGTGTAGGCTTATATCAGAGGAGGGAACCAGAATTAGAACCAGTTTTTCCAACTCTCAGCTTAGTAGGTGTTGTGTTACGATGCATTACTGGCTAAAAGGGCGAAGAAAATGAGATAGTAGAAAACATATATTGGAGGTTTTCTTTAAATTTATATGCATATGTATATATCAAGTCAACAAGATAAAAACAGAAAAATTAATCGATTGTGTCTATAGGATGTAAGAAAATTGTCTAGCATCACTATGGATATTAAAGCCAAACATGTCATTGGCCAAGAATGGTCATTTCACCCCCAGCTTCTGAGCAGAATTGTGAATGCTGAGCAGGCATGTAAACAAAAGTGTCATTTCACCTATAACAGTTCCAGAAGTGCCTATTTCTTCTTACCTATTACATATGAGTTTTCCCCGCACAGATTGGAAATCCAGGTCATCACTAAAGATTTTTCCATTTTGACATGTCTTTAGGAAGAAGAGGTTGTGGACTGGTGGAGTAAATTTTATGCTTCCTTAGGGGAACATGAAAAATGTGGACAGTATATTCAGAAAGGCTATTCCAAGCTCAAGGTACGTGGAGGTATGCTGCTGTGGGTGGGGAATGAACATCCATTAAAACTGGCCACGTGCAGAGCTAAGATGACCACTGAACGGTCCCTCGGTGGGTGCTAATGGGATGGGGCCAAGAGAACCTCTGACCTCCTGGAGAGCCCTTTTGCACGGGTTTGTCTTTGCCAAGATTCCAGGGACTAGAGGACAGCTATTGAGTCATGGTTACGTGACTGCCACTCTGGGGCTTGGAGGCATCTGGCAGAGGGTTGGGAATGGGTTGGCACCACACTAATTAGTCCCACAATGATCCTGTTTGACTCAGGGAGACCCAGAAGTCATAGTGCTCTTTGCAGAACAATGCAGGATGTCAACATGCTTCATTGTGTCCTCTGAACAGGGATTGGTTTCACTAGCTGAAAAGTTGATTCTGTCACATGTATACAGCATAAAATCACAACCGTGGGAACATGTGTCCAGGAGGAAGACAAGTATTGAGCTAGGCAGGGCTGGCCATCTTTGATATTGCTGTGAATGTTTTGAGTTTTCCAATTCTTCATTCAATTTTTCAGCCTGTCATGTACTCACATAGAAGCAAACGCTAAAGTTTTCAGAACAATGTATATAAGGAACAAACTTTAAATTGAGAAATAACTAGTCACGAAAATAATTTTCCCCATCAAAGTGGAAAAAAACCACATCCCTTCACGTGATTGTCATAACCTCTCAGTGCAGCTTAAGAAATACTAGCATGTAAAGAACCACTAATTTAGCAATATGATCAAACTGGGCTGGGGGATCAGTTTCACAGACCATCAGTTTCACAGACCTCCCTCCCTCCCACCTTCCTTCATCCCCTCTCTCTTTTCCTCCCTCCTTCCTTCCCTCCCTCCCTCCTTCTCTCTCTCCTTCTTTATTTCCCTCCTTCCCTCCTCCTCATCCTTCTTCCCCTCCCCTTTTTCTAACCCTTTCATTGAGGAATAATTTACATACAATAAAGTGATCTATTCAGTGAGTTTCCACTATCGTATGCACCTGTGTGTACCACCACCCAAAACAAGACAAAGAATGTTCCCCTCACCACAGAAAGCTCCCCTGTGTCCCTGTCCCATCAATTCCCCCCAATCCTGATCCCTCCCAGGAGCAGCTGCTCTGACTTCCATCACCATAGATTGATTATGTCTGTTTGTACGCTTCACATAAGCAGACTCATCTGGGCTGGATCCCGTGTGTGTCTGGCCTCCCTGGCCCCACGTTGTAGCTTCGAGACGTGGTTATGTGTGTCTGTAGTTCGTCTTTTCTTGTTGCTGAGTAGGATTCCTCCTGTGGCTGTACCACAATTTGTGTGTTCCTTCTCCTGACGCTGAAGCTGCCGTGAACATCCTTGTACCATGTGGACATGTTTCATTTCTCTTCAGTAAATACCTAGGCGGTTTCCGGATCACCAGACAGGCGACTCTTTCACTCCCTAAGAAACTGCCAGGCTTTTTCCCAAGTGGTTGTGTCATTCCCCTCTCGCCAGCAGCTGGAGTTCCAGCTGCTCCGTCCACATCCTCACGCCCCTTGGCATTGTGGGTCCTTTTGATTTTAGGCTTCCTCTGCATTTTAATGAAAAATTAAGAATCTGTTGATGGTTTTCAGATATATGATTGCGAACTAGAGGATGTAACAGAATTTGCGGGCCTGACGGACTTCTCAGATACTTTCAAGTTGTACCGAGGCAAATCAGATGACAACGAAGATCCTTCCGTGGTAGGAGAGTTTAAGGTGAGGAAAATGTGTGTGTTGCCCTGTTTGAAGTCTACCTTTAATTTCTTTATAGACCTGAGATAAAGGACAACCAACCTCTGGGGCAGGGACATGTCCTCCAGCCTCTGAAGGGTGCTGGAAGGTGCCACCAACAAAGAAGGGCGATGGGGGAGCCAGGACACTCAAGGCCATTTTCAGTCCCTCTTCCCCCGTCCAAGCTCATGCCAGCCCGTCCTGAGTCCTGCAGATTCACTCCGTCCAAGATCTAGCTCCTCCTCCCAATCCCACGGCAGGATCATTGCGACAGCGTCCCAACTGGCTGTCCTTGCCACCTTTCTTGTTCCACTGCAGTCCAGCCTCCATGAAACCAAATCTGATCCTATTTCTTGATGGCTTAAAGACATCGTTTGGGTTTCCACAGGATCAAGTCTCAACTCCTTCCTAAGGCAGAGCCTGCCTTTCACAAGCTACGTGTCGCCTGGTCCCCCTCCCTCACACACCCCACCCGCTAGCTCGGGAGAGCCTGTCCCCAGCCCCGGACACACCTTGTCCTCTCACTACTTGGAGCCTTGGGACAGGCTCTTCTTCCTTCCTTCTTTGTGGTCTGACAAAGCCCTACTCATTCCTTTAAGCGCCAAATGTCAGCTCAAATGTCACATTCTTTGTCAAGTGTTCCCTGAATGCCTTCGGCAGTGTGACTCACTCCCACTCTGGGCTCCCACAGGTCTGGGTTCATGCCGCCGTGGAAGCTCCTTTCTCATTGTCAGTGTCTGCTGTTGGGATTGCCTCTCCCTGCAGTCGCACCTGGCAAAGCCAGGACAGGTGTGCTGCTGCTTCTTAATCCTTTCCCCACAGCAGACATTGTTAATGGACCGGAGGATGGTGCCCTCCTGGTGGTCTCCAGGGCTTCTCATTTCCCACCGAGCAATCAAAGTCGGCAGGAGAGCCAGCCCTAGTGGACATCCCTGTGCCACACTGGTTTCCTTGAGCTCATTTTTGGGGTCCCAACACCTGGCACACAGTAGGTGCTTGTTTCACGCTGCTACTGAATGAAGACAGCTGGAGCTAAGATTCACGCGTTCTGAATAACCAGCTTCAGTGCTTTCTCCTGGACTTAAGCTGGTTTCAAGGCAAAATAGGTGGCCTCTCCAGCGGGCCTGCTGGCTCGCTCCTCAAAACGCATTTCCCGAGCCCCTGCTCGATGCCCAGCCCTGCGCTGGGCCCTGGAGATAGAGTGACCAACAAGACCCAGTGCCTCCCTTGGGAAGCTCACAGTCCAGTAAAGGACACAGGCAATAAATAGCCCGTTTCGCCGTGGAGGTCGGGGCTGAGTGCAGGGTCAGAGACACGCAGGGGACACACCCCGGCAGTCAGGGAGGTTTTCTGAAAGAATTGAGCCCTTTCAGCTGAGACCTGAAGGGTGAACAGGAGTTCGCTGGGAGGGGGAGGGAATGCGCAGGGCTGACGCAGGAAAACGGAACTCAGCCTTGGTGCCTCGTTGGATTGAAGAATTTTACTGTTATTCCTCTCTGCAAAGTGTGCGGCATCTCCCTCCTCCTGGCCACCACCTCTCCAGCGCACGGCCCACAGCACCTCCGCCTCTCGCCCGGGCTCTGGTCTGGCCCCCTTGCTTGTGCCTGGCTCTCTCTTCTCCCCTGTGGTCTCTCCAACAATTACCTTATAATCACTCCACTTTCCCTGCTGCAAATACGCAAAGTGTGTGTGGCACACGTTGCCTCTTCCACAAAGGGCGGCAGCTCCATCGCCCAATTCCACCCCCCTGGTGGAGGAGGGCGCTGCCCGGGAGCCCCCTGCCTGGGGCGCCAGGCCCTGCAAATCCACCCGTGTCTCTCTCTTAGGGCTCCTTCCGAATCTACCCCCTGTCGGATGACCCCAGCGTGCCGGCCCCTCCCAGGCAGTTTCGGGAATTACCTGACAGCGTCCCACAGGAATGCACGGTTAGGATTTACATTGTTCAAGGCTTAGAGCTCCAGCCCCAGGACAACAATGGCCTGGTAAGAGTTTGGGTGTGGGGCCTTCTCCTGTAGCAAGATAATTATAGTCATCAGCCTCAGTAATTGTCATGTTCTTTCTTTCTGGGCGTCTGTTATCTCACTAGGGGAAAGATACTCTATCCAAACAATGTATTCGGGAGGCTTGTCCTGATGGGGATTTATCTAAGAGCTTGTAGGGGCTTAAAGTCCTCTGGTTCATCCTTCTCATCTTACAGGTGTGAGCTGGGACAAGATTCGCTCTAGTCACACTGGCAGACGTGAGCAGAGCCCGGCTCCCCTGCACCCATACTACTGGCTTCGTGCCACCAAAATGGGAGTGTCGCTCTGGTCTCGTCTTAGGCTCCCGGGTGCCACAGTGGCCGCCTTGTCATCAGCTGGGAGCGGGTGTGGAGGGAAGCAGAGTCTGTCCCAGAACTTGACTTCCACTTGCACCCTGCGGTGATGTAACACCTGTCTGTTCCGTCCTCGCAGTGTGACCCTTACATAAAGATAACACTGGGCAAGAAAGTCATTGAAGACCGAGACCACTACATTCCCAACACTCTCAACCCGGTCTTTGGCAGGTGAGGTACATGTGTAAATGTTCTTTTGTCATCCGTTTCCTCATGGAACATGCATGAAGGACGTCATGTGTGCCCATCCCTGGTCTAGGCTCTGACACCGTGGTCATGATCTAAACAAACATGCTAGTCAGGGGAGCAGGTAATAAATAGGTAAATGCACCAATAAAAGAATTTCCTGGGAGTGAAAAGTGCCGTGATAAAAGTAAGTGAGGAGAAGGGCTTGAGATTTGCTCTGCGACCTTGGCAGGTGGAAGGACAGCGTTAGTGCTGGGCACAGGAGTCTGATAAGCTGTGGGTTCTCCACAACAAGGACGGGGAGTGACTTCACTGCAGTGACACATTGCTCTCATGCCCTGATCCAGTTTGGGGTCTGTTTTCTGGGATGTTTGATTCCACCATTTTGATCCGGTGAATGTACCATTGACTCTGTTACCAAAATCAAGGAGGCGGCAGAAAGTGACAGGGCCAAAGTTTCCCACTGCACCTGTCTTCTGTTCCCAGAGATCCTTCAAACAGCATCATTTTCTTCATCGTTATGACTTGAGACTTGTTTCTGGACTGTGATATTTATGTCATCAGAACCGTCTCAAGTTTCCCAATCCATGTGATCTCTAAACAGGACCAGCATTTTTCAGCTATAAACAGTTTCCCCATTTAATAATAATTAATATTTGCAGAGCACTTACTGTGTGCAGGCATTGTGCTGAGCTGCTTATGCAAAACATCTCAAAAATCTCTATTTTTATCCCTACTTTACAACAGAGGAGACTGAGGCACAGAGAGAATCAGTGCCTGATGTGCCCATGTGCTTAGGGTGAGGATCTGAACTCAGGCCACCTGGCCCCAGTCTGTGTGGCTCAATGCTGCTGCCATGGCCTGACTTTCCTCTCCACATCGGGGCAGGGCAGAGATCGGCAGCCCAACTCGACAGGGGAGGAGGGAAAGGGGCTCCCGGAGCTCTGCGGACAGAGGTACTAAGTGACAGAGCCAGGATTTAGTAGGAATTCCTGATTCCAAGCCCCATGCTTTTTCAACCCCTTTGGTGATGTTCCGTATTGGTGGCAAAGCCATCACCTGTAGAGAAATGTTCTTTGTTCAAAACGTTTGTGAAAGTGGTGTAATTTTCCCAGAACCTTGCTGAGAATATTGTGCTCTTGTCTGCTGTGTGGCCTGTTTTTATTCCTGGCTTCGTTATCTCGCCCGTGCACTTCTTTTCTAGTCACGTTTGTTGGTTGGTGCCCATTTGCTCTCTCATGTGTCTCACACACGCACGCACGTCCATCACTCAAAGTCTCTCAAGTTCGCACACACATGGTAACACACGTGCACACAAGACGGCACACTCAGCCCCCGGGCGCACACACATGCACAGTCGCGTGCTCACGCTCCCCCTCCGTGCCGAGGCCAGGGAGTGGAAGTAATCCTCTGGCACGGCAATGTGATCATTTTCCTTTTCTTCCACTGATCCAGCCCTGGGGTCTAGACAGGAAGAGGCACGCAGGGCAGGAAGGAGGGCTCCCGTGAGGGAGACGGGAGGCAGGGAAAGCCAGCTTTGAAGGGAGAAAGGCAGCCCTGTCTGAATCGCTCGTCTCAGAGGAGCCAAGCACAAGCTTAATTAAGTGGCAGGAAAAGTCTTGCTTGGAGCCACCCTGGAAGGAAGTGATGCTGTCAGGCGCTGCTCAGCCAGTGGCCGCCTGGCGGCTGTGGAGACTTCCCCTCAGCCAGCTCCGGGCCATGGCCTCCGTCTTAGGGGGTGGCTTTCTTCTCAGCAGAGATTCCTGGGGACTCTGGGACAAGAATTCAGAAAAAGGCAACCTTTCCCATGTGTTGGCCATCATTCAGCACATTCCTGTCGCATCGTGGCATTCTCCAGATCACATTCAAACGAATGTCAGTGTAAAAGAAAATCTATAAGATATTTAATTTGATGTTCCAAGGGGGGAAAAAAAAAACAGTATTCTTTAGTCAAACCAAGACGCCTGGGTGAAAAAAGATTATATTTGCAGGACTTCTCAGAGCTTTTAGTTTGTCTAGAGGAACTCCAAAAGAAGTGGTTCTCAACCTTATTTGATCAAAGAATTCTTTTTCTCAGAGGACACATATTACCTGTCCCTTGGAATCTGGTTTTGGAAATGTGACATTATGGGGCATGTGTGGTTACGGTGCTTCCTGTGTACTCATGATACAAGCACGTTTCCCATGTGGCCACCTGCCTCCTGCAGGCCTCTGCCGCAGTCTAGAGAAGTTGCTCTAGGATTGTGGAGAGACATCTTGGAAGCTCTTCCCCAGAGCCACATGGACACACACCTTCTATTCAAGTGGGTCAACATTCCTGGCTCTTGGGCAGGAACCAGTCCACACACTGGAGCGCAGGGAGGAGGGAAGGAGACACAGGGAGGGAGGAGGCTTCTCGCCTCCGTCAACAAACTTGACTGAGCACCTTCTCTGGGAGTAGTACCTCTGTAGACAGTGCAGATACAGACTCCAGCACCCATCTGGAGCTTATGCCATACACTTAGCACCCTCTGGATCAGAGTCCTCACCTACCACAAAGAGTACTGTTTGATTATTTATCTTTGTCTCAGAAGGGTTTACATTTAATGTGGTTTCTCTAGAAAAGTCTTAAGGAACCAAAGCCAGTGGCTGCCCCAGAGGGTCTGGGAGGAGGGAGGAACCTTCTGGGCCCCTTGCACATCACACCGTTCAGTGAATTCCACTCACACCCCTGCCCTGCTCAAAGGTGTTCTGTGGCATAGTGGTCCCTGTTGGGGCACAGATAGGGGACTATAAACCAAGGTGATTGTGCCTTGCTAATCTCCCAGCCAGGTAGAGATAGATGTTCAGGAGACCTGGTAAATAGGCACATGATGATCATAAAGTTGATGATGTTATTGATACAATGCATTAATGTTCTTATACTGTGGTTTGAGAAACGCACTCATGCCAAATGCTTTCTAAGCATTTCTTCACTCAACCGTTATAGCAACACTGGATGGCAGGTATTATAATCACCATTTTACGGATGAGAAACTGAACACAGAGAAGTTAAGTAAGTGGCCTAGAGTCCCACAGCTAGCCAGCAGCAGAGGTGGGATTTGAACCTAGGTTTTTAAAGCCCACAATCTCCTCCTGAGCAAGCATATATTCTCTTACTGTTCTTCTTACTGGTATGTGGCTTTTGTGAGGTACCTGGATGGGTCGTGGAGATTCTAACCTTGCATTTGTTCATTTAGAATGTACGAACTGAACTGCTACTTACCTCAAGATAAAGACCTGAAGATTTCCGTCTATGATTACGACACCTTCACCCGTGATGAAAAAGTGGGAGAAACAATTATCGACCTGGAGAACCGATTTCTTTCCCGGTTTGGGGCCCACTGCGGCATCCCTGAGCAGTACTGCGTGTAAGTTGCTCTGTCCGTCGATGAGGCCATTGGCTCCATGTGACAGTCACACCTCGGACAGCTTTGGTGCTCTGCCTTGGTGTCTTTCTTCCACTGCGCCTTTCAATTGGCTAAGTTCCATTTTTAATGATAGGATTGTCATAGAGAATCAGGGCCACCACGTGCTGCCCAAATTCACATCACGTTCTGTGTAAAATAGGACATGCTGGAGCAGTGCCACACCCTGAAGGTGGCATACGTCACAGCCCAGAGAACCAGTCCCCTTGCACAAGCCTCTCCTGGATGTCAGGGACTGAGTGCCAGCAAGGTTTGATGGCAGGAATCCCCCACCCATGGGAAACAGGGATTCCTTCTCCCTCCCCTAAATTGATGGATCTTCCTCTGCCTGCTATATGGTGTCTTTCCACAGTATCTAGTGAGATGTAACTTGCAATTTCTAGTTTATGAGTTTTCCTACTATGATTACAATGATCTCAAACTCCTCATTTTTACAGAGGAGGAAACAGAGGGCTAAATAAATAAATGAAGATAACTGATTGGCTGAGGCCAAAATAAGGTGGATTTTAGGCCTCCGAAATAGGTTTCTAGGCAAAATCTAAAGTGGAGAGCACATTCCCTGTTCCTATCATACAGAAGCGTCTAGAAGTATATGTGTATGTGTGTGTGAAACCAAGAACCACCTGTGGGCCCTGCAGTAACTCCGGCACCTGTGATGTTATTCACAGTTCTGGCATCAATACTTGGCGAGATCAATTGAGACCAACACAGTTGCTTCAAAATGTAGCCAGATTCAAAGGCTTCCCACAGCCCATCCTCTCCGAAGATGGAAATAGAATCAGATATGGAGGACGAGACTACAGTTTGGATGACTTTGGTGAGCACATTGTTGTGGATTGTAGACTGGTACAAAATGTAATAACTCGTTTATGTTGCTAGGTTTGGGGGAGTGGGGCAGACAGAGCCAGGACCCTAATTATGCCTTATGAGACTCTGCACAAATGACATTATCTAACAACAAACATGTTACAGTAGAGTTTTTCTATCTTGTCAAGTGTCAAAGTGGACACATTCTCTTGCCTGTCTTTTTTTCACTCGCCCTTTTTAAGGTCATAGCCATTTGAGCTTTGAACACAAAGTTCTAGTAATTTACTAATTTCCATGTAATATACAATTAGCTCAAAAATGCTCAGACAGTGGTGCAAGAATTTCTCTTCCAAGTTTATTCCATCATTCCCTTCTCTGAAAAGCCTCAGGGACACTGGGGGTTGATTCGCAGAGCCCACTAAGTTCCCATCTGGCTCACGTCCAGGCCTGGAGCCTCCCTCTTTCCCAAGCAGTAATTTATATTACAACCTGCCCTGACACATGAACAGCTAGGCTTCATGGAGCACAAGAGCTATGGTATGCTGCCATGCTTAGCAGGGGGCAGGGATATACAGAGCGGGTGGTAGTGGGGCTGGCCTTCCAGGTTGCTGGACTCCCTGTGGGATACCCAGGGAAAGCTGAGCAAAGACACACAGGAGGGAAGGTGCTTCCTGATCCTCAACTTGACCTTGTAATTAACTATGTTTTGTCTTTCCATGTGAAAGAAGACTTAGTTTTAGTCGATGATATCAGGGATGATTAGATGAAGAAATGCCGATGCTGCTAGTGTGTGGACCTGCAAAATCGATTGCAAATAAACTGGGAAGCAACATGGTCTAGTGGTTTAGGGTACTCCCAAATAATCAAGTAGCTACTCCCCCCCAAAAAGCTGTATCAGTCATGGGGATTTTTCTGATTAATTTTGTGACATAACAAATCACCCCAAAACTTAGCAACTGAAAATAGCCATTTGTTTTGCTCACAATTTTGTGGGTCAGGAAGGGGCTCAGCAGTTCTTGATTAAAGTAGTTCATGCGGTTGCAGTGAGATGAGCTGGGGTGCTGTCATCTGAAGGTTCTGCTGAGGGGGGACAGCCCAGGTGGCTTAGCTGACAAGGAGAGCATGTCCATGGGCCTCTCCAGCAGGGCACTGTCTGGACATTTGGGCTGCTTACCTGGTGGGTGGCTTCCCACACTGAGTGTCCCAAGAGAACCAGGCAGGAGCTGTATGGCCTTTTCTGGCTAGCCTGGGAAGTCACATGGCTTCCTTTCTCCAGACTTTAGTGTTTGAATATGTCTACAGATTCAAAGGGAAATGTACAGACCCCACCTCTGGTTGGGAGAAGTGTCAGAATTTGGGTGCCATGTTTTTAGAATGCCATAGTGATGCTAGCTGCTGTAACAGTTGAACATACAAATTCCAGTAGTTTAACACAAAAGAAGTTTATTTCTCATTGATTCAAAATAGGTGTTCCTACAGGTAGGTGGCCCCCTTCCGAGTGCAGGGCCCTCCCATCTTTTAGCTCTGCCATTCTTCAGTACAGGCATCTAAGGTTGCGTTCTTTTCTGCATCTAGAAGAGAAAGGCATATGGAGGATCCTCCCAGGAGGGAACTATGGGCCAGTTCTAGAGATGATACATGTGTCACGTCCACCCGCCTTATGCTCTAGCTGAGCCCAGTGGCCTCATCTAGCTGCAAGAGAGGCCAGGAAGCAGAGCTAGCCAGGAGCTTGTGCCACCGAAGTCAATCCAGACTGCTCCCACTTACACGTTCCGGTGTGTTCTGATCCCTTAGCTATTGGCAGTCCACAAGTTGGGTGTGAGCCTGGGTGGGGCAGGGCCCCTGGTCAGGAGCTATTTCTATCAACTATTCCTTCACCAAAGTTTGCACATTGGCACTGCCCGTCCATTTTGGCAAAGTCTGGGATGGAGTGCTGCAAATCCCCAGGCAGTTTGGCTGAACTGTTCCCAAATGCCCATCCCTGCTTCACTGTCACTGTCCATTCCAGAAGCCAACAAAATCTTGCACCAGCACCTCGGGGCCCCTGAAGAGCGGCTCGCCCTTTACATCCTCAGGACTCAGGGGCTGGTCCCTGAGCACGTGGAAACAAGGACTTTGCACAGCACCTTCCAACCCAACATTTCCCAGGTAAAGGGGCTTCCCTCCTTTGAAGACCCATCATCTACACCCCAAATGCAATGGCAATGGCTGACACAGATTTGCTTCTTTTATTGTGTTTGAATACTTTCAGATACACAAGAAATAGAAATGAAACTCAAATTAGCTTCATCCCAAAGGGGAATTCATTGTAAGAATCTTCAGGTAACTCACTAAGCCCAGGGAGGAGATTGGCTGTGACTCAGAATGAACCTGAACCAGCGTCTTTCCCCATCTTTTACCTCTGTTTCTCTCTTTGAGTCTATTTAATCTGCCCTCTTGCTGGGATCACCTTCCTGAGTCCAATATTACGTACAGTTCCTGAGTGTTTTGTGTTATAATATAACTCATCTACTTCCAATTGTCAATGGATTGGTCACCTCAACTTGGCCCAGTTGCCCACCATGGGGCCACTCGGCTATAGCCAGGAAGGTAGGGTCTGGGAAAGTGAGTGAGCTTGGCCTGGCATGGGGGGAGGTGCCATCTGAGACTAAAGCATCAGGGAAGCAGGGACCATGTGGATAATGGTGGGAAGGGTCTGTTCCCAGAAGACGGGAAGCAGTTTCCAAAGAAGCAAAATGAGACGTGGCCAGTGACAAGATAATCTATGAGGAAGATTGCTATAATGAAGATTTCTGGGACGTGTCTGCAGAGATTTGGATCCACTAGGTCTAGGGTGGGGCCAGGAATCTGAATTTTAACAAGTACTTGGAGGGATTCTGATCACACTCTAAGGAATATTAACTAATGCAAATATTATTGATATTGACAAGAACACTATGGACAAGGTAATCTCTCAAGAGCAGCCACAAGTGGCCTGGGCTTCCTGGATTATTTTGTCACTTGCTTGTTGCCTTTATTCTGTTCCACATTTCTATTCCTTCCTTTTCTTATTCTCCTTCCTTCCACCAAAAAGCCTATTTCCCCTCCTCTCTCCTCCTACTCCTCAATTGTACAGAGAGTCTCAACAACTGACAAAGTGAGGAGGATTTCTCCCTGGGAATCCACCAATGTTCCATCAATTCTGCCTACAGTATTAGACGCAGACCGTGACTAGGTTTTAGGAGACACCTGGACGCCTAATGTTCCATAATGTGCTTGATGTATTATAGAGCCCTGAGCCCTAGAGATTAGTTGGAAGAGAGTCAGGATCATGGTACAATATATCTCTTTTCAAGAGCTCCAGTTAATTCATTTGATCACAATGCATTAGGAAGCCAATCTAGTGGTTTCCTTGGCAACTTTCTTGAAGACCAATCTGTTTTTCTCTGAAGACAGAGTCTACAAGACATCCAAAAAAAGTCTGGAGACTATAAATTGGTTTGTATGGTTGATATAGTTTTTTAATGGCATTCCTAGCCTGTCTGGAAGAACATTTCAGTCAGATGGATGGTCCCAGTCTGGCAGTCAGACAGCTGAGCTGTCCTCACCAAGATGGCGGCACAAGTGTTGTCCAACTTCCGCCCTCCCTTTCTGTGAGCCTCTTACTAGGTGGTGGGCACTAGTGAACCCATGGCAGGGAACCCTCTTTAGGAACAGTAACATTCTTGATGTTGTTTGAGTCCCTCCTTTGAAAGTGCCATGTTGTAAGTTTTTCTTTACAAAGTTCAACACCATTTTCATTACTCTGATTTTGTACCTTGAGGTAAGTGGAGAAACCCTTGGGGATCACAAAACTGGAACTGATATGAAGTGGGCAATGTGACGATGAATAGAGTGACAGCATGAGAACCGTTCAAGGTTGAAGAACCCAATTTTAAGTCATTATAAGAGGGTGTGTGCATGTGTGTGTGTGTGTGTGTCTGTGTACTGGCGGTTGTGTTAGTGATGGGAAGCTCCACATCTTACTAAGCAGGGAAGACTAAGGTGGGCATTTGCAGCCACTGGAGACCCCTGGGTGAGAATTGGATATGGGTGGCCTAAATGACATTGTAGATAAAAGATTAATATTCATATGTTCTACTCCACTTATTGCCTTCCATATTGACTAATAAATTAGCAGTTCCAAAGAAATAGTTTTACATAAGAAATATGAAAGAAAATTGTTGTCTCTACCAGTCATATTATAACTTCAGTCCTCTTTTCTTTTTTCTTTTTGGATGGTTTAGGGAAAACTTCAGATGTGGGTGGAC
>CM052446.1:34865786-34893821 GCA_028533085.1 Varecia variegata | reverse complement strand
ATGCCAGTCTCATTAATATGATCATAGTGAATTTAAAAATAATTAAAAAAAAGGAAACTGTAAGATTACTTGATTCATGCCTTTTTTGTTTGCTTAAGTAAAATATGGGAAAGGAAATGCTAAAATTTTGAGCTAACTCATATTCATTGAGCCTATCAGCAGCGATGACAGATACCGATGAGTTATAGTTGTGAAGACTAAAATCATAGCCAGCGGGCTTCGACCTACCCAAAATAGAAGCTATGTTGTTGATATTTTCCAGAAAATTTCACCTTAGCCCTGTTAACTGAAGTCTAAAGGGCTTCCTGCTTTGGTTTTAGAGGAATTATATTTTATTTGGCTACAAGCTGTGTTGGATGCAATAGAGCACCTCCCCTTCATAAATCACCCCCAGCCTGTAGATAACTGGAAGCTGCCCAAGAAAAGTGCATTAATTCTCCTGCTCTTCACTCCCCTAATCACGGCACAATTTTGTGGCTAGATTTCTTGTCAATCACACGAAGCTAAGTCTGTTTGCCTCTGCTTTTCAGCTGGATTCCTGGCAGTGAAGAAAACAAACAGAAAACAGATGTTCATTACAGGTCCTTGGATGGGGAAGGGAACTTTAACTGGAGATTTGTGTTCCCGTTTGACTACCTCCCGGCTGAACAACTCTGTGTCGTTGCTAAAAAAGTGAGCTTTGAAATATGCCAATGGGAAGTGGATGTCATGGGTCTTCCTTAACTAGAAACTCACGGAGGCACTGAAGGTCACTGAGTCCAGCTCCCTCTTGGTACAGATGGGGAATCTGAGACCTTGATACTTGCCCAAGGTCACGCAGCTATGACAGGGATTTGTGTAATTAGGAAGAATAAGGAACGCAGCTCTCTTTTCCCTACCGTGTTGGTGGCGGGGTGAAGGACAGAGGGTAGAAGTGATGTCTTGTATCAATACATTCGGCAACCCAAGTGAGTTTTGTATGTGATGGGGAGACTGATTTCCTCCCATGATAGGCAGAACCAAACAGAGGCAAAGTATTAAAGACGGTGAAATGTCTCTTTTGCCTTCTTTATCCAACCTTAGCATCTGCTTTGCCTCCTCCAGAAGCAGTTTGTGAGGGTTCAGGGCCCTCGTGGTCTTAATAAGTAAGACTTTCAGTTACAGAACTCAACTCCAACTGGCTTACACCAAAAAAGTGATTTATTGGTTCACATTACTAAAAAGTTCAGGGTTGGCTGGCGTCAGGGATGTCTGGATCCCACGCTGAAGTGATGTCTTTAGAAACTGGTCTCACTTTCTCTGCCGCTCTGCTCTGCCTTCCTCTGTGGGCCTCATTCCCAGGCGGGCTCTTCCCTGGCAGGGGCAGCAGCCCCGGCTCACAACCCGCCCGCTCAGCAGCCCTCGGCAGAAGGAGAAGAACGAACTGGGGGTGCTAACCAGAGTTCTGGAACTGGGCTTCCACGTCTCTGCCTTTGGGATCATGTTCCTGTCACCCGACCAACCACTGTTACCCAGGGATGCAGTGCCCTGATTGGCCAGGCTCTGGAGTTAGGAATGGGGTCAACCCCCACCCAAATTTCACACACTAGGGAAGGGGGAGTCCCCAAGGAAAATCAGGTGCTTTCATCCAGATTTTCATCTGGGGGCCTGGAACCTAGGTGGACAGTAGTAACAGATGTCCCCTGTAGGTCCCCTGTCCCATTCCAATCCTGCACATCCTATCAGCTTTCCCTAGCTCTGCCTGGTCACCCCCTCTCCCCACTCCTGATCAAAATGTACCTCCCCTGTGGCCCATCGGGCCAGGGCCTACCCTCTGCCAGCCCAACTCAGTGCTGATGCTGTAGTAAGCACTTTTTTCATGCCAGGTGGGATGAATGTCATCAAAGGGGACTTTGCAGAGGTACAGAGGCTCCCTGTAATATCAAACATGCACACTGGCAGATAGTGAGGCAGAAAGGGGTGCGGATGGGGGAGGAATTCGGGTCATATAGGCCTTTAGGTAAAGTTACTTTCCTGTTTACCCACATTTAGGGCTGGACCTCCCCATGCCATGAGTGGTACTTGGAGCATGACCCCACCCAGGACAGTCAGGCAGGGACAGACTATAGCAGAATGGGCTTCCCAGCCTCTCAGAGCCAGATCCTCTGAGCCCTGCAAAGGAAAACATTCCTGGAATATGTAAAACAAAAAACAACTCAATGATCTTCCTTCAAATTCATGAAGCACTGGGGGAATTCCCTTCTTGCTGGGGTTGTCTAATATTATATGGGCAGAGGCAGTAATACCTACCTCTAGTGTGAGGGATCTGAAGGTCTTAGGTGACCACAAGCATGTAAAAGCCAATGGTATTTTTCAAAAGCCAAAAATGCCAGGATACTCTGAATCTGCACTGATAAAAGAGTGGAATCTGAGCCCCATTCTCCTCACCCCCACCCCCGTGTAAATGAGAGTATAGTCAGACATCTGTGTAGGGTGGGGGGAAGGCTGGTGAGCAGAGGTGACACCCCAGTAGGTGATATTGTGGGCTGGCTTAGAATGCCTAGCTTTAGGAGGATAATCTAAGTGGGCCATAGTGGTCTTCAGGAGGGAGACTAATTACTCCCCTACCGCCAGGGGTGGCCGCAGGAAGTCACACTGATAGGCACATGGCAGGAAACCTTCCATTTGGAAACAGCCTGGGACATCCTTTTTGTCACCCAGCTGGTGGCCTTGAGATTTCCTGGGGAGCCTGACTGCCCCCATACACATGGAGCAGAAGGACAGGGCCAATGGGAGGGAGTGTCCAGTGGGTGCAGAGGAGAGGAAAGGCCCAGGCCTTGATGCTGTTTCAAGGAGCCAAAGGCGAGAGTTTCAGCGTCCAGTAATCAGGGTCATTTGATTTGTCCATGTCTCTTTTTGTTTTAGGAGCATTTCTGGAGCATTGACCAAACAGAATTTCGAGTCCCACCCAGACTGATCATTCAGATATGGGACAATGACAAGTTTTCTCTGGATGACTACTTAGGTAAGGCTTACATTTGGATAATTTTCTCTAAGAAACTGTACTTGGAATTCGTGAAATCAATTAAAACTTGGAAGCAATTATTTAAATCTGTAATACTTTTTGGTATTAGGGGGACAGGGGACACCCCCATTGCTTGGCTGTCCTCTTGGCAGTGTGGCCTAACAGTGAATGCCACCCAGTTCCATGGGCCCCATCCTCTCTCCAGGGCTCTGGGGGAGGGTCTGGCACCAGCTCCTGTCTCTCTATGAAGACTCAGACCCTGTTTCCACACAGGGATGCCGCACCCCTGCCTCTACTTCCACACCACCCATCCTGTCCTCAGCACCTCAGAATCAACTCCCACCCCCTCCTTCACCTGCCCTCAGAAGTTACTGAGCTCCCCAATCCCCCAGCCATGGTGCCTTCCCCACGTCCATCCTCCACCCTCCTCTATGGCTAAAGGCACTGGTTAAGTGGCCCTGTTGCGTGGGCCGGCTCTATGTCTTCCTCCCACTTCAGTGCAGGCCTCTCTGAGGTTCCTGGGCTCCTCCCCAGCTCCCTCCACCCCCACCCCAGCGATGCACCCGCTCTCCCCTCAGGGGAAGGTGAAGCTCCACCTTTCCCCCTTCAGCCAGGTGCGACTCCTGAGCCAGGACGTGTGCCCTCACCTCTCTCAGCGCCTCACGTAGCCTCGTAAGAAACTGTCACGATCATTATTCCCAATTCCCCGCCAGAACCTCTCATCTTTACATTTGGCTGGTGCCTCACAGTTACCACACCAGACATCAGACTCAGCCTCCCTTCCCTGCCCTCATACCTGCTCTCCTCAGGAACTTCTTTGCTGTTCGCAGCCGCTCCGTTTCCCGAGCCACCAGGGGAACACACCCAACATCCTCTGTGTTCCTCTTCTCTTCCCCCACATCCCTTCAGCCACTCGGTCCTAGCGATGTCATCTGCTTTATCACACGCACGTGCTTTCTTATTCCCGTGTGTCTGCCACTGGCCAGTTCAGACCTCGTTTTCTCCTGGCCACTGTCACAGTCACAGTAGCCCCTGACTGCACTCCCTGCCGCCATCTTGCCTCAGGGCACTCTCCTGGCAGAGGAAACACCCGCCAAGGGCTGTCTCTTATTCATCCCTTGGCCCCTCAGAGCACCTCATGCCATGGTTTTGACCTAGTCAGTGCTCAGTAAGAGCTGAACACACAAATGAGTCTGCACGTAGGCTAACACAAGGCACACAGGTAGTAAGTTCCAGAATAGTGCAGGGTTTTGCCTTGGAATTTAAACAGAATAGTCTGACAGCAAATAAGGAGAATGACTATATCAAAATGGCTCGTGAGCACATCACCAAAAGGAGAGAAAAGACAAAAGCGGGCGTAGGCTCCACAGAGGCTGAGGTAACTCATGGTCTGTGGACCCATTATATAAATATGAGGAAGGGCAGTCCTGAGCCCGATGGTTTGTAGGGAATCTGCCCCAGCCTCGCTGTGGCTCTTGGCTGCCACTGTGGGAAACCAGACTCTTGTCCCAGTAGTCCGTAGGCCCGACCCCACATCACACACACCATGTTCTTATGGGAAAGGACTCACAGGAGTTCCCAAGCCCCAAAGACACTGTTCCCTCATGATGAAAGCGGGAGGAGTTAATGCCTCGCACCACAGAGGAGAAAATGTGCTTCTCCAGACACCCCAGTCGAGGCTGGGACTCATAGTCGCTGGTGAGGATTTTCTGTCTAGTTGTTATGTTTCTTCTCAAGCTCTTGTCTCTGAGCTTATGCCAGGAGAGACTGGAAGGTGAGTGTTCACTGAGCATCCCATGTTCCAGGCGCCAGTTGTCTTTACCCAAAGCCAAATGACCTCTCTGTTTGGGACAACTCAGAACCAAAATGAGCACGTTTTTAAATCCAAGGTCCCTGAGTTCAGTGGAAATTTTGTCTATAGATATTTAATCCCTTTGAGTCTACAGAAGAACTCTGTTCATGCTCATGTCTTTGAGAAAGAAAACATGTAATTCTCTGTGCAGTGCTGAGCCGTGGACGGCTAGTTCTTCTGCCATTTCCCATCCTATCTGGGAAGAATTTAAACATCTACCAGGATTTTTTTCTCAAACTCACCTGTCACCTGTTTGAAATTACTGCATGTCTCTTCCCTGACAAGAACATTCTGTTTGCTCGTGAACAACGGCTGATCCACTCAAAGCTTATTTGGATTTAATGTTCTTTCCTTGGCTAGGTTTCCTGGAGCTTGATTTGCATCACACAATCATTCCAGCAAAATCATCAGAGAAATGCAATTTGGACATGATTCCAGACCTCAAAGCCATGGACCCCCTTAAAGCTAAGACGGCCTCCCTCTTTGAGCAGAAATCCATGAAAGGATGGTGGCCGTGCTACGCAGAGAAAGATGGCGCCCGTGTGATGGCTGTATGAGTGCTTCCTGGTGGAAGTTCGCTTATTCCTTTTATCATTTAGGTTTTGCCCTTTATCCATAGATTTATTCCAGATAAGATAAGGAAGTGTTAAATTGGTGAGACTTTAAGTTATGGGAACAGTTTGTCTTTGGGCTTACAAGAGAGGGTGGGAGATGCCATGAGCATGAGTTTGGAGTTGGGGGAAGGTGAAGGACTTAGAATGGTCAAAAACTAGGAGCCCGAGTGGTTTCACTGAATTTCTTTAGGACTCTGCTTTAGCAGGAAGGTTACTTTATGCCAAGCTTCTATTACAATTCAGTACAGAAAAAGGAACTTCAAATTTGAGCTGTTCTCATTTGAAAAAAAAAAAAAATTACAGGAAGCAGGAAGTGCTGGCATTTGTTGAAAAAGAAGGTCATTACTTACAAGCAAGTTGATGAACTCAAGATGTATTCTGATATAGAAGCAATAATGTGGGTTACTATGCCATGTCACAAAGGACTACCTAGTCCATTATGCTTTATGTATTTATTTATGTATTTCAGAGACAGGATCTTGCTCTGTCACCCAGGCTGGAGTGCAGTGGTGTGATCATAGCTCACTGCAACCTTGCACTCCTGGGCTCAAGCAATCCTCCTGCCTCAGCATCCCAAGTAGCTGGGACTACAGGCTCGTGGCACCATGCCCAGTGGATTTTTAAAATTTTTTTGTAGAGATGGGGTCTCACTGTATTGCCCAGGCTGGTCTCAAACTCCTAGCTTCAAGTGATCCTCTCACCTTGGTCTCCCAAAGCACTGGGATTATAGATGTGAGCCACCCTGCCCAGCCCCATGTTGCATTATTAATAATAGCTAACATTTTTTATCACTAATTATGAACCAAGCAATATACCAAGTGCCGTATAGTCATATAATTTACATAAAATAAACTGGACCCATTTAAGGTACACAATTTTATGAGCTTTGACAGATATATATGCCCATGAAATCACCACCATAATCAGAATCCAGAACCTTCCCATCATCCCCAAATTATCTTTTGTCCTTTGCAGCCCATCACTCCCTCCTCCCCCAGGAAACCACTGATCTGCTTTCTGTCCCAATACACAAGTTTGCACATAATCTCATTTAGTTCTGCTGACAACCACATGAAGTAGACACTGTCTCCATTTTATAGATTCCAAAAACAGGCTTGGAGAGGTCGAGCAACCTGCCAGGGTCGGGCACCCAGCTCTGTCTGACTCGTAAGCAGAGGGGTCATCTGAGCTCTGCCGCCTAAACGAGTGTCAGGATCAGGGCTTCTCAAATTGCTGCTCACCTCGTGGGCCTTCCTGGGTCCTGGAAAGTCAGTTACAACCTTAGGTAAACATAGCTATAAAAGTGGGCAAGTTTCTGAACCTCTTTCCCTTCGGCCTCAATGTTCTCATCTGCACATGAGGACAATAATAGCACCTTTATGAGGTTGCCATGAACGTTACACGACATTTCCCACGTGGAAGGTTTGGACAGTGCCCAGAGCCTGGCTCGGGAACCTGTTAGCAGGGAGGAGCATTCACTCACTCACTCACTCACTCATTCGTCTATTGAGCTAGTGGACATCAAGTACCTACTAAGTGCCAGCAGGGCTTCACGCAGTAGGTGAGGATGATGAGCATGAACACACAAGGCCCTGCTCTCTTGGAGCCTACGGTTAGTGCTCCACAAATGTTAGGTATGTTGTTAGCAGGATTCAGATTCGTCTGGGTCCAAGCAGAGTTACAAAGGAAGGTGCGTGAGAGGGCAAGGAGATGGATGTGAGAACGTCAGAATGATGGGGAGACAGAGAAAGAGAAGCAGGGGGGGCGGAGGGAAAGCAATTTCTCCTCTCCATTTCCCACACAGAGCCGGTTCAGGAACACATGGAAGAGGAAATGGGATGAAATCTCTTGAGGAAAATTTAAGGCAATCTAAGGATTGTTTTACAAGAATAAAAATCGTTGCTCGGGGAATACTCCTAGGGTTGGAGTAAAAATATTTGTGCAACGTGATGTCATGTGTTTAACCTGTTCTGCTTTACTGAAGGGGAAAGTGGAGATGACATTGGAAGTCCTCAACGAGAAGGAGGCCGACGAGAGGCCAGCCGGGAAGGGGCGGGATGAACCCAACATGAACCCCAAGCTGGACCCACCAAAGTGAGAGGCCTTCTTTGTTCTTGATGCTGCCTGCCCCCCAGACACCTGCAGTCTGAAACTCCCCCTCCAGTTGGCTTAATGGGCTGGATTAGCTGTCGTCCTTCCAATTTGGGACTGAATAGTGGGAGGTGGGGTGGAGAGGTGGGTGATCTGCCTGCATTTGAATCATTCTCCTTTCCCATGAAGCCGAAGTTCAGTGTGACTTAGGAAGCCATAGTAGGTTAAAGAGCCTTTCTCAGCCAACTAGGGGAATAAGATCTTTTCTTGACTTTATTCATGTTATTGGGTATTCCTTAAACCCGAGTGGGCAGGTAATACCATTTCTTTGCACCGCAGCCGACCAGAAACATCCTTCCTCTGGTTCACCAACCCGTGCAAGACCATGAAGTTCATCGTGTGGCGCCGGTTTAAGTGGGTCATCATCGGCCTGCTCCTCCTGCTCCTCCTGCTGCTCTTCGTGGCCGTGCTCCTCTACTCCTTGCCGGTGGGTGTCCTTGGCTTCTTGTCTTGGCTTTTTTGTGAATCGCGGTGGATCATCTCACTGGCATTTGCCTTTCTTGCTGTCCAGAAAAATAACCCACTTAGCAGTGAGGTGCCGCAACCCCTTCAGCTTTTGGAAAATTGAAAGTAGTGTGTCCTGTGATTGGAATGACATTCTTAGGGTTTCAGGAATTATAGGCAGAACGTTATGGTCTGAAAAAAACTTTGGTTTCAGGAATTGTAGGAAAAATCAGTCAGGCCTTGATCAGTGTATGTCTGGACTATAGCCAGTGTTTTCAACTGATCTTCCTGCCGTCAGACTTGCTTGTTCCCAGACCTCCTGCATCCTAACCCCTTGCCGTAGCTTCAGGGACCCCCAAATCTGTGCTCATTATAGGTTTATACAAACCCTGTACTCCACCCAAACTAGATCATGGATCCCCAGCCCCTAAACAATCATGCCCCTACCTGTCTGGATGCCTTTGCCAATGATGCCGCTTTGCCCCCATTTTGTCTATCAAATCTTACTCATTCTTTAAGGCCCATGTCACATGTAACCTTCCCCTTAAGTTTTCCTTAATCACTCCAGTCATCAGTGGGAGTCCAAACGGGAGATCTGGCAGTGTGCCTAGACGTAGAATGCCTTCATTCCTCGGGTTTATCGAGCATCTACTATAAGCTAGGAATTAAGTTACAGAGATGACCACAGCATGATTTCTGCCCATGAGCAGTTCATAGTCTGGGAACAGGCAGACATATAAACAAGTAGATTACTGTGGCAGGCAAGCTGCTACAGAGACACAAACAAATGACCGCAGGAACCCATTGCTGAGGACCGTTCCACCAAGATTCTTGGGGTTAAATTCCCCAAGTGGAGAAGGGAAAGTCCAGGCAGATGAAACCAAGGGCAGAAGCAAGGGAGGGGCACTGGATGTCACAGGAGATGTTCAAAAACTTTTATTCCAATTCATATTAATAATAATGTCAATAATTTTGTCTTTAGTAGCATAGTCATACAACCACAATAGCAGAGGTTTTATGTCTTTATTTTTCCCCAGTATAATACTTTTAGTTTGTTAACTATGAGTAGATGCACACTATTTTCTAGTTGTATATAGTTCAATCTGTCTTGACCATTTAAAACACCCCTCATAGTTATTTCTTTCTCTTGACTTAGAATCTATTGATTTAAACCAGTGGTTCTCAACTCCATGGGGGATGGGATTTTGCCCCCCAGAGGACATTTTTCAATGTCTGGAGATACTTTGGTTGCAGCAACTGGGGGGTGCTCCTGGCGTCTCTGTCCAGGGATGCTGCGAACATCCTACAATACACAGGACACTACCCAACAGGAAAGAACCACCTGGCTCTAAATGTCAGTAACGCCGAGATTGAGAAACCCTAACTGACATACACATCTTCATAAATACATATTTAACATTGTTTCTGGTTCCTTTACAGAACTATTTGTCAATGAAGATTGTGAGGCCGAATGCGTAATGAAAGCAAAGCCTTCTTTTCAAGAGTCATCCAGCAATAGGAATCTCACCTCTGCGGACCAAAATCAAGGGTGATTTTGTTTGTGTCTGAGACCACAGCCCAGTGGCATGTTACACTACTTCAGCGAGCCCATCCGTTCTCAGACGGCCTTCATGCTGCAATGTCAGGCCAACAAGCAATATTTTTGTCTTATCTTTTAAGGTATTAAAAATTTTATTTTCTAAAGTTTTGACCATGTTTTCAAGGTGGCTGGTTCCATTTTAAAAATCATCTTTTTATGTGTCCTTATTTCTATAATTCAATTTTTGGAAACTGCTGAAATGAAATTTGAAAATTTCTGCTTCTTGATGTCATATACTCATTTGTAATCAGCTAGAAGAACTGTGCATTATAAAAACAGAATAGTTAGAGTGATTCTTATTTATGCCTACAACCATTGTTACGATATTTTGTATGGATAAACCTCATGAAATGCTATTTTAACCTCTGTGACAAACCTAAATAAAAATATTTCATCTTTACACCTGGCTCTTTGGTGGAGCTGTGGGTCATGTTAGGGAGGAGGCAGTCTCTGGTCCCCTGGTCTCGGTGGACAGAATGCCGTGGCATACCTCCTGGCCATAAACCCTTTATAAGTGTGCTACCCAGTTTTGGCCAGTGTGTCAAACTGAGGGTAACATTATAAATACTACAACCTAACACTTATTAAAGGTACTTATTCTGTACACAGTACTTTTTTAAGTGCTTTATGTTTATTAACTCAGTTAAGGACAAGGTAACCCTATAAAGGTAGATATAACATTATTAACCCCATTTACAGTTGAAGAAATTGAAGGGAAAAGGTTAAGTAACGTTCAAGGCCGTATAGCCAATGAATGGTACAGCTGGAATTTGAACCCAAACTGCCTAGGTTCTCTCTCTTAATATCTCTTAACCACAGGACTATACCACCAATGGAAGGTCTTTTAAAAGGCACACAGAGCTGAGATGGTCAAGAAATCAGTGACAGTAGCAATGCAGTGGTGACTCCACGCCAACACCAAAGAGAGCCAGCGTGTTTTCTAGAACATGTGAGAACACTGTCCTGCTATATAAGAGACTATGGTGAAATCAGTAAACAGGTCTACTCAAACAGCAACATAGAACTGAGCGGACCAAGAATTGGCACCATAATGACAATGCTTTTGGACACTTACACAAAATTGTACTTCAAGGGTGATTATGTTGGCATTATTGCTGAGTTGTTTCACGTTTGGAATATTTTAATTCCTTTCCATGTCCTGCCAAAAATCCAAGCATTCCAAGTATGCTCAATACATAAAAATGAGAGACACCACTCTGGCTGAATTACGATGTCCATCCTTCCCTATGTGCCCCTTCTCCCTGAATGCCACCCTCACCTTTGCTGGTGGAACTCTTGCCTACCCTTGAAGTTCTGGTTCAAATGCCACCTTCTCCTTGACCCTTCTTGGGCCCAAAGTGATTCTTCAATCTCAGAAGTACACAAATTAGTATAAGCTTTCTAGAGAAATATATATATTAAAAGCCTTGAAAATGTATGCTACTTCAGGCTCCCCCATAGACCTCCCTGTTGTGGGGCTGACCAGGTGTCATCACAGCTGTCATACAGAGTGGCCAGCTATTCCTGGTCCAGGCCCCCAAGCACACATACCCTTCCAATTCTTTCAAGCCATATTGTACCTACACCTAAATTACTACTTTATAACAATGTCACATCATCTTGCTTAGACCTTAACTGATGGTTACTGTCCCAATTTTACAGATGAGGAAACTGAGTCACAGAGAAGCAGAACCATAAACCGATGCTGGGACGTACAAAATCATTTAGTTCAATGCTTACTTTCACAAACGAGGAAAAGGAGGCCCTGGGAGGAGACGCCCCAAGTCACAGGGCTGCGTCGTGACCAAGCTGGGGTGAGCTCACAGGCTTCCAGACGTCTGGAATCCCCTGGCCCCGTGCTCTTGCTGCCTTGAAGACAGGATTCCATCCATTTATTTTGTTTATCCCAGTGACCCAGGTGAAACCTCATCTGCGAGGCTGCCGTGCTCCATCGGAATCCAACTGGATATCCCTGGTCCTCCTTCTGATAATTACCGGGGCAGGACTTAGCTGAAATATGATGGAGGAGGATTACAGGTTTGGCTCTCGAATTTTGTGAAAACACATGGAAGTAGCACATTAATATTAGTCAAGGACTGAAAGAGCCTTTTTAAGAAGTTGAGATAAATTTTGGCAAAATCAGGTTGCCCTGAGAAACATTCAATGTACTGTGAGGGAGTTGCCCCAAAAAATTATGATTTTTTTTTCCCCTTGTTCAGTTTATTTAAATAGTAAAAACCTGGAGTCTGCGTCTCCTGCTAAGTCGCACCCCTGAAGTTACGAGTTACACTGTACATATGGTGGGCCTGTGTTTTTCATTATGTTTCCTTACTCGTTAGGGTTTGCAGTTAGTCCACGTTACACGTTTCTTTCGTGTTTTTCTTGAACTTCATGAACTCTGGCATTTCATTTCATGGATGTATATCCAAGGGAAAAGTAGCCTTCCTTTGATCTTCCTTGGGACCCCATTATGTTGAACCTAAGAAAGATTAGGGAGTTTTCATTCAGCGCTGAACAAACACAAAATTCAGCTGCAAAGATGGCGGGTGCTTAATCTATTTACAACATTGACTCCATTATGAGCTAATTCCACATCAAGCAGATTTTTGAAAAGCATTCTTCTGAATGGAATTCCCATCTGCCTTCAGAGGCTAGATGCATATGGCCCACAGTACTGACTGTATTGGCCTCACAAAGGAATCTATTTAGCACGAAATATTTAAACGGTAGAGGGTTTTTAAACTTTGAAATCACTGTCGCTGTTGGTTTCCCAGATGGTAGTCAAGTTGTATTAATGCTTTGTGCTGGCTCTCGCTGTCTCCCTGAACTGAACGAGCAGTTTCTGGAAAGTGCCCTTACCTTCTAGTTGTATTTGTAATAACATCTGCTCCACAGTGGTGAGACAAGTCAGCTCCAGTCCTTGGACAAACAATCCTCAGAGCCAGGGTGAGCTTGGAGGGGCACCGCTCAGCCAGCACCTGGAGAACCAGACAGCTCAGCTCCCTTCTGCCCATGTTGGGTTTCCAAAATGCGTTTCGAGAACACTGCCCTTTTAAATAGTGCTTTAAAGTAACATGCAGGTCTAATTGTGACATATTTTTTTCTAGCCTTAAAATGAGAAAGAAAGAGCAAAACAAAGTCAAGTGTTAGCCTGTCAGGATTTTCGGTTCCCTGTCATCCCATGGCATTGATGGAGATTTATTTTCCTAATGAAGGCTCCAATGTTAATGGTGGCACTTGCTAGAATCAGTTAGGACTAAGTGTTATTTAATTCACAGTGAAGCGACAATCTGACTGGACCGTGATTAGTTCCAGCTTTTAGCTATCATTTATAGGTCACCAGGCGGCTAACAACCTCAATTGAGGGACCATTATCTTTTGACAAGATGAAGCTTTTTCTGGGGGGTGGAAGGGGAGAGAGAGGAGTTCTACCCAGAAAGCCCAGCTCAATATTCTCCATGGGAATGCTTTCACTCCTAATAGAACTTTGCCGCCATTTACTCAAAGGAACAACTCCAGTTATGTGTCATTTAACAACAGGGATATATTCTGAGAAATGCATCATCAGGAGATTTTGTCATTGTGCAAACATCATAGGGTGTACTTACACAAACCTAGGTGGTATAGCCTGCTACATGCCTAGGCTATATGGTATAGCCTATGGCTCCTAGGCTGTAAATCTGTACAGCATGCAACTGTAGGAATACTGTAGGCAATTGTAACACAATGGTAAGTATCTGTGTATCTAAACATAGAAAAGGTAGAATAAAAATATAGTATTATAATTTTATGGGACCACCACTGTATATGCAGTCTGTCGTTGAATGAACACTGATTTGTGGTGCATAATTGTTGTGGATTCCAGTTAGGAATGGTAAACGCAAGGAAGGAAGAGGCTTTCTTCATGGCCATTCGTTTATCCACTCAGCAACTGTTCCTGGAGTGGAGCATTGCAGGAGACTGTGTTAGTAGAGTTCCCTGGTACAAAGGCTAATATTCAGCCTGCACATACTGGTTTGGCTGTTCTAATTTTTTTAACATAACCTTTATGCATTATGATGGGTTGAGGGATCTGTTCTGATTGGTTGGTACCAATGCCATACTGATTGTTAAATATTCCAAATAACACCCTTGCCTGGAACAACACTCTTTTGTGAAGACTACTTTTTCTCCAAGAAAATGCCATTTTAAATGAAACTGTCTCCCCATGAAGATAAAATGTTTTAAAATACGTGAAAGTGTTTCGAACAGTGCTTAGGACAAAGTAAGCACTAGATATATCTTATTGTCCAAATCATCATCATCCTCATTATGGGACAAGAACAGCCAAACAGATGTGGACCAGAAGGTGACAGACATTTTCCACCTTTGAAGTGTAGCCTTAGAAAAGATGCAAATCATCGCTGTCCAATATGAGGCTGACTTTCCCCCCAGTTCAAATGGCACAATCCTAAGTAAAGAAAGCAGGATAAAAATGCTGACGGTAGGGCAGTTCCTCACAAAATCAAATATAGAATGACTGTACGATTCAGCAATTTCTCTTCTGGGTCTATATGTAAAAGAAATGCAAGTGGAACTTGAAGAGATTTTTGAATAGCCATATTCATAGCAGCTTTATTCACAGTAGCCCAAGGGTGGAAGCAACTTGCTATAGACTGAATATTTGTGTCCACTACCCCCTCCCCACCACCCAAAAAACTGATATTTTCAAATCCTAACCCCCAAGGTGATGGTATTTGGCAGTGGGACCTGAGAGGTGATTAGGTCGCGAGGGTGGAGCCCTCATGACTGGCATTGGTGCCCTTATGAAGGAGGCCCAAGAGAAGCCTCTTGTCTATTTCATGTCTTAAGAACACAGAAAGAAGATGGTCATCTATGAACCAGGAAGTGGGCCCTCACCAGACACCAAATCTGCTAGCGCCTTGAGCCTAGACTTCTCAACCTCCAGAACTGTGAGAAATAAATTTCTGCTGTTTATAAGCCACCTAGTCTATAGCATTCTGTTATAGCAGCCCAAACAGACTAAGACACAACCCAAATGTTCACAGATGGATGAATGGACACACAAAATGTGGTATCTACATACCATAAAATCTTATATAGCCTTAAAAAAGAAGGAAATTCTATCACATGCTACAACATGGATGAACCTTGAATACATTATGTTAAATGAAATAAGCCAATCACAAAAGGATAAATACCGTATGAGCGCACTTATATGAGGTACCCAGAGTAGTCAAATTCATAGAGACAGAAAGTAGAAAGGTGGTTGCCAGGGCGGGGGGGAGGGAAGAATGGGGAGTTAGTGTTAAAGGGCACAGAGTGGCAGTTTTGCAAGATAAAAAGAGGTCTGTGAAGGGATGGTGATGATGGTTGCACAACAGTGTGAATGTACTTAATGCCACTGAACTGAACACCTAGGAATGGTCAATTTTATGTTATATATATTTTACCAAACCCACAAAAAGTGCTAAGAGCATGAAAGATCCCTCTCAGATCCCTCGATGAAGTCAGGGCCTATTTTTTCTCCTGTTCCCTGCAGAAAAGTATGTCCCAGGCCCCAGAAGACAGGTAGTACTTGGTGACTGTCCGAGGGGGAATCCTGTCTCATGACCAAAGCATAGGTCACTATGGGCTTTGGGAACCTAAATCCAACACCCACAGACACAATTTGTTTGACCCAAACTACCTTTTTTTTAAAATTAGCTGCCAATGTTTAAAAATTGGAAAAAGTCATTAAAAATCACATTTTTAGCTTTTCTTGACAAACTGAAAGGTCTGCCAAGATTACACAGTGCAAACATTGGCTGGAGTCACGCGCCTGCCAGCTCCCCACAAACTGCCTGCCTTGCTCCATGGACATTTGCTGCCTGGCTCCTCGGGACCCAGAGGGTGGGACTCAGGTGCATTTTGTTGTCAAGGTAACGTAACAGGAGCTGGGGGTCTCTAACCAAGACAGAGAATCCACTGGAAGCCGCCAGCTGGGCAGCACTCTCAGCCTGTCCCCACTGCCATTGTAATCACAGCCCTGTCCTGCTCCACTCTGGACTTGAAGGTGGCACCTCCCTCTCCCCAGGCCTCATCACCCACCCCAGCTGCCCCAAGTCAGTCAGACCCCAAGGTTGCAGGGAAATGCAATTAGCGCCTCTTCAACAGGCTCCTCTCAGAAATGAAAATTCAAATGGTCCATATGGTAAATTGCTCAATCTGATGAAAAAGGAGGAAAATACAAATTAAAAAGACAATGAGATAGAATTTCAGAATTTTTATCATTCAAGGGGTAAAAAGAAAGAATTTCAGAATTTCATTTTGCCTCCAGATTGGAAAAAATATGTAAAAGTCTGACATCAAGGAAAAAAGCTATATATTTTTATATATAGCTGGTAGGGGTATTGGTAAAACCACTGTGAAAAACAATTTATCATTATCTACTAAAGATGATGGTTTCTACTCTGTGACTCAGCAACCCCACTCCTAGATTTTTAGCCTGGAGAAACATTGACACATGTGTGCCTGAAGATAATTGGGTTTTTCTGTTTGTTTTGAAACAGAGTCTCACTCTGTTCCAGGGCTAGAGTGCCGTGGCATCAGCCTAGCTCACAGCAACCTCAAACTTCTGGGCTCAAGTGATCCTCCTGCCTCAGCCTCCCGAGTAGCTGGGACTACAGGCATGCACCACCATGCTCAGCTAATTTTTTCTATATATTTTTAGTTGTCCAGCTAATTTCTTTCTATTTTTAGTAGAGACGGGGTCTCGCTCTTGCTCAGGCTGGTCTCGAACTCCTGAGCTCAAACCATCTGTCCGCCTCGGCCTCCCAGAGTGCTAGGATTACAGGCATGAGCCACCGCACCCGGCCTGAAGATAATTTTTAAATGTTTGAAATCACAGAACATTAGAGAAACCCTCATGCTGTTCATTTAATAAAATACTATGAAGTGGTAAAAGTGAAAGAGTTGCAGCCACACATTACACCACGAATAAACCCTAGAAACAGGGCCGAGTGAAAGAACAAGTCCGGGGAGAATATTTGGCAGAATTATTACTTTTATATAACATTTAAATAGCATGTAAAACTAAAAATATTATTTAGGGGATAGAGACATGGGACTATGGTCTGAATGTGTCTCCCAAAATTTGTGTGTTGAAACTTAATCATTAATGTGTTAGAATTAAGAGGTGGGGCCTTTAGGAGGTGGTGAAATCAGGAGAGCAGAGCCCTCGTGGATGGGATGAGAGCCTCATAAAAGAGCTTGCAGGGGTGAGTCTGAGTGGAGATCTTTGGGAAGAGGAGAGGGGAGACGAAATCGGGTTTCAAACTCATCGCAAAGAAGATCTGTGAGCATGTATACAGGAGAGCTTGTAAAAGCTGTTGATTACGGTCATTCAAAGCTTCGGGTAGATGAAGTTTGATGACACCAACCAGAAGTTCTTCATTTTTAACCTCAGTATACTGTCCAACGACCTAGCCATTTAGGGAGGAGAAGCAACTTTAAGCTTTTTCCAAAATTAAATCCTGAATACAAAATTTTCATTGTAGACACTCTGGGGGGGAAAAAAGCATAAAAAAGAAAATAAAAATATCCATAATCTCACTATCATGAGTTAACTACTATTAACATTTTACAACATTTCCTTCTACTCTTTCTTTCTTTTTTTAAAGACATAAAATTGGGATCCCACTCCCAGAACTTCCCTGGCCTTGCTCTCCCAATTCTCCAGTTTTATACCTTGCTTTTCTTCCCCTCTTAAAATTGTGTTTCACAAACGTTTTCCACATCATGGAAAAAGACTAATTTATAATGGTTGTTTAAAATTCCATCATATGGATCTATTACAATGTAATCCTCTCTCATTGGACATATATTGTTTTGAATTCTTTGCTGTTTACAATGCTGCTTTCAACATCCAGGGACAAAGCCCTTTGCCTGTTTTTGGGGACCTTAGATCTATTAAACTATCAACAGTTTGAGGGCAGGGACAATACTTGTCTTGTTCACCCAGCCTGGTATGTGAGACAGAGCAGCCATCATTGAATGAGTGAACTAGTTTCTCATTAGTTCTTTAAGTTAAAGCCCCCAAAGGGAAATTCCCTGAGTCAAAAGACATGAGCATATTTAATGTCCTTGAGACATATTGCCAGTTGCTTCCTTGAGAGGCGGTACCGATTCATCCCTTGCCCCCCAGGACAGGCTCCAGAAGGTTCACGCCAGAACTGATGGTCATTCCTGAGCCACTCCGTCCCCATGGGTGCCGTTCCCAGCCCTGACTGCTGGACCTCCAGAGCTGTAGGGGAGGAAAGGGCTGCCATAGGTCTGCTCCCAGGTCCTCCTATGGGGACAGTAGTCTCCCCTATGCGTGCAGAGAGGCAGAGAAGTCCTCCAACGACCTTCAGAAAGAACATGCTCTTGGACTCTTTTCATTTAGAAAATGCGCTTTTTACTAAAGAACACTCAATATGATTAAAATATCCTGAGCAAAAGTCTCCTACCAGTAAACTAAAATCTACAAGTCTATCTTAAAACCTCACCAATTTTCAGATAAATGTCTCCATATTCCTCGTAAAAAGAGGATAAAGGTGCTTTGAGTTAATTCATACACACAAAAGGCAGAATCAAACAATAAAATGGAATTTTCACAAGGTTACAACAAGGGTATGAGAAGAAAAGCAAATATGGCCATTCTAAGAGTATAGTTGCTCTGATTTAGGTTTAAAAAGTGACCCAGGAAACTGAGGAGAAAAGTATCCTCTGGCTGTTTTTGCCTGATTGGTAAAAACATACAGGTCCTCAGAAAAAACAATTATTTCTTATACCAAGAGGTGATAGAAACGGCTCATAAGGATCTCAGCACAGTTCCTGCGTTTGCTAAGTCCACAATAAATGGCAGCTGTTCTTATTATTATTTGTGCAGAAATGCTTCTTACAGCAACTTTTAATAAAAGTCAGAGCAAAATACAAAAGCACGATCCTTTGAAAGACTATGTTGAGCGGGCCGACATACATACCTATTATGAAAAGTACAACTTTTAAATTCTTTCCCAAATACTGTTTCTTTCCCCCAGACTTTTGATAATGAGCAGGATGGCGAAAAGATCAAAGCTCTGCTCCCCGGGGAGGTCTGGCCTCCTTGCTGCTGCCGGGGACGTGTCTATGGGCCCTGCGTGCAGATGGGGACAGAGTCCAGGGGTCACACCTGGGTGGAAGCCACACCACCTCTGCGCAGAAAGTGGCCCCAGCCAGCATCGCAGCCACATACTCCCCCAGGCTCCAACAGGCGTACCTGTTTCCAGGGTTTTCTGTCACTCAAGGCTGCCATCATTGGCATCACCTTCACACTCCAGACCTGGTCATGAGCCCAGCACCTCTGCCCCGAAGGCTGGCTCATTCAGACAGCATGACAATGTGAAAATACTAACTGTACTGAGAGACTGCCTTCTCTGCGACATTCGTGACCTCAGGACAAAGATGCCAGCGCTGGGGATGCACAGAAACCTGGTCAGACCTCTTGGCAGTAACTCTGTGGCAACCTGGGGAGAGCCGGGGGTGCTGTCTGGCATCGGACAGGGTGCTGTCCGGCATTTTAGAAGGGCCCAAAAAGGATAATTCTTGTTTAAACTGAGCCCAGGACCTTTCAGATGGACATTAAAGGGACCTCTAAGGTCTCTGCAGGCCATTTCTGTCGCCTCCTCTAAAGTCTGTCTCTTCACTTGTCTTCCTCTCCTGCCCTCTTCCCTCCCCACTTCTTTCATGCCCGCTCCTTCCCCTCTGTGTCTCCTGTCTCTCCGTTTTGTCTTCAGCCCCTACAGGTGCTGTTACTGGGACAAGTGATACCGTGCTCAGAGCTGGGAAATCTGCCAGCCCCAACACAAGCCGAGACTCCGATCCCTTATCTCCATGTCCCTGAAGCATCTGGCCTTGCGCCTGGCTGACGATGAGTGTGCCATACTCAGTTCCGGAATGAAGGAGAGAGGCCAGCTGTCCTGAGTCAGCCTCTCCGTGTGACACTGCCTCTATGTACAGGGACGACATATGGGGCCAGGGGAACTTGGAGTCCAAAGTGCCCCAATGCACAGAGAAATGGACTTAAATCTTGTGGGATTTACCTGCAGGTTTGAAGTTTTTTCAAAGTCTTGCTTTAATTTATAAATTTATTCTAATTTTTGCACTCCATTTTACAATCTTTTTATCAGACTGTGACTCTGTCTGCTACTGCATCAAATGAAAACTCTGTTTTCATCAAACATAGAGGCCATGTTTGGGGCTGTCCAACTTAAAATATAGGTTAAATGGCACATATGATATTCACTTTGTGCCCCTTCCATACTGGAGAACCTCAAAGAGAGAGATTATTCCTGCCCCTGGCCCCACCGCCAGCTGCAAGTGAGCTGTTTCTCACGTGGGCAACTCTATGTCAAGTGCTCCAGGGTAAGTGACAAGGACACGTTTGTACGTGTGTGATTAATAATGGTTGAGGTTCACCTGAGCAGTGCTGAGGAGGCCAGTTTATATAAAAATGAAGTTGTAAATAACTAGTTAAATTACTAATCCTCCCACATCCCCCCTTGTCAATCTCCAATTATGATATATTCCAGGAACAAATCCATGTCTCTCCCAAGGCTTTGCACAGCCCTTGTGCACACACTCTGGGAGTGCTGCACCCCAGTCTGACAGACGCCCATATTCTCGCTATCTAGCACAGTGCCTGGTGCGTGGTTGGTGCACGGAGAGCAATAAAACCCCTGTGCTCAACAGCTCTGACCAGCCTTCAAGGTGCTCGCCGCCTTGTTGGAGAAGCAAACACATAAGCAAGTCATTGAGACTCAAGGCACTGTCACAGTAGGGAGTGGGAAGGGGGAGAAGAGAAATAACTAAAAAAAAAAGAAAAGAGTGTGGCACAATGGCCAAGAGTTGAGTCCAGAGTGGACAGGCCGGGGTTGAATCCTGGTTCCCTTGTTAAGCACAGTGCCTGAAACTCAATAAATGTGATTTGTTGTTATCATAATAATAGTTATTATTATTACTTCCACAGAGGAAGAAAAACAGGTTAAGGATGGCTCTGGAAACGTGGCCTAATTCTTTGCAAAAGAGAATATTCCATCACAGAATCGGCAATCAGCTAAGGTTTCTTTGGGAGAAACGGAAGGGTAGAGGCCATCCCTGTCACCTCGCCTGTGTTTCAAATACTGTCCACAAGATGGCAGCAGCGGCCTCGCGTTCCCGCTCGGCCTGGCCGGCATGCCGTTCAGTCTGCATTCCACGGAACCCGCCCCAGACAGGCATCCCTGGGACGTATTTTAAGTGGAAGGCGACCAGCACCGCATCTAAAGGATGCCCTTCCTTCTGGAATGCCATGGAAGTCTATGACTAGACGGAAAAAAACACTCTGGCCTTGGGAAAAACTAGGAACCACCCATTCATTCATTCACTCATTCATTGCTTCAACAAACATGTTCCGAGACGCCACCGCCACGCGCGTATCCTGCAATGGAAGGAGGCGGAGAGGGCCTGCCCTCGTGACCTCACAGCCAGTCACCCGCAAATCAAACAGTGGTAGATCACGGGAACGAGTCTCCCATCCAGCTAAAAATGACAAGCCTTCGGGCTGCGGTCACACGCGATTGAAGGTTAAGCAAAGAAAAATAGACCACATGACAGGGTGTGCACGCTGGCTCTGCTTCACATACTGACAAGAGTGGCAGGGAATTAGAAATGATAGAAATTGGTAGAATGAAATCGTGATTGAGGGCTTTGCCCCTGTAAAATTACTTAAGTTCTTTTTCTCCCCCGCCTTGAAGCTAGAGATCTGGGCCGGCTAATGGAAGCTGCCACCTGGAATGTCTGGGGCAGCCGTGCAAGGTTACATTCCAGGCTCCAAGCAAAAAATGCCAGCAATTTACCTTTTGTCAACTGCAAATTAAAGTAATTTCCACACAGAGGGTTTCTCCTGCTGGCGGTGAGCACCCCAAAACACCAGGGCTGTGTGCGGCCAGCCTTTACCTGGCTGTTCTACAGGGACAGACACACCTGAGGTTGGTGGCACCTCAGGGTGGGAATGGGGCACAGCTTGCCTGGCTCTCCTTTCACTGAAGCCCCAAGCCAAGAGGGCACAAAGCAGGTGGGGCCTGGAGGTGGGAAGCAGGGGGCATGTCTTCAGTCCCTTAGCTGCCTCATAGCACTCTCTAGAACGTGGGACAAGAGAGGCATTCAGCTTTAAATAAATGAAGAGAAGGCACATCTGTCATACCCAGCGCTATGATGACAATAAAAAATCGCCACTATTACTGAGTCCCAGGCAGACACATGCTAAGAACGTTGCAGCCACAGTCACCGAATGGTCAAAGGGATCTTAAGGTGGAAGAAGTATTATTGTCGTTTTATAAATGAGGAATTTGAGGCTCTGTGATGGTAAGTGGTTTGGAGAAAGTCACCAGTAGTGATAAAGGTGAGATTTAAACCCTCATTCATCAGACTCCTGGTTACTTAACCCCACACAGCCAACCAGCTGCAGAGGTGGGTAGAGAGCTGTGTCGCCACCAAACACCAAGGTTTATTCATTCACCAATGCAACAAGTGTTTAGAGAGCACCCGCTCTGCATCAGACACTGGGCAGGCACAGGTAGGTACTGCCAACTGCAGAGTCAAGTGATTTCCATGCAGGGAACTTCTGCTGCGATGTGGTCCCAGCTAGGAGCCCAGAGATGTAATAGGCCCTGCATGCCCCTTTCTCCAAAGAGGGAGACATGCCTGGCATTCAGATCAAGAGCATGTGGACAAGGCACCTTCACTTGCAGACTTGCTCATTTGGCTGGTTGGAATGTCACCACACTTAGAAGGCAAGCTTTAGGCCCCTGCGTGCACCTGGAAAGAGGTAAGGCCTACCCCTCCCACACAACTGCATGCACACACACACAACCCAGTCTGTACCCAGCTCCAGGCCTGGCTGGGGACCTTGCAGATTCTGGAATCTGAAACCTCTCCCATCCCACACTCTCTACGTCATGTGGCTTCCACCAGAGTCTGTCACAACTGACCCCACTGGAGTTCCATCATCTCCCCAGTCTGTGGCCTTTCCTGGCCTCCTGTTCCTTGCCTGTTGGACCAGATGACCTGAGATCCCTCCCAGCTCACAAACTTCTTCAAGGTGCTATCAAGCTCTCTGGGGTCCCTTTTGTGAGGGCACTAGTCCCATTCACCCCCATAACCTGATCACCTCCCAAAGGCCCCACCTCCTAATACCACCTCTTTAGAGGGTGAGGATTTCGACATACCAATCTAAGGGGCACACAAACATTCCGTCCGTAACATAGACGTTCAGATATTTCCCACTGACTCAAAAAAGGAGAAGTGAAGGCTGCCGCTTTGTCCTCCAAATTGTTAAGCCACCGCCACTGTCCAAGGCTCCCCGCTAGAAGTCCTCACGAACACGTGGGCAGTTCTCGCCTCATCCGTGTCCCCATCCTCTTCTACCCTCCTTGCATCTGTTCCAGGAGACTTGGTACCCAGCACACCCTGGCCCGTTATCATTCATCTGATACTCATGGGGATGTCCCTGAGCCCTTGGCCTTGGGGCTCGGGACACACCACCCCAAAGTATGACACTAAGAGACCAAAATATGGCCCCCAAATATACTTCTTTGGTGTATTTTGAGCTGGTTATTCTGAGAAACTGCAGACACAGGAGTAGAAATTTACATCTATAAAGAAAATCTACACTAACAGAAGCTATCTGTCTCAAGAAGGGGGCAGCTCCAGACAGCTTTTATTATCTGAGAAGCATTTTTTTAAAAACTGGGAGCAGAGGTTCAAGTTGCCCTGGATATCCACTCCCCCCGAGAGACTCATCTGCATAACGAGACACCCTCTGGTCCCCACGCATCTCCTCCCCTCGCCCTCCCATAACCTGTCCCCACCACCCCCAGAAGACCCAGGCCTCTGTCCCTTTCTGTGGCTCAGGACACTGTCTACTGAGAGAGGCGATAGCTTCAATCACCTGGCTCTTCTTCAAGTCTGTTATTTGGTGGGACTCTGAGCATAGGCATGTAATTAAAACGGTTTTTGTCCTGTTGATCTGTCTTCTGTCAATCTAATTTGCAGCCCAGCCACAGAACCTAGAAGGGTAGAGGGAAGCCATTTTTCCCTCCCCTACGCACCCTATAGAGATACTCTGCCTTCAAGGCTGGAAGCTCCAAGCTCCTGACTCCCCGCAACCTCCAGCCCCTGCAGAGTCCCCTCCCCACCTGCACCACGACCTCGACCTCGAGCTGCCCTCATCCCTACCCCGTCACGTACCCCTGTCCCCTGGATCTTGGCCTACGTGACTTCCTCCATAGACAGACCCATGTCAGTCACTTCCCCTCCCCGAGTCCTCTCAGCTCTCCTCCCCTGCCCCCCAAAGTGCCTCTGAACTGACTCTCTCTTTTCTAACTTCAAATACCACAATAACTTTACACAACCTCTCCATCTTCTCTTCCTTCCTCTTTCTAAGACGGCCAACCCTCCCCCCAGCCTACCTCCCCTCTAAGCCGCGAGTCAGTCTAGGACACCTCCTCCAGGAAAGACCTGTCTTTTCCAAGTATTCTTTCTCCTTCTGACATCTTCAAACTCCTCCTGTCTCCAAGCCACTGCCCTCAGCCTACAAACCTGCTCGGGTCTCCTCCTGGCTTGGGAAACGTCCCCAAGTGGACAGTGAGAGGTGATTCTCTCCTTCCTTCCCCCACCATGGCTGCTTTTGGGAGACTCACGCTTTAGGCCTGATTTTCCCGACATCTGACCACCCATGTCACTGCACTGAAACACCCCCTCCAGCCACCAACAACTCCTGGTTTCTATATTTCACGATCTCAGTTCTTGTTCCTAGTGACCTGTACAAACAAGTAGAATCTGCTGTCACACCCAGGTCATTTTAAGTCTACAGCTCTTAACTGCTCAGTGGCAACATTGCCTCTCAGCTCTAAGTTTCCTGACTATGCTGAGCCTCAGTTTCCCCATTCATAAAGGAAGAAAACAAATGCCAATATCCACAGTGGTGCTGTGGGCATTGAATGAGACACCATGTGCCTGACATATTGAAGGGTTCCATGAGTGTCTGTTATTATTGGTGTTGCCTTTCTCTCTTGTGCTGAGAGAGTCTCTCGGTTAATCGACCTTTAATGCACCTACAACAGCCATCACTGTAAGCCTTTTAAGGGCAGAGATTCTTATGGTCCTAAGAAAATCCAGGAATTTGCCTTGCACACAGTAGGGATGGAGTAAGTTCACTTTTGACAGTCATGACTGCCTCGTAACCTCCAGCTATTTCTCCAGTCTCTTTAATTTCAATAAACCACAAATGCTTTTTCTGCCATGGACTTGGCTGCTTAACGGTTTCAATCCTTTGAAAAGGAAAATGACTCCTTTATTTTTCACTTACTCGCTGCTCATTGAGAACCCTTTGATGTTCCACAGGCCTTTCAAGAACACCTCCTTAGAAATAGGAGCTTGGCTTTTGCCACAGGGAAGTGAACTTGAACCCCAAAGGTTGAGCTGGGACCCCGGAGTCCCAGGCAGGCATGTTCCTCACAGGCTCCAGGCCTGACCCCAACCCGAAGCTTAGAGAAAATTCTATTTGCAAGCTCTTCATCCTTCTCAAAGCTGTCATTTTCGTCAGCCCCACTGGGCATTTTGACAAATGCCTTTGCTAATTACTTAATTATTTTGGCCTGCACAAGTGTGGGAGCTATTTTCTTAAAGAAAAGAGGGCTTAGCCAGTCTATTCTTATCCATGCAAGGCCTGAAAGCAGCTGACTTCAATCCTATTAAAGTGTTTGGGTAACTAAGTACCCTCACCCGTCAAATTAACTGAATACATTATGATGCAAGAACAGAGAGGCACAAAGTCCTCCTTCCCCAAAGCTAGGCTAAAGCTAGCGCTTGTTTTCTTATGCCACTGGCTTGTTTCTTCTAGTTCAAGCCTCTTTTGCATGGGAAAGAAACCTGTGCTTATCTGCTGACTTTCAATTAAAGGAACAATTAGGCTAAATGGTAAATGCATAAACGTGTCTCTCCTGGAATTAGCCAGGAGTGTGAGCCTGTCACCCAGCCATCAACACAGTGGGGTGCACAGGCAGCAGAAAAGCACTGAAGAGTCAGCCCTGGGTGGAGGTTGAACTGGCGACCCCCAGGCCAGCCTGCCCTGACGTTCTTAGTCTCTCTAAGAGAAATGCTCTCTCTGAGCATCCTCTCCCTCCAGTGATACCAAATAACACTTAGCATCTCACCACACGCTGGGCTGTGTCTTCATTGCACCCAAGAGGAAAGGCCCTTGACTAGTCATTTACTCAGGGTACGTGGAGGCCAAAGCAATCTCAGAATCAACCCCGAAAAATGCAGCTTGTACCTGGAGGCCTGAATTATCCAAAGTGCTTGTCCGCTCTGATCAGACAAACAGCCAATGGCCCATCCAGAGGCTGGCATGGTGCCTGGCGCATGGCAGATAGATGCCCATAACTGGGCATGAGCTTAAGCTACTGTCCATCCTGTTGAGGTCCCCAGCCTGCAGGAGGAATCCCAGGGCACAGCGGAGTCTTGGTGAACCATGGAGGGGCAGGGGGCCCACAGAGGGCTCCAATTAGGGTCGACCCAGGTATTTGTTTGCACAGCTGGGACCAGAGAAACTGAGCTGACCCTGGGTCTTTCTCATGAAAATGCAATGAGGGCAAAGCTGCCCCCGGAAAATACCAACATTTTGCACATGGTTAAGGGCCACTTCATAAACTCCTCAGCTGGGTTTAGCTGAGGGGATCTTAGAGATAAGTCCCCTTCTTTACCAACAAAAAAACTCAAGGTCTGGAGAAGGTGAGTGATTTGCCTAACCGACACACCACGGTCGGTTAGAAAAGATGAGATGCACATATTTCATTTACTGTAGAGACTGAAAAGAAAATTTAAAAAGGGGTCTGTAGGATCTATAAGAAGAAAACTTTCAAGCACTAATGGGGTTCATAAAAGAAAACTGAAGTAAATGGGAAACATGCCCTCTTTTGGGTGTCATTCTCCTTAAATTAATTTATTATAGCTCAATGCATTTCCAATTAAAATATCAAGAGGATGGGGTACTTGATAAGATGATATTAAAATTTATCTGGAAAAATAAATATGTGAAAATGGCAAGCAAATGTCCAAAGAAGGATAATCAGGAAGGACTGCTCTTATTAGGAATTCAAATACCTTGGGAGAGCTGGGCACAGTGGCACACACCTGTAGTCCCAGGTACTCCAGAGGCTGAGGCAGGAGGATCACTTAAGTCCTGGAGTTTGAGTCCAGCCTGGGCAACATTAGGGAGACCCTGGTTCTTTCATATATATATATATATATATATATGAAATTATGTCATATATATATATGAATTGTTTCATATATAGTATATAAATTGTTTCTCATATGTATACGAAATCCTTAACATCAAAATAAATTTTAGTTACATCAAAGATTTAAATTTTAAAGACAACACTTCAAAAAGTAGGCAACTAGAAAATAAAAATATTTTTAAAAAAAGAAGGAAAGAAAAAAAGTGAAACCACAAAATGTCTCAAAGCAAGTGCGTAAAATTTATCATGTAAGAGTGGAGAACTTTCTAAGTAGACCATAAAACCCTGAAGTCAAAAGAAACAATTGATAATGTGACTGCACAAAAATGTACAATTTCTGTACAGCAAAAATAAATGCTTTTGCCAAAATACGATAACACTGGGAAAAACTGTTCATAATCTATGACCGATAAAAGATTAGTTTCCTGTTTCACAAAGAGCTCACACCAATCAGAAAGATCTAGTACAGCTCAGTAGAAGAATAAGCAAAGAATGTGAACAGGCAGTTCACAGAGCAAAAGAACCGGGTGACTAGGCAGAACTCACAATGGTACCACTCCAGCTCATTAAGCAATCTTTCCTCTGACTTATTTTCATCAGAAAATCCATCAGTGGAATTTTTAGCTGTGTGTCCTTTCCTTAGGATCGTCATTGCTATTTTGGTTCTCCCTGAGCCAGCTCTTCAATGGGAAGAGTCCCAGGCACAGTGCTGAAGCCAGGAAACACAAGGGGCCTCACGCTGCCTGCCAGCCAAAGAATCCACTGCCAGGCCTCCTTGAAGTCACCAGATGTGGAGGTCACCAAGCCTTCCAAATTCCATGCTGGGCAGGTACTGAGCTGCTCTCCTGCACTTGAGAAAGGGGACAAAACCCACACCATCTTAATGTCACCACTCATTTGTGCCACCTCCTGGTAATGCCTTAGCACTCTTGCCTCCCATAAATGTGGAATCAACTATGAATCTCACCACAGTGAGGCTTCCTTCAATCCCAACTACCTAGAATACAGAGAACCCAGAGTGCAGGCAAAGAAAAAACGCCTCTTAA
>CM052446.1:34788890-34865686 GCA_028533085.1 Varecia variegata | reverse complement strand
CAAGAATGGAAAAATAAGCACCACATGTACTCACCATCAAATTAGTTTCACTGATCATCACCTAAGAGCACATTTAGGAATAACATTAATCAGGTGTAGGGCAGATGTCGGGGGTGGGGGAGTGGGGGGGAGGGGATGGGTATATACATACATAATGAGTGCGATACACACCGTCTAGGGGGTGGACATGCTTGAAGCTCTGACTCGGGGGTGGGGGCAAGGGCAATAAACGTAACCTAAACTTTTGTACCCCCATAATATGCTGAAATTAAAAAACATGCCTCTTAAATATTTGTCACGCTGCACCCCATAGGATTGACTCTCCTGGGACCCTCATCAGTGCTGGCTTTATGTACAATTCTAGCAAGACATGCTCTGTGGACTTTTCAGAGCTTCAGTAACCACCTTAAAATCACGTGCTATGGAATAGCAAGAACTGATATTGATGAAGCTTGAGGTCAGTAATTCTCCTTACTTATTTTTGTTTTCTTTAAGCACAGACCATGCCCAGGAACAATGAGAACAGTGTGGGATCAAATAAAATGAATAGCATTGATCTACACACACACACATGATTGCTGCTGCACTGTGTGGTCAGCATCAACAGGAAACCTAAAGAACCAAGTACGTTTTACTTTTATTGTTTCCCTTTTACAAATTAACCAAACTCTCAGTTTCATCATTTACATACTGGGAATAAAAATATTTTCCTGCAAATCTTTGTTGCACGCATTAACTAAGGTGTGTCAGGGCCTGAACAATACCTCGCACGTGATAGGCAATAAATAGAAACTTTTGTTGTTGTTGTATTTTCATCATGTTAATATCACAGTTTCCAGAATCACAAACTCACAATCTCAGAATCAATCATCTTTTTTTTTTTTTTTTTTTTTGAGACACAGTCTCACTCTGTCACCTGCGTAGAGTGCAGTGGCGTCATCATAGCTCACTGCAACCTCAGACTCCTGGGCTCATGCAACCCTCTTGCCTCAGCCTCCCTAGTAGCTGGGACTACAGACACACACCACTGCGCCCGGCTAATTTTTCTATTTTTTGTAGAGACAGGGGTCTCCCTCTTGCTCAGGCTGGTCTTGAACTCCTGGCCTCAATCAATCCTCCCACCTTGGCCTCCCAGAATGCTAGGATTACAGGTGTGAGCCACAATCCTGGCCCCAATCATCATTTTCTTATAATGTGAAATAATTCTGTCTCATATGCACATAAATAAACACACACACACACATTTTACACATCTTAAAGCTCAAAGATTCAGGATGCTCTCTGCACACAGGCACTGCTCTAATGACTACGTCAATTAACTCATTTAATACAACAGCCCTATAAGTATTTTTATTATCCCCCACTTTACAGATGAGGAGATTGCGCACAAGAAAACTAATTACATTAACAAGGCCTCAAACAAGAAAGCAGTAGGCCTGAAAAGTATTGCTTTGTGAAAAAAAGCAAGATGAATAAGAGGATGTCCCATAGACACGCATAACGGAAATACACACGCATATACCTACATACGTATTTTTACATATTTGTATATGTACACATACAGATAAAGAGAGAGAGGAGCATGGGAGCTGGGATTAAAAGGGGCACTTGGTTTTCACTTCTGACCCTTTTGAATTTTTTTGTGCGTATTTCACCCATTCAAAAATTAGTTAATAATTGAAGAGCTCTCATGCTGGGTGTCCTCGCCCTTCTTAGCAGGTTCAGACCTGCTTCTTTGCACACAGGCCAGCCGTCTAGGGGCCCCAGGCTGGGTCTGGCCTGCCCTGGGGAGAAGGCTGGGCCTCAGGTCACAGACAGGCTAGCTAAACTAGGGATGGCGCTCACTTCCAGAAACCTTGTGGAGAGTGGGGAGGAAATCAACTGTTCTGGGTGACACCTCCACCCCCTCAACTCAGCTTTGTCATCTGAGCCAGGCTTAGAAGTAGAATGTTTGTCCCCCTCCCCAAACAGGACCCCCCTCCACTCTTCCCTGGTTTCCTTACCTGCCCTTTCAGGGAGACAAAGCCTTGCGTTCCACAATTAGCCACTGAGGGGTGAGGGTTTAAAATGCAAATTCCTGGAGGACTTCCCAGCAGCCCCTGTGAAAAGAGTTTCCACTTAGGTGTTAATTGTTTCCACCTCCTTCCTGGGCTGGGCAGGGTGAGAAGAAAGCTGGCGGGTCTGTTGGCCAGAGTTGGGTGCCCCGGGTGGAGGTGGGGGCACCTCCCGTATCCTCACCCCGCCCAGTTCCCTGCTCGGAGCAGGACACACCAGAGGACACCACTGTGGCCTCCTCCCCTGTCACCACCTCCATCACAAACATGTCTCCAGGCAAGAAAGCCAGGCAGGGCCAGGGAGGAGGCAGAAAAATAACCTGCTTCTCTCTCTGGCTTCACAGAGCCTGGCCACTCCCCAGGGAGGTGTAGACGATGAAGCCTGAGATTGGTCCATTCTAGTGGAAGGGTCTCATTTCCTGCCGCCCCAGAGTAGGAAAACCGAGTGGAAGCCACTAGGAGCAAGAAGAAACGTGATAAATAAGTAGCCAGTGCATAATAAAACCAATAAATGATTCCTGATAACTCAGTTTGGGGCTTGCAAGAGTAACGCATGCTTGTTGCAAACATTCAAACATTACAGAAGACTATGAAAGTAAAACTCTACGCTGCCCCTAGAGTTTAGTGCAGGTTCTTCCAGAACTTTATAGATTAATAATGCAAATGCATAGGTAAGGTTTTTACAATAAAGAGACTATAGTGTATGCTTTGTCCCATAGTTTGCTTGCTCTTTTTCTCCATTCAGTAATATATTGTGTATTGTGGACATCTCTCCGTATCAGTACACTTGATTAGCCTATGGTCAAGATCAGTAGTTTAAATACTTACAAAAAGTTGTTTTAAGTATTTTTTTCTGATTCTAAAAGTAGTACATATTGAAGGCAGAAAACTGGGAAAGCACACAGAAGTTCAAAGGACAAAGCAAAGCACCCACAGTCCCAGCACCCTGACATACCTACGGTTCCCTATTTCATCTATTTCCTGAAGGAATAACTAGCTTGGTACCCCCGGAGCCTTGAGAGGCAGGGGTTCCCCCAGGAACAGCAATGGCAGGCACTATTAAGCGAGTGCTCACTGGGAGCTTGGTGCCAGCGCATCCATCACCTTCAGTCCTTGCTGCAACCTTGCGAGGAGGCATGGATGGGACGCGGTGCGAAGCCTACAGGATTCATCCGTCCCTGACACTGCAGCGCTGAAGCTCCCACTTCCTGGCAACCCTGCAGGCAGGAGACATCACCACCCTTACTCTTCTCCTAACGCTTTTGCCCTTTTGCCGATGTCCGCCTCTTCCCCAGGAACGTATCAAAATTCTTCAACAGCTTATATTCCAATCCTACTACTGTCCCATCTCCCTCCCTCCCCTCCCCAGCCCAGTGGACTCTAAGCCCCATGAGAACAGGCTCCATGTCCAGTGAGCCTGTGCTGTGCCCAACAAATGACCAGCCCTCGGTGAATGTTTGTTGAATAAATGAGTCAACTAAGCCATATGCCAGTCTGCATGTGCGCCAACCTCCTGGTCTTTGCTTGTAATATTTCCCCCGCCTAAAGCACCTCTTTTCTTCCTCATGTAGCGTCTGTAGACACTGTGTTTAGGGGCATGCTTCAAAGTTCACCTCCTCCAAGCCTTTCCTGGCAGACTCACCTCCCTCTACTCAAACCAGCCCTTACCACTTTAGGTTTTGATTTCAACAACCATTCACCAATTGAATGAGGATGCATAACCTTGACCACAGGTTTTGTTTGTTTGTTTGTTTGTTTTAAACTGAGCTGAGGGAAATGGCTTTGGTTGGCTGTACTGCTTTAGTCTCAAAGTAGAGGTGGAGGTTCCCTGTGTGATCTGGGTCTGCCACACTGTCTCTAAGGCTTAGTTCCCTCTTCTGTAAAAGAAGGGATTGGACTATAGTAATTCTGTGGTTTCTTCCAAGTAACAAGTTTTATGATTCCTGGCTTGGCTGTATATTTCCATTCCTTCCTTATAACCTTTGATGTCTCACCTCCTGAAAAGATTTCATAAACCTGAATTCTTGGCTTCAATTTTCAAGACTATGAAATTGGAAAACACAAATAAATGGTCTTCATTTAATTACAGCTGATTTCCAAGAATAATTCCTGGGTTTGCCACGTTTTCTATCTTCTTCTGGGTCACAGTTGGAATTTACGTCGCATTGACAGTGTCCTACTTCTAAATAACTTGGTAGGAACTGGTGGTGCCTCTTTCTCTTCCATCCCTTTTCTCTTTTCCTCAAAGAAGTTCTGGCTTCTACTGCCAGAGGAGCTGGCTTCAATACTGATGCTAATGTAATGCTACTCTGGTTGTCAAAAAAGCTGACACCTTGGAGATTCCTGAAGCCCTGAGAGGTCTGGTTTCTAGAGATGTTGTATATTCCCCTTCCCCTGCCACCCACAGCTCTAACCACACCAAGCCTGATGTTCCTTTCTGTTATAGGCCTTGCCTTTCATCTCCTCCTGATTAGAGTAGTCCTTCAAAGTTGTCTACGAAACAAGTGTTTAATTTCAGTTCCTACATGTTCTATTTCTGGAAGTTCTATTTGGTTATTTTTCATATCTGATAGATTTTTCAGAGTTTATTATTTCCTTCAAATACATCTAAGTTTATAATTTACATAATAAAAAAGCTTGTTTATAATCTGTCTCTGATAATTTCACTACCAAAAGTAGGTGCAGGTTTGTTTCTGCTATCTGTTGTTTCTCTTGATTTTTACTCCTGTTGCATTCCTTCTGCTAGCCACAATCTTAAGGCATAAAAATGCCTTTAAATGACACTGAAACAAAATTCCCCAATAATTCTTAAAACCCAGTAATACACAATCATCTTGAAACAAGAAAGAGGGATATGTTTTGGAAATATATGTGTAAGTCCAGGATCATCTGTCAAGATCTGCTGGAGTTCAATCGACTGAGCTTTTGATCTTGTTCCTTTGTACAGCTGACTTCCTGTGACCTCTATTCCTCATCCTTAGCCATAACTCACCCACTGCCCTCAGGCCTACATGATAATTGTACGTGATGTTTGCAAAGGTTGTCACATCCTTTACTACTGCAATTCCCCCTGCAGTTCTTTGAGATAGGCAGAACTGGAGGTTTTTATCCCCATTTTCTAGACAAGGAAATGGTTTCAGTGAGTCAAGTCAGAGGGAGCAAGAGTTGTGAGGGCGATACCAGACCCCTGTCCTGGCTGCTCTGCCTCCATGCAGATTGCTCGGTAGTGAATCCACCAGTCCCCATGAGTGCAGGCAACTGGCTTCCCAAACCACTTCAGTATTTCTTACCAAGAGACATTTTTTCTCAGCAATTGGGTTGAAAAACATGACATTATAGGAATGAGCCACTCCTTCCTTGGTCAATTGCCTGGCTGGAGAATGACAGCTCTTGCAGCCAGGCCCTCAACCCACTTTCTGCGAGGCCAGGGTTTCTAAGCACAGGCAGCCAGAAGTTACTGTGATTTCTATTGTGTCCCTCAAGTGAGAGGTGGAGAATCATCCAAGAGAGATGGAAGGAAGGAGGAGGGACAGACCTCATTAACAGGAACCGGGGTCTGTTAGGCTCAGACCTATTGGGGCTAAAAGCCCCTAGAAAAATGTTGCACCTACTTGCAGAAATCTTTACAGCAGGAAGCGAGACAGACCACTGAGTTGAAGTCCTAGAAAATGCCTGCAATCGCTTGAAAGTGGACATTTTTTAACGCTCCCCGGGAAGGCAGGAGATAGAAGCCAGTAAACAGCATTTTCAAAGCTGTCTTGGCCTCACTCTCAGGCCGATGGCTGCTGGAATGTGAGGAGTGGAAGACAAAATGGGCCAGGCATTTTGTTCAGTGAGAGGGACCCTTTTTAGAGCTTCAAGGATCCTTGAACATCATGAAAGGGTGTCTGATGCCAAATGCAGATGGACCTGGTTCACATGTCAGCTCACCATCGACTGTCTGGGTGACATAGAGCAAGTTGGTTCAGTTCTTTGAGATTCCATTTCTTCATCAGCAAAGTAGGGATAATAACAACACCACCGTGCTCCAGGATGGTTTAGAGAGAACGAAATGATCTAACACCCAGTAGGTGTGTGGCACGCAGCTAGTAGTGCTACCCTGCATTTTACAGACAGAAGAACTGGGATCCAGAAGGTGATATGAATTGCCCAGGGTCACTCATCCAGGGAGGACTGTCTCATGGGTGGTCAGGGAATCACATGGATTTTCTTTTTTTAATTTCTCAAGGATTCCGTTTCCTCATCTGTAAAATGGGACTAATACATCTTCTCAGTACCTTATCTGAAGCACTGGAGCTGGGTTTTCAAACCTTAGAAAGTTAGTACCGTGCAAATACCATACCTCCAGCAGGATCAAGGACACTACCCAGTAATCAAACACATTAGCATTTCTGCAGCAAAATGTGAGAGTATTTATATTAGTTGAGAAAAAGAAAGACTAAATATAGCTTCATGATGGTTCAGGTTACGTTTTACTACAAGAAGAGTTTTGGTTTTCGGAGCTTTGGAATTTCAGATTGTGGACCTGTGATATCTACTTCAAATTGTTTGGAAGATTCTACATCGCATGGGCTGGCGTGGTGAGGGGCACTCTATACTAAAGTTAATTATTGTTATCAGCTAGCCCCGTGCGTGGCCACAGTGCTACAAGCTGTCAAGTCATGAATAATATCTGGGCAGGATGCAAGGATCTCAGAGAGCCTCAGGATGCTGTCCTACCCATGCACTCCATCTAAGCATATCATGCCCTTCCTGCAGGGCTGGGGAAGAGATGAGAAGGGCCCAGTGTCCTGTGAAGACATCCCATACCATCAGATTGAACCATGAGCCCTTGAAGGGCTCCTCTAAAGCACTATTGGGGTCCTATTGGGTGGATCCTCATTCTGGGGTCTCTGGAAACTATGATGAAGGTTATTTCAATTAGGGAACAAGAGGATGATGCTCTAAACCAGGGATTGAAGGCTCAAGGGCCAGGAAGGCAATGTAAAGGAACAAAGGGGACTGGGTGTGGCCTGTGGCAAGGGGACAATACCTGCCCATCCCAAAGGGCAGATGCCACCCACTTAGAGTTGTTAGTTGCCATGTGAGAATTTCAGCCTTGTCTGCCTGATCTTTTGATTTTCAAAAGAAGCTGAAATCTGAAATATGTGAAATGTCCTGACTTTCACCTATTAGCCGCTCAAATTTTTAAACACTGTACAAACCCAACAAAATACATCTGTGGACTTCTGGTATAAATAACCATGGTGAGTGTCATTTAATTGAGAGCTTACTTTTTTCTGGCAGTGCCCTAGAAGTGCTATATGCAATACCTTTAATCTTAAAGCATCCCTCTAAACAAGAAACTACAAATGGCATTTTACAAAGCAAGAAAACAGAAGCTCAGATTACAACATTAGATACAAAATGGTTAATGTCCTATAGGTCAGTAAAACTGGTCTTTGGGGCTCTCATGTCCACAAACAGAAATAATCAACATCTCTACCAGAAACTCCTTCAAAATAAATTACCAATCTTCTACAAGTTACTATCCAAAGTTACAGAGTCTGGACCTTAAGCAACAGTGTGTTTGTCAGCTCCCGACGTCATATCAAAGTTCCACAGTCTAACAGACTGTGTTCTGTTAAACAACAGAAACCACCTAGACTGGTGGTTATTTTCTCATAGTCTGGAGGATAGAAGTCCAAGATCAAGGTTCCAGCTGATTCCGTTTCTGATGAAGACTCTCTGGATTGCAGATGGCTGCCACCTTCTTGCTATGTCCTCACCTCACCTTTCTTCGGTGTGTGCGAACTGGTGTCTCTTCTTACCAGGACACTAATTCTACCACATCAGGGTCTCTTATGACCTCATTTAACTTTTTTTCTTTTTTTTTTTTCTCTTTTTAGACATGAGGTCTCACTATGTTGCCCAGGCTGGTCTCGAACTCCTGGCCTCATGTGATCTTCCCACCTCAGCCTCCTGAGTAATTGGAAGTATAGGCCAGAGACACTGCACCCAGCTTCATTTAATCTAAATTACTTTCTTAGCAATCCTGTCTCCAAATACAGCCACACTGGGGCTTAAGGCTTCAACACATGAGTCTGTGGGGAGATACAAACATCCAGTCCATACAAATAGTAAACAGTAAGTAAAACAAAACGATAATTCCCAGAGCATCGGGTGATCCTTAAGTGACCTTGTTAGACAATTCTCTAATATGTCATCAAAACAAGGGCACACAATAACTTCTTTGCTTTATTTCCAAATTTTGGATGATTTTTCTTAAAAACTTTGAAAGCAAATTTTAATGAGCCGTCACTTCATAACTCAGGAAAGCTATCTTGTTCACACGAAAATAAGGTTAGTGCTGAGAATTGTCAAAGAACCACCAGGAAAACTTTATCCACTGATTTTCCTTTTAAAAATATTCTTCATATCAGTCACCAAATGCTTTTGACATTATAATAAGATGAAATTTTCGTGATATTAGCTTCTCTTTCGGTGGTTACATTTTAATTGGTGCCTCCTTTTTATTAAAAAAACAAAAAAATTTTTTAAGAGACAAGGTCTCATGTTGCTCAGGCTGGACTCGAACTTCTGGACTCAAGCAGTCCTCCCACCTCAGCTTCCGTAGCAGCTGCGACTACAGGTGTGCATCACTGTGCCCGAGGATGCTTCCTTTTTGGCTTCACTGTAGGCTCTTGCTAAAATTTACACAGCTTCTTAATGCTATTCAACAGACTCTGCATTTATGCAGCACATACTGCCATGCCAGGCGTTGTGCTGGGGCTTTTGGAATATTCCATTTAATCCTCCCAATAGCTCTGTGAGCTAGAAGTTACTGGCCCCATTTTAAAGACATGAAACTGATACTCACAGCTAGTAGACAGAAATGCCCGAAATCAGACTCCAGCTTTTTTACTCCAAGTCTGATGTACTTTCTGTTGCTTAGCAGTTTGGGTGCTACAAATATTTCCCAGGAAGACTGCCACAGTCATGTTATTAACTAAACAAGTATTTGTTGAGCATTGAACTTCATATTGCTAGACATTAGGGATAAAACAGTACATACGATCAAAAGAGTCCCTGTCCTTACAGAGCTTACATTCTGGGAGTGGGAGGGTGGCTTATCTTATCCACTTTTGTCATTTCTGCTTCTTTCAATTTCAGATAGTCACATTTTTTACACGTATCCTGGGATCATAAGGGTTTGGGTGATCTGTTGGGTGACTCTGTTTGGGTTCTTCAGTCCCCTGAAACTTGAAACACGGGCAGTTTTGCCAAGGAAGAACAAGGATAGGGCCATGGCCACAGCCCCTTATACACCTGAGGGTGTGGTACCCCGATGGCACTGGTGTCAAATGCCTGTACTGCCAGATGTGTGAGAAAGGGACTTCTATGAATATTTCCTTCTTAAACAAGGACTGTCTTCCTGGGATCCACTGGAATTCTTTCTACCTCATTGAAGGACTCATTGGCAAATACTCTTCCTTGGATTTTCAAAAGAATGACTTTTTCAGGATAGAGTCCAAGAAAAATAGGATTGCCTTTAATATTCAATTCTTTTGCTTGCTTCATTTCTCCAGCTCTACTACTTAGAATGATATAGAGAAGAGCAACCACGTCCATATAAATTCCACAGCTGGACAAAAACTCGGGATTGGCTAGCCCTTCCTATAAACAAGGAACAAATACCTAGGGATATTGAAAAGCCAAAAATCGATCAGGAAGTCATTTCCAAATTCACTAATTGAACCCCTACACCGTGGGAGCTCAACAAATGTTTGATAAACAAATGGAAGGAAGGAGGGATTAGGTGGAGAGTTGGATGAATGGTTGGGTGGATGGGTAGTTCATGGAACTAATGCGTAGGTTGGCTCTTGACTCAGTTTTCCTCTGCTATATAGACAAAGTGGGAACATTTTTATGGCTTAGCTAAGCACAGGTTGGGAAGTTTGGGGAATTTGGCTTCAATACCAAGGAAGTATCTAGGGGCTTGCCAATGCCCTCCAAAGGGCAGAAGGAAATTGAACTTGTTGCAGCTGGTCATATCGCTGGCTAAACACACATGAGTGTGCCCTGACTCATGCCCATGAGTTCAGCATCCTTGGAGCTATTTTTATTCTTTATTTTGTATCCATGACACTATTTCCACAATCCTGAATAACTGGGTTTACTTGATTATATTTAGTATACTTCTACTCTGGAGGTTTTATTGCCATTTGATTGTTCTCATTGGCCTGTTGACGCCATAGAATAAAAACACTACATCCTGAAAAGGACAGTGTGTTTTTTGCAAGAGGGAAAGAAAGAGTCATAATTGGTTTTGATTGTTAAACATTAAGAATAGGCCCTGTCATCTCTATTTAAGCTCAGTGAAATGAGAAAAATGATGTTTCAGCTCTGCATGAATAATCTATATTGCTTAAGTAGAGTAATTATAGAGGGATGAGTGGAGGAACATGGAAGGAGAAATAAGGGCCGTGGTGCGGCATGACTGAGAAGGACAAGCTCGCGTCCTCCCAAGGCTACTAACCAGCCACGTGTCCTGGAGCAAGTCAGTCCATCCTCAAGACTTATTTCTTCATCAAGGAAACAAGAGGATGAATCCTATGGTCTCTTCCTACTCTAAAACTTTGCTTTGCTCACCAGAACCTTGCTGCTTACTCGCATTGCAGGTTTCTCAAAGGAAAACATTTACAAGATCCTTTTTCAGGTAGAAATTAGCTTTATGTTCCCTCTTCCTTTGCCTTTGAAATACCTTTCTGGCAGTCTCAAGCCACCTTTTCTATTTCAGTGTCTTCGGTGTTGTTTTTCTCGCTGTCCTTGACTTTGCCTTCTCTTCCTCCTGACGTGCTGTCCAGGGCATTCCTGCTGCTTACTGCAATGTCAATCTCAGAGAAAACTGGTCGCAAGAGTTGTGAACCCTCATATGGAGTCAGAACTGATAAATAACAAGTCCAAGGCAAAGGTACTTGAGGTATTTGCCTCTGAGGTAACTGTCATTAGCCAGGGTTGCACGTGGGTACTTTCTAATATTTGACTTTTTAAAATGAAACCTTTATGAGAATGCTTTTGACCCAGCAATTACCCTCTAGGAATGTACTTGCACAACAATACAAGGCTATAGGGTTCAGAAATGCTGTCTTCGCATTGCTTGGAAGAGTCAAATGGAAACAACCTACGTGCTCTATGTGTTAGACAAATCATGGCACATCCAGGTGACAGGTGGCCATCTCAGCTCTGTGACCTGTGATCACTCACCTATTCTAAGGGTTGTCTCCAGGGCACTGAGAAACTTGGACTCCTTATTCAAAACCCTATGAGGAACCTAAAAACTATACTAACTTTTTTTGTATGGAACAGAAACATAAGCTTCCTTTTTAGACATAATAGTTCCCTCTTACCGAAGGAGGATATGTTCCAAGACCCCCAGTGGATGCCTGAAATTGAGATAATACTGAACACTATAAATACTGTTTTTATCTGTACATACTTATCTATGATAAAGTTTAATTTATAAATTAGACACAGTAAGAGATTAACAATAACTAATAATGGAATATAGTGATTATAACAATATACTGTAATAAAGTTATATGAATGTGGCCTGTCCAAATCTCTCTCTCTCAAAATATTTTCAGACTGCAGAAAGCAAAACGGCAGAGAATGGGGGACTACTGTATTAGTACGTAAAGGCCCTAATGCTCTACTTCCTTTCCTAAATAAGTGTTTATGCCTTCTCCTTGAAGTGAAAGATCTAATGCTTAGTCTCTTCTTGAACATAAATGCAGTCTTCTGCCCAGATTAACTGACATTTACTGAGCTCTAACCAGCAGTGCTGGGTGCTGAGGCTGGAGAGGTTACCAGGTCCCTGGCCGCTAAAGGTACACAGAGACCCAAACAGACAATCAGTGCAACATGATGTGTGCTGAGAACGAGATAACCTCATGGGGCTACAGGACAGTTTGTTGGGGGTGAGGGACATCTCATCCAAACTGGCAGGGGACAGCAGGGGGTAGGGGACAGTGAGGAAAGTTTTCCTAAAGATGAGCCAGAGCCTAGGCTAATTAGAGAGGCTGGCCTTTCTGGGGTCACTCATATTTGGCAACTGCCCAAATGCTTCATCCTACATCCTGTAAGTCTGCATAAGACTACTGTCTCTGCCCATGACTTTCTTCTTCTCTCTCTCTCTCTTTCTTTTTTTCTTTCTTTTCTTTCTTTTCTCTTTTTCTCTTCCAACTTAACAGGTGTTCAGCCTGTTGTACTTAATCCTTCCCTGTTTCCCATTCTGATACTCCAAGGGCAATGTGGTCCAGTGGCTAAGTGATCAGAGTTCACTGTGAGACTCAAGCCTCAGTTTCTACCTCTGTGAAATAGTATTAATCATAGTACCTTTGTTGTAGAAAAAGGAGATTGTTGTGCTAACAGAAAGCTAACACAGATGGCTTATTATGTACTAAACACTATGCCAAGCTCTTTACACACAAATTATCACTTTATTTCATTCTCACAACAACCCAGTGAAATAGTTAAATATCCCCGTTTTGCATACCTGGGAAATGGCCACAGAATGCTCAGGTAACTTGCCCAGGGTACCAGCTGGTCATGCCCTCGTCCCAACATCGTGTTTCATGGTGAGATAGTGGGTATAAATGCTTAGCGGAGTGCTGGCACACACCAAGCACTCAATAAATGTTAGTTGTTGCTGTAGAGTATAAGGTCTGTTTAAGTGCAGAGACTTGACTGTTTGGGTTTGCTTTATCCCTGGCACCCTGAACTATGCCTGACACATAGTAGGTGCTCAGAATATATGTGTTGAATTAATTATTCAAGAATCTTTGCTCATTTTTTTATCCTACTCCAGACCAGCTCCTTCTCTCAGTACCTGTTGGGTAGGGGACCCCTGATACCTCAGGACAAGCCTGAGATCACGTGAGCCAGCTCAGCCAGGACAGCAGCTTCCATAAATATTATCTCAATCAATCCACAATCTTATGAACTAGCTAGTATTATCCCATTTCCTTTTTGTTTAAAAAGTATTATAGTACGAGATGTCCAGTATTTTAATATCTTAACAGAGGAGACCAAACCTATCCAGCAAGCAGCAAAGCTAGTGAATTGCCATCTGCCATCCCCAGCCAGGGATCTGGTTATCTTAAGGCGCATAGCTTGAATGCTTGGACACCTGCATATAAACTTCCCTTTGTGGCTTCCTCCTCTGGCTAATTGTTTAGGAATATCCCTGCTGATCCCCTATCTTTGCTGGCTATGGTCTTTTATGGCCCCTGATAGGATCCCAGACCACCCCCTGGTATGTGAAAGTTTTAGACAACTTGGGGTCTGTGAAAACAAGATGCCAATCTTGGCTCCCAAAAGACTGGGATGGTAGGAAAAGTCAGAGCCTGGCTTAGTCATGTTGTTTACCCTGGATGGCAGGAAGACGATGAGGTTCTGGAAAACATGGATGTAAAAAGCCTTCCATCCTGCCATCCATTATGGATAGAGAAGGGATTTTGAGATTTAGATAAACCTGGGCCAAAATGCTGGCCTGGTTTTATCCATCTTTTTAAAGAAGCCTCAGGAGTCACAGGAAGTCTTCACCTCTAAAGGGTGGATATTGATATCCAACCACAGGTGAGGAAACAGGCTCAGAGAGGCTAAATGACCTGCCCAAGTTCACACAGTGGGGCCAAGTCAGGAAAAGATGACCCCAAACCAAAAAGTTTGAATTTGGAGCCCTCACTTCAGGCCACTTTAGGCCAGGATGGTCACAGGTGGCTCTTCTCAAGCTGTGCGCTCCTCACGGCCCCAGGCTGCTATAATTTCCAAGGACCTCGGAAGAGAATTCCAGGGGGTCTCAGATTTGTATGGGAAATAATTATATCTTTATTTTCACAAATCTCCAACTAAAATTTAGCATTTCCTTCGATTATCAATGTAGGCAACAAACTACAGGAATGTTAGCCATACCTGGGACTTTGTTACCAATGGAAATCATGGATGTTTTCATATCATATTCTAGTTATTGCAGGTATCTCAAAATATCATTTACAATTATCATTGTTTCAAAATTAAGGTAGTTATTAGGCCTGCTGCATTAGTAAAGGAGCTTATATACTTCTATAATATATCGTAAGCCATTTTAAAAAATTGATAACTGTACATCAATATTAATGTTTTCTTTAGCAATCATGTTGTACATAGTTCATGTAAATATACATTTATATACACACATACATAATTTTATACATTTTAAAACATTATTCAGCACATTATTTGCAATAGCCAAAAGGCGGAAGCAACACATGTCCATTGATGGGTGAATGGATAAACAAAATGTGGCATAGACATACAATGGAACATTATTCATTCTTAAAAAGGAAGAAAAGTCTGAGGCATGCTGCAACATAAACAAACCTTGAGAACATTATGCCAAGTGAAATAAGCCAATCACAAAAGGACAGATACTGTATGATTCCACTTTCATGAGGTATTCAGAGTAGTCAAATTCACAGAGGCAGAGAGTAGAATGGTGGATGCCAGGGGCTGGGAAGTATGGAGGAAGGGTGAGTTATTGATTAGTAGGTACAGAGTTTCAGTTTTGCAGAATAAAAATAATTCTGTGGATGGATGGATGGAGATGATCGTAGCACGACAGTGTGAATGTATTTAATGCCACCAAACTGTGCACTCAAAATAGATAAGATGGTAAATTTGATGTTATGTATATTTACCACAATTTAAAAAAACAAAAACTATTATTTGGCAAAGGGATCCACAGAATTTACCAGACTGCGAAAGGGGTCTCTGTGGTCTCCCCCCCAAAAAAAGTTAAGAATGATGCTCTTATACAAAAAATGAAAATCGCACATTCAATGACACAAGAGGGTCTGTGCCCCCAACTCCCAGTCTACCCACAAATGTCATGGTTCCCTGCTGCTTGTAAAATGGAAGGAGGGTACCTTGGGCAAGTCACATAAGCTCTTTGAGCTTGCATTGTTTCAGAATGGCAGTGTCACCCCGGTCCCTCCTCCCTCATGGGATTGTGGGGAAGATCTGGGGAGGCAGTTGCAGCTGTGACCATCCTCACTCTCCATCTTGTCCTTGTCCCTTCTCACTGACCCCCCTTCCTGGTGAAATGCCTTCTCCCCTCACCCCGCAGATACTCTGTGCATCCTGCCCTCCACAAAGCCTTTTTTGACTATTCTGGTTGAAGCAATGACTCTAAATCTGCCTTCAATTAGGGGGTGATCCTTCTCTGAAAATATACTCCTCCCTTAACCAGCAATCAAGAGCAAGGGCTTTGCAGGACGACTGTGGTTATGAATCTTGGCTTTGGCGCTGACCCGCCGCCGTATGTCCTGAATGGAGAGCGAGCTACTCAACCACCCTGAGCCTCAGTTTCTTTATCTATAAAATAGGCTGATAATAGCCCCCTTATTACAACTGCAGCAATTCAGTGAGATCGTGAACATAAAATGCCTGGTACATAATAGATACTAAATAAGCTACAATTAGTACTTTTACTCTTATTAGAGTTATTACTCTTGGACAATAAATACCTTCAGGTGGTGGATGGAAAATTTGTATGCCCCACAGAGACGTAGACATAGTAATAATAAGTTACTAGGTTCACAGTCACATAGTAAATGTTGGATACATGGATGAAGACGGGGAAATATCATTGACAAATTACTTGTCCAAGGTTATCACTGGTGGACCTTACAAGCACCCTGCCAAGTGAGTTAAGCGGGTATTATGGGTCTCCTCTCTCTCTGCGGCCAGAGCCCACTATTCTAACTGCCTTGTTCAGGATGCAACCTCAAACCTGGGTAAGTGGCTTAATTTTCTAATCCATCTGGAAAATAAGGATCAAACACAAGGCCTTTTGCCGCCCCACGCGGCCTCTCTTCCCAGCAAAACCTCTGCCTTCCCCACCTGGGCTAATGGATCCCTCAGGTCGGTCCCCCGTCCCTCCCCAGGGTGCGCAGGCCGGGCGCACCCTCCTCGGGGCGCAGGGCAGGGACGCACAAAGCCCATCCAGGCGCTGCCTCGATGGGCGGGGTCGGGAAACGCCTCCCTCTTTAATCTCTGAGAATCACCCCCACCTCCACACCCTCACTTCCACCCACCCAGCGGGGTCCCGCAGCTGCAGCTGGGAAGGTAATTAGCGGCAGCATAATTGGGGCTAGACTCCTGAGGGCCCAGGGAGCGACCCCCGCGACGGTAGGAGCCCATCTGGCTTCTGCTAACCTGGATCTGCCTGCTCGGGCTGCACACGGGAGGGAGCAGGTACCTCCGGAGGACAGCCCCAAAATGGGTCGGTTCATTTCCTCAGTGAGGGCACAAGCATATCTGCACCTCAGTCGTTCTGTGACCCCTCCCTCCCACCACCCAACCATCACTGTAGCTCTTCCGTTCCTGCTTGCATTCTTCATGCATTCACTCTGCCACCCTTTGGTCATTATTCTCATCGTGCATTGATACCCCATTTCAAGGGAGTTTGCAGAGATGATGATAATGATAGTATAATAATTAGGTAATATTAGTTGAGACACTTAATGCTGTGCTAAGCACCTTATTGCCTGTTGCTATTTATTTTAAAAACTCTATGAGCTAAGCAGTATTGTCATTATTGTTGTCATCCCAAGAGAAATGAGGGACAGAGAACGTGCCAGAAGTTGCAGGGCTAGTGAGTGGCAGAGCCCCAGGCAGTCTGGCTCCAGAGCTTACTTAACCTCTCCAGATACTGCCTCCTAAATGCCTGTGAAGTGCAGCCACAGTAATTGCTTCAGAGATGAGCAAATCGTAAAAGCAACAAGAAATAAAAAGTATGAAGTCCTCCCTCCACCCTCCACGTTCTAGTCCTATGTGTACAATCTTGGACAAGTCACAGAATCTCTCAGCCTCAGCTTCCCGCCCCCCCCCCCCCAGGCTGAAAGAACTTGTTTAGAGTGAGCGACACATATTCCCGCCTGATGGAACTCTGCATGGTGCAGAAGCTGGAGGCAGGAGGAAGGGAAGAGCGTGGCAGCCTGTGCTGGCCTTGATCCAGTGATGCTTTCCAGACACTGTGGAATTGGATAGAAGGGACATTGGGCCAATGGAAGGCGCATTCCTGGCCCCCTGACACCCTATTTTGTATTTCCAATGATTGGTGTTCACCTGCACAGAGCAGAGGTTGAGCAGGGCACTGATGACAGGAGTGTGCACGTGTGCTCTCCCGGCCGGCAGGAGAGGGGTGCACCGGGACAGAAGGGTAGAGGGGAAGGTGTGGGCACCGGGAGACCCAAGCAGAGCGGAATCTCAGTTGTAGGCTCAATGGAATTTGTGCAGCTTTGCCATTTCTTCAAACAGCCTAGCTTTTTAGATAGGTTCCCGTATCTGCACCAGGCCCTACCAAGCCAAGTCCAGGGTCTCTGTGTTATGCCACCATGCCCAGTCCAGCATGCTACATGCCAAGGACATTTACTTCCCATGGGGGGATAGTTTGACCTGTGATCTCTTTTTCTCTCTCCTCTCTTTTTCATGACTCTGTAAAGAATTATGATTGACTTCAAGAGTTCAAAGCATTCTGCAGGCAAGAACCCCGTGGCACATAGCCTGCCACAGACCATTAAGGGATCGGCTTGAGTGCGTGGGACAGTGTGCCATGCAGGAGCCCTGGGGGCAGGACAGTGGGGTTGGGTTCTGAAAGGGAGTTTATAAATGTCCTTTGAGTGACAGCCTGGGAATAACCAATCTTCAGGCCAGTTTCCTCTCAAAGTATGGCTGAAGCCACCTGCATCCAAATCACCAGGAGTGTTGGTTAAAATGCTGCCCCCCCTCCGCCCCAACCTTAGTTGTTCTGTGACCCATCCCTTGCCCCCAGCTCTGCTCCAGACACACTCGGTTAAATTCTCCAGGAGTGGGACCCCATAATGTCTATTTTTAAAGCAGCCCCACCCCAAGACACTGATGAACGCTGATGTTTGGGAACCACTGCCTTAGACCTTAGCCAAGTCACTCTAGGATTGGCTTCCACCGGCACCCCAGCAAACGGAATGTCCGCATTTCCAAAACGGGTCATTTCCTGGTTAAGGTGCCTGTACCTCCCACGCCGCAGTGGGGCCCCCACCCCGTTCCTGACATTACATCCACTCTCCCACTTAATTTCCGTGCTATCTTCTCATATCTAACTTGATTAGCATGTAAGCCTCTAACCGAACTTAGTATTTTAGGAATGAGACCTAGAAATAAGAATTTCCAAGAAGGAAAAAAAAACCACGCTATAATCATAGTTTCTCACAAGGGGGAATATAAAAATGGATATAAAAGGGCCCTTTCATCTCAACTGTCTATAAATGTTTAAAATAGGGTGGGTGATAATTAATGTTTCTATAAGTATATGCTTAAGCAGTCGTCACAATCGGCCTTTGTCTGCTCGGAGTTGGCAGCCTGGACCCACTGCATTTCGAAGGCGATGTTTGAGGGTCATTTCACATTGCCTCACTCCTGGCAATTCGAGAGCTGCTATAATTCTGCCAAAGAACATAGAGGGTTTCCCAGTCAAGTTCCATCCTGATTTTGATTATTGTTTATCTCCAGTCCCTGTCTGAATAGTCGTAGTAAAATAGAGGAAGTTTTACTCCTGAATCCGAGGTCAGCTTGTAATGAACCATGGTTTCAATTGCATGAACAGCTGCTTCTTTTATAAGCAAGGAGGGTTCACTTACAGTTCAGGGTAACACAGAAATAATTTAAAGAACAAGGACGCTTCTATTCATTTCTTTATTTTTTTATATATATTTTTGAAACTTTTTGACATTTGAGTGGCTGTAGAATGTGGATTATTGACTAGACTCAACAGGAAAAAAAGAGCCAATAAAGTTTTTAAAAAGTACAATATTTCTTGACCCACGTCCCACCCTAATCATTATATAAAAGTTTAATTTGTATGGGGAGAGCTCAAATACTTGACTACATTTTTTAAGAAAAAAAAAAGGTATTCTGGACATTTAAAAAGTTTTATACCCAATGCTCTCAAAAAGGTCCAAAAAATCAAGCAAAAACACTCCAATGTAAACAAAAAACTGGCCTTTAGTTTAAAAATAAATCAAAAGACTATGTCTCCCCATTACTACCAATTGGATAGAAAATGGAATATTTTAGGTTTGCATTTTTATGTTGCAAGTATGTCTGGCACTTAGCCAATAATAGTATGGAACATAATATATTCTGGATCCCAAAGGACCTTGCAGATCACACAGCCCACCCTCCCACCTGCAGAAGAAATTACTGCCACCACAGCCCTGAGACCTGGTCACTTAGCCTAGTGACTACATAAACATGTCTGGTGTCGGGGAGCAGCCTTTCCAGTGTGGTCCAGTTCTGCTCACCACTATTTGTCACTTCAAGTTGGCATTATCTTTCAAAATTAAAAATGCATGTACCCATGGACCCAGCAATTCCAATTCTAGAAATTCATCCAACAGATAGACTTGCTCATACGCAAAATGGCACTATGTACAAAGTGCTGCATTGCAGCCCCATTTGGAAACAACCTAAACAGAAGACCAGCTAAAGAAATTATGGTGCGTCCCTGCATTGGGATACTCTATACAAATAGTAAAAGCCTACATATAATGAATGCCGCGATGTGCCAGGCCCTGTTCTAAGTGCTTTGGAAGTATAAATGTATTTAATCCTCATGGCTATTAATATACTATTAATATTATGCAGATGATGACACTGAGGGAAAGAGATTTAGTAACTTGCTCAAGATCTTACAGCTAGTACATGATTGGCGCTGAGATTTCAAACTAGGCATTAATTCATTCATCCATTTATTTGTTCAATCATTCAATAAATATTTATTGTGTACCTGCTGCAATACACCCTATATGACAAAGGCACAAAGTCCTTGCTTTCATAGAACTTGCTTTCTAATGGGGGAGATGACAAAAGAATTGAGCAAATGCACACATACCATGCCAGGTTATGCTAGGAAGAAATAGAATGCAGGGTAGGGGACAGCGGGTGATGGAAGGGAACCGTTTTAGATGAGGTGGCCTTGTTGTTTCACAGGTCTGAATGAAGCAGAGGAGCAAGTGGTGAGGCTAACGAGGGCAAGCAGTCTGGCTCCAGGAAGTGCGTTCTTCCCACATAGGACGTAAAGCTTCACAGCCATTAAGACAGTCAAGGCTATGCTGTATGGGTTTGGGAAGTTCTCCAAAGCATATCAGGTTTGTGAAACTGTGTGGAACAGTGTGCAGAGCGTGCAGTCGCTCCTGGACATGCAACCAGCAATCTACCTTCTGTCTCCATGTACTTATCCCAGAATTTCATATACTGTAAATGGAATCATATAATATGTGGTCCTTTGTGACTGGCTTCCTTCATAATGTTCTCAAGGTTCATCCATGTGTGGCATACGTCAGTGCTTTGTTTCTCTTTATTGCCTAATAACATTCCATCATATGAATATACCACATTTTATTTATCTGTTCATCAGTTGAAAGACAATTGGTTTGTTTCCATCTTTTGGCTATTATGAATAATGATATCTCTTGCTATCTTTTAAAAATAATTTTATGGTATAGATAAACCGTTAAAAATATATCATTCTGTCTGGCTTGATTTTGAGTTTGTAAAAACTGTATTATATGTAGTCTTCTACAACTTACTTTTTTCATATCAACGTTGTTTCAAAACTTTTCCATGTTGCATATATCTGCAGTTTTTTTCATTTTCATACTTGAATATTACTTCATTGTAGGAAAATACTACAATTTATGTATCCATTTTCCTGTTGGTGGACATTTCGTTATTTCTAGTTTGGTGCTTTCAAAATAGTCCTGCCTAGAACATTCTTATACACATCTCCCAGTACACGTGTACAAGAGTTTCTCTAGGATATATACCTACAAGGAGGATGGCTGGGTTACGGAATATGAAAATGGTCACTTTTCCAAGTGTCTACATTGGCTTTTACTCTATTCTTTGGAGCTACATAGAGCAAATCTAAATCCCACTGTCCAATGTGTCAACCTTCCAGAAGTTTGAAGATAATGATCTTATTTGCCTAATCATGTCTTCTCCAATGCACCTAGATAAGTCAAAGTGAGACAACTGAGAGAGACGTTGGAACTGGGCGTGCCCTTTTCCTTGATTAGTCATGGAGTGTGTTCATGGTTCCTAAGGAGGCTGATAGGATCTATGCTGAGAAAAGGGGTTCTGTGGGCAATAAATCTGGGAATGCTGAACCAAATGAAGTGAGGGCATTTTCTTGGCTGTCGAACTTCTCAGAACCTTTAATACACTAGTTCACATTATGAATTTTTGAAAGAGATTATAGAACTTAACAAAACACTTTTTGAGAAACACTTAGGCCAAGCTGGTCATGAGAAAAAGTGAGTACTAGGTTCTTGGTCCTCTTGACCTATTGTCATTTGCTTTTGCTTACTTTATGCACCATATATGCTGTGTCTTTCTCCTCCCCATCCCTGCCCTTACCACCAAAAATATTCCTCATAAAAATTTATAACAGTCATTTAGAACTCTAGTGTGAAGTTTGATTCAAGTCCTGTCTTTCCCAGGGGTTTTAGCCCTCCACCCCAGAATAGAAGCTTTGAGCCCAGATTAAAGAGAATTGTAAAAAGAAGAAGTAGCCTCAAAGGAAGTATCAAAAGCATTTTTCTTTTCCCCTAATTTCTGCTCATTGTTGTGGTCAGGAAATGCAGTTCTGAATGGCAGGAGCCAAGTGAAATATTGCATGGTAATGTGTTAAGTGAGTGGGCATAGGCAAACGTTCTGATGACAATGAACGTAGTCGGTTTAATTATAGCTAACATTTCAACTTTAAAGATAACATCATATTTAACCTTCCTCACAGCTCTGAGAAATAGATATCATCTCCATATTTCAGATGAGGAAACCGAGGCTTACCCAATCATGCAGCTCCAGAAGATTCTGTCTGACCCCAAAGTCTGCACTCTCAACTCCTTGCTCACCCACCTTCACTGTCAGCACGGTCTCATTGATCACTGGCTCTGCAAAACCTGCTGCTGCAAATCACCCTACCTGATCAAAGCACACCAGCCTTGTAATTGGCCCTCCTGTTTTGCCTGGAACACTAAGTATCCCATCTCATCAGCCTGTTTGGGCTTCTAGGATGAAATTCTCAGCTACCCTGGCTCTGACAAGAGGAACACTCTGAGCTTGATTTTTGGCCTTTTATACTTTTCTATGGTCCCACCATCCTCTCTAGACTGATTAAACCAAAATTTCACTGTCTATACTTAGCTTACCTCTTGATCCCATTCTAAGCAGCAATCTGCCCACAAGACTTCCCAGACTGATGTTCTGCCATGAGCTCAGCCTGAAAATTGCCCCAGTGGAGTGCCTTTCCTTTTAACTTCCACAAGGGTCCACCCTGGCCCAAGCTTACCCTGAACCAGATTCAAAAAGCAGTCAAGGATAACAGGAAACACAAACCAGAGAGCACCCTCTTCCTTTTTTTTGTTTTTTTAATTTGTCTTTACAGATGCCAGGGGTTTTTTAAAAAGACTGAGCTTGTGGGTCCAGTTCTGGCTTCTTTTTGGGTACCCCCATGCCCTGATTTTGCCCAGGACACAACAGGTACATAGTTAAACCCTCATGGGGCTCAGGAGCAACCGTGGGTATCCCTAAAGGTTCTGATCTGATAAAAAAGAAAACATACCATCACAGTACTGCAACAGTTTCAGGGTGCCTGTCTCCAAACACTGCCTTCTGGAGGAATCTGCCTCATTGACAGGTGCTGCTGCCCTCAATGGTCATTTTCACACCATCTGACTCTAGTCACAGTTAATAGGATGGGGAGTGATATCTGGCCCCAGGAGGAAGCCATCCATAAACCAGCAGCAGCCTATATCCTACATGGCTGGCTCAGGAAAATGAGGCAGACTGATCAGTTTCTCTCTTGAGAATTTAAACAAAGAGCCTCCAAAGGGAAGTTCCCAAGTGGTGATGGTGGTAGCACTGCCGTTGAAAAGGAAGGGAGAACTGGGGCTGGGTGGCCATTATGACCCATGAGCAAGGTGAGATTTGGGGAGAGGAGAAGCTGAAACCTCACAGAGAAAGCCAGGGGAAGGAAAGAGGGAGAGATGTGCTGAGAAGCTGAGAGAGAGAGAGACCCTGTTTCTGACAGCTGTTTGGGGGTTCCCATCTTTGTCCCATGAGATCTGGCTGTGTTGGGCTCTGGTCCACAGGTTTTGTTGTGTTTTCCTTTTGGTGTCTCCTGACTAAGGCCCCTTTTCTTGAGCACACTCAAGTGGGTCCTTTATACCTAAAAGGATTCTGACTAGTCCCCCAAACTCCAAGGACAAGTGTCTACTGCTCCAGGAGAGCTTGGCCCAAATCAAATACTGCTAATCCTTTTAAATCCTGCAAGCCCCCAAAAGAAGTAAAATTTCTAGGAAATTTAAGACTTGAACAGGCCAATTTTTTCATCTGTTTTAGTTTTTAAAAAGGGAACACAGACATGCAAATATATATCATAGTCCTATCTAGCGTCTTATAATTCCAAAGTCTTGTTTAAAAACAATAAAAGCTGTTATATGTTAGATTGTTTTCACACATTATTGTGCTTGGTGGTGAACATTTAAAGTTGAATTTATTCAGACTATAACTACAAATTGCCGATTGAACTCACCTCTACTGTTTTACCCGCGAGATTGCAATTTCCAGCAGGGAAGGGCTTTTAGATTTTTAGTATGCTTTGTTCACTACCATATCCCCAGAAACTGGAACAATATCTAGTACATAAATATTTGATTAACATATTTTAAATACCTATTTTTAAATGTAGCTGCAAGCTAACAATTTTAAAGTATTTTCCATATGAGGCTTTGTTTAATTTTTAATTCACCCAAATTGGGCAAAACCTGATAGCAAAAGAACTCATTCTCATTATCATGAAGTCCTAAATGCTGTTATCTTTTAAGGACAAGTAGATACTGAAAGCATTAATTTTGGGGGAAAAACCCAAGGAAGAAACAAAGGAGAAAAGATCCCAAAACATATTAGGCACATTTTTGCCATTGAGAACTTGGCCTAAATTTTCTGGGTTAGCTCTCAGCAATTTCCGCTTCACTTGACTTTTATACTTTTATTATCTTCACATATACCTAAAAACAGGGAGTGTTTGCACCAAACAGAGATAAGCTGGAGAGTCTGTGGGGCACACTGGAGCCCCTCTGGACTCTGGCTGAGACCCATCTCTGACACAACCCAGACATGTGACAAAGCTTTCTGGAGCTCACAGCTCCCCCACCTCTATAATGGTTAGAGGAGAAGAAAACTAGACAATGGCTAATTTCTTCTGAGCACTAATCATTTCTGATTCCAGACTGCTAGCTTTCACAGATATATTTGGTGCCTTGGTGTATTTCTAGACCCAGACAGTTTCCTTCCCACATGGCAGAGACAAAGCTCTCGGAAGCCAGGGAAGACAGGGGCTGGGCCATGCCGAGAACCTGCCAGCCTGGCACAGGGAAGCTCTGCCTGGAAGGCACCCGGACCACACTCCTCATCCAAATACCCGGCGTCTATGACATTTGAAAGTACCTTTCCAACCTCATGACCCGAGCTGTGGCTTGGTTATTTAACCCACTCAGAAGCAGTAAGTATAACTTACATCTCAGCTTTTGACTCTGAGACAAAAAGAGTTACCACCCCGTGACTAGACTGAACAAAGAAAAATTTCTTCCTGTTTCTTAAGTGCGTCTATATTTTTATTCTCTATTTTTAAGTGGAGATGCACCTAGAGTAGGAAAGTTCTCCAAAGGTCACCTGTTCTGTGGTTTCAATACCTATTTCCAAATTAGATGTACCTGGGCATTTCTCTAAAAATATGAATTCTGGGGCCCACTTCATAGTGACAAGTCAGAAAGTGGGGGTGTAGGGCCCAAAAATCTGCAGTTTAACCAGCCCTGCAAGTGACTTTGATGAGCAGCTGTGTTTAGAATACACTGCCATGGACCTCATTGTAGAATTATGGAAATACTCTGCGGCATGGGGATCTGACTTACGGAAATTCGCTTTAGAGGAGGCATCGGGGACAGCATCAGAAATCCCTGTGCCAGGACAGGAGGTGGGGCTCAGTCACTCCAGGTTAGGTTCCTCACCCTACCAGGTCCCAGGAGGATGAGAGGAGTCAACCAAAGGCACCTGGTGCTCAGGAACTGATCTCTTGGAAAATTTGGATCCTTTGTCTGCTCCCAGAAAGTGTGCCTGTCAGAGGCTACCGACCTGACCAAGCCTCGAACCTGGGCTCAACCGGATTGTGGTGACCAATCCTCCATGCATTTGTTTCCAGCCATAAGCTTGCTTTTCCTCAAACTTTTTATTTTAAAAATTCTCAAGCCTACAGGAAAGTTGAAAAAATTAGTGCAACACACATCTATATATACTTTATCTAGAAAATTTGGCTAACATTTTATCATATTTGTAGAGGATGTTACCTCTCTTCCACCATTCACTTCATATAAATGGTTTTTTTCTCCCCTTCCAAATCATTTGAGAGTAAGTTGCAGATATCACAACACTGCGCGGATAAGTTCTTCTGTGTTTATTTCCAAAGAACAGGGACATTCGCTACCTAAACACAATATAACTAGCTCACTCAGGAAATTTGATATCAACGTAGTAAGTACTATTACAGGGGCCATATTCGAATATTGCAAATTATCCCCAAAATGCTCTTTATAGCTTTAAAAAATACATTAATAATTAAATCTAGGAACATACTTTGCATTTAGTTGTCATAACAGCTTTTTCCCCCTATCTTCAGTATAGTGATATTTTTTAAGCATACAGGCAAGTTATTTTGTAGAATGTTCCTCAGCTTTGGGTTTGCTTGACTATTTCTTTATGATTAGGTTCAAATTAAACATTTTGGCAGGAATATTAGATGACTGTGTATTTTTCTTGGTGCCTCACATCAGGAGGCATATGTAGTCAGTTTGTCTCATTTTAGGTGATATAAAGTTTGATCATTTGGCACAAAAGTACTTTTTCCCTTCTAATAAGTGGACATCATTGGAGTGATATTTTGAGACTGTTTGAGTCTCCTATTCCCTAATGGCTTTACCCAAGGGTTAGGTGTCCCTTGATGAACCTTTACTTGCCTCTGTTAATGAAATGGGTGGTTGGAAAAATGATGATTTTCAAATTTTGTCACTCTGTTTTACATTTATTTGGTGACATTACTCTATAAAGAAGAGATTCCCCATCTCATTCCACACTTGATTATTATTTTTTTAGTATCTCAATGGACTCATTGATTTTTTTATTTGGTGTGTTATGATTTATTGCTTTCACTATTTTTTTCAACATTCCAATTGACTCAAATTTAACAAATGTGGGCTCTTTTGAGATGGCTGCTATGTCTTTTTGACATCTCATCAGTTTTTAAACATTTTCTTGCTTTGAGTGCTTTTTGGCATAACAAGAAATTCCAGACTCACTTTGTATTTTCCCTTCCCCAGTCCTGGAATTAGCCATTTGTCCAAGGAGCTCTGGCTCCATTTGGAGGTCATTTCCACTGGACTGTCATTGCTTTGAGGCCTTTGGACTAAACAGAACTAGGAAATATATATCTATTTTTTAAAACATGCATTTGTACGAATACTTCCAATTCCAATCCAATACCAAAGTTCTTCCCTTTTTCCCCTCTTCCATATTCATCTTTCCCTTCTCCCACAGTAAAATCCTAGCTCTGCCAAATACCAATCTATTTACTCATTTACTACAATATACACAAAATAGTTTAGGAATTACTTCACCACAATCACCACTGACCACAAACCACCTTAGTAAAGGTAAAGATTTCTGGAGTCTTATAATCATTGGACTACATCCCACCAAGTTTATGCAGAGTACTTCGTTCAGAAGTTCCTTGGATCAGTTCTTTGTTTTCCTCTGCATCTCTGCATGGTTATATTGTCAATTTGATCTATAGTTAGGTTCACCTAAGCTTTTAGTCAATATTGGGAACAAGCTCAAGGTTATAGTCACTGACAAAACCTAGAGGGCAAAGACCCATGTTGCTAATTCAGGGCAAACATGCTTTTAGTCACTGATGGGGCAATAGTGCCCACTCCTTGCTGGGAAAACAGACCAGGACCCTTTCTCTTTCACATGACATGTAACTATGTGAAACTATCAGAAAACAAACACACACATTATCTGCAGAGCTAATGCCCAGTAAAGTTCCCCAGCTCAGAACGTTAAGGGTCGAGGTTTGTCTCGTTGTTTTGATGCTTCCTTCATTCGGGAAAGGAAAGCTATGCATGGAGAACACCAGAGACAGAAACAAAGGGAGACAAGGAAGGGACTGAAGGAGAGAGACAGAGAAAGAGACAGTGAGAGGACCAGAGGAGAAAGAATGAAAAAACAGATGCGGAGAATGACATCTATCTACATAGAATGGGGGCCACGTAGTGTCCTGAGAAGCCCACACTGCATCAGTCTTGGCTAACCCTGTCCTGAATTCTCCTCTTTAGAGAGCAGGTGTGAAATGGAGTCAGACAGTTGGGAGATCCCCAGCAAGCTCTAGTACTCCTCCATTCCGGACATCACATGAGCCTCTGGTCCAGCCAGCTCTAGCGGGGGAGACCTCAGCAGCCGCTGTGGGCGTCAGGGCAGATTCTGTGTTATCGAGATGCCACAGGGTGGTGCTGGTGTCCTTGTGTCAACAAGATAAGGCTTTCCCCTGCTTCTCCTGGGGGCGAGTCAGATCAAAGTAGGCATCTTCACTCTCACCAGCCACGCCATAGACAGGAAGAGCTGAGTCCATTCTTTCTGATGTCTGTTATATGCTGTCATGGCACAAAAGGAAGCGAAGAAGTCCCACATCTGACTTGGGAGTGAGAAATCCAGGGAAGGGATGAAGATGAAGAGGAGCTGAGGGGCTGCTGTTGATACAGATGTGCCAATTCCCCGGTCTCCTTGGTACAGCTCTTCCACTGATGGAGGGCCCGCCATCCTCTCTGCATGCTGCGGTGGGCTGCAGCCCTGTGGAAGAGCTCTATCCACTGCCCCTCCTGCCCACCTGCTCTCTAGAAAGCAGTCAATACACATTCTCCCCAAAGTGAAAACCTGGAGGCACTTTAAGGTGTGATCCCTCCAAAAGAAACCTGAGTTTCAGCAACAGATCCTAAGGCGATAGGGTTTAGAGTAACAACGGTGGACGTTCAGGCAGCCTTTTCTAAACACCTGTACAGGTGGTATTCAGGGGTCTTGAGAACTCCCTTCAAATCATGATGCTGACCACTTTTAAGGCTGGCTCTGAATGGACTAACAAGATCTGGGAGATGCTTGAAGGATTCTGTTTCTTCCTGATGAATTTATTTTTTTAAGTCGCCTTAGGACCTGAGGGCCTGAGTAAGTTCAGAGGTACCATAAGATTTACTTCAACAACAACCTGACCAAAATCTCACAAAATTCTGCCGAAGCTATTCCATCCAATCATAGTGTCCAGTTGAAGCATTGGGAGGGCCCAGGTTAAAGTATGATAATATCACACCACCTCCGTCCACCCGACACTTGCTTTTGGGTAGGCAGTGAAATGTTGGCATTGTTCTTAAGGAGACAGGTAAGGAAAGGAGGCTGAGCACAGGTGCGAAGCCAAAGACTCAAGGCAGAGTGAAGACATGGCTCTCACTGGCTTCTAAGCCTTCCTAGTTTCCTTAACTGCAGCCAGGAGGCCCAGAGAGCCACAGGTCCCAGAGAAGAGTGAGAAGAAGGAATGTTCCAGAAGCACCATCTCCAGGAAAATATGGAACTGAGAGACTAGCAAATGGGTTTACTACTGGGAAAAATTGTACTGAGAAACATTGTTGGTGTATCAGAGGATGTGGGAAGATTTGGCCAAAGGTTCAAAGAAATCTAAGCAAAGAAAAAAAAATGAGTAATAATCAGCCCCAGGAAACTAAGAAAGTTATACAAGAAAATAAATGTCGTGATAGTACACCACTTGGCTCAGCATTAAACAAGATTAACTGTGTATTTTTTAGTTATAAGCTTGCTAATATTATTTGACTTTTAAAACTGTGTTCAATTATTATTTTGATAAAAATTTATTTGAAAAATTTTTAGTGACTTTAGGATCTTCTTAAATTTGTTAGAGTGAGTAGATTGGGCCTGAATTCAGTGTGGCATTTGGCAAGACATTAGATGTTGATATCCAGTGGTTTTGTTCTTCTCTTTTCTTTAAAAGGTTCAAGTTCAGAGGCAAGTCAGGGGCTTGGGGTGTGGCATCAGATCACGTCCTCTTGGGGGAGTGGGTACATCCAAAAGTCACCCAGGGCTCAGAGCACCTCAAGAGCATCAGGCATCCTTGTGAGCCTGAAATGTCACTGGCAGGGCAGCCCAGGCCTGAGAGTCAGTGGACTGGGCTCTAGTCCTGCCTCTGCCACCACCAGGTTGACAGAACGTGGGGTGAGCTCGAACCATTCATTCCACACACCTCACACTTTATCCTAGGCTTCAGCTTGCTCAGCTCTAAAACCGATGGAACAGGGAAAGAGCACAGGACAATTACCTTTTGGTTGTTTCATTCAATCAGGAAAGTTCATACAGCACCTCCCACATCCTTGCTGGTCGCAGGAATTACATTTTGAACCAAACCCACAAAGGCTCTGCCCTCATGGGGTTTTTAGTCTAGCAGGGAGATGGACATGAAACCAGAGAACAGGTAAATAATGACAAACTGTTGGGATGAAAAATAACGGAGGACAGGGTGTTGGGGGCTTATTAGATGGGGTGGTCAGGGAAGGCCTCTCTGAGGAGGTGACTTTGGAGCTGAGGTTTGAATGATGAGAAAAAGCAGTTTGGGGGTTATTCAAAGTGTCATGGGAGGAGGTCCAGAAGAGTGTGAAAGAACTTTCAGCAGTTGTGTGTGACATGGGCTGATGTTTGTTTTAAAAACACACTGTGACTACTGTGGGAGGAGAAGTTGGGTGAAGCAGGGAGACCCCAAAGAGGCTGCTGCTATGGTGCTATCAAGAATGCGGGTGGCTGGAGAGGAGTGAATCGATTCCAGCTGTGACTGGGAGTCCTGGGGTGTTTCTGCAGTTCCTTCCAGCTGAGTTTATTCTACGGCCACGCTCAGTCTGGCTTAAGACTAGTTTTGCCATCTTGCCTTGGAGGGACCAGGCCCATCAAGCTATAAGCAGCGCTTTAAGGGCCACTCCTAAGGAAACTGCCAGCCCAGACAGAGCCTCTGCGCACTTTTTTAAAAGACTGTTTTCTCCAGGCAAGTGCAGGTCCACACCAGGCTCAGGGGTTCAGCAGTGTAGATGGTCTACATGTGAGCCCCAGCTCTCCCTGGGCTGAGTGCCTTGTGCAGTGTGCAGTGTGCAGCCCGCCAGAGGGTGTGTGGCAGCTCTGCCCTCTAGGTGAGAAAGGCCCTGCGTTCAAAGCTGCAACAGTGACTTCCCAGACCCCTCAGTGACAGTGCTAGGAAAGGGGGAGGGCCGTGGAAATCCAGCGAGAGCTATATCGATCTCCAACCAAAAGCACCCCCCGCCCCCCAGCCCACACACAAAATTTAGGTTCCTTTCAGAGAGCAGCACATCTCTCCGCCACCGCCACTCCCAGCTTGAGTCCCTAGCAGCCACTGCTTGCCCGAGGCGGTGGCTGCTGAGTGGCGGAGCAGCTCTGAGAGGCTGTTGTCCCGCCTCCCCGGGCAGCCTCGGGTGCATGGAGTGGGCGCGAGTTCACTGCGATCCCCCGGGCTCCCCGGGAGCAGACCGGGCGCCCAGCACATCTGGGTGTCCTTGAACCGCCGCCTGGTCGGAGGCTTTGGAGGAATGCGGGCTGTACTTGGAGGGAATGCTCACATACTTCGGGGAGGAGAATTTGTGTCTTTTGCGGGAGAGGAATTAGGAGCCCTTTGAAGAGCAGACTTCCTTCTCAGAAAATTAAAGCTTAGGGCAGGCTGTGAGATGTCCCCTGGCGGCGCGCCTGCCCGCGCTGGGCGTCCAGCGCCCGCTGCCCGCCGCCCGCCGCCTGCCGCCTGCGGGCCGGGCCGAGCCCCAGCGCGGCCGCCGCGCACCTGGTGGAGCCGCGCCCGCCCCGCGCCGCCGCCCTCCGCGCGATCCCTGCCAAGGACCTGGAATTCGCAGGGAACCCGAGCCTGGCCCCGGAGCCAGGGATCTCTTTGACAGCACAGAACCCAGGAATTCGAGAGCAACGGATGGGAAGGAAAGAAGGAGGGAGCAGCGGGGGAAGAGAGAGGGAGGGAGGAATAGGAGGAGGGAGAAATAATTGGGAGGTGGGAAGGGGACTCAGAAAAAACCGGAGAGCAAGGATGTCCTGGCGAGCATTAACTTTTATGACATTGTTTGGGATCTAGACTCCTCCTCTCCTCCCACTCCCCAGATTTCTGGTCTGTCCTTGATTGGCCCCATCTATGTTAGTCTTAGTCCGTTCTTTAATTTTTTTGAGTCGCGATCTCTCTCTGTCGCCCAGGCTGAAGTGCAGTGGCACGATCATAGCTCACTGCAGCCCTGAACTCCTGGGCTCAAGCGATCCTCCTGCCTCAGCCTCCCGAGTAGCTGGGTGTTTTAGTGCATTTTCTGTTGCTTATAACAGAAAACCTGAAACTAGGTAATTTATAAAGAAAAGAAATTTATTACTTATAGCTAGAGGCGGGGAAGTCCAACGTCTAGAGATTTCATCTGGTGAGGGCCTTCTGCTGCTGGGGACTCTCTGCAGAGTCCTCAGGTGGTGTAGGGTATCACACGGTGGGGTGGGGGCTGAGCGTTCCAGCTCGGGTCTCTCTTCTGATAAAGTTATCAGTCTCACTCTCATGGTAGCCCATTAATCTATTAGCCCATTAATAGATAGCCCATTAATCTATTAACCCATTCATGAGGGAAGAGCCTGGATTTTAAGTCTTTAATTCATTTTGATTTGATTTTTGTATGTGGTGAGATTTTGTATATGGTCTAGTTTCTGCATATGGATATCCAGTTATCCCAGCACCATTTATGGAAGAGACTGTCCTTTCCCCACTTCACTGTATGTTCTTGGCACCTTTGTCGAAGATAAATTCACTGCAGATGTGTGGATTTATTTCTGGGTTCTCCATTCTGTTCCAGTACTATATTGAGTAACAGTGGTGAAAGTGGGCATCCTTGTCTTGTTCCAGATCTTAGAGGAAAGGCTTTCAGTTTTTCCCCACTCAGTGTGATACTGGCTGTGGGTCTGTCATATATGGCTTTTATTATGTTGAGGTAAATTTCTTCTATACTCAGTTTTTTGAGAGTTTTTGTCATGGGGGGATGTTGAATTTTATCAGATGCTTTTTCAGCATCAACTAAAATGATCATATGGTTTTTGTCCTGTCTGTCGATATGATATATCACATTGATTGATTTGCATATGTTGAACCATCCTTGCATCTTTAGGATGAATCCCACTTGATCATGATGAATAATCTTTTTAATGTGCTGTTGAATTTAGCATATAATTACTCATAGTAGTCTCTGATGACCCTTTGGATTTCTGCAGTATCAGTTGTAATGTCTCCTTTTTCATCTCCGATTTTATTTATTTACCTGGGTTTTGTCTCTTTTTTTCTTAGTCTGACTAAAGGTATATCAATATTGTTTATCTTTTTTAAAAAACAACTTTTTGTTTCATCAATCTTTTGTATTTTTGTTTCAATTTCATTTATTTCTGCTCTGATATTTATTATTTCTTTTCTTCTACTAATATTAGGTTGGTTTGCTCTTGTTTTTCTAGTTCTTTGAGATGCATCGTTAGGTTTTTTATTTGAAGCTTTTCTACTTTTTTGATGTAGGCACTTATTGCTATACTTTCCTCTTATTGCTTCTTTTGCTGTATCCCATAGGTTTTAATATGTTGTGTTTTCATTTTCATTTGTTTTGAGAAGTTTTTTAATTTTCTTATTCATTTTTTCATTGACCCAGTGGTCATTCAGGAGCATATTGTTTAATTTCCATGTATTTGCATATATTCTGATGTTCCTCTTGTTATTGATTTCTAGTTTTATTTCATTGTGGTCAGAGAAAATACTTGGTATGATTTCAATTTTTTTGAATTTTTTAAGACTTGTTTTGTGGCTTAATATATGATGTATCCTTGAGAATTATCCATAATCTGAGGAAAAGAATGTGTATTCTGCAGCTTTTGGATGAAATGTTCTGTAAGTTTCTATTAGATCCATTTAGTCTACAGTGCAGGTTAAGTCTGACGTTTCTTTGTTGATTTTCTATCTGGATGATCTATCCAATGCTGAAAGTGGAGGGTTAAGGTCTCCAACAATTATTGTATTGGGGTCTATCTCTCTCTTTTACTCTGATAATATTTGCTTTATATATCTGGGTGCTCCAGTGTTGGGTACATATATATATAGGATTGTTATACCCTCTTGCTGAATGGACTCCTTTATCAATTATATAATGACCTTTTTGTCTCTTTTTACAGTTTTTGTCTTGAAATCTATTTTGTCTGATAGAAGTATAGCTATTCCTGCTCTTTTTTGGTTTCCATTTACATGGAATATTTTTTCCATACCTTTATTTTCAGTCTATGTGTATCTTTATAGGTGAAGTGTGTTTCTTACAGACAACATATGTATGGTCGGTTCTTGTTTTTTAATCCATTCAGCCACTCTGTGTCTTTTGATTGGAGAGTTTAGACCAATCACAATCAATGTTATTGACAGATAAGGACTTAGTACGGCCGTGTTATTATTTGATTTCTGGTTTTTACATGGTCTTCTCTTTCTTTCTTACTTCCTGTCTTCTTTTGTTAAACGTGATTTTCTCTGGTAGTGTGCTTTAATTTCTTGCTTTATATTTTTTGTGTATCTATTGTAGGTTTTTTGATTTGAGGTTTCCATGAGACTTGCAAAAAACATTTTATAACCAATCATTTCAAACACGTGACAACTCTGCTTACAAACAAAAAAATAAACAAGCAAAGAGAAATCTAGCAGAAATTCTACCTTTCATTCTGTCCTCCCCTGCTTTTTACATTTTTATTCTTTCCATCCATACATATCTTTTTACACTAGCTATCTTTCAAAAAGTTGTTGTAGTTTTTTTTTTTTTTTTAGACAGAGTCTCACTCTGTTGCCCGGGCTAGAGTGAGTGCCATGGCGTCAGCCTAGCTCACAGCAACCTCACACTCCTGGGCTCAAGTGATCCTCCTGCCTCAGTCTCCCAAGTAGCTGGGGCTACAGGCATGCGCCACCATGCCTGGATAATTTTTTCTATATATATTTTTAGTTGGCCAGATAATTTGTTTCTATTTTTTTTTTTAGTAGAGACGGGGGTCTCGCTCTTGCTCAGGCTGGTCTCGAACTACTGACCTTGAGCGATCCACCCGCCTCGGCCTCCCAGAGTGCTAGGATTACAGGTGTGAGCCACCGCGGCCAGCCTGTTGTAGTTACTTTTGATAGGTTTGTCTTTTAGTCTTCCTACTCAAGATATAAGTGGTTTATGCACTGCAATTACAGCAATAGAGTATTTTATATTTGTGTACTTACTGTTACCAGTTAGTTGTATGCCTTCAGATGATTTCTTATTGTCCATTAACATCCTTTTCTTTCAGATTGAAGAACTCCTTTTAGCATTTCTTGTATAATAGGTCTGGTGTTGATGAAATCCCTCAGCTTTTGTTTGTCTGGGAAAGTCTTTAATTCTCCTTCATGTTTGAAGGATATTTTTGCAGGATATAATATTCTAGGGTTAAGAGTTTTTTTCCTTCAGCATTTTGAATATGTCATGCCACGTTCTCATGGCCTATAAGCTTTCCACTGAGAAGTTTGCTGCCAGACATATTCGAGCTCCTTTATATGTTATTTTCTTTTTTCTTGCTTCCCTTAGGACCTTTTTCTTTATCTGTGACCTTTGAGAGCTTGATTATTAAATGCCTTAAGGTAATCTTGTTTGGGTTAAATCTGCTTGGTGTTGTATGACCTTCGCGTATCTGAATATTGATATCTTTCTCTAGGTTTGGAAAGTTCTCTGTTATTGTTTCTTTGAACAAAATTTCTACCCCAATCTCTTTCTCTACTTCCTCTTTAAGGCCAATAGCTCTTAGATTTGCCCTTTTGAAGGCTATTTTCTAGATCTTGTAGGCATGCTTCATTCTTATTTATTCTTTTTTCTTTTTTCTTTTCTGACTGTGTATTTTCAAATAGCCTGTCTTCAAGCTCACTAATTCTTTATTCTGCTTGGTCAATTCTGCTGTTGAGAGACTGATGCATTTCTTAGTTTGTCAACTGAAATCTTAAACTCCAGAATTTCTGCTTGATTTTTTTTATGTATATTATTTCAATCTCTCTGTTAAATTTCTCTGATAGGCTTATGAATTCCTTCTCTGTGTTGCCGTGAAGTTCATCGAGCTTTGGCAGGACAGCTATCCTCACCACTCCAGGATTGGTCAGTGGTCCCTTATTTAATTCATTTGGTGAGGTCACGTTTTCCTTGGTGTTTTTGATGCTTGTGGATGTTTGTTGATGTCTAGACATTGAAGACTTGGTATTTATTTTAATCTTCGTAGTCTGGGCTCATTTGAACCCGATCTTCTTGAGAAGGCTTTCCAGGTGTTCGATGGGAATCGGGTGGTATGATCTAAGTCTTTGGTCATTGCAGCCAATCAGCACTGGGGGTGCCCCAAGCACAGTTATGCTGTGACTCATGCAGACTCCCGGTGGCACTGCCTTGGTGGACTTCGATAAGATATGGGAGAATTCCCTGGATTCACAGGCAAAGTCTCTCACTCTCTTCCCTCACTCTCTGTGCTGGGTTGCTGGAGTTGAGGGAGGAGTGATGTGTGTACTCCCTCATCGCCACCAGCACCAGGTCACACCTGAAGCCAGCCCAGTCTCATCCAAAGCCAGTAGTGACTGTTGCCTGGCTACCTCTGATGTTTATTCAAAGCCCAAGGGCTCTTTCGTCAGCAGGTGGTGAATCCTGCCAGGACTGGATCCTTCTCTTCAGGGCAGCATGTTTCCTTCTGGCCCAGGGTGGGTCCAGAAATGCCGTCCAAGAACTAAGGCCTGGACTCAGGGCCTTCAGGAGTCTGCTTGGTACTTTATTTTACTGTGGCTGAGCTGGTACCCAAGTTGCAAAACAAAGTCCTCTGAATTCTTCCTTTTCCTTTTCCCGAGTGGCAGAAGACTTTCCCTGAGTCACACTGCCTATGGTTGGGGGAGGGATGACACAGGCACCAGCTTGGCCACAGCTGGTGTCTCACTGGGTCACGCGCACCCCAAGTCCACTGGCTCCGAGCCAGCACAGCCACAGGAATTGCCCAAGGACTGCAGCCCTTCTGACCCAACTGCCTTATAAATTTAGTCCAAGCCCCAGGCTGCTTTTTGTCAGCCGGTGGTGGGGCTAGCTGGCACTCAGGTTTCCAGGCAGAAGATTTCCCTATGGCTGGGCTGGTCTAAATGCTCTCTCCCTGGGCACCAGAAGAATTCTGCCCTGTGCTGTGTTCCCCTGTGCCAGGGCAGCCCTGAGTTTCAGTGCAAAGTCCCACAGTGACTTCACTGTCCCTCCCCCCAGCATACAGATTCTCTCTCCACTCGGGTTGCCAGAGCAGCACCACCAGGGTCTGGGGGAAGCCTGGCATAGGCAAAGCAAAACTGTCTTTTTGCCCTCTTCTGTGCCTCTTTCCTTGATATAGTCTTAAAACCAGGTGAGTATGATCACTCACCTGATACTGGTTTCTGAAGGTGCTTGCTTGTGTGAATAGTTGTTGAATTTGGTTTGTGTGAAGGGACGATCATTGGAGCTTTCTATTCGGCCACTTGCTCCACTTCCTCCACAAATTTCCCAAAGTCTTGATTAACCTGATTGTTAGAACCCACTTTAATATTTTTGACTAGAGTACTGCATGGGCAGTGTGTGGATGAGGTAGGCATTGAAAACCAGCAGTGGGCAGTCTGAGCAGAAATGACAGAAGATGCCCTTCACAGAGCACCTACTATGCAGATATGCTGGGCGTCTTGGTGCACTGCCCTGGGCATCTGGGGTGCACTGCCCTGGGCATCTTGGGTGCACTGCCCTGGGCGTCTTGGGTGCAATGCACTCACAGAGGGAGGGCAGCAAACGCCTGCGTTTGGGGCAGGGGCAGGTGGTGCAGGGCTGTGGTTGCACAGGGGGAGTCCCGGGCAGGTGGGAGAAGGAATTTAAGAATGGAAAATGTAGTTGGAGGCCAGAATATGGAGATGCCAAATGCCAAGTTAAGGCACCTGGTTTTACACTAAGGCCTTGGGAACGTCTGGAGGTGTTAGCGACATGCTGGGGTCAGAAGGCCCAAAGGGTTTGGGGGCCCCGTCCAGATCACACAGGGAGTGGCAGGGCCCTAACTGGAGCCCAGGACACCTGATTCCCAGGAGTTGTCTGCACCACACTTTGGCACAAATGTTCCCTGGAAGGGGAGGGCATCCCTTGAGCATCCCTGAGGTCAAGCCCAGGGAGGAGGAAAGAGAAGACAGAGTCTGAGCAAAGGAAGTCGGGGCGGGGTTGGGGAGCCTGTCCGGCTCCAGAGCCAGAGTCCAGACTGAGATGCCATCCATGATGTGCACCGTAAGTGCCAAATGACCACTTGCCTCCATCCTTCCTTTTGTTCTTTTGCAAACTGCATTCACATGACCTAGTTTGTTTCACCTAAATAACAACCTTATACAGTGATGAGATGTTCTCATTTGAATATTTGAAAACCTAAATCCTGGAGACCGTTCACAAAAGGAGTGAGTGATGGGTCAGGGTGGCACTGCAGGTCTCCCAGGCCCTCCAAGGTGTCTGTGTCTCTCGACATCTCAAATTCCAAGGCATTCACGTATCTCTCCCCACTCTGCTGGATGAAAATGGAGTTGGGCTAAACGGTGAAGCAAACAGGGGCCAGGCTGCAGGTTTCCAAAGGGATTTTCTGAAGACAGCAATTCCCCCTGCTTTTCAAGCCCACGTGTGAGCACCGCCGTGGTGTGCCAGTGAGGCCCCAGGTTTGGACAATGAGCCTGGCTGGGCACAGGCCTGAAAGGTGGGGACAGCCAGGGTTCAGTGTGCCCTGTGGCAGTCACCACCCAGAAGCCCTTCCCAGGAGCCAGTACCAGGGTGATAATGGGCTAAACACAGCCAGCAGTGTGAGGGAGGAGAAATGGTCCCATGGCTACTGGCCCTAAGGGAGGACCAGGGCCTCTGCCAAGTCCTGTGATGCCTCTAACTGGGCCCTGGAAGTGGGTCCGGAGACCCTGTGACAGTTGCAGGCAGTCCGGCTGCTCAGGACTGTGCCAGAGGGAGAGGCTGGCAGTGGAGACACCAAGCCATGGCCAACGCCTCAGAGCCGGCCCAGGCCACCCATGGCGCTGCCCACAACCGAGACGCTGCAGACCTGGCTTGGCATCTCCAGGGGCTGCAATGGGCCTGCCAGGAGAGCAAACGGCAGGGCTATACGCCATCAGGCTCCAATCACCTGCCCAGCCAGGTGCCCCATCCCCACCAAAATCACACCAGTCCAGTCACGGACTCCCCCAGCCCTTTCCCACACTGCCCTGCTCCCCGGAGAGGAGGCGCCACAGCAAATTCACTTCAGCCAGCGCTTACTGAGGGCACAAAGTACCAGCCACCATGAGTTACGGGGCTGAGTAAGACCCAATCTCTGCCGTAAGCAAGTTGCTGAAGTGGAGGTCCATCATCCTTCACTGTGAGGGCTTAGTTTATGGGGAGAAAAGACAAGTGAGAAATAATCCCAATAGAGTGTCTGGCTCAAAGCAACAGTTCTGTAAGCTTGAAATGAAGCACAGAGAAGGAAAGAAGGGACGGGAGGAGGACGGAAGGATGGAGGGGGTGGCGGGAGGAAGGTTACTAGATGACAATGATCTTACTGCAATTTCTTGCAATGCTTTGGTGTCAACAGGAGACACTCTGAGTTCTGATACAAGAAGGCCACACAACACCAGACCCTGGGGGCCCACATGACCTTCAGGCACACAGCCTCATCCCCTCCCACTATGGTCTCAACCCCCACATGCCCCATAGGGCTGCATCCTCCACTCCCATCCACTCCCCGCTCCCCCAGGCCCTGGGAAGGCCCGCCTCCCCCTTCACAGCCCACAGCCACCCCCACACCCGGCTCAGCTCGCACCCTCACACCCTCAGACTGTCCCCCCAGGGATACAGCCAGACACACAGGCCAACACACAAGCAAAGTCAGACACACAAGAGTGTCCAGATCAGACAACCAACGCCCCATGCTGCTACTGCCGTGTGCACAGCCACCCTCTTCCCACCGGGAATCACACTGATGGGCTCTGCTTTGCTCAAATTCATGCCCAAACACAGTGGCCAGGGCTCAACTGCCTGGGTAGGGACTGTAACCTTATTTCTAACTCCAGAGTGTCAGGCAGTGGAGACCTGGGCCGGGGTCTATGTGACAGGGGTCCCCACCTTCTAATAAAGATGTCTTTGCTCCCCAAAAGATTGGGAGGAGTTGAAAAGGATAAAAAGGGAAAGAGACAAGGAAGGAAGCAGAGGAAACACAGCCCAAGCAATAGACGGCCTCTCGGCCCTGGGCCTGCTTGCCTGCATTGCACTGTGGGAATGGAGAGGACAATGGAGGGGGTGCAGGAGCCGGCACCCCCACTCCTAGGAGGGGCCTTGGGTATCCGGGCTCCAGACTGGGGCAGATGTCTGAAAAAAAAAATCTGCCCCTCTATATAATCTCAAGGGACACTTCCTAGTTCTATTATGCTCCCCAGAGAAAGGCAAAAATAAAAATAAATACCATCTCAGGTTTGAAACACCTTGTCGATGTTGCTGTCTTGTTATTGTAACCATGTACTGCACTTTCATGACCTCATTTTATGCAACTTGGCTTATTTGTAATGTCCCAGTTTCTGTGCAGCCCTGGCCAGGAGAAGAGAAGTCTGAGTTCCAGTTCTTGGCAAGGCCATTTAAACCCCTTGTGTGTCAGATTCCTCACCTCCAAAAGGAAGCGATGCCCAAGGCTCCTTCCGGCTCAAAAGTCTTATGCTGCTACCGATGTAGAGCGATCCTTCCAGTAGAAATATAGTGGGAACCACGTATATAATTTAAAATTTTCTAGTTGCCACATCTAAAAAGTAAAAAGGAGTACGTAAAAATAATTTTAATAACGGATTTTATTTAACCCAACATATCCAAAATATTAGCATCTCAACCAGTCATCAATGTTTAAAAAGTTATAATGAGATATTTTACAGTCTTCTCTGACAAGTTCTTCAAAATCTGGTGTATATTTTATACTTGCAGCACAGCTCAATTCAGATGCTAAATTTTCTCAGGAAATACTTGATCTGTTTTTAGATTTCATAAAATTTGAAGTTGTAAAAGTAAAAGGTATGACCCACATACCTAAGTTGTTCCAAACATATTTTTCCATTTTTCCAATAACTGAATCAAGCACTTGATTTTTCCCCCTTTTATTTTTAGTTGATATGTAATAATCGTACATATTTATGGGATACAGAATGATATTTCAATACATGTATACAATGTATAAAGATTAAGTCAAGGTATTTAGTATATCCATCACCTCAAAGATTTATCATTGCTTTGTGATAGGAATATTCCAAATTCTCTTTTTGAAAAAAATACAATAAATTATAGTTAACCATATTCACCCTACAGTGCTGCACAACACCTGCACTCATTCCTCCTATTTAGCATTGGTTTTTAAATTAAAATTAAATAAATGTACCGTTTTGGCCTTCCCTTCCACTAGCCAGATTTCAGAGGCTGTGTCACAGCATGTGGCATAGACAGCAGGGATTGCATGGGACAGTGTGGGGGCCCCAGTGGTGTGGCCCTCCTCGCCTCTGCCCATAGCACCCCCCAACCCCACCACTTGACTAACTCTTGTTGACAGTGAGATGGGAGTGGCAAGATAGTGTCACAGATAATGTCAACCCAGGCAACACTGCCCACCACCTCACTGTCTGTGTGCCAAGGAGGAGCCAGAGAAGGGGCTGGCCTACCTGGCCCATGGAACAGTCTCCAGCCCCTTTCCATGGAGCTGCGGCCAGCATTTCCGCGGGCAGAAGCCACGTTTCCAGCTCAGATGCAAAAGGCACGAGCAGGCGACAGGCGGCTAAGCTTCCTTCCCCTACTCACAGGAATGCCCGCTGGGCAGCCAGCCGGGTGCAACCCAGACTCTACGTGTCACTTTGGGGATTTGGACTTTATTAGCACAAGTCAGATGCAGAGTGATGGTGGCAGTGTGGTAGGGACAGTTCCAGGGGACAGGGGGTGAAGCATGAACACCAGCAAATAAGGCCAAGAGAAGGACACATGCACTTCAGGCTCTGCCCTCTACCAGGGATACAGGGAGAGCTGGATTTCAGAAATATCACCTGGAACCTCATAGCCCTGCGTAAGAAGCTGCACCAAAAAGCACCACCAGGACGTCTTCTATGCTTCCTAGAACTGTGGGAAAAGTTACAACTAGCAAGGGCTTCACACGCTGTTATTATCTTCATGGAAACATTGAAACTCAAATAAGTAACTTGCCTAAGGTCATTCAACTCCAAATCTGAAATTTAAACTCAAGAAAGCCTGCACTCTTTCTATGAATGACACCTAATAACAATAGGCAATGCTTACTGAATGGGGCGGTGTGCCCAGCGCTATGCCAGGTGCTTTATAAAAGGGATACCCACAGCATTTCTGTGAGGTATTATTTCATGCCCATTTTACAAATAAGGAAACTTGAGTCTTAGGTCATATAACTTGCCCAAGGTCTTCAAACTGGTAAGTGACAGAGCAGAGATTTGAACCTGACTTCTACGCTCACGCACTGAGCCAGGACAAAAATGCCTCATCGTAAATGAGAATGCTTAGGGTGCCAGACACTGCCTCCCCAAGTTGTGACAACCAAAGATGTCTCCAGACATTGCCAAATGTCCCCCGGGAGGCAAAATCATGCACGGGCAAGAACCACCAAGACAGACTAACTTCAATGCACTGACTCTCTTCTCTGAGGTCCTTACAATCCAAAGTCATTTTTATTATTAATACTTCAATGACTTTAGGTTTTTAAAATGTATTTACTATTGCCTGATCTCAGTGATGTAAGAAAAACCTAGGAAGGAAAAAAAAGAGACTGGAAGGAAATATTAATCATGGTTGTCTCTGAATGCTGGGTAGTGAATTTGTGAGTGAACTGTCTTTCTCCTTTTCTGAATTTTTCTTTTGTTTGTTATGTTGAGCATGTATTAGTTTTATAACTGAAAAGAAATCTGTGTGGTGACTTGGGTATTTTCACATTAAATACAATAATAAGATCCTATTGCACACAGGATAAAAAACAAACAAATAAACAGAAAAATTAGTTTTAAAGGTAAACAGAGCAAAGTGATAAAGGACAAGGAGCGCAGTTTGGATCCTGGTGCTTACACTCGCTTAAGCAGCTGTGGGCGTGTGTTAATATCTCCCTTGCTAGGCTGAGCCAAGGCTGACTGTGGGCCTCTCTGTAAAGCATCTAGAATAGTGGGGTTAATAAATGGTGGCTCACACAGTTGTTGGGCTCCCTTCCAGTTCAAGATTCTGGGCTGCTCTTTAACCTATGCCTGTGCCACTGCAGAGTCCCCTCCACGGAGAGTTACCAACATGCCCATGGAAGGCCCAGTAGAGCCTCCCTTGGTAAGTGGGCCGTTTTCCAAACTCATCCAGACTCAGGGACTCTTCTAGCAAAATAATAACAGTTACCATTTATCATTATTATTATACCCCACATTTTTCACAAGTGCCGTTTCTTCTTCTCAACCACCCTATGAGGTAGGAATGATAATCTCCTTTTCAGAGATAGGAAACCAAGCTCAGAGAGGTTATGTAACTTCTCCAAGGCCACACAGCTGTTAAGCAGCGAGAGTCAGCATCAAATAGTCCAACTCCTTCATCAAATAATCCAACTTCCTCTACATGTCCAATTTTACAGGTGAGAAAATTGAAGCTTAAGAGAATGAAGTGACTAGTGCTTGAGGTCACTCAGCTAACAATGCCTTGAACAAGAGACAGACTCTTGGTGCAGTGTTCACAGCACACACACAGGCAGCTCCTGTGTGAAGGGGAAGAGAGGGGATGCCGACATGTCACTAAGCAATGACTGAGGTCAGGAGTCAAGGATAACATCGTGGTTTAGAGAGCAAGATCCGCAGCCTGAGTTCAAATCCTGGCTCTATCTCTTACCCCAGCTGTGCTGTCCTGAGCAAGTTACTTAAAGTTGCTGGGTTTCCATTTCCTCATCTCCAAGAAGAAAATAAAATGTATTTAAGAACAAATAATTTAATCCGCATAAGCACTTAGAATGTAATGAGCACACAATAAACATTAGGTGTTACCAAACTTTGCACAATGAGCTGCTAAGAAATTAGGCAGTGACTAAATTTTTTGTTTTATTCTTTGCTAAAAAGCATTTTTCCCATGATTTAAAGTATACCTACCATTGCAACAAATCTGGAAAGATAAGTATGAGGAGAACATAACAATCACCCATAATGGCAGCTAATTAAAAATGACAACAAAAAACTACCTACTTTGGGAAATTTCAAACATATACAAAAGTAAAAAAGGATAGTACAGGAAACCTTCATGTTTCCATCAGTCAGATTCCTTAAATGCTAACTCCTGACCGATGTTATTTTATTTATAGCCCCATCCACTTCTTTCCCACTCCCTCCTTTGATTTTTTGGAGCAAATCCCAGACATCATATAATTTCATCTCTAAATATTTCAGTGTGTATCTCTGAAATATATAGATTCTCTTTTCCTGAGTCATAATCCCAATATCACACCTTTAAAAATTAACAATAAATGTTTAATATTATATTATCAGCGTCCAAATTTCCCCCAATTGTCACATAAATGTTGCAGTTTGTTTGAATCAGGATCCAAATTGCATCCACATGTTGAGTTGATTAATGTTTCCTTAATTTATTTTAATCTATAGATTCCCCCTCCATCTCCTCTTTTCCCCTTACAATTCATTTGTTTAGGAAATCGAATCACTTGTCTTGCTGAGTTTCGATAGCCTGGATTTTGCTGATTGCATCCCTGTGGTATTACTTAACATGCTCCTCTGTGAAAAGTGGTCTTACTAATAACCTGTCTAACAGAGGATAAATAAACTATCAAACAGAAAGTTAGAGAAAGAAACTCATAGCACATAATTGCCCCCTTGAAAAGAAAACTCACAACTACCCCCTTTGTTTTGTTTTAATTAAACACTTGTGGCTTAACTTGTTACCTCTAAGAGTTGTTTCTCGGCCTTGAAGAGTCCTAAAAGGACAGTATGGTTGCGAACTTCCCGTTCCAGATCTCTGCCTCAGTTGCTGCCAAAAAAAAAAAGATTTCAAGGACTCAGATAACCCAGCCTCATAGAGAAAGAAAAAATAAATAAATAAGCAACACGTGCAACTGCTTTGCTGCTGCTTCTGTTATCAATCTGCTGAAGCAGAGGGAAAAAAGCTATTTCACCCTTTAAAAGCACCAAGCAACTTTCCTCAGCTGCCCCTCTCTACCCTCTACCTTTTCTTCAGTGCTTCTTATATTTATTTATATATATATATATATATATATATATAAAGAGAGAGAGAGAGAGAGAGAGAGATAATCTTTATCTCTTTCTTGGGAAAAAACTTTGTACTTCTTTCTATCCTAAACTCTGTGTGAGAATTCCTTCTCCAACCCATGCCGTGAGCTCCTTGTGAGTCTCTGACACTCGGGACTGTGTGTTTCTCGTAAATTAGTTGTTTTAGAGGCGTAGTCAGATTCAGGTTTGATTCTGTGTCAAGAATATATGACAGGTGGTATCTTCCATTGGGAGACACACAACATCTGTCTCTTACTCTCTCCTTTTAAGAAGTGAGCTGCCTTCAATGATCATAGCCCAGATCACAGCCCTCAGTTTTGTTAGGGATTACAAAAGGGTGATATTCTAAATCTATCAGTACTTTCCGTTTGTTAGCTGGAATGTTTCTATTAATATAAAAAAAAAAAACTTACCCTCATCACAAGATACAGTCCACATGGGAAAAGCAGGACGAATGCTCGATTCTTTATGACCAGCTTTCAAAATAAAGAACCTTGGTATCATCCAAAGGTGACCAGTACGTTTTGTTGTTGCTTTGTTTTGTTTTTGGATCATTACCAGTTGGTATCTGTATTGTTAACTCACAAATATAAACATAGTTTACATGTTTTAGTCCACTGTAGTCATTATTCTTATTAATGCTCAGATTATCTGAAGTTTTTCCTCTTTTTCTTTGTTCTTAAGCAGCAGTGGGATGATTTGATCTTTAAAGGTTTGGTAGAATTTCCCTGTGAAACCACATGGGCCTGGTGCTTTTCCTGTGGCAGCTCTTTACTTACTTTCTCTATTTCTTCTACCATAATTGTCTGTTAAGACTTTATGTCTCTACTGAGACCAATATAGGTAGGTTGTATTACTCTAGAAAATTATCCGTTTCATCTAAGTTTTCAAATATTTTTGTGTACAGTTGAGAAAAATAGTCTTCTGTGGTTTTATTTTAGATTTCCTCTGCTTTGATGGTTATGCCCATCCATGGCCAATAGTTCTAATTTTGTGTGTCTGCTTTCTCCTATTTATTTCCTTGACTAGTTTAGCTGGTGGTTTGTGTATTTTGTTGATTGTTTCAGCCTTAGGTTTATTTATTAGTTCTTTCTATTCATTAATTTCTGCTTTCTTCTTTATTAATTCCTTCCTTCCAGATTCTTTTAGCTTACTTTGTTGTTCTTTTCTTGCTTTTTGAATGGGGTATTTGATTCATTTTTTTCCACTTTTATTGACATAGGCATTTAATGCTAAACTTTTCTCTCTATTAACTACTTTAACTGAATAGCATAAACTTGATTATTTGTGTTTTCATTATCATTCTTTCCAAGAAATTCTGTCACTTGTGTTGTGCTTCTTTCTCTAATACCTACTTATTAACATTTAAAAAAAATTTTCAGATAGAGTGGTCTTTTGAGTTTTTCATTTTGTTAATACTTATTAATTTTATTGTATTGTGATAAGAGAGTGTTCTTTTTGTTCTTTGAAATTTACTGAAGTTTTCTTTGTGGCCCAAGGTGTAGTCACTTGAGAAGAAGGTGTTTTGTCTACTATTGGAGCCCAGATTTCTACACGTATCTGTAAAACCTACCTCATTGGTTATGTGTTTGGATCTCCTACATCTTTACTGTCCACTTAACCTGTCTTGGATTAAGAGAGATGGATTAAAATAACCTATAACTTGGGTTTCTATTTCCCCTGCATCTCCAGTTGTTAGGTGCATAAATGTTAATAACTGATATACCTTCATTGTGAATTGTTGCCTTTAGCATTTTAAAGTCTCCTTCCTGTCTCCTTTAATGCTTCTTGATCTGAATTCCGTCTTGTCAGATATCAAGATTGCAATCTGCTTTTAAGTTTTAATTTGGATTTGCTTTAATATCTTTGTCTTACCTTTTGTTTTGAACCTTTCAGGATCTCTTCTTTTAAGTGTGTCTCTGTGTAGAGTAGAGAGTTGGATTTTGCTGTGTTAGCCAATGTGGAAATCTTTTTTAAAAATACATAAATTAAGTCTATTTGCATTTATTGGTATGGTTGATATGTTTGACCTTAGCTCTGTCATCTTATTTTATCTTATGACTAACCTTTAATGTAATTTTTTTGTCCTTGAAACTTTTCTTCCAGCCTTGTAATCCCTTTACTGGGCACAGTTCCATATGATTCACTTTTGTTTCCACCATCCTTCATGCTATTTTGGATGCTATTTTCTAGTTCACACCGATCATATATCCGTCTTGTGATCCTAAAGCTTGGAAATCTCAGCCTGTTAAAACACTTAGAGTCAAAGCATTAGTCTGCTGCAGTGTGTTCCATCACGAATGAAGGAGTTGTTTAGAGAGACTCACCCAGGCTTGCTTGACATAGGAATGAACCCGGAGTTTGGAAATTAAAAGACAAAGGGTGTTAGGAGAGGAGAGAAATGTTTCTGGGAGCGTTTTCCCGTACTTAATGAATTACTAGGAGATTTGTGTCTGCCCAGCCTGTGTGGGTAAGTCTTTCAGCATGTGGACCCAGAAGTGTCACGGGCTTACTCCACTATATCCACGCTGCCCTTTCCATGAACTGGGACACTTCCTGTCACCAGTTTATTTTCACTTCTCTCCTGGCAGCTGTCCACTGCAATCGGCATGCATTCGAAATCATTTGCTACTTACTTGAGAATTCACACTAGGGAGAAAAGGAAGAAAATAACCATTCCTGGGGACACCACATCGTCATGAATTTGAAAGAAAAGTCAACAGTGAAGAAAGCTCATTTCTACTTTTTTTTTTTTGCACCACCCAAATGACTGTGGATTAAGAGACCCAGAGAATGCCAAATAAACTGTAGGAGAAGGGAAAGAAAAGTTCAAGTCAGTTGCGAGGGTGCTTTAATGAGGCTGCAATCCCTCTGCTAGTCCTGCACGAGCGAGGCGGCTCTGCCATCGGTCACTCTGTCCTACGCGCCTGCTCTTGGGTTCAGCACCCGACTCACCCAGCACAGGCAGAAACTGCACATGCTCAGGATTTTCTAGAGAGCTTTGATTTGGTCTCAGATGTTTGGGTTTTGTTGTTTGTAAACCAGAAACATAGGAAGTTGAAGCTGGCAAGAAACCTCAGGGGAACCAATATGATCACAGCAAGATCTTTGGTTCAAATCCTAGCTCTGATACTATGTGACTCCCCTGAGCCTCAGTTTCCCCATCCAAACAACTGAGAATATAATATTACATGGGGTTTTAGTAAGTCTTAAATGAGCTAATATAAGTCAGGGGTCCTCAAAATGTGGTCTCCAGATCAGCAGCAGCACTTGGGAACTAGTTAGGAATGCAAATTACCAGTCCTCCTTCCAGGTCCACTGAATCAGAAACTCAGGGGCTGGGCCCTCAGATCTGTGGCCTTAAAAGCCCTCCAGGTAATTCTCATGCCCACTAAAGTTTGATAACCACTGATGTAAGTAGAGCATCTAGCACAGAATCGGCAACATAGTAAGACCTAGACAAACGGTAACTCTTAACACTGTTATTATTTAGTGTTCAGCCCAATCCTGCTTTTATAGCTGGATCAACAGTGGCTGGGGGTGGGATGGGGGGGTGGCAGTTTGTTCAAGATCACAGTAAGTGGCATAGCTGGGGTTGAACTCATACCTCCTGGTTCCTTCCTGTCTGTTCTCTTTCTCTCCCTCTTAAAAAAATTTACAATGATGAACCAATGGGTCTTCTTTACAACAAGTTTGGGAAATAGAACAGCTAAAATTACCTTCCCCTCCCAAGAGACAACCAGAGTTGATTTTCATGTGTGTCCTTCTATATTTTTTTCCTTTGTGTATATTTAATTTTAATCTTCTAATAAAAAAATCTTCAGAAATATAAAAACAATTTAAGTGTAAATTTCCTTCTAAGTGAAATTCCAAAGAGCAGTCTACACCTTTCCTCATGGACCTTGGAATTTTTTTTTTTTTTAATTTCAGGATATTATGGGGGTACAAACATTTTGGTTACATTTTATGTCTTTGCCTCACCCAAGCGAGGATTAGAGTCATGTCCTTCCACTCTACAATGCTCACCACATCCATTAGTTGTGAGTTCATCCCCTCCAGCCCCCTAATTCCTGGAGAATATTATTACCATGTGATCCTTCTGTATTTTTTAATGTGCATAGGTATAGGTAAATAATGTAATACATATATATTATATAGGTATAGAATATACACACATGGATATTGTGTGTATATACAAATACAGAAACACAAAATTGATATTACATTTAATAACTGTATTTAAAAGTCTAATAGTACTACAAAGTTTATAATAAAAAAAATAGCCCCATCTCTCCCCACTTCCAATTCCCAGAGGTAACTACTTTCTATCTTTTTAGCTATTTCTTACATTTGATTCCATTTTTGGAAAATAATAGCTTATAGTACTCTTTCTTGATTTTCTCAGTCTTAAATATTATCTATTGGCTTTCAACTATGGAGAATGAGGACTTAGTCGCTGCATAATTTCTTAGTAGCTCATTGTGCAAAGTTTGATAGCACCTAAAGTTTATCAAGTACTCATTATGTGTCAGGTGTATTCTGAAGGTGTATGTGAATTATTTGTTCTTAAATATATTCTTATTTTCTTCTTAGAGATGAGAAAATCAAAACCCAGAGACTTTAAGTAGCTTGCTTGGGACAACATACACTATCCCCCCAAAAAGGAAGCATACACTCTATTGGATATATTTTGAAGTATCTCATCTTACATTAACTCTTGTAACTGCATCTCCTCTACCCACTATGATGAGCTCCCAAAAGCCATCAAAGTCCTTACCCTAGGAATTTGGAATTCAGATGGAGAGAGAGTTAGAGTCTCAGGCTGTCTAGAGCTGTAGTATGTGAATTTTGGCACTGTGGGTAACTCTTTGCAGCTGCCCAATAGACCAAATATCAGAGAGATATTGTATGCAGTAAGAATTACACAGAAGTCCAGAGAGAAGCAGAGATGAGACCCGGGAAGCAAGAAGGTTTATGAAGGCTTCCCACTTCCCAACTCTAACCCCCATGAAGCCTGGCTCATTCCTGCTCTTTAATTTAGTAAGATGTCCCTGAATCTCAGTAGTAAATTATCTATCTTTGCTTTACCAGTTCAAGTGTTTCTGTTACTTGCCTCCAAAAGGGCACTAACGAATACATGATCACACATAAGACAGTCCCAGGTTAAGAACCCCTGCACTAGATGCATGAGAGGGCACCGAGTTAGTGGGAAACTGGGTTTATCCCCATTCACCCAGTTGCAGTGTAAAGGATAATTAGATTGGAAAACAGGACTATGCAAAATGGGAAGGAGACAAGCATTTTGCAGCAGCATCACATGGACAGACAAGATCTCCCTTCAGCCGTTGACAGGACCAGATATCTCAGGAACAGTTAAGAGTAACTGTGACAAAGCCATGTGAGAATGTGGGCTATGAGCATGGTCTGGGAGGTGTCTTGGAGTCAAAAGGAGGAATTTGAGCTGTGGCAGCTTTTGTGATCTAGCTGGTTGGGAAAACCACAAAGTAACAATTTCTATTTCTTGTGAATCTATCGATTCTTCCTTAAATACCAAGTCAGCTTTGTGTAACCTAATAAAAATGAGTTCATTCCCAGTCTCATCCAACTCAGGAGCTGCTATCACTGAAACAATAGCCCAAAAACCAAAAAATAATTGTATAATCTTCATCCCTCTGCTCTCCCCATAGCTCTCCTGACACTTCCCAAGTCCCCATTCTGAGAAGGCAACTATTTTGTTTATTTCTTTGTCTATACTATTTGTTGCATAAAAAATCACCTTAAGACTTAATGGCTTAAAACAATAGCCATTTATTATTTCTTATGGTTTCTACAGGTCAGAAATTAGGGAGCAGCTCAGCTGGGCAGTTCTGGCTTGGGGGTTTCTCATGAGGTACGGTCAAATGTTGGCTAGAGCTGCATCATCCAAAAGCTCCACTGGGGCTGGAAGATCCAGTTCCAAGGTGGCTCACGCACGTGGTTGGCAAGTTGGTGCTGGTTGTTGGCAGGAGGCCTCAACTCCTCTCCTTTCAGACTTCTGCACAGGGCTACTTGAGTGTCCTCGTGACATGGTAGCTGGCCTTCCCCAGAATGAACATTTCAAAAGTGAAAAAGAGCCAGGTAGAAACTATATCCCTTTTATGACAGCCTCAGTAGTCACATAGCATTACTTTTGCCACATTCTATTTGTCAGAAGTGAGTCACCAATGACCCACGTTCAAGGAGAGGGGAATTAAACTCTTATCTTTTGAAGGAAAGTGTATCAAAGAATTTGAAGATGCATTTTAAAATAGCCATAGCAACTAACATATCTGTTTCCACAGAAATAGAGGGGAAACTACTATGGCTCTTTCTTTTCTTTAGTCAATATTTGAATACCTACAATCAGGGAGAGCTAATAGGATTCAGATCATGTGCCAATTCCCACTTATTGCTAGTGGCCTCAGATTCTCAGAGCATATCCAAGGTCAGCAGGAAAGAGTGCTGTGGCTGATGTGTGATGTGTGTCGTCCCAAACCCTACACACCCCTGCACCAGAGTAGGGAGTGCTGGCATACGAGCCAAGGACTTGTTCTTTCTGTGGCAGGTGTTTAGCCCTGCGATAGGGACAAATATGAACAAGACGTAGGCCCAGCTCTCTAAGTGTTGATAATCTATTTATTGAAGACTGTGATGGACATAGTGAGCTACTCACTAAATTCCAGCCCTCCTTCTTCCATAGTGATAGCACCATAGCTACACATATGGCTGCCCAGTGGACACAGTTCCCAGTTTCCTCTAAAGTTAGATGTGGCCATGGGACTAAGTTTTCTCCAAAGTAAACAGAAGTGATATATGCCACTTCTGGTCTGATGTCTTACCACCAGGCCACACCTAGGAAATGGTAGAGAAAAAATATGGAAGGAACCAGGGTCCCTGAATAACCACATGGGAAGTAACCATCAGCCAATCTGAAACCTGCTTCCTGGATTTTTATATGAGCGAAAAATAAATGTTTTTGTTCTTTAAGCAATTGGTCTTGGAAATCTCTTTCTTACAGCAACTAGTACAACAAACACAGATGAGGCGTAGAATGAACACTGCAAAGTCTTCATGTAGTACAAGATAATCACACAAAAGACATCATAACCTTGTATAAAGACCAGATGAGTTATATTGGATATTGAGGGTATGAATTCAACAGCAATAGAATCTAATTGTAAATAGTAACTACTCCTAGAACTGTTGTGCAGGCTAAATGAGATAATACTTATAAAGTGCCTTGCATAGTACACAGAATAATGTAAACACTCAATAAATGTCAAGGCGTTGTTTTTATAAATTCACTTAGAAACACTGGTCTTGTGTTTTGGCAAAAAGTATGGATGACAGGAATCAGATTTTTTGTGTGTGTACTTAAACACAATTCTGTTCCATTATTTCATTTGTTTTCACGGTCAAGTCTATTTCTTGCCCATTAATCCATTTATCTGATATGCAACCAGGACAATGTCTGGGCAAGAAAGCTAATGTATGGCCCAGATGTGGCCTTGGTCTCTGAGGAGTTAATTGTAGTCACAGGAGAGATGAGTGAGAGCCTGTTCTTGACATTGAAAAACTAAAACCATGGAAGGAATTTAAAGCATTAGAAATAAAATCAGTAATTCTATGTCTGAGCCAAGACGGTCTAAGTATTGGATGTGTATTAACATTCATGAGCAGAGCTGCTGTATAACCAGTAATTTTTTCACGGAGAGATGCACTTAGCGGAGAAACACAGAGTGCACAAGTATATGATGGCAGAGAATGCCCATTCCCTGCTTCTCGAAGATCCCTCAGGAAGAAGAGTACAATGCAATTACCAGGAATTATATGGTTGGTTCTTCCTCGGCATCAGGAAGAAAGGCATCTTTTATCTTTGTTCCTGCCGCATGCTCTTTTGAGGCTGGGGACTCTGACAGTCAAGTCACTGGGCTCCTCTGGAGAAATCAGGAGGAAAGTTGGGGCCACAGCTCAGGGAAGAAAATAAGACAGACTACATGGTCAGTTCCTGCTCTGACCGAGCTTACAACCTTATGGGAGAGATGGGTGCCCCTACGGGGGGGGGGGGGGAGGAAACAGGTTACAAACTATCAACCCACAGCTGGCAAATGGTTAAATCCCACAGCCCAGTCTGAATGTCATGGGAGGCAGAGAAAGGATTGTGCATTGTGCGCTGGGTTGGGCCCATTAAGTGTCAGAGCTGGAAGGCACCAGCGGCTTGGTGTTGGTATTCTTCTCGTGGTTGGTGATGATTCGTCCAATTCCTGCTTGTATTGTGTAACAATGAACATTCCAGAGCCAGGTAGAAAAGAAAATTCACCATGGATTGTTTTTTGTCTGGACAATGAGAGGCTATTTTTTTTTCCTGGAAGAGGGGTGGTAAGAAGAGGAAGACAGGAATGTAAGAGAAAGAAAAGAGAGGACTTTTGTGTCTCTCCTGGTGCAAACCCTGAGAGAACACCCCTGACCCAACCCACACCCCCTCTTCAGCCTTAGGTTGATTAACGTATCCTAGTCTCTATTCAAGGAGAATCAAATGAACATATTTAGTGTGTCTTACAGCCTTTCGATGCATTTGTTTTTACTTGTACGTAAACTCTCACAGGACTTCTCACTGGGATTTGAAGCTTTAAGAGCTCCCTTCCATTCCAAAGATGGCTTTGTCTTTTGAAAGTCTGAGAAATATCCCTTCAGCTGTATTTGAGATGTGAGAGAGTCAAGCTGGGGTAAAAAGAATTTTTTTTAGCTTAAAAAAATTCTCAGACATTTTTTGCTAAGCCATAAATCAACAGTGGTTGAATTAAAACAGATCAAGCTTGGCTTGGGTTTAGACCTCCATGAGGTCTCTGGCTAAGCTTGAAGGGGAAAAAAAAATACGTTAATACTTTAAAAAAAGAAGAAGAAAAAGAAAAACCCAGCTCCTGTGCTTGTCCAGTTGGAAGAGAGCAAATCTCACTAAATGGGAATCGGCCCTTCTAATCACCTCAATATTTGTATCTATGTAGCATTTCTTCACTTTGGCCCCAAACCTGGTTTTCTGTTATTTTCCTTACACATGCACCAAGACTGATAGAGAAAAAAATGGAACTTGGGTTGAAAAATCCAGAGCCCATCTTTCCGATAGTGCGGCTCGCCCAGGGAACTGGTATCTAATCTGCAATATTAACTTCAATGAGAACATAAATATTGATTCCTTGGTCTCAGGCTTCAAGCAGCAGCTTACAGAGAGACAGCGTCATGGAGATCCACTCCCCAAGATAGAATGTCTGGGCTGGATGCTGGAAGGAGGCTTCACAGGGTCCTGACCATCTTTCTTTCTCCTCAATGGGTCAAATCTAATGAAAACATCTTTGTTTATAAAGCCAAAAACCAAGTAGAAAGTCATTCAAAAGTCACCTGTGATTTTTCAGAGGTTGTGTCTGCACAGAATCACGGCCTCAACTATTTTCATTGCAAATCTTTTTGGGGATTTCCCTGAGAAGCAACATAAAAGAAGTTTCTGGAGCCATTGGATTTTTAAGGCTACCTATTACTTCTCAGGCACTACAAGCATTTGATTCTGTGGGTCCACAGCTTTGGAACTTGTATTACTTATGTAATATAATTATTTTATAATTGTGTGTGGGTTTTTTCCCCTTGTTTTTTTTTTCTATTTTGTGTAATTTTATTATCCATGTTTAACATTTGGGAACATATCTCAAAAGGAGCCCATCCCCTACCCCACGTCAAGTTATAACCGTCAACTGATTCTGCCTTGCTTTCTTTTTGGCGAATGTAATGACTAAAACAGTTATTTCATGGACAACTGAAGTCCTGGAAAGCTAAAACCCAGAGAGACACTTCATCAATGTTTGTATAAGACAGACAAATATCCATTAGGCTTAAAAATCTCTAGTTAATTCACATATCAAACGTAACTGTAACAACATCACATAAAGAAAATGTAAAAGTCTGAGTGCCAAGAAGGTGTCCATGGTCTCTGACCTTGACTTTAAACCTGTCACTTTGGCTCTTTTAAGCAAAGTTTCAAAGGAGAAGTTCTTTAAAATCATGTTAACACTATTTAGCTGCCTATAAGATGGCTAAAAATCACAATGTCCTTAATGTACATGCGAATTCTTTGTAGGTTCTCAGAGCATCAAGTCTAACTCTAACTTTCGTTTTCTGAAACAGTCTCAGGATCAGTTTTTCCTGGAAGTCCTGAAGCAACACTCCCTCGCTTTTTTTTCTGTATCTGCTCCCCGCTTTGTAGTAGAAGTCTATATCATTGTTTTATTTCCATACTTTCCAATTCTCTTCCTCTAGATATGTAAATGCACAAGGGGGGAGAAAGCAACCAGACCAGGTCGCATCCACAAATTCACAATTAACTCTACTTCAAAAGTACGTTATTGGAAACTTAACATATATTGTTTCTCCACTTAAACCATGTTATGAATGATACATACAGTCTAAATGGCTCCCAGAAGTGTGTGTGTGGTTTTTCTAACAGGAGAGAAACCATTTTAATTATGTGCATACGCATGGGGGGTCCACAAAATATGAGACCCCTGTTTGTTTTTGTCAAGCTGAATAATAATATTAGCTGTCCTCTAATTTCCAATTATTTCTTTGAGTTACACCTGGAACTCCAAATTCCTACTGAGAAATCCAGACACGGGGATGACATCTTTCCCAGTGCAACCCCAGAAGCTAGCAGAGACCCTCCTCCCCTTGAACCTTACATCTAGCGTCCCAGTAGCAAAAAGGAATGTTTCCATCTGCTCCTCTTTCCCCACACCAGTTCCCAGCCCAAAACAAAGCATTATCTGCTACACACTACTGCTGGGAGCTTCAGGAAGTTATGACATCTCTTTGAATTTCAGTGTTCTCCTGTCTAAATGGCAATAATAATAATTCTCTTTGCCATGAAGATAATAATACCCACTCATTGGGTTGTTATAGGAATTAAATGAGATAATGTATAGAACATCTTTCATACATGGTAAATACCTGATGGATAGCAGCTGTGATCGTCACGCCTCTGGTCCTTAGACCACGTGGTCTCGGTGAGGGGAGAGGACTCCGTCCCTGAGTCAGGTACCCACCCAGGACCACCTGTACTCTCTTGGCAGGGAAACCTTTCCACCAACAACTGCAAGTCAAACACAGGCAGATTTCTTCAGGTTAAAACAAGCAAACAAAAAAAATATTGGTTGTGTTTATGAAGAGGGTTTGGTTAGCCGCAGCTGCCGAGCCCTGCAGCCGGTCGGTTCCAGCCACAAGCCAAACTGGCAGTAAAGGCAGGACCCTCGGCCAGAATGGAGAGTGGGGGAGAATGGGGGAGCACCACTGGTCAAACCAGTTTGGTTTTCTTAAACTGAAAGAAAAATGGTGAGATTGGCACATTTGTTGACAGCTGAAAAATAAACATTTAGGGCATTTTAACCATCCTCTAAATACAGATTCTAGTGCTGGGTCAATTTTAAAAATAGTTTCAAGATATTATGTAGGCCAATGTTTTCCATTCTGCAAAGTGCAACCCATTAATACAGACTAAAATCAATTTAGTGGGTTGCTATCAGCATTTTTAAAAGAAAGAATAGAATAGAAAAATAACAAAATCCATCAAAACAAAGCAACACTGACTTTTGTTTCATGAAACTGTGTTGAGATATAAAATGTATTTTTTATTGTGTGCTGGGGCAGTGAAAAAATGTGAAAGCCACTGATATAGACAGACTCTTAGAAAGGACTGTCTGGCTAAAATATTATCTACATTCAGCAAGAACAAGTTTTATTTTGAAAGTTCATCACAGAACCAAAAACACTGCCCTTGCTTAAAAAAAAAAAAATAGGGCCACCAGCAACTTGAGTTCTTGTCCAGAAAAAACTATAAACTTTCTGTTAGATTCTGAGAGGCTTTGGGGTTCAGTTGTCTGGACAGACTAACAAGTCAAACAAAATTGGGATTTACCAAAAAAGTAAAGCAGATGTGGTTATATAAATACTGGTCCAAATGGAGAGGGTTTATTGGAATTTCACTGAAAATGGGAGGTGAAAAGATCCCCATGAGTGGAAATGATGAGTCGGGGATATTTTTGAATAAATTAAAATGACAATATGACAGGGTTAACCAGCCACGACTTCCAGAAAGCATTTGGGAAGTAGGTGTCCTAACCCACAATTCTTGAGAGGTTTGACCAATAAAATGACATTTATCAAGAGTGATGGAGGACAGTGCACTGAGTGAATCTATTGTCTGGGTATGAGTGAAAGTTGGGACATGTAGGGGTTATTCTCTGAATTCTACCACCCCTGCCCCACTCACTCCATGCTCTGCCTTTTTCTGCCCTATTCTGTGTGCTGGGTGGCTGGCCCTGAGGGAGCAGATCATCTGTCCTCCTCGACCTTGGGTTTCCACTTGGACTTGGCCAATGGAGATTAGCAGCCAGGAGGAGAAAGAGGTCAAGGTATTTCTTCCCTGCCCCTAGCCTGCTTCAGCACCCTGACTCTTGCAGAGGCTGCATCCCTCCAAGACGGTGGGTCCCACCAGCTCCTTCCTCCATGGCTCCAGCTGTCATTGCTCCCTAATAACCCTGGTTCCTTTCCTTGTCCCTTCAGGCCCAGGTATGATAAAGGATCTCCACTGGTGCTAGTCTCCAGGTGCCTCAATTTCCCTTGTGGGTTACCTCCACACAGGTCACTGCTCTAGAAGTAGTCATTTCATGACAGTCTCCTAATTTGAACCACCTGAGGTTTACTCTGTAGCCTGCCTGAACCCCAGAGAAACTCTGTACCTAAAGCATACATGAATTCACTTTTAAAAAAAAAATTGAAGAATGGCACCAAACACATAAAAGCCAAGAGCTTTTCAAAGTGCCATTTCTTCTATCTTTAATCATTAAAAGGCATTTTAAGCTCTCAAGAAGTGTTGGAGCCATTGTAAACAGTGTTTACTCGTGTAGAGAACTGTGAGCATTTCAGCGCTTAGGCTTCTAGTTGTTTGGTTTCTGGGTAGAGAGAAATATCTTGTGATGGGATGTGAGGGTTGGTTAGGCCTGTTGGACTGGTTGTCTGAGCAAGTGCCGCAGTGGGAATATGCAGGCCACTGGGGCAAGAGAATTCCCTAATGGGAAGAATTTGGTGGTAACTGGGGAGAGGGAAGATCCATCTGGCTTCCTTTTCCCCAGAGTTTCAGCAAGAAATGGAGAATAAAAGGGCAATCTTCAAGAAGAGCGCAGTGGGCAAAGGTATGCTGGGAGAAGTTCCTGGAAAAAGACTGAACATCCCCCACTGAGGATTCACCAAAACCTGGCATGGCTGCAGTGGCACTTGCATCTCGGTCCCCCTCTCTCTTCTTTTATCCCTTTGAATATTTTTCAGCATTTTGTTTCCAATCTAGCATGTCTAAGGTGGTGGAGTGGTTGGTACAATCAGAAGCCAGGTATGAATCAAACAATAGACTGGGGTTCGTGAGGGCAGGAAGTCAGAAGTCTGTCTCCAAGTGCATGAGCTCCCTGACTGCAGGGACCACATCTACCATGTTCATTGCTGTTCCCCAGTGCAGGGCATATAATAGATCCTCAATAAATATTCATGTAGTGCACAATGGTATCAAAAACCAAGCAATAGCCCATTCAAAACATCTTTGAGCTGAGCAATGAACCCAAAGGTCAGGTGGGCAGACTCTAATGAAAAGCATATTCCCCTAAATTTAAGGGACATTGTGAGTCCAACATGACATACTTATATCTGAACTTGAAACATTTCACCAAAAATTAGAGCCTCCACTGAGGAAGTTCCTTGGACCTACAGAGGCTCGTGTGTCCCCTCCTGCCCCTCTCCCCAGATGAAAGGGAGCCCATCTGGCATGGGCTGTAAACCAGATGTGCTGCAGCAACCAGCATAAAGGTCTCCCTGTGCTCACAATTCCTGTCTAGGAAGTCAGAGAACTTTTGGGAAATGCAGAGAAATGGCCAAATTGGTTTGCCATGGAATGTGTAAACCCAACTGACCCCATGATTGGATTTCATCTCTGACCACAAGAGTGCCAGGCAAGGGAAATGACTGAAGTTTTCCCCATCTAGGGCCCATTAAGACAAACTGACTTTAAACTTTCAGGTTTTAGTTTGCCTTCTACCCAGATGGTCCCTAGGGAAGGTGGGAACAGCCCTTCCCCCTAAAAATTGGTTTAACTCTTTTTCACTTCGGTTTCTTTAAAGGTGGTATTATCTGATGGAATTTTCTTAAAAAAAAATATGTATTATTTTCCTAATTGTAAAAGAAGGAACATATTTACTATAGCAAGCTCTGGAAATCTGAAGAAAATATTAAAAATAACATTTAAAAATCAACTGCAATCCTTCCACCCAGAGATAATTTCACAGCTTATATTCTGGAATATTTCTTATTAGATTTTTTTATAAGCATATATGTGGGTGTGGATGTGTATTTTAAAAATAAAGACCAATATTTTTCTAGCATAAATTAGCCTATTATAAATGAACATTCTGGAACAAACTTTCTCTACATCTCTGTCTACATTTTCCCAAGCTTGATTTCTAAAAGAAAGATTAGGGAATCAAAAACATAAACATTTTTGAAAGTCTTGATATATATTGTCAAATTGCTGTCCAGAAATGTTGTACCAATTTTTGCTTTATCTGCTGGTTTGGTTTTATTTTTGAAGGAAGTTTGCTTCCTTCCCTCAGAGTGTTTTCTGAGCTGAAATTCTAGGGCAAAGGGAGGCCATTGAGTGATGCAATCTGTCGGTGACAGGTACTGGAGTCCTGCATGCACTTTTCTCCTCTCCAGGTGTAGAGGTAGGTTAGACCATCTCAGGTATGCTTTCCATCCAAACGTGCCATGACTCCATCCTTGAGTCAAAGACTGTGTTCTCAAGGGCCCTCCACCTCAGCCCTCTCATTCATTTGGGTACCAATGGTTGGTGGTGGTGCTATTAACGTGGATTTTGCTTATCATAACCTCCGATATTTAAATACAACCAAATAAATATATATCAAAGAAAAGGATTTGGTGTTTGGTCTGGCAACAGTAAAATATCCAACTTAGGGCAGAAAGGACTTCACATACCTCATGAAAGGTCACAGTCAGGGAGGTTCACATGTGAACAGGTTAGGTGACAAATCTAAATTTCTTAATGAGATAAACATTGGATGGCTCTTGGGCTACCCTAGTATTTGATTTCCCTTTCTACATTTGGGGAATGCCCTACCCTATTAGCCTTGGACGGAAGTGTTTTCCCTTCTCCCAAAAGCCAAATACTTCATTTCCCAGCATCCCTTGCAGTAAGTCAGGGGCACGTGATCCAAACTGGGGTAAGCAGATGGCGCACCCCAGACTCAGAACTGGGCGCTACTGACTCTTGAGGCAACATAAAGAGAATTCTTTCTATAGCCGCAGCAACGGCAGCAACATCCAGCTTCCAAATGGCTGCAGTGGCAGCAGCAGCAGCCCCCAGGGTCCAGCGCTCACGGTACTGGTGAACAGTTCTGCAACGTGGATTTGGCTGTAGTCCTTAGAGCACTTCTTCAAAGCCTGTTCCTGCTCTGTTTTTCAAGCTTGTCCCCTAACCTTCCCAGTAATTCTGTGAGCTCCCTTATATCCTTTCAATAAATTCGTTTTCTGCTTAAATCAATCTGTTGTTTGCAACCAAGAACATTAATATATTAATATAATTGAGAGCTTCTTCAGATTCAGTGTGCTCATCTATCAAATGGGACTGTTGGTGCTACCTCAGAGCACTGAGATGAGAACTAATGAAAGAGGACATGAAGGCACCTAATCCCACACCATGGTATAAAGTAGAAGCTCAATATATTGTGGATTGTCATCCTCATTTTCAGTTTTGGGCATCTCAGGTTACCTTGCCCATAGATATCAGGGTGTGTTGGGAAGAAGAAAATCAAGCCATTTTACTCACAGTTGTAAATATCAGTATTATCATCTTGATCATAGCAGTCGTATATGGAGTGCCCTACTATATGTCAGGCACTGTGTTTGGCAACATACATACCCTGCCTCTAATCCTTCACAACACTGCAAGGTACATATCCCTTCCATTTTGCAGATAAAGGATCTGACACTCCAAATGATTAACAATTTGCCAAAGTTTTTGCAACGAATTTAAGCCCAGTGGAACAGAAACTATGCAAAAGGAATTGTGCAAAAGTTTAGAGAATTCTCAGAAAAACTAAAGGACTTGAAACATAGCCATATTTAGACACCCACATGTAATCAGTTTAACCATTTTGACCAAATCCAAACTATTAAATGGGTGGATGGAAGTTTCATAGTTGAAACCTTGACCTAGAATCCTTTGAGTTTAGTCAAAGGGGCCAAATAGTTGTGCCTCTGTTTAGACCCTGAAGTCTCAATGGTTGCAGATGATGTTTATCAGAATCATCTTGAGAATTCTTTCAAACCACAACATACCTGCCCTCCCCTCCACCCCAAAGAGAAGGGACTGAGTGGCAGCTGCTGATACAAGCAGCTCCTGAGACCAGTCTCGGATGCCTTGCATTTTGGGGAAACACAAGGGAATAATTTATTTATTTATTTTTTTACATGAAGACTCATGGTCCAGCTTTACTGTCTCTAGGTGGTAGAAGAAAAAAATTTTGCAAAGGTCAAAGATAAAAATACTAGTTTTGCACAATGCAGCTGGAGTGACACTGCAATGACAAGAAAATGTGAACTATGTGAGGGAGGGCCAGTCTGACAAGCACACAGACAAGCTCTTCTCAAAGTGGGAACTCCAGAGCCCCAGGCGTCTAGAGCCCACCCGGGAAGGCCTGGTGCTGTTTGCATGTCTTAAAAGCCAGGCTATCCTTTGGCTTCTGAAATGAAAAGTTACACCGAAAGAAATGCCTGATTTTTATTAACTATCCTCAAAGAAGTCTTTCACTAATTCTGGGGAAGGTATTTTGCACTTTGGCAAATGTGAACTGGAGGAGTTGGCTCTAAAGGGTTTTGCCTTGGGCAAATGGTTGAGCACAAACACGCTGCTGACTCCAGGGACAATTTAAAGATGAGGGAAGAGATTTCCTTGAATTGATATGGTGGAGCCAAAATAAATGGCTACTCTTGTTCTCTTGAGAAAACATTATTACGTTTTTTTTCACAAAAGAGATCCCTGATGCAATTGACCAGAGTCCTAGGAGGTCTGGTTCAGGATTCAAAGAAGCTGGGCCCAGTCGGAAGACTCTGAAGCCGGTTGCTCAGCCGCCCCGTGGCTTGAGCGGAGCAAGGGGCGGAAGTGGCTTTGGACGGGCACCACCCTTGCAGCCTGTGAACAGACCAGGGTTTTGACAGATTAAAGATGGCTCCTGCAGATGGGGCGGGAGTGGGTGGTGTCAGGGCACCGACCCAAAACTCTCCATCAACAGTGGCAAAGCGAAAACGCACATGGACGGTCCTGGATCAGCAGCGAAGATTTGGAAGGAAATCTTAGCAAAAAGCCAGAGCGAGAGACGAGAGCAATAAATCAGGCCAGGAGAAGTCTGAGCTGAAGGATGCTGCTGCCGGGCCCATCACTCCCCGGCCAGCGGAAGCACACTCGGGTCGCAGCCGGCGTTGATTCTAGCACCCTGCCAGCTTATTCTGGCTCTGAGAAAATGAGAACATCTTGGCTAAAGATGTTGGGGGTAGCGACTGATTTTCAGTGAAAATTCTATACCCGAAGGGGAACCAAAGGCCTGAGACCTCTCACATCAGACAGAAACATTAAGAAGTTAAAGCATGGTGGCTGCAGGGTGGGGTGGGGGGTGGGGGGTGGAGGGAGGGAGGCTGAGGCTCACAGGAGATGATTTTTAATATCCCCAAAAGCTGATGGAAAAGAGAAAGCAGAGGGAAAAAACAGTCTCCATCTTTCTGGGATGTTTCCTTGGGTACCACACTGCTGATTTGTTTTAATTGATAGTAAATGTCAACAAAAGCTCCCCCCTCCCTTGGTATAATACAGTGGCTAAAAGCCCAGGATTTAGATTCAGACATCTGAGCCTCAGTTTCCTAGCAATACAATAGGTGCAATAACTCCTGCCCCATAAGGTAAGGATTAGACAAAACATAGGAGCTGGGTGTGGCAGCCAAGATCATTTGCAACCACTTAACCAGAAAGCCTGGCAGTTCACAGGGAAGGAGCCTCCACTCTTCCAAATTCCTAAGTGAATGGCCAAGGGGAAAGCAGAGAACAATTAACTTACTAATTGCATGTTGGTAAAAATTGATCCACATCAAAAGAGGAAAAAAAGAATCCACTTTGTACTTAGCCTGTGCCTCTTCTAATTTATCCCTTACCCTGGGGCCACAGTGACCTTTGTGAACCCAGATCCTTCTTAGCAGATCTTTCCCTTGTCCAGAATTTGCAAGGGTCCCTCACACTCTAAGGGAAAGGTCTTATAGACTATGGCCCTGGCCCACACCTCAGATCTCAAGCGCTGCCTCCAGTGTGCTCATGCAGGGTGTGCCCAGTGTGGGTAGGGGCGTGCGGGGTGCTTTGGAAATGTCTGGAAGCCTTTGCTTGTCCCTGCAGGGGTGCTTCATGGGGAAGGAATGTAAACTGTGTGCAGTGTGATTGGGGTGTGGGCGTTTATAACAGTCCTGGACTAAATGCCAATGGTAGCCCTGTCTTTGTTCCTGCTGTGTTCCCTACCTAGCCAGCTCCTGCCTTCACTCCATTCCAGCCAACTTTTTCTTCCTCAAAGGCCTAGTTCCACACTGATCTCCCCTAGGAAGCCTTCCCAGACACATCCACTCCTCCAGCGGCAGAGCCAATGGTTCTTTCCTAAACACGCCTCTGACCCTTATTCACACTGGGTTAGTGGACCTACCTCCTCCCCACTCCCCAAGGGGCGAGGGGGGTCCTCCTCATCTTTGCACACACAGGGCCTAGCAAAGGCTGGATACCTACTGAAAGGAAGAAGGAGTGATGACCTCCAGCTAGTCTTCTTGTCCCTGAGAGCATGTAAACAAAGTCTACAGGGCAAGAGTCTATCTTCGCCAGGAAACGCACAGGAGTCTTGCAAGATTAACTGTGAAATCACATCGCCACCAGCATGCTCAGACTTCTTCATGGGGAGCTGTGTTGCTATGAGGACTGCTCTTCTCTTTACTTTTTCCTGTGAATTGAGTTATTTTTTCTAGGTCATTAAAAGTTGTTTAATTTGGTTAATACCTTATTTATTTAATAATAGATTCCACCATGGAAGCCAAGTTCAGGATCTAGGAGGCAGGGTTGCTATTTCTTTGATAGAGATCTCCTTGGCTCCAGGAATCTTAGTGCAGACAAGCTCGAGGAAACAGACTCAAAGTGAACATTTGGATTCCTCAGGGAGGTGCTGTAGTGGTGGAGACAGACACATAAATAGCTATATGTGAAGCAGAAGGTTGTTAGTGCTAAATAGAGGGAGAAGCACGCTGCCAGGAGAGAAGAAGTGCTAAATAATATGTGGTGAATGAGGAGAAACCAGCAATCACTTTGAGAATAGAGGAGGCAGCAGAGACACAAGTTATTCATATAATGATCATCTTTGTGTTAGCTTAGAAGCTGGCCCAACAACTGTGATTATGATATTTGATTATTGTCTGACATTAACTACCTGCCAAATTTATGTCCTTCCATCCATTCTGCACACTGCTAGGAGGTTAATATTCTGAAAATATATTTCCTGCCTGCCTCCCCCACACTTAACTTTCAATAGCCTCCCATAATCTATACCCCAAACTCCCTAGCCTGCCATCTGAGGGTCTCCCCTACCCTCCACTGTGGACAAAGCCCAGAAGAGGAGGCCCTGTCACCTCCGTGAATGTGATCATGCTGTTTCCATGATCTAAAATATCTTATCCTTTCTTCCCACTCCTCCAAATCCTGCCTTTTCAAGCTTCAATTTCCCCTAGACACTCATTCACTTGCTCAATTTCCCCTAGACACTCATTCACTTGCTCAATTTCCCAAAGCCAAATCCTCTCAAACAGCATAGTTTACTTTTTCAGCTAGGTTCAGAGCTGTAAATTGGCAGCACTTGCATCCAATCAGCTCTGATTTGGAGGATGGGTCACATGATCCAAACATAGCTACCTGGAGCCACTGCCCCCAGCACTACCGTGGGCAGGCTAATGTCCCTGAGGATGGAACAGAAGTTGAAAAGCACATGTCAAATTGAAGCTGCTTTTTACTTTTCTTTTCTCATCACTGACAGGTCTCATAACCTATCCTGGATTTAATTCATCGATTCTAAAAGAGCTTTATTGTTTTTTACAAAGTCCTGTTGGGCAGGAACCCAGCTTCAAAACCTTGCCCTGTGGTGGCTGAAGGAGGGATGCTGAGACCCACCTGGCCAACCTGAGGCTTCTCAAATCCATACCAGAGCATGGAAGTCCAGACCCAAGCAGTCCTCCCGATGGCCTGAGGCGACCCACAAAGGTAGCCATTTCTGTCCCCACCATCTCTAGGACTCAAATGAGGTCCCTCTCCCCTTAAGGTGAAGTAAGGCCTAACATCAGAGGAGTTGGCTCCCAGAACATCCCGACCACTTTCTAAGACAGATGCGCCCAGTTAAGTCATTTAACCACTGGGCCTCAGTTTCCTCAATCATAAACTACAGATCCAGCCCATACCTTGCAAGGTTATTTAAGGATTTAAGGATTAGAGCTAATATACATATAAACATCCTGAAACAGAGAAAATGACAAGTAACTGCTAGTACGGTGCCCTCTGGACAGCTGTCGGAGTCCTAAAAATTAATGCAGAGTGAAATCCACATAGGCAGGGAAGTTACAGAGACACAGCCTAGATTCACGGTGAGCAGAAAGTTGGGCTTTCTTTTTGCATTTGAAATGCTTTCTTCTCTTGCCCGTCTCTACCATCCCCGCCACATAACCACGCTCCACATCCAGCCCTGCGTAAGCCCCTACAGACCTTCTCAGCCTGCCCCCCTCACAAGTTTTGTTTCTGTCCTATTTTTCCACACATCTCCCTTTTATTCTGGAGTCACTGCCATGCGCATTTTTGTTCCTCGAGAATCCAGATCCCCTTCTCGCTGTCCTGCAGATACGACCACAGGGTGCAGACCGGCCGCAGCTCCCACTTCCATTCCCTGCTTTCCCCTCCTGACATCTCCCCGCAGAAGTCTCTTTCGCTTCCCACCCGACCCCCTCCTGACCGGCCCCCAGCCATCGTCCCCCTGAAGTGGGTTCTCTGTAAATGCTTTCTGAGTGAACAAAACCTCCTGTCATTATTCACTATCTTACAAGCCCTTTAAAAGAATGCCACCACCTCCCCTCCTGTCCCGGCCTCATCAGGAGACACGCAGCCCCACTATACAGGGCAGGTCAACCAGAAACAGAGCTGTAAAATCTGGGCAGCCCCGTTCACCGAGCCACAGAAGCAGTGAACCTTGTTTTTCCCTCTAGCCCCACAACCCCACCAGGAAGACAGACCACCTTTAACTAGGTCAACCAAATTTCTCAGTCTTCATGGTCACTCTCCCCGTTTACTATCACGGTTCTCGGTTCTTGGTTGGAGGCGCTACATTAATTGTGCTGATTTACATCTGGGAAAAAAAATGGAAAGTTTCATCAGTTCCTGGCAGCAGTGGACAAGACCTTCCTGCATGGAAAGGCATCCCAGGAAGGACAGCGGGACAGCCTCGGACCATCTCCGCTGCGGGATTTTTCTAAAAAGAGTCCTGAGCTGGCTAGAGCTAAAATCCTGGCAACTTTGAGATAACAGTCAGGAGAAAAGGAAACTGCTTTCGAAAAAACCAGTCGCATTTAACTCAAGAGGAACCATCCGTCACAGGACTTGACCTTCTCACCCCGTGCCTTCCTCTCCGCTTCCACAAATGACCAAGCCCAGCTTTCCTCTCTGACCCTGCAAACCAACCCCTTGGTAAACAAAGGGTGATAAACAGCTGCCGTGTAAAAACACCTTGCTTGGACCCAGCCTCTTGCCCCAAATTGCCTGCCTCAAGTTGTCCCTTCACTTTTACACGCTGCAACATAAAAACCAACGAGAAACACATTTCCCCGTAACAAATGAAGACTCTGCCTATGCGATGTGAAATCTCATTCCACGGTATAGAGGATTTCACTAGGTTCAAGCTGAAAGACACCCAAGTGGGTTTGTTATCTTGTTTGTTTTACCCCTGAACCTAAAGCTGCACAAACACGAGGCTTACAGAATGAGGGGTTCTTGAACTTAATTTGCGTGTCTGTGTGTATTTATTAATAGACAAGTGAAAACGCGGCATTATTCTCATTCCTGTGAAACTTTCGCTCCACCTACACTTGTGTAACCAGGTCAAATGAAGCCTGAGTTATATGAGAACGTGGATTCTAACTTTAACAAATACATAAAGTCATGACCCTTTTGTTTTGATATGCTGCCTGGTCCAGACAGGCAGAAAAGCCACCACTAAAACCAAGAGGTATACAAGACTTCACAATTTATTAAGAAGATTAGCTGGCTTTAGTTTGTCCACTAATGATTAGTCACTGCATGTGCATTCCCTTGGAAGCCTCGGAGGTCAGGTAACTCAAGGAACAGTTGGGTTTAATTTTGTTTCACTCTTTCTTTGTGATACGTCATTGTGCTCTGGAAATTAAGGGCTGTTTTACATACACTCATTCCTAACCATGTTATATACAACGTGACAAGCCCACCTTAAATATTGTATGTTTTTTCACTTTCCACTATATTTGTAGAACTGCCTGCTGTGAAATTACAAAGTTCATGGTTCAGCTGAACTTTTGAACTCAAGTAAGGATTTGACACAGCAAAACAATCTAAATGAACCCAACACGAAGTTTTCATAGTCGAAACTGCTTTTCAGCCTATTGTCTGGGGTAATTGGGTAGGAAAGTTCTTTATTGATGTTGTAAAAACTACCAGTTTAATAACAGGCAGAGGGAGTGGAGAGGAGATGAGTGGATGTACCTTGGAGCGTCTAAAATCACGCTTCTCTGCGAGTTCACTGAACTCTACCTGACCCCGTGAGGAAGGTCTCCCCAGGACAACCCACCAGCTCTAGGGTTTGTGACCAAATGGCTGCAGCCTGCCAGCTCTTACTACCTCAGAGGGGAAGGACTTCTCAAATGCTACACATACTAGACAACATATACAAAATAATAATAATATTCACTTAAAAAACAGTAGCTGCCACAATGCATCAAATGGCTACCGAGTGCCAGATCTTTTGCATACATTTCTTTATTCAATCTTCACAAAAACTGTGTGAGGCTGGTATTATCACTTTCATTTTATAGATGAGAAAACCGAGACCAGAGAGATTAAGCAATTTGCCTAAGATAACACAGCAAGTATTTGGTCTCTCTGTGCCTCAGTTTCCTCATTGGGAAAACAAAAATGTTGGCCTAAGTTCTCTCAGATGTGAGGCTTTAAGTGCTGGCTTATGTATGTGCAGCAATTAGGGAATGTTCCACGTAGACAACAGAAGAGCTTTCATGCACAGTAACTCTAACACAACCTGTGAGGCAAGTAGGCTTACTCCAGCTTTACTGAACAAATCCGGACTAGGTGGGTTCATTGATTTGCCTAAGGTCACACCTCTGGCAAGAGCAGAGTTAGAATGAAATCCCTGACTCTAAAGTTTATGCCCTTGGCTGCAAAGTCACAATGTGATGTCCTTTGGGTCTCCTTGGCCCCACATCCAATTTTTTTTTAATTTTGAGACCAAGTCTCGCTCTGTTACCTGGGTAGAGTGCAGTGGCATCATCATAGGTTACTGCAACCTCAAACTCCTTGGCTCAAGCTATACTTCTGCTTAAGCCTCCCGAGTAGCTGGGACTACAGGTGCATGCCATGATGCCCAGCTGATTTTTCTATTTTGAGTAAAGACAAGGTCTTGCTCTTGCTCAGGCTGGTCTCAAATTTCTGGCCTCAAGCAATCCTCCAGCCTCAGTCTCCCAGAGTGCTAGGATTACAGGCGTGAGCCACTGCACCCAGCCCCACATCCAAAATTTTGATCGAGTTTGAGAATGAAGGTTGGCAGGCTGAGGGTGGGGAGGAGGGTTTGTTTTGACTAAATATCAAATTGATTCCTTCAGATTTTTTATCTTAAAAACAAAAGCATCACCTCCTGGACTTGGGAGCAACCATGCCCAGAAAGCTGTCTTGCAATGTGGTGTGGCCTCTGCTCCCTTTGTCCACTACCCCCGTTTCGTATGACCGCTCTTGGGAAAGCCAAAAAAGAAAGCCTGTTGGACACTAATAACTGAGATAAAGTGCATAAAACAATTCTGGTCCTTTAGTAAATGTTTAACAAAGTTGCCTATTATATCTTATTATTCCTGCTTTGAAAATAAGGACACAGGCACCTCCCTCTCTGCTCCCCAGCCATTGTCAGTGTCTAGCAGGATTTTTCCTTTATATTTTCCATATGCCTCCTGTAAACAATATATAGTTAGATTTTGGTATTTCATTCGGGCAATTTTGTCTTTTAATTGCACACTTTAAATATTTAGATTTAACTTAATTACTGGTTTATATGGATTTAAAGCTACCATCTTATAATTTGCATTCTGAGTTGTCCTGTTTTACATTCCTTTTGTCTCCTTTCTTGTCTTCTTTTGGATTAATTAAATATTGTTTTATTATTCCAGCTATCCCACCATTAGCTTGGAAGATATATGTACTTATAATAATTTTTAGAAGCTACCTTAGTGTCTTAGTCTGTTTGGACTGCTGTAACAAAATACCATAAATGGGGTGGCTCATAAATAATTTATTTCTTACAGTTCTAGAGGCTGGGAAGTCCAAGATCAAGGCACAACAGATTAGTGCCTGGTAAGGACCTGCGTTCTGGTTCATAGAAAGCACCTTCTCACTGTGTCTTCCCATGACACAAGGGGTAAGGAGTCTCCCTCAGGCTACTTTCCTAAGGGTACTAAATCCATTCACAATGGTTCCACCTTCATGACCTGATTACCTCCCAAAGGTGATCACAGTGGTGATTAGGTTTCAACATATGAATTTTGAGGGGACACAAACATTCAGACCATAACCCTTAGAGATTATAACATGCATCCTTGATTTATCAAGTTCTAGTGTTATTTGATACTTTCACCCATTTCCTATTAACCCCACCTCCATAATGTTGTACTATAATTATGTATTTTAACTCTGTATTTTCTTATTTCTTCCTGCATTTCTGAACTTCCATGAGGATTATTTTTCTTTTGCCTAGAAAGCATTCTTTTAGATTTCCTTTTTAGTAGTCTCCTGATGATACATTTTCTTAATTTTGGTTATCATTGTTGAATGATCTGTTCCTGGGTTAGAATAATAGGTTGTAGTTATTTTCTTTCATTAAAAACATAATCCCATTGTTTTCTGCCTTCCATCGTTTCTGTTGAGAAGAAGTCATTCTTTTTTTTTTTTTTTGAGAAATTAGGTGTCAGTCTAATTATTGTTCCTTTGAAGGTATCTACTTTCTCTGGCTGTTTTTAAGATTTTGTCTTGTGCTATGGTTTGAATGTTTCCCCAAAGTTCATGTGTTGGAAACTTAATTCCTTATACATCAGTGCTGAGAGACGGGACTTTAAGAGATAATTAGGTCATGAAGGTTCTGCCCTCATGAATGGATTAATGGTGTTACCATGAGAGTGGGTTTGTTATAAAAGTGAGTTTGGCCCTCTCTCTCTCACGCTCTCTTGAACTTCTATCTTCTGTCATGGGAAGATGCAGCAGGAAGGCCCTTGACAGAGCGGGGCCCGCAGTCTTGGACTTTGTCCAATATCCAGAACTATAAGAAATAAATCTCTGATTGTTATAAATATCCCAGTCTCAAGTATTCTCTTATGGCAGCACAAAATGGACTAAGATAGACAATGGGTACTGAGAAGTGGGGCTGTTGCCGAAAGAATACATACCTGAAAATGTGGAAGCAGCTTTGGAACTGGGTAATGGGTAGAGGCTGGAAGAATCTAGAGGAGCAGGCTAGAAAAAGCCTAGATTGCCAAGAACAAAGAGTTATGGGAGATTCTGGCAAAGGCTCAGAAGAAAAGAACAGAAGGACAGTCTGAAAGGCCACTCTGATGAGGTCTCAGATGAACCCGATGAACAGGTATTAGAAACTGGAGTAAAGGCCATTCCTATTAGATAGTTACGAAGAACTTGGCAGAATTGTGTCTGTGTTCTAGGGCTTTAGGAAGGCAGAATGTAAGAGCAACGAAATAATCTGGCAGAAGAAATATCTAAGCTGCAAAATGTTCAAGGTCTGCATGGCTTCTTTTGGCTGCTTACAGTAAAATGAAAGGAGAAAGACATTATAAGCAATTATTTTAAGATGGAATTTACAATTAAAAGGGAAGCAGAAAGTAAAAATTTTGAAAATTTTCAGCCTGGCCATGTAAAGAATGAAAAGAGCAGACTAAAGGTGTGACCATGTGAACGCTTTCTGAAGAGATTAACATGGATAGAAGAAAGCCAGGTTCTAATTATGAAGATAATGGAAGAATGACCCCAAAGGCATTTCAGAGATCTTCAAGGCTACCCCTCCCAGCATGGGCCCGGAGCTCTAGAAGGGCAGGCCCCAGGTGTTCTCCTTGGGCTCACTGCCCAGGGCAGCCTCAGGACTCTGCTGTCCGCATTCTGGCACAGTGCCCCATGGCTGCCCCAGCTGTGGCTCAAGCAGGCCCAGGTGCAGCTTGTGCTGCAGCTCTGGAGGGCACAAGCAACAAGCCTTGGCAGTGTCCACATGGTGCTGACTCTGCAGGTGTGCAGAGTACACAAGCTGTGCCACCATGATGGCCTTAACTTAGATTTCAAAGGATGTATCAAACAGACCGAGGGCCCAGGCAGAATCCTGTTGTAGGGGCAGCACAGAAAGCCCCCACTTGGGAATGCCTAGTGGAGCCATGGGAAGAAGGCCACCTCAGAGCCCCCAGAACTACCAGTGTGCAATGCCAGCATGGGAGAACTGCAGGCGCGAGCCTCCAACCTGTGTGAGCTTTATAGGCTGAGCCCAGCAAAGCCATAGGGGCCAGGGCCCAAGGCCTTAGGGGCCCAAACCCTGCAGTGTGTCCAGGAGGAGGCACATGCAGTAAAAAATTATTCTGTAGCCTTAAGATTTAATGTTATCTGCCCTGCCGGGTTTTGGACTTACTTGGGGCCTGTTATTCCTTTCTTCTTACCTAGTTCTCCCTTTCAGAACAGGAATGTCTATCCTATGCCTGTCCCACCATTGTATTGTGGAAATAGATAACTTGGCTTGATTTTGCAGGCTCGCAGCTCCAGAGGAATTTGCCTCAGGATAAATCGTGCTTCAGTCTCACCCATAACTGATTTAGATGAGACTCTGGACTTTGGATTTTTGAGTTGGTGCTGGAATGAGTTAAGACTACTAAGGCTATTGGGATGGAGTGAATGTATTTTGAAGTGGAGAAGGATATGGATTTGGGGGAGCCAGTGGTAAAATCCTGTGATTTGAAGGTGTCCCCCAAAGTTCATGTGTTAGAAACTTAATCCCCAGTGGAACAGTGCTGAGAGGTAGAATCTTTAAGAAGTGATTAGGTCATGAGGGAGAGCCCTCATAAATGGGTTAATGCCATTATCACAAGAATAAGTTTGTTATAAAAGTGAATTTGGCTGCGTGCAGTAGCTCATGCCTATCATTCTAGCACTTTGGGAGGCCGAGGCAGGAGGATCACTTGAGGCCAGGAGTTTGAGACCAGCCTGAGCAACATAACAAGGCCCTGTCTCTACAAAAAATTTAAAAAATTGCCAGGCATGGTGGCACACACCTGTTGTCCCAGCTACTTGGGAGGCTGAGGCAGGAGGCTCCCTTGAGCCCAGGAGTGCAGAGCTAGGCTGACGCCACAGCACTCTAGCACGGCCGACAGAGCAAGATTCTGTCTCAAAAAAAAAAAAGAAAAGAAAAAGAAAAGACTGGGTAGAAAAAAAATATTTGATGAAATATTGGCCAAAATTTTTTCTCATTGATTAAAAAAACATCAACCCACAAACCCAGGAACCAAGGGAACCCCAGGCAGAATAAAAATAAGGAAAAACACACGTAGGCACATCTTGTAAAACTGCTTAAAACCAAAAGATAATGATAATATCTGAAAAGCAGCCAGACAAAAAGGATTTTCACATAAAGGGGGACATCCATATGAATGAGAACAGACCACTCAATGAAAACAATGTATTTCATTGGGAAAATAACAATGGAACACTATTTTTAAAGTGCTGAAAAAAATTCAAAACGTTTCAATCTAAAATTCTGTATCTAGAGAAAATCTCCTTCAAAAATTAAGGTAAAATCAAGACATTTCAGATAAAGGAAAGCTGAGAAAATTTATCACCAGCAGAACTGTACTATGAAATATGCTAAAGGAATTCTTTGGGATAAAGGGAAATATATGACATAGAAATATGAATCTATATGACAGAATAAAAGGCTCTGGAAATGGCAAATTTGTGGGTAAATATAAAAGACTATTTTTCTTAAATCCCTTAAAAGACAATTGATCATTTAAAGCAAAGATAATAATTTATTGTATGGTTTACAACATATGTAGAAGAAAAATAGATGAAAATGATTGCACAAAGGATGGGAGGAGGTAAATGAAATAAAGTTCTGTTGCAAGTTTCTTATACTACTGTATATGCTAAGTGGTAGAATATTCATTTAAAGTAGACTGTGATTAAGATGAAGATGCATATTATTGTCTCTAGAATAAGCATTAAAACAGGAAAATAAAAAATAACTAAAAATTCAATATAAGAAGTAGAATGGAACACTAAGTTTTTTTTAAGTTAGCCCCAAAGAAGGCAGAAAATTAGAAACAAAGAATCAAAGAAGAGAAGTGACAAGTAGAAAACAAATAGCAAGATTATAGACTTGAACTCAAGCATATCAATAATTACATTAACTACAAGCAGACTAAACACTCCAATTAAAAGAAGTTATCAGACCCTTGTGTGCTGGTTACAAGAAATATACATTAAATAGAAATAGACAGACAAGGTGAAAGAAAAAGAATGAAAAAAGTTATATCACGCAAACACTAAACATGTTAACATCAGATAAAGGACACTTCAAGACTGTTGAAGTAAACTAACAGAGATAATTGCCAGAGATAAAGAGAATTACCTGAGATAAGGAGGGACATTTTACAATAACTAATGAGGGAAATATAACAATCTTAACTATAACCTAGTAATGTGGCTTCAGAATACACAATGAAAAAATTGACAGAATTAAAGGGCAAAATAGATAAACCTACAATTATGTTTAGAGACCATAACACTCCTTTCTCAGTAATTATCAGAACAAGAAGACGTATTGTCAGTAAGGGTATTGACTGAAATTATTAAACAACTTGGCCTAATTAATATTTGTAGAGCACTGAACAACTGTAGAATACACATTCCTCTCAAGTACACATAGAACATTCACCAACACAGACCAAATGCTATGACCCAAACTTTAAATTGAATATTGGATGTTTCCTATTCTTAAAGTCTCCTACCAGCATGCCCTATTGTTTCTCCTAGTTGCTCTGCAATCGCCACCCCTTCTCTTTTCCATCCTTTTTTCTCTCTTTCTATTTCCTTACGATGATAATCAATTTAGTTGTCATATTTGTTCCCTTGGAGTTTGCTAACTCATGTTCTCGGGATCTCATCTTCTGCCTGGAGAGTCTTATTGAGTTATTTTCTTAAACAAAGACAGTTTGCTCCCTGAGGGGGATTGTTGTTTTCTGTGGTTAAAGAATAAAGTTGTCCCCAACTTTCATCTAAACTTGATTCTGTGGGGAGATTGTTCCCCTATGGCAAGAGTGCTGGCCAACACTGCCCCTCTGGAGAACTACATGGTGATCTGAGGTTCTCTTGCTCTCTCCACTTTCCTGTGGGTGTCCACCATGGCTGAGCTGGGAAGAAACACTCAGTAGACTCACTAGAGTCCATTCAACTCATAATTTGCTTTCTCTCATTCCTGCCTTGAGAGCTACTGCCTTATTTTAGGCAGGGGTGAGTTTCCCAGTGGCAGTTATCCACGCTGTGACGACGTGCTTCCCTAGAAGAGGGAAGTGGCTGATTCCCAGGAACCAGCAGTAGCAGACAGCCTTGGCTCGTGGAACAGACAGCGTGGCTCCTCGCAGGGAGAGTGGGAAGCAGGGAGGCCAAGCCACAAACAGGAGCAGCCTCCACAGACACTGGGCATACACAAAACCACAGGCCAGGCCTCCCACAGACACGCCATGTGTGGGGGCCTCCTCACACAGGGCAGCCCACGTGGGAAGCAGAGCCACGGGCAGCAGCATCTTATGCTACACATACGATGTAGCATTAGAACCATGACCCACGCACTCTAAGAGGCTCAGATTGACAAAGGAATAGCCTTTCCTAAGTGAACAACATGCCAATCATACAAACAAGAGATTTCAAGACAGCTTCCTCCCTTGGAAAAATCTAATTTTTAAAATACAGGCTAAGGAATAATACTAATTTCTATATTATTTCCAGGTATTTTGCTAAATGTTCCTACATATATTATTTCTAATTCTTACAATACTCCTGCAGGTGAGGTGTCATTATCCTCATTTCACAGAGGAGGAGATTGAGGACTAGGGAAATTAAGAAACTCACCCAAAGAATGCACTTGGGCCATGGTAGAGAAAGGGTTAAGGTCAAAGAGTATGTGTTCTAATTTGTTCTATCACACACTGCTGTTTCAAGAATTTCCCTAGAAGCAACAAAGACCTTCCCTAAACAACCCCATTCTGTAGTCCTAAATGAAACTGTTTCTGGCCACTTACAGAACCAGCTTCACGGACACTCTTGCCCATCTCCCATCCTGTCCAATTCTCTGCTGTCTCTTGGCCAGGTGGCTTCTGGACATAACTTTGTCCTTCTGGCCCTCTGTTTGTCCAGTTTAATACTTCCTGCTGAAAAACATGAGATCTATTTTTCTAGGCTCAAACTTCCGATACCCCGCTAAGGTCTTTTTTCTTACTTCTGGTTTCTGGTCAGAAGAACATGCCTGGATCCAGTGTGATTTGTAGGGTTGTGACAATTCACCGTTATAATGCTCAATGGCAAAATTTAGTCCTTTCCACCTCTGGAGCTCACAAAGAAAATGATCTTACCAAGGCCACCCATTAGAAGCCCACCACTACTGCAGTTACCCTTAATTTTTTTTAATAGATCTTATTCCTTCGAGCTGTTTTAGGTTCAGCAAAATTGGGAGGAAAGTACAGAGGTTTCCCATATACCCGCCATGTCCACCTCTCTCTCATTACCAGCATCCCCACCACAGTGATACATTTGTTATTAATAAAACTGATGAACCAAGATTGAAATATCATTATCATAGTTTCCATTAGGGTTCTAGTATTTGTTTGAAAAAGAAGTATTATTATGTCATACTCTTGATTAAAAACCTCCGTTGAGCTTCTGCAACTTAAGCCCACATTTCTCAGAGTACAGATCATCAGGATCAAACCGTTTTCCCCAGCTTCATATCTATGTACCCATCACTCTGAAATTCCCACCTCTCTCCAAGTAAGCATGGTTTTTCATATCTTCAGGCATTTGCACTCGTTTTCTCTGCCAAGAAAACTCTTTCCCTACGCCTGGGGAATTCAAGGCCTAGTTAGTCTTTCCTGAGTGCTGCTATGGCTTTTTGCAGATAGCCCCATACCAGTGGTTCATTGCTTTTCAATTCAACAAATGCTCAAAGAGCAACCAAGTACTGGGCGAACAGCCAGGCTTTGGGTCCATGAAGATGAGCTAGCCAGAGTCCCTGTTCTCAAAAAGCACCCAGCCCAATACTTTCCATCTATGGGAAAAGTAAAATACAGTTGACAGAAAAGTAAAATGCACAAAGAAAAGAAAGGTCAACCCTGTCTGGGGAAGTCAGGGAAGCCATCATGAAGGTGGACAGCGTAAGCAAAATCTGGCCGAGTAGGAATCTGTTGATGAATGGGGTAAGGAGGGCACATTTCACAAGAGTATTCTTGCATAAAGTCAACAATGTAAACATGCACGTATTAATATTTCTTAGCATTTCTTGGGAGGAATGAGATTGGGGTCATTTCATCTATAGGATTGATTACAGATTTCTGTGCCA
>CM052446.1:34767005-34788390 GCA_028533085.1 Varecia variegata | reverse complement strand
AGCAGTGGTCAGATGATGTGGCCATGAACCAAGGAATGCAGGTGGCCTCTAGAAGCTGAAAAAGGCAAGGAACAGATTCTCCCCTAGAGCACCCAGAAGGAACACAGTTCTACCAACATCTTAATTTTAGTCCTAGGAGACCCATTTTGGACTTCTGCCCTCCAAAACTGTAAGACAATAAATTTGGGCTGTTTAAGCCATTAAGTGTGTGATAATTTGTTACGGCAGCAGTACGAAACTAATACAGCCATTAAGGATGGAGAAGAGTCTTCCAGGGAAAATATGGGGAAGCAGACGTTCCTGAGAACCAATACAAAGGCCATGATAGGCGTGGCAGAACACGGTGGGTGGGGAAATAGCAAACTTCTCCCTGTGCCAGCAAATGTTGTGATGGACACCACTGGTTGCTTATCCAGCCTCAGTTGCCCTTCTGCCTTCTTAACAAAATTCCAGTTTTGCCCAGGTCCCTCCTCTTACCCCTTGAGGCCACGTGCCTTAGGGGAAGCAGATGCCACTCCCTATTCTGGGGCGGGAGGAGACCAACTGGCCTGCAAGTGATGCCAGCCCTTCACCAGTTCTGGCCAATGAGACAGGAAGGGACATCTGCAGGGGAGGAGGACTCTGAGGGATGTTTGCTCCTCTCCTCTTCATCTGCACATTGTTAGGTCTGGCTGTGCTGCGTGGAGCCCCTCTGACCATCTTGTACCCAGCTTGAGGAAGAAATCAGCACACAAAGAGAGCAGAATGGAGAGCAGGAAAGAACCTGGCTCTTGAAAGAGACTCATATCACTGAGTCCTTGAAATGAGCAACCGGAAGTCTTCCCTATCAGTGGACTTCCTGTATTGTGATATACGTATTTTCTTATTATTTGAGTCACAGTTCCTGTTACTTGCAGCCCAAAGCATCCTAATGGATACAACTGATTAAAAAGGTGGAGGCCAGATTACAAAAGGCCTTGATGAGGAATGAGCGAGGCAGCTACCTGTCATCTAGGGGTTAGCCCTTTTTAACAGTGGAGTGACCTAATTTGTGTTTGTGACAAATGACTTTTAGTGCACAGAAGATAGACTGGGACTGGGGACAGACTGGATTGAGGAGAAAGAACAGAGAGTTATCACAACAGTCCAGGTTACTAAGGGCTGAACCAAGGGGTGGCTTCGAGCTTGGGCAAAAAAGTGGGGACAAAGTTCAGGTACCATCAGAAAGTTGGGAACTTGAGTGAATGTGGAGCACGAGAAGTTGAAGATGACTAAAGAATTTTTAAAAATATACTCATTAGTATAATCCCAAGAATTAAGTATCTTAAATGCCTTTTAATGTCTACACCTATAATAAAGGGAATCTTCCCCTCCATCTTCAGCCGGGCTGGAGCCTGTGTTTAGAGTATGTTTAAAAAGTGATTGAAGTCAACACAGATGTTAAAAGCAAGATTAACACCCAGAAAAGCTGCAGGGTCCGTACCATTCCCCTAGAGAGGGGAGCCAACACGTCTTCCTTTTTTCTTCTTTTGTCTCCTGGACATGTACAAAAATGTGCCCCAAATGACACATCTGGAAGTGTACCGGGACTGTTCCTCTACTTTTTGTTCTCCTGTTTTCCATCAAGGGACAAACTAGGCAGTGTACTTGGCAATGACATTAGCACTTCTGCAGTAGCCACACCAGTGTCACTTTTCAATCTAAAAAAAAACCACTTCATTTCAGATTTTTGCCCCAGGTCAGAGATTCCTTTCTCAGGTAAAAATGTCATCACAGTCATGGAGTCAGGACTGTGAAAAGGAGACCCAGGCTCACATACTCCAAATGACACCTGACTTCTGGCTTTCCACTGGTAGGAAAATACCACAGCTGTTAAATGCTGAATAGTCCTAAAACTGTAAAGTGCAGAGTGATCAACAACACCGCGCTTCAAAGTATGAAGAATATCTGTGGACAATCTGCATGTTTAACATCGGAAAAGATGTCTGATGAAAGATTTCGGCTTGAGAAGCAGCTAAAGATTTGCCTTTTCCTACAGTCTGACTCCCATTCAGCCCCTATATTTATATATGTGAATATATTACAGTTTGAGATTTTCAGGTTATATTTCACAGATGACATGTTTAATCTGCCTCAAAAATGTAAACATAGCAAGAGTGTTCTGCAGACATACTGCCTGGAGCAACTGTCAAATGGAAAATTCAGTGGAAAGTTTAGCCCGTCTCCAGTTTAACTAAGTTGAGGAATGCTGCAAAAACAGGTGTTGTCTGACACAAGTAATAATTATCTTTCACCTTGATGGATGTTAGTTTAATCTGTTCCTTACACGGTAGCTTGGTCTCAGCTGACTGGATTTAGTGCCAAAAAAGCAGATGAGATGGTGAGTGTGGCTGGTATGTGACACTATTTACAAGACAAGGCTTTGGGGCAGTTTTGATTGATTTTCACAAGGGAGTTGAATCATTTCTCCTGTTTTCCCAGTAAATATTTAAATCTAGGTGGGTATCATACTACTCTGTTAAGATACTAACATTTTCATTAATGGATTTTAAAAGAGTTTCATTGAGACCATGATTCAATTCAATGACTTTAACAGAAAAGGGAAAATAAGTTACTAGAACATTTTCATAAGACATGAATAGACCCTATATTTTAATGCTCCAGGATAAATTGCTCGGTTAGAGGGACTGCAGTGTTAACTGGGGAAAAGTAGAAGAAACACCTTCCAAATGCTAGTCATAGCAGCCTTATTCAAAATCTTTCAAACCAAAGGGCTTATAACTTGAGATATTACTCACTTATCTAGCAGTCCCAAGGAGGCCTGTCTGTGCCAAGACTAAAGCAGCATTGTCGCTACAGGATGCTTTCTTTTCAATCTTCTGGAAATTTTTTTAAGCAATGACAAGCAATTCTAGAAGATGCTGATTTTGGCAGTCTCTTGGACACACAGTCTTTTCAGAAGAGAAAATGATCTATCATCCCCGAACGGCAGGAATAAGTATTGTGGATCATATTCAGAACAAAGTCTGTGAAGCTCACCATACTTGGTTCATGAAATATTGAAGTTCCTAGCATGAGAGTCAGTAGAGTGCAGTGGGGATGGCTGGGACCCTGGAGTGCCCAGATCATGGCTCCTTCGCCCACTGGCTGTGGGGCCTTAAACAAGGCACTTACCTTTCCTAAGCCTCTGTTTCCTCATCTGCAAAATGGGGATGATAATATTGCTTACTTCATGGGATTTCATTGTAGCTGTACTAAGCATTACATGACCCCAGAGGGAGTAAAATGATGAATGAGATACACATGTGCATGTGCGTGTTCTCTCAAAGAACACCATGAATGAGGGAAGCAGAGATGTGTGAACTATTGTAGAAGACGAATGAGATAATGACCAAGGGTAGTGTGTAAATAAGGAATTCTGGGAGCAGGGAATGACTTATCTCAACGTGAGCTGGGCCTTGGAGAATGAGTAGCATCTCGGCTGGAAGGAGATTTCAGCAGGTACAGGGAGACTAACTGCTGCAATGGGGAAGTATGGAGAGGAATCTCCCTGCCGAAAGACCGCTGTGAGCGAAACCATGCAGGCTTTGTCCTGCGATACATACCTTTGCACCAAATGCAAAGCATGGTGAGTATCCAGGGCTTTTACAAACACTGTTCCGTGCCAAGCACCCCAGAAGAGGCTGTCTCAACAAGCCATCGGTTTGATGCAGATCAATCAACCATGAGCTCTATACAAACTAGTGTCTTCTCTGGACCCAGCCCTGGAATCAGAGGCCACGGGGGCTGAGGGGTTGGTGAGAGAGCTGGCGGGGAAGCAGATCCTGTGTACGTGCTACTCAGATGTCCTCTGTGTTTACCTGCCTGTGAGTATAATGGTCACTTTGACAGCCGTACCCCAAACTACCCAGTATTTTCCTGGGATTTCATTTCCAACCATTCCCTCCAGGTATTGTGTCTCCTGGAATGCTCTCAAACAATAACAGCTAACATTTACTGAGCACCTCCTATGCGTCAGGCACTGTTCTAGGCTCTCAGCAATCTAGGGGGTAGGTACTATCATTATACCCTTTCTGCAGAGGTAGAAACGCATATCCCATGAGTCTAGCTGTACAAAGTGTAGCTCGGCAGCTCTCACTCGGGGCCTTGCTGCCTCGCTGCCCTGTGATTGCTTTGGCTGCTGGTGTCTGTCTCCCTGAGCTGCCACCATCCTCTCCTGACCACCTACCTGCAGGGATCTTCTCCTGCTTCCCAGGGTCTCTGCAGAGGTGTTGGGCTGCAAGTGACAGTTCTTAGTACCCCAGCCCCTTTCCAGAGCACCCTTTGGGGAAAGGGTCAGAGAGGGAACAGGCATGGAATTGGAGCCAGTGAATCCCTGGAAACCTGGGATTCCTCTTAGCCCCTCTGTTTAATCTGTCTCTGCCAAACTTCTCCACTGCAGGTGCCTTTCTCTCCAGAGACTTCAGTCTGGCCCCGTTTGGAAGCTATCAGACAGTATTTAACATGACCAAGCCCAAACTGTAAGCCAAGTTCAAGTCTCCCCTCCAAGTCCTGAGTAAATAAGATGAGGTTGGGCCCCTAGTTCAGTGTTCCTGAAAGGTTGATGAAAGAAAAGACAATTCCTTACATTCTATCATATGAGAGTCCTATGCCCAGAGCACACAGAAGCCCTCTGGAGACGGTATCCCTACTCCAAGCCCAAATACCCTATCCCATGTGGAAACAGCCACAGGTCCTATAATCCTGAGGTCTCTCCAGAGGCCTAAGTCTGTGATGACGTCTCTGACAGGGTCCCCACAAAGAAAGCCCTGCCTCACCCCACAGCACAGAACATACCTACCTCCCTCACCTGCTCACACACACGCAGGGTGCAGCATTTGCTTTAGAACCAGGACAAGAAGGTCCAGTAAGATCATGAATTATTAATACGTAGTGACTCAATCAACAAACGTTTGCTGATAACTGCATGCTCATGTTAAAGTGTTAGTGTTCTGAATATAGCAATACCTACCATTCACTGGGCATTTTCCACACCCAGCAGTTGAGTCTATCCCCTTAATTCTTCCAACAACAACCATAGGTTGGCACTATTATTCTATCTACTTTTCAATGAGCAGATTGACAGCTTAGAGAGGGAAAATCATCTATTCCAAATTGTACAGCCAGAAACTTCCCTACACCAGAGGGTTCAAACCATAAAGGCAATAGCTGGTAAGGCCTGAATAAGGGCCCAGAGCAGCCTCACTGCCAAGCTCACCACCAAGGAAGAAGCATCAGAGATGTTCCAGGAAAGATGGTTCTGCTCTCCCTAGATGGACCCAGGAGAGGCTGTGGGTCCATAGCAGTCCCCTCACTCTGTCTGTGGGACGGAGGCAGTCACCAAGGCTGGAGCAGTGAGGGGCTACCTTTCAGGAACCCACATCCCAGGTCAGCAGTCAATTTGCAGACCCCAGATCCAAATGTGGAAGTACAAAGAGCTTCACGGGACCTGCCCATGTCGGCTTGGCCAAAGCCACAGAACCAGAGTGATGTTACCCCACAGCTGGAGTGAAATAATCGTTTTGGGGAAACCAATGGCTCAGGAAGGAATGACATGATCAGACCTTGGTGAAGTATTATTTGAAGTCAAAAAGAAGGACTACATCCCATCCCACTGCGAGCACAGTGCTCCAGCCATGAGGCTACAAATGCTTCTTCATGCCCCCTGCCCAAGCCCTCAAGGAGACCAGCCCTCCAACAAGGATGACTGAGGGAGCCTCGAGAGTTCCTGCCTGGATTCCTGTGTTTCCTCTCCAGTCTCTCTTCTTCCTCCACCTCATGAACACCTGGGTCTTTCCTGTCCCCGTCCTCCCGTCAGGGTCCTGGTTCCATTGGAGGGGCAGATCTTTGAGGTCCTCCAGACCCCTATAGGCCACCAGATCATTCCTGCTCACTACAGTAGATATCTACAATGCAATACATGGAAAGTTAAACAAAACAAGAATTAAAGATAGTAGCACTCATTTGTTGAACACTTACTGGGTACTAGCACTATGCTAAAGGCTTTACCATGCATTATCCCCTTAGTGCACAACAACCATGTGAAGTAGGCACTGCTATGACTCAGCTGCATAGACAAGGGAACAGAGAGGGTGAGAGAGGCTGATGAAATTGCCAAGGTCGTGCAACTAGTAAATGGTAGAGCTGGGATTTGGACCCAGATTCATCTGACACCAGAGCAGTAAATTCTTAACTGCTAAACTGTTATCTCTCAGGGTGGCATAGTGGTTTTCGTGGGTATCTCACAAATCATGTCTCATTTGACTCTAGTACGGTAGCCCCAATAATGGAATGAGAAAATGCACTTTGGTGAAAGTATTAGAATGTTCAAAAGGATTGTGGTCCCAATCAATTGAGCAGGAAAGGGCTTAGAAGACATCAGGGGCAACATGGGAAGCACAGGATGAGTAGGTAGATGGATGGACAGAAGAGCTTGGCTGGGGGAGAGAATGACAGTTGGACTAAATGGGCACATATGGCTGGGACAGAGAAAGGGAGAGATTGGGTCAGACTGAACTAAGGGATCTTTCTCGTAGTTCAGGTAGAACCTGAGCCCGAAGATGGCATAAAGAAATCTGTGGAGGCGATTGGGTGGGGGTAGTAGGGGGCACAATGGCAGGGTGAATGGAGACAACAATGCCAATTCCAGAGTCAGAGGAGGCTCTGAGTTTATAATCTGGAATGGGGTGACGAGACCTGAACAGTATCCACAGACATTTCCCATTGCATCTGAACGACTGGCACTGAGAATGGCATGAGTAGAACAGAGGCCAGGGATCAGAAGGGGATGGGAAGGGAGGAGGAAGGAAGGAGACTTTAGCTGGATTTGGAGGCTGCTTGGATGAGGATGGGAGTCAAAGAGGACACCGAGATAATTGACTCTAAGTCTGTGCATCATGAGCAATGGTGTTGTCAGGAACAGAAATCAGATGGGAAGACCAGGTTTGTGTGTGTTTCTTGGGATGGGGTGACAGAGATAGAGATGAGTTTTATGTCTGGACACTTTTTAACATGATAAAACCACTGTTTGTAAATATTCCACATAAGCCTGAAGCTTGGAAGATATATAAAGTTTAGAATGTACATTTGGGAGTCATCTGCTTCAAGAGGATCAAGTTCTCTGCACCTAAGGCAAAAGGAAAAAAAAAAAGACAGAACCTGAAGCCTTATGACTTTTTTATTTTTTCTTTCTTTCTTCTTTTTTCTTTCCCCCCCCCCCCTGGAGACAGGGTCTTACTCTGTCACCTGGGCTAGAGTGCAGTGGTGTCATCATAGCTCACTGCAGCCTCAAACTCCTGGGCTCAAGTGATCCTCTTGCCTCAGCCTCCGGAGTAGCTGGGACTGAAATCATGCACCACCACAACCAGCTAATTTTTTCTAGTTTTTAGTGGAGACAGAGTCTCGCTCTTGGTCAGGCTGGTCTCGAACTCCTGACCTCAAGCAATCCTCCCGCTAGCCTCCCAGAGTGCTAGGATTACAGGTGTGAACCCCCGCTGAGCCCTGTGACTTTTTTTCAAAGTGGGGTAAACTTTACAAAATGGGGTGGAAGTGTCTGGAACACTATCAGTCCTTGACTGTCTATTTGACAAATTTTGAATTTGGCCTTTCAAACTCATTATCTCATTTTATTCTCTTTCCACAGCCCTATGAGGAAGGCGTTATTTCACCACAAGGCTCAGAGAGTTTGATTAGATTTCATAAGGTCACACAACTTATACATAGCAGAACTACGATTAGAAGTCAAATGGGATTCCAAAACCCAGAGTTGCTTGCTGTAGCAGTCGCAGTGCTAGGTCAGTGACATTAACTCAAAGGTCAAGGTGAGAATGGCCCTCTGAATCATTGGCCGCCAAGCACAGACCCACTCACAGACCCTGGAATATGGTTGCCAGTTTTCCAGCTTGTATCACTGGGCCATGTGTATCCCAAAAGCTCTTAGAAAATTCTTGTCACAGGTATTTGACCCTAGTAAGATGCCCACGGCCCTTTCAACCCTTTAGATCTGATTATAATGATGTCAGCAGAAATAGCTACCTTTGATAATAACATTTAAGGTTTTAAAAAATCTTAAGATAGTTGAATAAAGGTATTATTCAAAAGACAAATGAATTAGAAAAACCAATTTATGAAATATGTTTGCAATTGCCCTTGAGACATTGTCCAAGAAGATTCTTAGGGTAGCAGAGCAGCTCTGAAGCCATTTCCTGAGAAGCGTGTAAAGAATTCTCCTTTTTTATACATGTGCACAGCATGTAAGAATGGAGATGCTTTTATGTTAATTAAAAATGCCAAGTTTGATTCCATAACACATACTTCAGTCAAAGACAATCATTCTGTAAAATAGAGCCGCCAATAATTGGACCCTTCCACGGCCTGGCCCTTTTTCTTTCCCCTTAGGAAGGAGCCGTCTCCTAGAAATGCAGACAGCTTGTCCCCAGACACAGGGAGTCATCACCAGCCTCTAATAACTACTTGTCTTGCCAGAAAGACGGGCAAGCCAGGGCAAGCCTGCGGCCTGCAGCGTCGTGTCCAATTCGCTCTCCTCCGTAAGCAAACTTTCTTACTCCCAGAGAGCGGCAGGGTGAGAGCGAGCCATTTCATAGGCTCCGTCCGGCCCAGCAGAGGTCCTTCTGGGATGCCACCTTCCATGCATGAGACACAAGAGAACCGTTCCCCCAGCTCAGCCGTATTTTCCATATTCCCATATTGGAATGTCCAACCCCCACCCCCACAGACCCCTCCCAGACAGCGACTCCCCACCCTGCTGCTCCCTTCATGCACGGGCTACTTCAAATTGACCTATCCAGGAATCCTGCTGCCATGGTGGGAATTGGAAAGGAGTTTGGAACTTAACTTTGAAGTCATGAAAAATTACTCTTGACAGTTTTTAAATGAGTATGGGCTGTCTTTGGGAGCAGAATTGGATCCATTTGTTCATCGAACAATGAGCTATGGCTCTTCCCTGAGGTGTCAAGACGTCTGCTTTGTTTGTTGTTTATTTTTGTTGGCTTCTACACTCAAATAGCATTGGGTTTCAAAAAAGCAGTTTCCCCAACTTCAAGATATTTTAAAATTTTTATCATTTTATACCTAAGTGAAGCCTTTCATGAATGACTCTGGCCTCCTGGTAGCTGAGCAATCTACATGACAGCAGCATCCACTGGAGCAAGGAGAGCTAAAGAGAAAACTTTTTTTTTTTTTGCAAGCTTTCTTTTCTTTCTTTCTTCTTCTTTTTTTTTTTTTTTTTTTTGGAACAGGATCTCTCTCTCTCTCTGTTGCCCGGGCTGGAGGGCAGTGGCATCAGCCTAGCTCATAGCAACCTCAAACTCCTGGGCTCAAGTGATCCTCCTGCCTCAACCTCCCTCCTGAGTATCAGGGACTACAGGCGCGCACCACCACACCCAGCTCAAAGCTTCCTTTTCTAAAGAAAAGGGGAGGTGGGCTCACAGGAATGTCTGGTCCATCTTTTCCAGTGTAAGCCAGTGTAAACGCCCACTTTAGCAAATGGATCCACATGGACTTATTGGCATTATGGATTAAGGATGATTTTTTTTTGTTACTGATGCATTGTGGAAATCCCTTTTCTGGCTTTTTCACGTGTTCTTAAAAGGAAGAACAGTGTGTCTTGCATACTTAGCACTCAGTAGTAGTAACTCCCATTCTACAGAAGAGGAAACTGATGGTCAGATCTAGTCTAACAGCTAGTGTGTGGCAATGTTGGGACTGAAATACATTCCAGTGGCCAATGCTCACTGATTTGTTTCCCTTTTTGGGAAAGGGTCTCAAAACTAAAGGCTCTGAGCTCAGCCAATCCTAGCCCAGGTCCCATGGCTATAAGGAAAGTTTAAAATGCTAGACAAAATGTAAAAAGCCTTCTTTAAAATAAACAGGCAAGCTTCCAAGAATGTAAGAATACGCCTCCTGAGTCCAGGATTGAAGCAGGAGACCAGGTTTAAGTTGACATTTACTACCACTGCATACCCTGGGACATCTATGGATCTTCAGGTATCTCATATAGGGTGAAGAGCCGGACCACGTTGTATAAAGCCAAAATTCAAGTAGGATGAGAATAAGGTGGGCTAGGAAAAAACCTACACAGCAGTTGCAGACAACAAAGAAAATTATAGAGGTAAAAATAGCAAAAACAACAATAAGATTTCCCTGAGACTTTATAACCACAAATTTTGCCGCACAGAGAGGTTTAGGGCCCCAAATTGTAGTACCCATATAGATCAAAAAAAGCACAAGGAGAATTTAATCTAAAATAAAGAGCTTGAGAAAAAGAGCTCACAAACAAAAATTACATGAAATAAAAGGGAACAGCCACCAAGAGTGTTGAAAATCAGCAGAAACAGCAAAGAGAACCCAGTTGACAAAGATTTCAGGTGTTAGAATTACTGGATACAAAATATACAATAAGAATATTTAATATGTTTTATGTGTTTAATATGTTTCAAATGTTTAATATGTTTAAAATAAAAGAATCAAAAACACAAATAAAAAGTAGATCTGAAAATGAATCGACTGTAACTTCTAGAAATAAAAACATAATAATTAAAATTAAAAATTCAATGGAAAGGCTAAACCACCGGGAAAAATATCACAGGTAAGGAAACCAAACATATCTGAAGAAATTACAGAGATGACAGCACAGAAAGAAGATGACCAAAAATACGGAAGAGAGGTTAAGTAGGCAAAAGGATAGTGAGAAGGTCTCATAGACATCTAATTGATTTTCCAGAAGGACATAAATGAGAGAATGCTAAGAATTTTCCAAAATTGATACAAGATTCCAATCCTTTATTCAAGAATTTCAATAAATTCAAAGTCAGGTAAATTCTAGACAAACAGAAGACCTTAAAGGTAGTCAGAAAGCAAAGACAGAATCCTTCAAAGGAATGGAAATTAGGTTAACAGAAGACTTCTCAACAACAGTGATGAAAGTTGGAAGTCAATAGACAGTTGAATAAAATCTTCAAAGTGCTGATAGATAATAACTTTCAACCTAAAATTATATACTCAGAGAAACTTTTTTTTTTTTTTGAGACGGGTTCTCACTCTGTCACCCAAGCTGTAGTACAGTGATGCGATCATAGCTCACTGCAATCTCAAACTCCTGGACTCAAGCGATCCTCTTGCCTCAGCTTTCTGAGTAGCTGGGACTACAGGTGTGCACCACCACTCGGGTAATTTTTTTATCTTTTCATAGAAACAGGGTCTTGCTATGTTGCCCAGGCTGGTCTCAAATTCCTGGCCTCAAGCGATCCTCCCACCTTGACCTCCCAAAGTGCTAGAGTTACAGGCATGAGCCACTGTGCCCAGCCAGAGAAACCATCTTTCAAGAATTATGGTAAAGATATTTTCAGATAAACAAAAATTGAGAAAGTTGACCACCAACAGACCCTCACTAACAGTGCTTATTAAAAACTATACCTTAAGAAGGAAAATTATCCCAAAGGAATATCTGAGATTGAAAAAGAAAGAGAATGAAGAAAATGGTAAACATGTGAGCAACTCTAAATAAATTCTGACTGCATAAATCAACACTAATAATGTCAAAAAGAAGCAATGCTCCATTCTAAAATTTCCCTGAATAATATTCATTCTTAAAAGAAACTCAAGTGAAAACACAGCTTTCACGAATATTTTTCCCCTCCCTGCTTCCTTCCTCAGCCTTCCTGCCTTCATTTTCTCCATTCACTGATGGCCACCATTCCTTTGGGTATATAAAGTTAAAATCTAAGTGGGTCAAAGCTTACCTAAAGGGGGAAAGAGTCACCAGTGTCAAAATCCATGAAAAGATCAGTTGGAAAATCTTTGGTGACCCAAGTAAGAGCACTTTCGATGGCTTGCTCAGGTTGGAAGTGAGATTCCAGTACGGAGCGAGGGAGGTGGGAGATGCAGGGTCAGTCCACAGAGGACAAGGGACAGAGGAGCACAGAGGTTTAAGCTTTAAGAGCACCTTGTGTGTTTGCAAAGAGGTCGTAAAAAGCCCCCACTAGAAGTTCAGAGGTATCATTCCCAAAGTCGATTGAGATCCATTTAACAGAATTACCAACCTCAGGAATACATAGGTTGTTTGTAATTCCAAAAATTAATATCTCTCCCTTGTAGGACTTATTTCTTCAAGGCTTAAGTTTATGTGCACAGGGTGCTGTCTCTACACTAGACATAGAGCACTTTGCATAGATCATTGTATTTAAGTCTCACATAAACCCTAGGAAGGGATTATTATTTTTATTCTCTCAAGGAAATCAAAGTTTAGAGAGGCTACATAATTTGCCCAAGATTATAGAGCTAGCAAGGGATCAAGTCAGGACTTAAAGCCAAGTTAGTTTGACTTCAAAGCTCTTCCTCTCAATCACTACACTTTTTTTTGCCTCCCTTAACTTTTTCTACAGTAAGACTTTATTTAGATGTTTTTTTAAGTGTAGATCATCACATGATAGTAAAGCGATTGTGTGTGTATATATTTAAGTTATATTACTATCCTTATATTTTAAATAATTTATTAGTAACAAATTATTTATACTATATACATATATATAATATAAATAATTAATTTATGTAAGGCAATGGCTTATGGACCTTTATTAATTCTGCTACACACAGTCTGGAACACCGCCATCTGAGACCACTGTATGTCTTACTCATCTTTGTCTTCCTTGTACTTAGCACATAGCAGATGCTCAATAGATGTTTGGAGATTTTGTTTTTCTTTTTAAATTAATGTATTTATTTTTAGAGACAGGGTCTCGCTAGTTGCCCAGGCTGATCTCAAACTCCTGGGCTCAAGCAGTCCTCTCACCTCAGCCTCCCAAGTAGCTGGGACTACATGCACAGGGCACCACACCTGGCCTCAACAGATGTTTGTCTAGTGAAATTCTGTGACTTTCTCAATAGTCTGTAAACACTTTCACATTTTGGGGTGAAGACCGGTGAGAGATATTTAATAGGCATTAGAGTATGCAAGCAAGATAAGGATTAAAAGAAAAAAAACTTTCCAAAACATGATCCAAAAAGCGCTGGAGTCAAGAGAAACGGATTCCACTCCACTTCTGCGATTACTCCCTAGCTGGTTCACTCTGGGCAGTGGTGTAAATACTCAACAACTAGGAAAGCATAGCCCTGATTTGTACCACTTGCTGATTTCCATGGTGCAAATGCTCCCACCGTGGCTGATTTCTAGGTAACAATATGACTTCACTCTGTCATTGCATCACTCTGAACACAGCGCTGGTGGGAGGTGTGCAGTAGCCCATCATTCCCTCGTATTTCCGCCATACACACACAACAGACACGGTAACCTCAAGAGCTTGGGTAAGAGTAACATGGAGTAAAATAATTAGGAAGGGATGAGTTTTGAGTATTAATCTTTAGTCCATTAGTTAGTATATAATTTATTTAATTGTAAGTACATAAAATTTAATTTTTAATAATAGCTTTAACAGCCAGATTGTAAGATTCCTGAAAACTTAACAATCAACTCTCACAAACCAGCTCCAGCACAACACTCACTGCCACTCTAGACCTCATTTTTGTCTTCTATAAAATTTTAGGACTTATTATAAGGAAATAGCTAAGGATTTGTGCAAAGATTAAACTACAAGTGTATTTATCACATTAAATCCATTAACTGTAAATAAATTAAGCATGGAGCAATAGATTCATCAATAATAACCATAGTAATGTTCATATGACACTTGTATGAATGAACATACCAATGTTCACTGACCGTGAACTTGGCACAACAGCCACTCTCTTGATAGACTTCACTTAACAAACTCACTGGTTGACCATTGATTATTCGTTCCATAAACTGTGCTGCCTATGGCCACAGGGAGCTGAACACCCCAGCCTAGTTGGCCTCTCCCTGGTAGACTGATTCATCCAGTCCTTAGAAGTAAGCTCTGTGCTCTTCAAAGCATGGTGGGTTTGTTTCCAATGTGAGAAAAACAACTGCAAAAGATTGGAGGAAATCATGAATCGAAGACATTGCCTACTAAGGTTTTTTTGTTAGCGTGGGATGGATATACTCACACTAAAAAGTTATTTGTTATTTATCTGAAATTTAAATTTAACTAGGTTTCCTGTATTTTATCTGGCAATTTTCCTGGTGACCCCTCTAGATGCTCCTTATCCAAAGCTCCCTCAAATACCAGCTTTACCCATAGGAAGGTGTTTCATCACTGCGGTGACATTTGTAGCCCTGCAGACCCCCCTCTGCCAACAGAAAGAAAAGCATCCTCCTCCTCTAGGACAGGGGGTGGGCCTACTTCAGTTACCCAACTGGCTCTTCTACAAATAACCAACTGGTTGACCAAACTCTGGTTAAGTCTTTAACTGCCACTGAAGTCAGGTATACATTTTTCAAATGAGTCCGAGCCCCAGTTAAACAGGAAAAGGCCTTCCCCAGTCAATTCTCCCCCAGAACAGAAGGTGAGACATTGTCCGAAGGCACTGGAGCATCACACGGAGCACATGTGTGTATTTCCACTTGTCTTAGGGACAATCTATTTGGATGACACATTCTGACATCCCCATGAAAGGTGACATTGCTGCCGCAGAGAGGAAATGGCTTTCAATTAGGGAAAAATGGGAAAGGGTGGGAGTGCTTCATCAGAGCACCTCACACATGGTCACAGCTGTCGTGAAAATGACCCCAATTTTGCCTCTTCTCACTGGGAACTAGAAAGGAATTTAATATCCTCACATTTTGAAGGGGTATCCTTGATGCTAGTTTTGGATGCAGGGAATTTCTAACTCTCAGAAAAACCTACAAGTTTCAACAGATATGACATGAAGGCCCAGAAACTGGAAACCACATCTTGGACTTTGGTGATCTGGAGTTTATTTAACAATGATGTTATTCGACAGTGGAAAAATTGGAAATGGTCTGAATGTCTGTAATAGAAGATTGCTTAAATAAATTAGACACCCACGGATAGAATTTTCTGTTGCCCTTAAACATGACATTGAAGACTAGTTAATGATGTGAAAAGACATTTGATATATAATTAGGTGAAAAGTTGCAAAACGTGTGCAATAATAATGCACCAAAATGTGGACAGTGGTAATCTCAGAGTGGTAGAATGACTGATTATTTTCTTCTTTTTGCTAATACTTATCTACTTTTTTAAAATAATGAACATAGGTGGCTTTGTAGACAGAAAAAAATTATTCTACCCATATTAAAAATTTTTAAATACTCCAGAACCCTAAGAACCTAGAATTGTAATTTTAATTCAGGTTAAAACCAAGGAACCAAAAATCTGTTCAAAACTAAACTACAGCAAGGAAACTCAGCAGGGCTTCAAATCATTCTCTCCATAATAGAAATATTATTAATATTTTTGAAACTTTTAAGTTCATAGACTCATCATGAAGACAATGAGGGCGTATGTGTGAGCTAAAAAGATCACATGACAATACAGTGAAGAGCTAACATCTCTAGAACTTTCTTACTGTGTGCCGGGCTTCAAGCTAAGTACTTTACATGGATAATCTTTTAACAACCGCTATGAAGTGGGGTTGTTACTTGGCTTAGCTATCAAAATCAAGTTTTTTTTTCTATTTTAATTATCAGAAAAGAAAAACTTAAAAAGCACAAAGAATCTGCACACTTTCTTCCATCCTTATGGGGGAAAATAGTTAACCCAGGTCTGCAGTCATGAGAACCAGAGTCAATGCCAGCAAGCACCCAAAAAAAGTTGAGTTTGATCAACCAGTTGGTTATTTATAGACGAGCCAGTTGGCCAAGTGAATTAACCAGATTTATTAAATGTTATAATGTGTCGCTTGACTTAAGTGCCCCACTCCTGCCCCCTACTCCCATCCTGCACCCCTGTCCCCAGGAGGGGGAAAATTGCAGTAGGTATATAACAAATAGTCTGCACAGCAGAGCGGGGAATCCGGACTCCCAACCAGGTGTTTCTCCACATGACAAACAACCTTTTGAAGTTTGTTTTTTTTTTTTTTTCCTCGTCCCTTAACTGATATTCTATCTTGTTGAATTAAGGCAAACCTGTTTGGACACCTTGTCCTTGAAAAATAAGGCAAAAGAGAAATATCCCCGTCCATGATTGCTGGGGTCTTTGAGCTCCCTTGCCCATCACCTGGACAAAAGTGATACAATCTTGACCTCTAAATCTGGTCACCACCAAGACTATCAAATATTCTGCTTGCAAGACTTTTAGCTGGCGGAACAATCCCAGCCCAGATCTGACTAGCAACACAGCAGTGAGGTCTATTTAGAAAGAACATAAACCAGGCAAAGGCATGAGGAAGCTGGTGCCTTCCACACACGGGACTCCTTCGTGTTAATCAGGGAGAGAGCGTGTTTCAGGGTCCAGCTTCAAGAGAGTAAGAAAACCCGAGGCTTCATTCCATAATTCTTACTCGCTGCTAAAGCCGTGAGGCCAGGATGTGTGTTTAAAGCCTCTTTAATTCAAAGCGCTGTTATCTTTACGTGACCTTATTTCCTGTCATTGGCGAGAATCAAGCTGCTTCTATTCCCCTAATAGCCATATAGTATAACCCTTGCTGGGAACAACCGCTGTGTGTACCTTCTTTTGTGGCGGGCCGCAATCTTGGGAAGTAATGTGTCTGTTTTGAAAAGAGTCATTTACAGCCTGCTGTTTGACCTAAGGGATCCAGGAGTCCACCCTTTTCTGGCCTCATGCACTGTATTTCCTTCCTGGGTTTTTCACAGGTTTAATGCAGCACAGGTGGTGGTGTGTTTCCAAACCAGGTGTCTGAGGCTAAAGACATCCACTAAAATATTTCGTTCGTTTTTTTTCTTTTCGGCTTGGAATTTAGCACTGTGAACTACTGAGACTTGGTGATGGTGTGACTTGATTTTTTTACTATATTTTTTACTGTCCTTTAAGCAGTTTTTTTCCTCCCTGCAGTTTAACATTCCCTAGAGACGCTATAAAATCCCCACAGTTTACTTACCAACATTTTTCAATATGGAGTTGAAGCCACACACAAACTGACCCTGCGCCAGTTGATTGGATGTAGGGCCAGAGCTGCAAAAACCTGATCAGGCCACAGAAGGGCTGGTCACAGGGAAGTGTCGGGCAGGTGTGCAGCTGGAGACAGAGCAGGTCCTTACACCACTCACACTGTCCCATGAGCCTCCCACCGCATTGCCAAAGAGCAACCAAAGGCCCAAGGTTGGCAATGGTTGGTGCAAGGCCAAGCCAGGGACTGCCCATGGTTCTGTAGGCATGCCAACAATAGGAGATAATCAGGAAATTTCAAAGACCATATGAAGGTTGGGTAACATTATTATTGTTGTTTTCTTTTAAGTGCAATAATGATATCATGGTTTTGTTTAAAATAAATGAGTCCCCATCTCTTAGAAATACACATTGGAATATTTATGGCTGATGTGATAGGTTGTTGGGAATTTTGTGCAAATATGCTGGGATGACAGGGAAAGTTGGAGGGAGAGATGAAAGAAGATTGGCCTTGAGTTGATCATTGTTGAAGCTGGGGACAGACTACATGGGAGTTCATTTTACTATTTTGCTATTTTTGTATATGTTTGAGATTTTCTATAATAAGGAAGGAAGGGAAGGAGGAAAAGAGAAACAAAGGAAAAAATGGAAGATCCTAGGCTTTGGAGTCAAACTTGGATTCAGATCTTGGCTCTTCCATTTACCAGCTGTGAGACACAAGGTTGGGACTGAGCTTGTTTCTTTCACTGTGATGGTACCAAAAATAGCACCTGTCTCCTGGAGAGGTTATGAGAATCAAATGAAATCATACATATAAAGTGTGTCTGGTAAACAGTATGTAAGAAATGGTAACTGTTATTATTAAGACCAAATGTTAAACATGCTGCCCTCATATACAAGTAAAATTGGTGCCAGAAAAATTACACTTTAACAATATTAACTCAAATTATAGAGTGCTCACTATAAACCTAGTACTATTCTAAACACTTTACCTGTAATAACTCATTTAATTGTCATACTAAAAGAGAAAACTCTTTAAACAAAATTTAAAAATTTGTAGTAAAAAATGACAATAACAATAAAACAACAAAATAACAATTAATAATGACAAAAGCTGATATAAATAATATCTTTAAATAAAAATAAATTTATGTCATCTCATATTTAACCAGATTTGGAAAATAATAGTAAATGTGCTCTAATTTTTAGAACAAACAATATATGAATTAGTTTCAGGGGTTTTTGATGCAATTTTTCTGCCAACATTACATGATAGTGTAATAGTAATATCTTTCACTTCAGATTTCATTTTGTGGTATGATCACAAACCTAGTCATTCTCACAAAAATATTAGCAGACTTCATTCATTTCCTGAGACTTTCTTGATTTCATATTCAAATCATTCTCTTTGGAAGCATCATGCCAATTTTCTCTCTTCAAGTGGACTGAGTCAGTCAGATCCACATTTGTTAATATCTTTGTCAGAAACCATAGGATATTTCCAACATCACCCTTTAGAATGTTTCATGAAATCCTACATCTTTGTAAGATTTTTTTTTTATGCGTTGTTAGCTTAGATAGATGGTGATGTTAGGTTGTGTGGAAGGGGACAGAGGTATTCAAAGGTGTAGTAATTTTATAACTTGTCAGTTATTAGGGAATTCTGCGTCCCTAAGCAACCTGCCAATTGTTGGGACTAGAATACTAAACCCAACCAAGCTGCATTGTGCCAGTGCTGCCCCCTGGTGACAGATATGAAGAACTGAGCCTCCCTTCCCTTCTGGAGAGGCTCCTGCACATGCTGCACTTCTTTTTTGCTAGGAACAGGCTTTGTCCTTCATGTGAAACCTCTCTTTTCTTTTTCTCCTGTTGCTTAGAAACCTCTGAAAACTCTCCCTCCTACCTGCCCCCAGTTTCACTCTCCATCCTGGTGCCAAAACAACCTCAGTGGAGGCTGATGAACATAAGGCAGCTCTAGGGGCTCTCCCATCTGCAGCACAGAACAGAAAAGCCATCTGTTCAAAAGTGGAACCAGCACTAAAAGCATTGCTGTCCACCTGGGGAGTCCTGGAAGGTGTTCAGAAGTTCTCTTCAGAAGCCCTTCAGAACTTTGTGCCTCTGTCTTAACCTTTAAGAAAAACTTTCTCAAATACCAGCACTCATACTCAGTCACAAGTAACTTCTTTTTTAATCTTTGTATTGCAGCTCTGGGAGGGAAGAAACCCTTGTCCGGGTCATAGGAGTGGCCCTTGCAAGAGACTGTGCTGGAACTGCTGAGGCCTGGGTGTGTGCAGGCGGCCATCTTTCCCCTTCTCCAAACTGCATCCTGTTATCCCACTCTGCTGCGCTCCACAGGGTGCAGAGGACTCAGTGGTTACTGGCCTCCTGCTCTTACCCACTCTGGGTTCCTCCCCTCTTTTGTCTCTCTCTCCTCCCTATTCATTGCTTTTCCCAGTCCCCAACGTAGCGCCAACAGATGATGAGTCACATTCTGGCAGCACCACTTACTAGGTATATGGTGTGGAGTATGCTGCCCTTCTAGGCCTCAGTGCTCCCATCTTTAAAATGGGAGTAGTGACAGGGTCAACATCATAAGGTCACTGTGAGGACCAAATGCATTAAGAAAGAACAGGTATGTGTGTGTGTTCCCATACATGTGTGTGTACATGGTACTTAGCGTCATGGCTGGCACAGAGTAAGCACTCAGTAAAAGTTCCTGTGTGTCTTTCACCTCTGCTAGCCTGTGCTTGCTGGGAAACCTGGGGGAATACTCCGTCATTTGTTTTCCATGTGCCAGAACATATTTTTATTTTTATTTTTTACCTAAAGTAAAGGTACATTTTCAAATGTCTGTCTTCTGATTTTAAATAGTACATGATTATTGAAGAGAATTTGGAAAAGCACATAAAGTTCAAAGAAGAAGATGACAATCACTTAGAATCCTTCATCTCAGAGATAACCACTAATAACATTTTATGATCTTTTTCACATACATATATCTTTACGCTTTTTAAAAAGAGACTCCTATCATTTTTTGTTTTTGTTATACTTTTATGTTTTGCTTTTTTCACTTAACTTACATAGTGAACATTTCCCAGCATTCAATATTCAGCATAATTCATCATGTAAATATACCATAATTATTTCCCTATTCTTCTATCATTTCCAATTGAAACAACCCTAAAACAAACATTTTTATCAGACATCTTTTGTCCTCAATTCTGAGTATTTCTTCAGGATTAATTTCTGGAGGGGTGTTGTTGGGGTCAGAAAGGATTATTCTACTTAAAACTCTTTGTACATGTTGCAAAACTCTTGCAGAAAGGCTGGCCCACTTTCCAATCTCCTCAGCAAAGTCTAAGGGACCCAAAAGGTCCACTTTTAGTTTGGCGACACAGCCCCTCCAGGTTCTGTGAAGGGCCACTTATCGGAGCATTTGCGAGGGATTGACACTGCTTCCTGTGGTTTACTCTCTTCAAGAGAACCTCAGGTGTAGGAAGGAGGAATCACACTTCAAGCAACTCCTGTAGGCTGACACTACCCTCAATTTCTCCACCATCTTTTTACTGAACCCCCAGGGCACCAGCACCAAAACTGGGTGGCATGTGTAACAGCACCCTGGAACCCACCAGTAGCTAACTTAGCCCTTACGCGTTACCTTCATAACATTGATCGCAAGTAGTCACTTTTTCCTCACTGCTTCTCCTCAGTCTCCCCACTGTGATGCAAGTTTACGAGGGACATGCCGTCTCATCCCTCACCGTAACCCCAGCACCTGGCCCTCTGCCCGGCACAGAGCAGGTGCTCGATAAATATTGGTTGAAGAATTGAATGTTTCATCTTTGTCCTTCCAAAAGCTTCCTATACTGTGCCTGTCCCTCAAGTTTACAAGAGTCATTTTTGGGTCCATACACAGATGTAAATTTTTCATAGTGACTTACGATATGCCCAGTAGTTATACCACCAGGCAAGATGAAGTTTCTTAACTGGCATAGTCTATTTTGTCAACAAAATTCCCTGTTATTCACAAACTTCCCTGTTTAGAAAGTCCCTGCGAGGAGCCCCATAGCCCAAGGGGATAGTTTCCCTGCTGTCCACCAGAGCCTGTCGCTGGTTTGGCGCCCAGGGCCAGCTTATAACTGTCATGTTGGCCCGGGGACACCTGTGGGATTCCAGTTCTAATGGGATACTGTAGCCTGTCCAGTCTGGACAGCTGAGCTATTCCCAGCCCCACGAGGCTAGTGCAAGCTACCAAGAGAATGGTTTGCAGTCGTTTTAAGTTTAAGATGCCCAAATTAAATATATTTTCAGGAACCAAACTACGTGAGGTTGACTCCCAGTCTCTCCTTTCCTAGTATAACTCTGGGTAAGTTACTTAACCTCACTGTGCCTCAGTTTCCTCA
>CM052446.1:34702862-34766505 GCA_028533085.1 Varecia variegata | reverse complement strand
CCTGTCAGGCAGATCCTGCTTCCCCAGATCCCATCCTAGACCGGTCCCCTCTGACCCCCAAACCTACCAATCATCGGCTTGGTCACCTCTGCTCACTGGGGGACATTGCGGCTCCCCACCCGCCTTGCTCATCCGCACAGCTGGCCCGCGGCTCTCCCCTCTGCCTGCATGTGTCTCCCTGCTGTCGCCGTGCCTGTGTCCTTCCCGTCTTCGGGTCTCTGCTGAAACGTCGCCTCCTCGGAGCAGACTTCCCCGAGCTCCGCTGTTACTCTCTCTCACAGCACCGACAGTGCACATTGGTCTATTTTTTGTCTGCCTCCTCCCTCCCCCTGCACACACCCTTTGAATGTCAGTCCATGAGGACAGGGACCCTGATGTCTTGTTTTCCATCGTCTCCCAGACATCTAGCACTACATCTGACACACACTGGTGCTCTATATTTGTGCCATGAGTAATGAGTGGAGGAAGCACACTTTGTCCACAGCCATCACTCAGAGCAATTCCCTTCCTAATCCAGCCCTTGTCTGCTTCTCAAACTCCATCTCCAACCTCATTCCTACACACACATACTACACACGCATGCACACATTGGGCCTGACATTGCCAACCTGACTACAATTCCCCAAGTACAAAACCTTTGCACACATGGCTTTCCCCTACAGCCCAGTCAACTCCTATTGATCCTTCAAAACCCAGCTCAGACATTACTACTTTCAGGAAACATTTCCTCCACCAACCCATCATAACTAAGCTACTCTCCCCTTTCCCTCCTCCCACTGAACTGTGACATTATTGCACCTGTATGGCATTGTAAATTTAAATTCTCTGCACGGCTCTCCTACTAGACTTGAGAGCAGACTCTAGCTTTCTACTCTGGAACCCAGACCCCTTGAGGTTTCTGAAGTAATAGTACAGTGTTACAGGAGTCACACTTCTTCCTCCTCTCCCTTCTGAAAGACCCACCCCAGCCTCTCAAGGCCTTTCCCGCCAGCAGCTCGTCTGCTCTTGGACGTGGAGCTGACTGCGATCTGGCCAGGCTGGTCGACACAGCTGAGGGCCAGAGGCAAATCACAGTTCCTCCCTTCCCTTCGTCCCCCACATTTCTATGCGCCCATAAATAACATGTACTGGGGACTGATTCCAGCCACTGGCCCCATCCCCGGGGCTCTATCAGTGAAGAGGGCAGTATGTGCTCTTACGGGCCTTACAGGCACGTAGACGTGCAAACAGCTGTCCACACACAGTGCCATTCTTCCATAATAAAAATACATACTGGGGACAGAGGCCAGTGGAGAGGAGGCTAAAGCCTTTTTTTTTTTTTCCTGACCGCAGAGGCACTTGGCCCACCTCGGCACGCCAAGGACCGAGAGCCAGGAAGGCTCAGCTGTGGACACCTGAGGCAACCAGCACACACAGTCCTTTTGTGGGGACAGCGAGTCCAGGACCACGTGGTGATCAGAGCCACCTCTCCTCCCAGCTGCTGTGTCCAGTGTTGGAGAAAGGAAGTCCCTTCACAGGCTCAAAAACAGGTTGCCTTGTTCTTTTTTCCCTCTCCTTTATGAATCTAGTTGCTGGAAAGGTCCTGCGTTGAACCTACCTTTGGCCGTTAGGTCTCTTCATAATTATGCACAAGGCAAGGCGAAGCGACAACTGTAACTCGACACTCAGCAATTCAGCTTAACCACCCCACATAACTGACAGCGCGGGTATAAAACATCCGCAACAATGCCGGCCCAGTGGCTATTACGGTGATTTACTCTGGACCACATGAAGTTCAGCAGCCGGGAAAGGGGGCAGAGCCTTCAACGGTCTTTCATGCCGGTGTCGTAAATTCAGATCATTGCTTCAAAGATGGTGCCAAAGTGTTGGTAACCCAAAGTCAAGGGGCCTAGGTTTTGTTTTCCAGGGCAAAGGGACACCATCAATGATGGGAGAGTTCTGTGGAGGTGACCCAGGGATGGGTTCCCGGCCACCTCTCCCCTAGCTTTGTCCCTTTGGCCTAGAGGAAGGGGCATAAAAGGTGTCAGTGGCCCCAGTGCTCAGTAAATCACTGGGTGTGAACCAGCTGGGCTGGGTGACAGCCTTAGGGGGCCTTTTCTGCTCGAGGCCAAGCCCAGAAGGCCCCACACTCAGTGACCCCATCAATGGGTCACCAGGCCTGCTCCTTTACCAGAAGAGACTTCTTCCAGGGTTAGAAAGAGGTGACGGGAGGAGTCCTCAATTACCCCAAAGAAATGGCCTCGACCCTCTCTTTGGGTGGGAATTAGAGGAAAATACCATATGCTGAAACTGACCACTCTTATCTCTAACATTTATTGAGCATGGGCTTTATGCTAAGAATAGTGCTACTAAAAAAAAATAAAAGAAAGATTTTATTTGAGAACCAAAAGACCAATAAGAAAAAGTAGATATACTGTATGTGAAACAAGTTATCAAAGTCATTTATTGACAACAGCTACCATCTATTAAGGGAACACTTTGCCCCAATATTTACCTTGAGAGAGAAATATTATTATAGCTGCCATTTCATAAGAATCAAAGGTTAAAAAACTGGCCCACAATCCCACAGCTAGTTATACGCGAGAGTGTGCCTGCTTTTTTATATTACATTGGTACATTTAATTTATAGTTTAAATTTAGAAACGAGAGTGGTTTACACTTAGTGATCAGGTATTTTTAAGCATAAAGAACAACTGTTTTAACTACTCTTATGCATTTTTGGAAAAGAAATGTCTTTCTCTTTAGTTTATTGGATGTAGTAGAGAAATGAGTTGGCATAAATGCTCTCTCAAGCCTGGATGTTTCTTAAGCGTGGAGAGTTGAGAAACAGTCCATGACCCAAAAAGGCCCAGTGGTTCAGGGGTCCTGGGGTCTAACCCCATCCTAACACTAATTTGCTGTATTACTTAGTCAAGTCCCCCCCCCCTTTCTGGCCTTTAGGTTCATCTTCTAAGATGAGGAGGCCGATTTCTCAGGTCCCCTAAAGTTTGAGTTTTTATTGGTGCACTGGGAGGACAGCCTGTCACCTGGACACCCCAGCCTGAGTGTTACAAAACCGAATTTTCCTAGAGGAGTGTATGTTACTCTGGGCCCTTTAGACTTTATTGTGACTCCCTGAGCTTGCAGAGCTAGATTTGTGCTATCTTCAGGCCCTAGAAGAGTCTCAAGTTTTATGTAGCAGCTTCTGCACAGACACCACCATAATGGCCTAGTGCAGGGACAGCAAATAGGTTTTATCTTGTTTAGGTTACATCAGTCAGGGTCCAGGCAGGGGTTAGGGATCACTGCAGTTATTTTAACAGACAGAATTTAATATAAAGATTTGTTAACTAGGTCTCCAAAAGGGTAAAAAGAGAACTCTAGGGTATCGTGGAGGTTGCAACTACCAGAAACACCTACACGCATACAGCTGGGGCCCAAACGGACTTATTAGAACATAGAAAGTTGGAAGAGAGGCCCACAGGGGCAAAACTCAGACCTCTGGGGCAGGGGCTGGCAGGCTGGCGCTGCTGTCTCTGCAGGGAAACAGGAAGGCTGGTTTTATGAATTTTGGGAAAACTACAAACTGGTTCAGCTTTTGCTACAAGAAACTGCTGTTGCTGGGCAGGACAAACGGACATGCACGTGGCCTGGATGACCCCCACAGGGACCACAAGGCGGGAGCATGGAAGGCCCGTCCTCCTCCTCCTCCTCCAGCCTAGCCTCTTCCCTCTAGCGCCCCCTGGTGGGCAGGGTCCCAGCCCCAGCATCGCAAAGCGGGTATGGAAGGGTGAGTGCAGTGGAGAGACACCTTCGGGCCCAGCCACCTTCCATCAATTTGGGAGTAGCTTCCTGGGGTGCGGCGCTGAGGCACGTGAGGCCTCATCTGGGCTGAGCAGAAAAACATCTTGTGAAAATTTGATGATGTTGGCCGTAAGCCCAGACAAGAGAAATGGTGGCATGAATGCCACATATTAGCCCTTTCTCTGGTGACTAAATTACCTGCCACAGTGAGCATAAGAGGTGAGCGTGGCTTCCTGACTCCTAACAGCATGGACGCTGGGCCACAGAGCCAAGACGATGACCTACATTGCCCCTCCCCTCCGCCACCCTAGCCAGCTCCCACTGACCTAATGGCTGCATAAATTAGGTGGTTGTGTCCAAAATCTGAAAGTGAAATCTAGACTTTCGCAGTGATTTCCAAGGAAATGTGGACTGCAGCAAGGAGAGGCATGGTTTTAAAGGATGCACACCCCTGGCCACAGCCAAGGACGTTCTTCTCATGGGACCATGAAAGGGCAAGAGTGGGGAGCAGAGGCAGCATCTCAGACAGCAGCAAGGGCCAAGCCCTCCCCCAGGGACTCAGCCTAGAGAATAGAGTCCGTTGGAAAGCTGGCAAGTCTCTGGAGACGGGTAATCGTGGGTTCAAATCCCAGGTTGGCCACTTTCTGGGTGTTTAGAATTAAGTACTATAAATCTCTGTCCATAAATTAAGTGGGAAAGATAAATTTGTATGTTCCTTAAAATTCAACTTCATTTCTGTTTTGCTCATAATAAATAATTCTGGTCCTTTGCAAGGGAGTTCCAGGAGGAGTTGGTGGTGTGCCAGAGCTAGCTTGTGTGGCTCACAGGGGTGGGCTGTGTGCGCCCTTCCCAATTCTGCATTCAGCGAGCACATGTTGGTAGCTTGCACACAGCCATGGGAGGAGTAAGTTAGCGAGTGCTACAAATCAGGAATTTGGGGTCTTGGTTTTTGGAGACCCAGATCATCAGTCTTCAGCCATGGCTCCACATAGATCACCCTCAAGATGACGCTTGTTTCTGTCTGCAAAGCATCTATGAAATGCCTCTCTCTTCCCCTTTCTGGGCCACCTGTGCAGTGTGGACCTTCTGGGAGGCTGTCCTTGTCCTCTCGCTGGACACTTAGTGCAAAGCCCTTCCCTTGCAGCTCTGGTCGGAAAGAGAGCTCCCTCTGCTCACCTCACCACCTGGCTCTAGCCCTGGAAGCTGTTTTTTTTTAATGTGAATAAAATCCTTCCCTCCTCACCCTCCTCAAATACTATTATTAATGTTTTTAAGCTTTTGGAAACAAAAAACCAGGAAAGTCTTTCTCAAATCTACCTTGAGCTCAGGAGCACAGGGAGACTTTTCTGTCTGAATAGGAGAAAGAGGAGGAGGGAAATATTAATACTAGAAAGGGGGAAGAAAAGGTTAACATGGCAAAAATTTTAGGCCAAGAGCACATTCCAGAATTCTGAGCTTTTGAGTGTTTTTTACCATTAGCTAATGGCTTTTTCACACTTCCCTGTTGAGGTTTGAAAGACAAGTAATGTCAGTAAATGGCCTGTGCAGTGCCTAGCACATAGTAGGTCCTCAGAAAATGGTGACTTCTTTCACCCTGGTTGAGGCTCTGCCCAGCAACACAAGACTCGGTGGCGGAGAACGCCAGGAGTGGGCTCCTCATCCTTCTTTGCACAGTGGCAGGGACTGCGATCCAAGGGGTTGGGTCACATGATCCCTCCTTCAGGGCTTTGAGAAGCAGATACTGGTGCATTGATGAGTAAAAATCCCATATACTCAAGTTAACATGAAATGTCCTCTTAGGTCAAGCGGAAATACCAATGCAATATTTAATAAGTGAATAAAACCCATAGTGCTCCCTCAGAGCGTGGAATCTTGGCAAGGCACTGTCTCCTTGGATGGTTTCTGCTCAGTCCCTTTCCAAGCCTCCTTCTTGCCTGTTACTCCAACTCTGCATGTTTAGCCTGGTCAGTTTCATCCATAATCCTAGCTGCGATGACCCCCACCCACCACCCACTGATGAACCCAATTCCATTCTTCTCTGTCCTGAACACCAGACTGTATCTGCAGCTGTCTTTTGAACATTCCCAACAGAGCTTTCCACAGACACCCCCCCCACTCAACATGTCCCATATTGAACTCTTTGTCTTCCTCCTTCTCCTGACACTGACCATCGCCTGCATCCTCTATCCTGGTGAGTGTCGCATCCACCTCTAGTCACCCCAGACACCTCCTTCACTCTCATTCTTCACCACCAGTAGATTGTGAGGTCCTGTGGCTCCACTCCTTAACAGTGCCTGCTCCTGCAGCCCTTCTCCCCAGGCCTATTAGAGCAGCCATCCTTTCCCACAGGGACAACCAAATTCTCCTACAAACTCCTCCTTTCTGCCTTCCTGCCCTGACCACTCCAATCCAGACTTCACTGCCTAAAACAAATCTGAATGTATAAAAGCTCCCTATTAAGTGGCTTTATATTACCCTTGCACTGAAGTTAGAACTAGGCAGGACACTGTCCATGATGGGGAGGTAATGCCCTGAAGTTCAGCCTCATTTATTTCCCCTTCTCGTGCTGCCCATCGCCTGCTCCAGCCACACTGAACTTCGTGTGCTTTCCGGTTCCTTCTGCCTATGGCGCCATTTTTCTCTTTTTGCACTTGGCAAGCCATACTTATTTTTAGAACTCCATTTCTAGCACCTCCTCTCTGAAGCCCTCCTGGATTGTTTGATTAGATTTGATAAGCCCCTTCTAGAGGTGACTTCTGCCCCCTTTGGGGGCTTTCCTCTCTCTTTACCTCCCACAGCACAACTCTTTCTTTACATATCTGTCTTCCCCTCCATACTGGCTCATTGAGGGAAGGCAACACGTCTCATCACATTTTTTTTCTATGAAATAAGAGGCCTTCTATACGTGGAGGGGGCAAAATTATACTGTTGTAAGGTTGTTATATTGTGAAGCAGGAAGTCGGAATATGAAGTGTCAAGTATGAAGGGTGATATATGAAGTGTGAGGTTGTAAAATCAACTCTAAACAGATTTGGATAAGTTAAAGATGCATTCTGTTAGCCCTAGAAAAACCAGTTGAAAATATTTTTAAATATACAGCTAATAAACAAATAAATTAAATTTCAAAATATCAAAAGTGTTTGGTTAACCCAAAAGAAGGCAGACAAGGAACAGCAAAGAAATAAAAAACTGAGTAAACAAATGAAAAACAAGTAGCAAAACAGATTTAAACATAGCCGTATCAATAATCACTTTAAATGTAAAAACCCCAATTAAAACGTAGAAATTGTCCAAGTTGATTAAAAAGTAAGAATCAAATATATGCTATCTACAAGAAATACATGTTAATTATGAAGACACAAATAGGTTAAAAATAAAAGGGCGGAAAAAGATTTACCATGCAAACAGCATAAGTCTAGAGGGGCTATATTACTATCACACAAAGTAGACTTCGAGACAAAGAGTACTACTGTGACCGGCAACAGGATTCATTTTGCCCACTGCGCAGAAAAGCCCAATACACTGAGATGGCAGTAGAGGTTGCAGCAGAGAAAGAGTTTAGTAAGCGCTGCACAGCCGAATGAGGAGACGAGAGCAACCCTTCAAATTCGTCTCCGCGAAAGGTTCTAGGCTGGGGTTTTGAAGGGACAGTCTGTGGGCAGGGCCTAGGGAATTGGCATTGCTGACTGGGTGGGTGCGGGGGTGTAAAATCATAGGTATGTAAAAATTACATTCTTGTGCTAAGTCAGTTTCTCGGTAGGGGTTACAGCATCTATCGAGTTAGTTCCACAAGGTGAGTAACTGGCCCATTTGGCAGGGTCTTAAAAATATCTTAAAAAACAGTCTTATGTTTCACAATAAAAGGGTCAATACACCAAAAAGACATAATTAATCCTAACTATTATGCACCTAATAATGCAGCTTTAAAACACATGAAGCAAAGTCTGACAGAATTGAAAAGAGAAATAGACAAATTAGAAATTACTGTTGGAGATTTTAACACATTTTTTAAAAAATAAATACTAGAACAAATCAGAAAATTAGTAAGGATATAGGTGAATTGAATAATGCTATCAACCAACTTGACCTAATTCATATTTATGGAACATTCCGCCCAACAACAGCAAAATGCACATTCTTTTCAAGTATACATGAAATATTTACTAAGGTAGAATATATATTTAGCCATAAAACAAGTGAATATATTTGGAAGGGTTCAGGCTGGGTGTGATGGTTCACACCTGTAATCCCAGCACTTTGGGAGGCTGAGGCAGGATGATCACTTGAGGCCAGGAGTTTGAGACAAAACTTGGGCAACATAGTGAGATCTTGTTTCTTAAAAAAAAAAAAATTTAATTAGCTGGGCATGGTAGCGTGCACCTGTAGTACCAGCTACTCTGGAGGCTGAGGCAGGAGGATCGCTTGAGCCCAGGAATTCAAGGCTGCAATGAGTTATGAGTTATGAGTTATGATTGTGCGACTGTACTCCATCCTGAGCCACAGAGCAAGCTCCTGTCTCTAAATAAATAAAGAAATAAGGATTCAAGGCAAAGTATGATTTCTCACCACAGTAGAACTAAATTATAAATTGTTAACAGGAAGATATCTGAAAAATTCTATTTAAAACAAAATAATACATTGTAAATAACCCATGGGTCAAAGAACAACTCAAAAGGGAAATTAGAAAGTATTTTGAAGTGAATGAAAATGAAAATACAACATATCAAATTTCATGCTCAAGAAGCACAAAGTTTGTGCTAAAGCAAATATATGCTTAAAATAAATGACCAGAAGTTAAAATTTAAAAAAATCATTTACAATAACACAAAAAAATGAAATAAGCATAAATCTGATAAAAGATACAAAAGGCTTTTATGCTGAAGCATACGAAACATTCCTAAGAGACACTAAAACTGAAGTGTTATCCCGTTCTTAGACAGGAAGACTCAATATTGTTAAGATGTCAGTTCTCTTCCTATTGATCTATATATTTGATATAATGCCAATAAAAATCCCAATAGGCTTTCTTAGAAATTGAGAAGCTGATTCTAAAAGTCATATGGAAATACCAAGGACCTAAAATAACCAAGGCAACTTTGAAAATTAAAATAATATTGAAGAACCATACTACTTGATTTCAAAGCCTATTATAAAACTACAACTTACTAAGACGGTGTGGAATTGGTGTAAAAACAGACAAATAGACTAGTGGAACAGAATGGAGAGTCTAGAAATAGACCCACACATATATGGACAATTGATTTTTTACAAAATTTCAAAGGAAAATCAGTGGAGAATGAATAATCTTTTCAAAACTGCTGCTGGAAAAATTGCATATCCATATGCAGGAAAGTAAAATTTGATCCATACTTCAAACCACATACAAATATTAAGGAAATGGGGAATCTAAAACTATAAAACTTCTAGAAGAACACATAGGAGAAAATCTCTGTGATTTTGAGTTAGGCAAAAGTTTCATTGATATGACACCAAAAGCGTAACCCATTAAAGAAAAAATTTATAATCCTGATGTTGGCAAAATTAAAAACTTCCCTTTGAAAGATACTGTTAAAAGAATGAAAAGACTATCCACATAATGGGAGAAAGCATTTGCAAGTCACATACATGACTCGTGCTCAGAATATATAAAGAACTTTCAAAACTCAATTAAAAAGAAAACAACTCCTCTCTCCTCCCAAAACGGGCAAAAGATTTGGCACGTCACTAAAGAAGATACATGAATGGCAAATACAGTACTCGCATGAAAAGATATTCAATATCATTTGTTATTAAGGGAAGGCAAATTAAAACCACCATAAAATATCACTGTACATCTATTAGAATGTCTAAAATCAAAATGACCACACCAAGTATTGGAGAAGACGTGGAGCAAGCACAACTCTCTACACTGCTGGTGGGAATGTAAAATGGAACATGTCTTTGGAAAATAGTTTGGAAGTTTTTTTTTTTTACAAGTTAAACATACGCCCACTATATGACCTAGCCATTTCACTCCTAGGGTATTTGCTCAAGAGAAATAAAAGTATGTGTCCATACAAAGACCGGTACATGAATGTTCTTAGCATCTTTATTTGCAATGGCTAAAAACTGGAATCTAAATGTCTGTCATAGGTGAATAGGTAAGTACAATGGAGTACTACTCAGCAATAAAAGGAAACAAGTTATTATATACACAATAAAATGGGTGAATCTCAAAATAATTATAATGAGTAAAAGAAGCCAGCAAAAATAGAATATACTGTATGATTCCATTTATATAAAATTCTAGAAGATACAAACTAATCTACAATGACAGACAGTAGACAGGTGTTTCCTGGGGACAAAAGGGACAGGGTGGAACAAAAGAGGGAATTACAAAGGAGTACTAGGAAACTTTTATGGTTGATAGATGTGTTCACTATCAAGCTGGGTGTGTTGGCACATGCCTGTAGTCCCAGCTATTTGGGAAGCTGAGGCTTGAGCCCAGGAGTTCAAGGCCAGCCTAGGACACCTAGCAACACCCTGTCTCAAAAACTAAATAAATAGCTATGTTCACTATCTTGATTGTGGTGATGGTTTTGCAGGTGTATACCAATATCAAAATTTATGAAATTATGTAGCTTAATATGTACCATTTATTGTAAGTGAATCATTTTTTAATAAAGCTGTCAATAAATACATAATAAATTTTTAAAATCTGCCCAGCATCAGCATTTTCCTTCAGAATTTCTTGCAGCAGCTGTTATCCTGGTCACTTCCCCTCTCTGCTATGTAGAACATGGGATATGGGCTGGAAGGGCTCCATCCCCCAGACCCCATGAAGCTCCAGGGACTTTCTAGCTCCCTCCTCCTCCCCCTCCAGAAGATTCACTGGAAAGGAAGAGCAAATCCCCAACCCCTACCTTTGCACCCCCCCACACCCCTACCGCTGCGCCACACTCCCTTACCCCTCACCCCTCCATCCCCCACACTCCTGCCCTTCTCAGCCTGTGGCTCCAACTGCCCTCCCAGTTAATCTGTTGTGCCCAAGCTGGAGACTCTGCAGTGGGGACCCCCTTCCATTGGCTCCAGGCTCTTCTTGTACCTTCCTGGCTGAGGACAGCACCTCCAGGGCCCCCTTGAGCCCTCAAAGCCCCAACCCACCCCCTCCGTCAGTCACTTCTGGGCAAGTCCCCTGCCGCGACTCCACGGAGATTGAAACAGTTTGGTTCTCACTTAAAGCTGCTATTTGCCTTGAGGAGTTTGTCACACATGCTAATGAACAGCCGGCTGACAGAACAGAGCCAGGACACCGGGAGTAGGAGGTGGGCCCTAATGAATTCTTCCTGGCGGCTGTGCTGATAAGATGCAGACAAACAAGGGACCCAGACTGGCCTGTGTCCTGCACTCAGGTGGGTTCACCTTCCCAATCAGCTCAGCCCCCAGGCGTGTGTGCAAGGCGGGGAGGGGAGTCTGGTGGGCAGGAGCGTGGACAGCAGGGGTGTGTGTGTCTGAAGGGCCACAGGGCCCAGCCTCAGGGGCTGCTAAGTTGAGCCACAGGAGCAGCTGAGCAAGCAGGTCTCGAAGTTCTCTAAGAGCCTCAACAATTCAAGACCAATTTCTTCCCCCCCCTTTATTCTCAGTGACTTTTTTTTCCTTTTTGCAAAAGTAGTTTGTGCACATTGTCAAGCAGCGGTCCCCAACCTTTTTAGCCCCAGGGACCATTTTCATGGAAGACGATTGTTCCACAGATGGGAGACATTACATTATTGTGCACTGTATTTCTATTATTAAATTATAACATGCAATGAAATAATGATACAACTCACCATAGGTTGGGGGCCCCTGTTGTAGTGTATTCTGAAAATAAAGAAAACACAGAAGAAAATTGAACCTCGTGTGATCCAGTCACCCAGAGATAATGATTTTCATTTTGCTTTCATTTCCTCCTTACGTTTGCCGTGCATGTGTTTGTAAAAGCAAGCGTAGAATCATCATCATAATAGTATTTATTGAGCAAGTGCTCACTATGCACTAGACTATGCTGAGCACACCCCATGGATTATCTCATTCAATTTCCACAGTAATTCTGAGTGATGATGTAACTATTGCCCCCATTTTACAAATGGAGAAACTGAGGCTTAAAAGTTAAGTACTTTGTCCAATGTCGTCCAGCAATTAAATGGTGGAGCTGGGATTCCAATCCTGGAGATCTGATTCCAGAACCACCACTCTCCTCCTTACTGCTTTGAAAGTGACTAAATATCCTATAAATATCTTTCTAAGTCCTTAGCCTTCAGAGTTATTTTTAATGACTACATAGTACTCTCCTGTCAGTGAACAGAGGTGGTTTTCAATGTTTTCTATAATACATTCTCCAATCAACATCATTATAGTTAAATATTTGTTCCAAAACTAAAATCAGAGTCCTTGGGTTAAAGCATATGTATAATTTTGAGGCTTTTGATACATATTGCCAAGATTGTCCTCCAAAAATAATGAGCCAAATTATACTTCCTACATCCTCACCCACACTAGAATACAAAGCATTCTTCATCCAACTGATTAGAGGCCACTCAAATTCTGCCACATGAATAATAAAATTTAGATTCATTAGGGGATTGGGGTAGCTCGACCTTTGCCCGTGGAAATTCCATCCTCCCATAGCAGAAGGCCCAGAGCCGGACACTGAGCAGAGAGGAGAGTGGGGCAGAGAGAACAAGAACGACTTCCGCTTCATTGAATCAGGTCAGTAATTCTAAAGCTCTCAGAAATGCCTTGCTTTCCTCACTGTCACGGAACAGTCACGGCAGTGACCAAGAGGGAGAGGAGTGTGTGGAATGTCCCTGGGTCCCCTGGCTGCCGAGTCCAGCAGGAGGCTGCTGTAGCAGGGAGGGGACAGAGCCCAGGGTTCTCATCTCAGCCCTGGCATTCCTCACAGGCATACACAAAAGGAAAACCCCAATTCGTTAAAAAGTTAAGCAGGGGTCAGGCACGGTGGCATGTACCTGTAGTCCCAGCTACTCGGGAGGCTGCGGTGGGAGGATCACATGAGCCCAGGAGTTCAAGGCTGCAGTGCACTATGATTGCATGTGTGATTCTGAATAGCCCCTGCACTCCAGCCTGGGCAACAAAGCGAGACCTTGTCTCTAACAAAAAATAAATAAAGGAAGGAAGAAGAAGAAGAAAGAAGAGGAAGAGGAAGAGAAAGAAGGAAGAAGAAAGAAACAAGAAAGAAAGTTAGTTAACAAGGGGCCTCAGTATTTCCTGCTCAGATGGTCCAGGACTGTGAAGGAGGTCCAGGCCTTGTAGGAGGAACATGACTGCAGCTTCCAGGGTGTTGGAAATAGTAGCTGCAGGTAAGTCCTGAGCTCCAGGAAGACCCCAAGAGAAAGCTATCAGCACCAGCAGTTCCTGGACTGGCTCAGAACTTCCAAGGGCACCGATAACCATTGTTAAATGGTCCAAGCATTTTAACAAGTTTATACCTAAAAATGTGATAAGTAAGCCATAGGGGATCACTTTGTTAATTTTTTATCCCATGAAAGACACATTTCTGCTTAGAACAGAGAAAGAAAGAATAAAAATACCGTGTTCCTGTTAAAAGCCATATGCAACAAGCCCACAGCTAGTATCACACTGAATGGGGAAAGACTGAAAGCCTTTCCTCTAAGATCTGGAAGTAGACAAAGATGCTCACTTTCACCACTTTTATTCAAAATAGTACTAGAAGTTGTAGCCAGAGCAATTAGACAAGAGGAAGAAAGAAAGGGAGTCCAAACTGGAAAGAAAGAAGTCAAATTATTCTTGCTTGCAGATGATACAATCTTATATTTAGAAAAACCTAAAGATTCCACAAAAAAACTGTTATAACTGAAAAATAAATTCAGTAAAGTTGCAGGATACAAAATCAACATACGAAAATCAGTACCATTTCTAAATTCCAACAGTAAACAATCTGAACAAGAAACCAAGAAAGTAATCCCATTTACAAGAGCTACAAATAAAATAAAATACTCAGGAATAAAATTAACCAAAGACATGAAAAATCTCTACAATGAAAACTGTAAAACACTGATGAAAGAAATTGAAGTGAATGTAAAAAAATGGGAAGATATTCCATGTTCATGGCTTGGAAGAATCAATATTGTTAAAATGTCCATACTACCCAAAGCAATCTACAGATTCAGTGCAATTCCTATCAAAATACCATTGACATTCTTCACAGAAATGGAAAAAAAACCCTAAAATTTATATGAACCACAAAAGACAAAGGAATTCTATATGTATATTTTTAGCTCAATTTTTGGGTTAAAAGAGAAAAGGGCAAAACAAAATCCATGGGAATGCCAATTAAAAGTTCCTTTGCCACATATTTGTTAAAATAGCATAATATGTCTATTCTGTACCAGCTAATATGAAAACCATATAATTTATGAAATCCTGTTAAGAAAAAAATCCTACTCTTGCTTCTCAACATAATGTGGAAAAAAATGACAGAACTCTTCTAGATAATACACATAGGTAAACAGCATTTGCTAACAAAAAATATCCAATCCCCTCTTAAATAATTTTAACACAAGAGCAACGGCACCTTCCCAACTCACAATACCTCATCTCTTCTCTAGAAAGCTTGAGGGCCCACTCCTACCATGCCCACGGTAGACACCTGACCACAGCTGGACCAGTCACATTCTGTCTCCCAGGGGTTTTGATTTGGGCAAGAGACAGTTTACCAGTCTCGCCAAGAGGATGAACTAGGGGGTAGATCTACCCACTAGCTCCAGTGTAGCCTGGTCCTGCCTGTGGTCCTGGAAGTGAGAAAACCATCAGTTCCACAAACATGTCTAAGCTCTTCTTACGAGCTAGATCTGGGGAACCAAGGACGACCTGATAGGACACGTGGACTTGGTCTTCCAGGATTCTGGACTTGCTGAGGAAGCAGATGTGTCATCAGGTCATTGGCACCGTCCTGGAGGGGCTCTGCCTGTAACACTGGAAGGACTTGGACAAGCACTGCCCCCTGGACTTAGTTCCTCATCTAGAAAACAATGGAAGTGACTCTTCCAGCTTTACAGCCTGTGGCTTCTGAAGACAAAAGCCACCTGATTGGAGGCTGGGAGGCAAATAGGCCACCTGTTGTGGACTGAATGTTTGTGTTCCCCTACAAAATCCACAGCTGAAGCCCTAACTCCCAACGTGACTGTATTTGGAGATAGGGCCTGTGAGGAGGTGATAAAGGTTGTAGGGCTGGTGTCCTTCTAAGACGAGGAGGAAACACCAGAGCTTTCTCTCTCTCTACCATATGAGGACACAGCGAGAAGGTGCCATTTGCAAGCCACGAGTAGAACCCTCGGCAGGAAGCAAACCGGCCGGCACCTTAGTCTTGGACTTCCTAGTCTCCAGACAGCGGAGACTCTCTGCTGTTTAAGCCACCCAGTCTGTGGCATTTTGTTATGGCAGCCCAAGCTGACTAAGGCACCTCTTCTTCCTCAAACGTGGGCAGAAGGGGCTCCTAAATGATGATATTTGCCCAGCGACACATCCTGAAAGCCCCCTGAATGCACACAGCCTGCTTCCAAGGACAGCAGCCACCAACTTCCCAGGAGGTGTGAGCAGGAAGCTTCTTCTGGAAGCCCTGAAACCAGTCCTGCCCCCAGCCCCTGGCCACCCACTACCAGGATCCCGGAGATGACAAAATTCAAGGCAGATGCTCCGGGCGGGACTCCAGCCTCCTCTGGTGCATTTCTGCCTGCTCTCCTGGTGGGCGGAGGAAGCCACACTCAGCAAATGGACAGGCTTTGATGCAGGAGGCACATCCCGGACTGCCAGCCAAGGAGAACCGGTCCCTCCTGAGCTGCCCCTCCCAGGCTCCCCTGCCACAATGTGAGGCAAGTGCCAGACGGAACTGGGTGACCCTAGGCTCCTCCCCAAACCAGGCTGCAATCGCACCCAATTTACACAGGGGCTCCCTCTCTCCTCTCCCTTCCTCTAAGCTGACCCATGCATTGTCTCCCTAAAGCTCATAAAATCGCATTGTGTTTTCATTCATGCAAGAAGACCACCATGTTCGTTAAGATGGAAGACAGATAAAGCCGATCTTAGTTTTGTCACTTTTAATAACAAAAGCATGGTTTCTCAAAATCCAGTTTTTATCTGTTTTGGTTTAGTGTCCCAGCTTCCCTTTACAGTTCTCTCTCTTAGGCCTGCGTCAAACTTTGTGCCCTTTGGAGTTACCTCCTGAAGAATCTTTAAAAAACAACGGAAGTCCCTCTGTCCTCCCTTGGCTTCTGTGACCCTGGCTCCCAGCTCCTGTCCCACCTCTCTGGCTAGTCCAGCTCCAGCTCATGCCCCTTCTCCCAGCTGACATCATTCACTCCCTCCAAACCTGTCTCCCCATGCAGAGCTTTCCAGAGAAGCAGACCTGTCTGGTGCCTGCCTGTGGACACTTCCACCCGGTGTCCTGTGGTTCTCCACTGCACAGGCCCAGACAGACCTCAGCGTCCCTTCCCCAAACCAGCATCTGCTCCTGGTCCCCAGCTCTCCCAGGGACCTTGCCTGTGCCTCGTCACCACGGCTCTCAAGCTTAGGCTCCTCCTGCTTCGGGACCTAGAGTTACCATGAACCGAGGTAACTCGCATAAATATAAATCACCTAGCACGGTGCTCGGCCTGTGCCAGACAAATGTTCATTCATCTCCTCTTGCCTCCCTTCTTCAGCCCTGTTCTCCACCATGTGGTTTATCCTCTAGGGACAAATCTGATTTCGAGAGTCACAGTTTGCCAAATACACCCTGCAATTTTCTACTTCCCATAATCCAGCTGCAGAGGTAATGAGTGTCTTTCCCACCCCCATCTTAAACCAAGTTGATATTGTATAAAATTATCTGGTTATTTTGGTTTATCTAAAATATTCAGATCAGGAGGATACCTCAATTTTTTTAAATAATTATGATTTTTTTAAAGCTTGCCTCAGGAAGTTTTTATAAAACAAAGTAGAAAGAATTCATTCCTCATTATCCTTCCTTCCCACTCTGCTTTTGGAAGGATTTGCAATTCAGATTGAGGATAAACTCTATTTTCACTTAGAAAAACACATGCCCTCTAGCAAAGAAACTCTTTTCTGAATAAATCCCTGCAAAGGAGCCATATCTTTATATTTCATATGTGCAACAATTTAACAAGAAAATACTATTAATCTCTTTTTCCTTTCTTATTCTTTCCCATCGTCTCCTTAATGATGGAAATTTAGAACTGCACAATCCACAATCACACACACACTTCATCTTTTCAGATTGCTTCCCAGCAAAACCCCACAGATGACAGAGGTCAGATTTAATTGATTTTAGCTTAGGGCCAGATCCTCAGTGTCAAAATGAAAGAGAAAATTGAAATAAAACCCATAACTTTGGCTGAATGATCTTGATAGTTGCCTGAATTTCTGTATCCCCCAAGAAGAATTGCTTTCAGTTCAATATGGAAGAAAAAGCATTCTTTTTGTGTGTTGGTAAGTGGGACAAATGGCTCTGGGGTGTCCAGTGTATGGGCTCTGGAGGCAGACTGTCTGGTCCGAACCCTGACTGTGTCCCTTACCAGCTGAGGGACCCTGGGTGACCTGCTGATATCTCTGAGTTTCAGATTTCTCATTTGGGATTGTTGTGAAGATAAATGAATTAATTCAAGTACAGCAATGAGGACAGTCCTTGGCACATACTAAGTGCTCAGTGAAAATAGGAATCATTATTATTCCAAACAAAATGAGTGCCAGTTCCACATACTACCAGCCTGGAAGCAGTGTAGTGTAATCATTAGATCCTTTTACTCAGACGGCCTGGGTTCAATTCCTGGCTCTACCACTTGCTAGCTGTGTGACTGGGCAGGTTGCTCAACCGTTGTGTGCCTCAGTGGCTCCATTTGTACAACAGGCCGTTGAAAATCGTATCCTCATCATGGGGGGGATATTGTCATGCGTATGAAATGAGACAATGTGAAATATTTTTCTATAGTAAATGCTCAGTGAATTTTGGCTGCTATTTTTCCTTGCATGCTAAAAAAATAAGGTTGATTAACTCAGCACTGTTTCCCCAAACTCACAGAGGTTTTCAGAAGGGCAGAGTTGTAAGGATTTAACATCTTAGTTGTCGATTAGGGGTCAAATAGCATTAGAATGCAGCTCTTATTGTCAGGGCACGCGACCCCACAGAGGTGGGCAACAAGGCCCTTAGACAAAAAGAGGTCAGACATTCCCTCTCCTGCAACTGGCAGCCAGAGCGAGGGCACGTGGCTTGGGCTCAGCCAATCAGATGCTCACAACTGGCAACAAGGCCAGTTGCTTCTGAAAGTCGAGAGAGGGAAGGATGCAGACCGAAGGATGGGTTGAAAGGGGAGACTGATGTCCGATCTCTGTAGTCTCAGCCACTTCGGCCACAGCCTCCATTGTTTCCCAATGCTAAACTTCTTAATTACAAAATAAACACGTATTCTTTACAACCAGAAGAAACATCTGTAAATGTATTCAGAAAGTGTGAATAGCCGCCTTGCAAAGTATCCTCCTCAATTCTCCCCCTGCCCCATTAGCTAGTTCCTCTGTAACTTATTCTCCCCATGTAACAGTGTGTCATTACCATTTCTCAAGGCCAATGGACGTCTATTGTATCACTCCACTATGGCCCCATAATTTCTCATAATATTAATATAAATGCACCACTATTTTTTCAAACGCTTCTCTTTGGACAGGTACCTTTTTAGATATTCATTACAATTTCAAATGCACATCCTCAGGGACCTGGCAACTGCACTTTGGGGAATCAATCCTACAGAAACAATGCACTGGTTTACACATAAGACTGCACCTGCAAGGATAACTACTGTGCATTGCTCGGGGTGTCAGCAACGGGAAATAACCTAAATGCCCAGCCAGCTTCCCTTATCTGCGTTGTTTATGGCATTTTGTTTAAGAAGAGGGGAAATTTCAACTGTAAAAAGTGTTTTATGAAAACCACTACTCAAACCCAGGTGAGACTTGGGACTTTTAGGTTCCTTCCAACAGTGAAATTTTAGATGTCTTTCCTTTTGGGAACCAGGGAGGAGGCTGGATGAAAAATAAGATGTGTAAGTCAAGGTCAGGTTACCACAGCACAAGTGGGTCATTGTTAGGTCTATTTTACACACAGAGACAGCAAATCTGAATCCTCAGAGAGCCCAAGTCCAGGTTTTCCTTCCATCCAGAGATTCTCAAACCTTAGGGTACATAAGAGTCACCTGGGACTCTTGTTAAACTGCAGATGGATTCGTTAGCTCTGGGGTGGGGCCCGAGATGGTGCAGCTCTAACAAGCAAGCAAATGATACGGATGCTGCAGGTCTGTGGACCACACCTGGAGTTGTAAAAATCAGATCAATTCACATCTACTGTTTGAACTAAAAATATAAATGAAGTTGGCTGGTTGCAAACTTTGGCAAACAGAAGGGTTTAGACACCTCCTCACTCAGGCTCTACCCAAGAGTCTCCAACTTGCAACTTTTGGCCTAGATGACCCCTACACTACATCAATTGAGAAATTCTGTAACACATTTTTTCTAATGGCAGCTGTAAGTGTCCATGGGTGATAAATCACAATGAAAATATTAGAAATTGAGGACGACTCAGAAACAAGATGAAAATGATTTAAAGAGAAGGCAGGGAAAGAGTCCATATAGCCACCCAAAAGCTCACTGTGCCAGCCTCCAAGATGACCCCAGGTGACGCTCACCTTCTGGCATTCACGCCCTGCGTGCTTCTCTCCTATGTAGGACACAGCTAACCTGTGTAATCAGTAGGATATCGGGCACATGATGAAGTGTGACTTCCAAGGCTAGGCTCTAAAAGACATTGAGGCCTCTACCGTGTTGGGGGTGTTGGGGTCACTTGCTCTGGGGGAAGCCAATTGTCATGCCACGAGGATACCTATGCAGCCCCATGAGAAAATCACATTGTGAGGTACTGAGGCCTCCTGCCAGTAGCCAAATGAATAAGCCACCTTGGAAGCAGATCCTCCAGCCCTCGTGAAGTCTTCAGGTGACGGCAACCCTGGCCAACATCTGAACTGCAACCTTGCGAGAGACTCTGAAACAGAACCACTCAGCAAAGCCGCTCTTGATAGAGCACCCTAAAACTCCCTGAGGGTCAAAGACCCAAGAAGTTGCAACCTGGCAGCCAGCAGGGCCACAAGTTTCATTTTGCCTGCACATTTTTTTTCAATGTGATTAGCCACCAACATCTAAAAACCAAGATATTTCCATGTTAATATTTCAACACCTCCTGAAAAACTGAAAGAGCTTCAAACCAAGGTCCTCATTCCTACAGGTCAAGGATGGGTGAGCCTTTAGCAGCAAGTGCCCATGGTAGGGGTTACCTGTGCTCCCCGGATCAGCACACCTCCCAGCTCCTGCGGTCTCTCCACGGGGCTCACAGTGCTTGTTAACGGCACCCACCAGCCCTCCTAAGTCTGTGATCCTTAACAAATGAGAAACTTTTTCACAAGTGGTACTCAAAGAGTGGTCCCCGGACCAACAGCATCAGCATCACCTGGGAACTTGCTAGAAAAGCAAATTCTTGGGTCAACTCAGAAACTCTGGGGTAGAGCCCAATTATGTGTGTTTTAACAAGCCATCTAGTGTAATTCTGATGCCTGAAAAAGTCTGAGAACCGCTGTTTATCCCAGGTGAGACTTCTTGCCTTTGAAAACCATTTTGTGCTGCTCAGTAGAAGGGGCTCAGCCCTGAGGGTCCAGCTGTCCCAATATGCAGACCTAGGCCCTAGCCCCACCAGAAATGCCAGCTGTACCTCCTGCCAGGCTTCCTGTCAAATCCTTGGAGGCCACAAAACCCCAAGTTCTCACAGCACCTCGGAGAGCCCGGGTGCACTCTCAGGGGTGTAGTGAGAACCTGGTAACAATTTGGTTTCAAATAATCTGCTCACCTGCCTTTTTTCCACCCCCGACATGTATGTGAATAAACAATATAGTTGTTGTTTTTTTAAATGGAGGGCCAAGTCCTACAGTGTGCTGGGCACGTTCTCTATTGTAACCTAAGATTTCTTTGAACCTCAGATTTCTCAGCTGCAAAATGAGGTGCTCAGATGAGCTGTCCTCCGCCTCCAGCTCTAAAGTCTGTGACTAATTGACATTAAATGAACCTTCCATTTAAGAATACCAAAAGCCCTCATCTATCCAATAAATCACCGTTTTGTTGGACAGTATGTCTGTACTTAATGAATCAATGCATCAATTTGGCTGTACTTAATGAATTTGTTTTCTCAAATATCTATTATAAGCAAAGCACCTTGTCCTCTTTTCACAATGTGTTTAAGTGAACCGATCAGTGACTTCAGATAAAAATCTTAAAGCATCTACCATCAGAAGCGCATGCACTGATTCCTAACCCCTCGACGTTCTAGGCAAGTTTCCGTGGCAGGGAGAGATCTTAGACTGCGAGGCAGCCTCTGTGCTGAGGGTACGTGATTACGAACATTGCAACACGATAACTCTCACCCAGAAAACCCACCACGCAGTCCAGGGCTACGTCTCCACCTCTGTCTCAGGGTTCTAACTTGAGTTGACTCTACTTCAAAGGAAGGAAAGCTTGTTTGGCCAAATACCCATGGAGCATCGGTTTCAGGAATGTGACATGCTGTTAAACCACAGCCGTGTAAGCTTGCGGCTGCTGAGATTTTCCAAGGATGAAAGTTTCACTTTTCAAAGAAAAACATGGCACCATGTAAGTTGAAGAAACCTAAGGTAAATGGTGTCAATTGGCCCCAGGAAGTTTCTTCTTCCAAAGAACACCTACTATGCGTCAGTCTGTGTTGGGGAGGGTGGAGAGGTGCCTGAGAATGGACTGAATTTACAAGATCAGAATGATGGGACAGTGCCTGCCTTTGGGCAAAATTTTCAGGAGGCGGGGATAAAGGACAGTTGGGAGGAGCAGAGCCCAATGTCAGCACAGGGCATTGGGGGTGGGGGGGGGGTAACTGGGAAAGGGAAGGGCATTAGGCCGGGGGCAGATCAAGTGAATGGTAGCATGGGCAGCATGGACAGCTGGGAGAGGCCCTGGGGCTGTGGGAACTAGGGCTGGAAGCACCAAGTCACCAGGCAGGAGAGAGGTCCCCAGGCCATGATGTGAGGATGTCCTATCTCCCTAGATTGGGGTTAATCTTCATTTCAAAGTAAAGCAGGCATTTGAGGAACTGAATGAATACAGGATCACATTTCAGAGATTCCCCAACTGTTTAATTTTTGCAAGGGAACTTGGGGGTCCTTTAACCCAACTTCACCCTCTGTGTCTCAATCCCTCTGGCTGCTCCGTTGTCGAGCTTCATATTTGGCTGCCTCCGTGGACGGGGAGCTTGCTCTCTCACAGAGGAGCCTGTTTCATCACCAAAGGTCTCTAGTTGTCTCAAAATGTTTCCTTTATATGGTGCTAACACAGCTCTCCTTCCACTTGACCTTCTTACGCACACGCTTCAGAAGAACAGGCTTGAACCCAAGTTTACTAACAGCCCTTTAACTGTCTAAAGTAGCTGCCACAACCTCTCTGAACTCCCCCAGTCCCTGCCACAGTGGGACGGCTCCTGTACCTGGTTAAGGTCATCTGAACACTGACAAGTTGGCCCATGTTCTTTGAAAACTGTGCTCCCCACTCCCTCAAAGCAGAGAGTGTCTTTCCAGGTAGAGTGACAGAACAAAGGCCAGACCGTGCGTCGTGCCTCTGACCTCAGAGGCCACAGAGGGTGGTGGCTCCTGCTTTCAGGAACTGAAAGATGGTCCAAGCCGGCCCAGCCTGGGGTGACCCCTTCCAGAGGGGCCCGGCAGCCTTGACCAGGCCTGACGCTGGGTACTTCCTAAGCCCTGGGTGGTCTGCAGCCTCTCCCTGTCTGGGGTAAAACGGGCCCCGGGCCAGAGCCGTGGACACCGAGATCATGGACACTGGTGGGAGAAACCCCTGGGCCCTGAGGTTGGCATAGAAGGGAGAAGCCCGCCCCCTTGTGGACCTCTTGGGGGTGGCAAGGTGCAAATAGCACTGAAACCACAAGAGGAGATGGGGGTTTGGGGGAGCAACCACTTCCCCTCACCGCTCCATTTCACCAGTCACCTCTGGTGGCCTGCAGTAGAATTGGTCTGTACTGTCACAGGGTTGGGGAGGGGAGTGGTGGCAGGGGACTTGAAGAGAAGTTAGGAGGTGGAGACCCCTGGGTCTAGATGCTTGACGACAGAAAGTTGGAAAGAAATCAAGCAGGTGTTAGCTGTTTTAAGAAAAGAGGGGAAAAAAAAAAAAAAGACACCAGTCACCTGGAGGCCTTTCCTGGCTCTGCCACTGTGTGGCCCCCGGCAAATCACAGCCACTCCCCGGGCCTCCAAGGGCTGTGCTAGGAGAAGGTGAAGGCTTCGATCCCTCTGAATGCTGACGCATTAAGCCTTTCACATCCCTGTCCTGACGATGGCCTGTCACTGGTGGCACCACAGCCCTGATGGAAGGGAAGAGGGCATGGGAGGTGGCAGGGACAGGGGTATTGCGGAAGGGGAGGCAAAGGGCACCAGCACGGCCAGCTGGGCGGACCCACCATGGCCTGGGAGCACCGCACCCTTCCATCACTGCACCATGTCCCTGGAACCCCAAAGGGTCATTTCCCAGTGTGGTCTCCCCTCCTTCCACAGTTTTGGCCAAGTCTACATCATTTCTCCGTTGCATGGACACCAGCCCAGAGGTGCCTGTGGCATAAAACATGCTTGCCCCTGAGAGATGGGACCCAGGCCCGTTTTACGTCCAAGGCAGCAGCCCACAAACATCCGCTGCCTCACTCACACACTTCTAGACCGCCTTTACTCTGCACTAAGCACATTATCAAAGATAGTGTTTTTAATGTATTTCCAAGGTAAATTCTTTACTACTCTGTGACTGATCAGTATAATTGGGCTAAATGTAGCCCTGGGAAATGCAAACCAGAAGCACTTTCCTCGAAGCTCTCCAGATAAAAAATGAATGATATGTTAAAATGGCTCAAATTTCTTACTGCACTATGCTCATAGAGACACACAGCCATGAAGTCACCAAAGATGTTGTTTGTAAAGACTAACTGTCACCCAGCAGAATGAAAAGCATTGAGACCTTTTAAAAATGACCTTGTGTAAATTATCTGAAATAACGATGTCCTCAGGCCGGTGTGCTATGCTAGCTAGAAAGGTCCAGGGCAAATGCTGGGGGGAGGGCAGTAATCTTTGCACACTTCAGTACACTAAAGCTTTGGCTGAAATTATATAAGGCTGCAATGTCCTTTTTTTTTTTAATGGCATTATAAGTTATCATATTACCACCCCTTAAAAATCAGAGGATTGCAACAATAAGTACAACCCAAGTTCTACCTAAAAACTACAGTCAGGCAGGACCTGAAACTCTAATTGTAGACAGAACCCTTTTCAAACACCTATTTAGACCACCTGGTTTCTGCAGCATTGCCAAATTCTCAAATGGTAATGAAAATTTTAATGTCCAAAACCTACAAGCCATCAGAGGTTCAGTAAGCAGATTGTGCCATTTCAAAACTGAAAACATGCTTGCATCAGCAAGCCACCGGGGCTAACCTTTCTGGATTGAGAGTCTGGCCTTCAGTTCAGACCGTGGCTATGCCAGGGTCAGAAATGTGACAAAACTGTGCTTTCACGGAGGTTAGCCAAGGTTCACAGGGTCATGACTGGGCCATTTTATCAGTCATGTCAGGCTCACACCCTATTGCCTGGGATAGATAAAAACTTTATCTGTCAGTTTGCTAAATCTGCTCCTCCTGCCTCATTTTGAATAAAGAAAACCTGAGCTCAGCTTATCTAAACCAGAAACTTGCCTTTCCCAATACTGTTTTCATATGCAACTTCTAAGTAAAGGCGACATGCCAATGATTTCTGGTCTCATTTTAGTAAAGAACTGTCCATAATTGGAGTGACTGGCTTTGTCTTATCTAAAACCTTAACTTCAGAGAACAGTTCTGGCACTATCTAACAACATAGATTCATTATGTTTATTAAATGTTGGATGGGCTGAAGGTGTTATATTAGAATGATAGTTCTCAAAGTGTTACCTTTTCAGATTCATCTTTCCCTAAAGTAAACTAAAAAAAAAAAAAAAAACCACTAAAATTAACTTTGATAGATTTTTCAAATAGGGAACCTAAACTACCATAGAAGAGTTTACAAAGATACCTTTGGACTAACACACACACACACACACACACACAATATTATCCGCTAATGATTGTTTAACAGAAAAAAAAAACAGCTAAGGTTTCTTCCTCACAGAAAATAGATACGCACAGATGACAAATAAACCCAGGTAGACATTTAGAAATCTGGGTAAATACACTAAGTACAAATATTAAACCAGTGAGTTTTCCCTGACAGGAATCTCAAATGCAAGAAAAGCACCTTCAAATTTTACTTTATTTGGAAATTATACAAATTCATTATTTTAATATTAAAGACCATGTTACTATAGTAGAGACACATAAATATTATAATATACATTTAGAAATTAAATATAAAGTCAACATGACACTATATAAAAACTCATATGTACATTTCCAATAAGTCTGAGGTTTGAGCCTTCGTGCCCATCAGATTTCCCCCTGGAAATGGGTGAATCTTGCAGGGAGATTGTCCACAGGGTACACAGTGGGGCTGGTTTTCATTGTAGGAGGTCCATTTAGCAGCTGCCAGTCACAATGCCTGGCCAGCTCCACTGTAAATATTTTGAGAAGAATTTTTGCGAATTCTTTGCCTACACAGCTCCTAAGGCCTCCTCCAAATGGAATGAAGCTGAACCTGGATGCATCCTCTGGGTGAGGCAGCAGGAATCGGTCAGGATTAAATTCCTCCTTGTTGGTGAAGATGTCTGCCACGTCGTGAGTATCACAGATACTGTAGATAACATTCCAGCCCTTGGGAATCTGGTATCCCTGCAAAAGAGTATGAAATCCCAAGGGCTGACAGACTGAAATTTTCCTTTCAACAACAAAAACCTGTCACCTATATCTTTGGGGGAGTTATGGGTTAAAAGAGAGGGAGAGAAAGAGAAAGAGATCGATTCAGGTTGCTGAAACATGACAGCAACACAGGGCAGGACAATGTTATCAAAAGCATAAAGAAGTTAAGCCAATGCACAGGGGAGTTTTAAAACCTCAACAAAAGGGAGGGTAGGGGGGAGAGAAATTTTAACTTACATTTAATTCAAAAGTCTTAAGAGCAACCCGAAACCCTCCTGGAACCGGGGGATTCAGTCGAAGGGTCTCCTTAATAACACACCCAATGTATTTAAGTTGTTCCAAAATTTCCATGTCCAACTTGTTGTCTTGATTGCTCTTGCAAAGTAAACCCTATCAAAACAGTCATACAGAGGTGAATGGGTATTGTGTGCTCCAATAAAATCAGCCCAGCAGACATAAACAGGGCTTAAGTGGCGACTAAACCCAAAGGGCCCCATGATGAGAGGCTGTGAGGAGGAAACAGCAGCTAGTGACCATTTGCCTCCACCCCTCAGCCCAAATCCACTACCTATTTACAATTCCGGGAAGGCTGCTCACCAGTTAGAAGGGCCAACCTTCCCCCACCCCAATCGCCACCACTGATCGATCAGCTACCCACGCTTATCACTATTCATGCCCTTGGACAAATTTGGGAAAGTAGAACCTATCTGAAAATCTCCATGATTCTGCAAAAGGTGGGGGAGGGGTAGGAATACAAAGTCAACTCCTGTCCAAGTGGGATCACAGCTCAAAATTCCATTCTTTTTATTCAGAAAGCTAATTTTTTCTCCCCACTCTCCCCTCCACCCCTTGGCCCTACACTTTCAAAATATTCAGCCAAGGCAGCACACTTGCTTATTCGGAAGTTGGCTAGGGAGCAGCTGGATTTCCTAAGGTAATAGGGGACCCCCAGAGTCTCCTTACCTTGCTCTTGAGCTCCTCTCTCACTTTCTGGAGAACATGCGGATAGAGCCCCAGGTAAGTGATCAGAGATGTGGCTGCACTGGCTGTGGTTTCGTGTCCTCCAAAGAGGAGTTCGGTTGAAGACTGCTTTAGTGCCTAAAAATGGAGTAAGACCAACGTTTGTCCAAATCTGCAAGCAATTTTACACAGCGACTACTCAGAACCAAACTAGGGGTTCTGGAGGGAAGACTAGAAGAGCTAAAAGTTTTGCTAATAGAAAGTCAAAGACAGCAATATCTTTAAACAAAATGCAAAGTCCCTTTAGTTCAGCTAGAGCAGGAAGGGGAGTAAGATCCCACTCCACCAGGAGCTCCTGAGCCTTGGTTTTATCAAAATCACTCAGGGTTCTTTATTAACATTTTGCAAATCCCAACTTTCCCTTTAAAACCTGGAAGGCCTAGGCGACGCTCCCAGTTCCGGCAGCCTCTAGCACAGCTCTCCCGACCCGGTCCCTTAACCTTCAGGATCCCCTGTGGAGTCTGGGCGGGCAGCCCACTCCCGGAAGGTGGGCCCCAGGAACCGCGCTTGGAAAGCCAGGGGACCAAACTCCGAAGTGCTTCTTCTGAAGCCACCACTCACCTGCATGTCCAGCCTCTCTCCCCTCTCCCACGAGTGCTCAATCAACAGCTGCAGCGCGTCTTTGCAGCCCCCGCCCTCCTCGGCCGCCCGCAGCCGGCAGATCTTGGCGCGAATGTTCTCCTCGATGCGCGCGTGAATGAGGTTCCGCGCCTTCATGCCCTGAGCGCAGAGAGCGCGCGGCGGTCAGCAAACGCCCGTTCCCGCGCCCTTCGCTCCGCATCCGGCTTGCAGCCCTTACCCGGTACAGCCCGCTGAAGGGCACATCGATGGGCAGCGAGAAGAGATTGCGGGTCATCTCCTCGAACGCCTCCACCAGCTGCTGCTCCGCGTCCCCGCCGCCCGCCAGCCGGGGCTCGCAGCCCAGCAGGATGCGCATGGCGATGCGGAACATGAGGCGCTTCACCTCGGGGTAGACCAGGAGGCCGCGTTCGTCGCAGCTCAGCCACCGCTCCAGGCAGCTGCCCACTTCCTCCGCGATCACCGGCACGTAGCACTGGAGCGCCTCTCGGCTGAAGGCGCGCATAATCACCTGAGCCCCGAGGAGGGGACAGCGTTAAAAACCTTCCCTCTGCTCCTCTCGCCGTCCCCAGCCCCACCAGACCCGTGGCACCTCCAGGCTCGGAAAGCTAACCTGGAGCTCGGAGAGGGTCCTAGCCCACACCTCACGCTGCTAGCGCCCGCCCAGTATCTGTGTGCCCGAACCCCTCCAACAAATGGGATCCTCCTCCCTGTCCAGGCGTCGCCACCCCGCCCTCACCTTCTTGCGCTGCTTGTGCGAGGAGTCGTGCAGGTTGGAGAGGCAGCCGGAGCCCAGAATGGTGCGCACCGACGCGGGCCAGTGGACCGACACTAGCCGGTGCTCTCCGAGCAAGATGCGCCGCACGTTGTCCGCGCCCATTACCCGCACCGTGGGCCGCCCGAACAGATGTGTCTTGTAGATGAAGCCGTATTTCCTGCGCTTCATCTGCAGGAACTTCCTCCTCTGTGAGAGGAAGGCAGAGGAGAGAGGCGGGCGTGAGGGGGCGCCGGGGAGCGCCGCGCCTCCGGCGAGCCCGGTTCCTAGTCGCAGTCACCTCCTTCCCGGGGCACCTACCCCTGCTTCAGCGCAAGCCCAGAGCCGAGCCGGGCTCCGGGAAAGCGTCCTGTCTCGCCCCAAGCTCCCTTACCTGCAGCACCATCTGCAATGTTTCCCCAAAGAACGGGAAGCCCATAGTCCCGGGAGGCAAGGGGAGGGCGCAGCTGCGGTCGCGACTGCTCACGCAGTACAGGTCCCAGAGCTTGATCGCGGCCAGGAAGAGCAGCAACGGTAGCACGAAGGTGCAGAGCGCACTGGCCAGCAGCGCGGGCAGCCCCATGGTGCGCCCCGGCCTCCCGCGCCACCTGCTGCCGCAGCCAGCGCTCCAAAACCCGCCGCGCGCCCGCTTTATAGGCAGCCCAGGTTGCTGCCCACGTTACCTTGGTCAGACAATTAGTTCACCCAAAGTTCATCTTTAATTGCGGATTGGGCCCCTGGCTCCTCCCCCCGCGAGGCGCTGCCCAAAATCTTTAACTGTTTGTTCCGCGCCAAGGCAGAGGCTGCGCGGTGGCGGCTTCCCTCCGAGCGTGCCTCCTGGGGTGCGGGGCTAGGAGCAGCTTGCCTCCCCCATCCAAGGTGTGCGGAGCTCCGAGGTGGCGGCGGGGGCGGGCCAGAGCTCCGAGGAGCTGGCATTCAAGCACTAGGCTCCCTGGCGGTCTCTTTGGAATCCCTCCTGCCCGGTCCGACGGGCCGCCCCAGCCCAAACCGCCGTCACTCGCTTTCCTTTTGCAGGCGCCGCGTGAGCTCCCTTCCACCTGCCAGGGAAGCAAGGGGAAGTGGCTTCGGAAATCGTCCAGCTGCCTCGTTCCACAATTGGGGAAACTGAGGTCCAAAAAGCGAAGCACAACGCAGACGTCCCGGCTTCTCTGAAGATCACGCAGAAGAGCCCAGGGCCAGGATGCAAGCGGGAGCCGCGGGGAGTCAGGCATGGCCGGCGGCTCGTGGATCTCAGCTCCCCAACCCCCGCAAGGCGGCCAGCACACGTGAAGTCTCGGAAGGTCCTACTTAAGGATACAAGAGAGCCTCCAGGTCCCTGAGGACCCCAGGTGCTACCCTACTCAAGCCTGCTCCCCAGCCCTGACGCCCTAGTGAGGGACCACAGGGCCAACACATACGCGGCTCGGCAGTCGGCGCCCCGCTCGGCTCTGAAATCCAGCCACAGCCGGCCCGATTCTGGGGGCCCTGGGGCTTGAAGCCCCAGCTAGGCAAGGGGGAAGGGGGTCTTTAGTCCTGGCAAGATAAGGAGACGGAGATAGAGGAAGGAAAGCTCAGGAGTCCCAGCTCCATCTCTACTTGCGTGACCTTGGGCAAGCCACCACTCATCCTCGTGCCTGCCTCCTCCTTCTTAATGTGGAGGCTATCATTCCCCACCTGTCTACATCTCGGGTACTTGTGAGTTCCCAAAAGGGCCATCTGGTTGCAAATACTCTTCCCAGCTCCAGGCAAGCTAGTCTGCGTTACCAGGGTGGCCTGCACCCGGGGCACTGGAGCCTTCCTCCTCTCTGCTAGCTCCCGCCCTGCGTAAAGCCATTGTCCTCACCCGAGTGAGAGGGGTGCTCAGCCCTAAACCCAGGCCTCTGCCGACCGCTAATCGAAGGGTTGAAGGAATCTGTACAGGGAAGCGGCTCTTTCTGTATTTTACCCAACTACAATGCCTGGAGCTCCGGCACTGCTGGGCGCGCACGTGCGCTCCTGGCCCACCTGGCCGAGCCACGCCGCTTTGGACCAGTCAGGGCCATGCTCTCCCTTGGTTTGGGCGCCGCACGCACCAGCGGCGCCGCCGGAAACGAAACAGAGGGACGTACGTTTTTTTAGAACCGAACACTGGTTCTTTCAAAAGCCTTGGAGAGCGTCCCTTGGAGATGGAAAACTCTTTGATCCGGAGAGCTGGTAAAAAGTTGCCCTCCCGGGAGTCCTCAAACCCCAAGGGGCCAGGAAATAATCTGCGGAGGTCTTAGGGACCCTCATAGTCCCAGCAACGCTCCAAGCCGAAGTCGCCACAGTGCGGGTTTCGGGTTTCGGGGAGTCAGCGTTTCCCCATAGCGCTGCCCAGCGTTTCAAAGCCTTTGGTCAGGATTTCAGTCTCTCTCACTGTCATTTCTTCTAACGCTTTGGTGACTATAAACAGTGCGAGCCAACCTCGGGCCACCGGCAGGAACCGGGCGAATCGCGCTGGAGGTAATTCTCAGAAACCCGGAGCCCGCCCCTTTCTGGACAGCGCCTCCGGCCGGTGTGCGGAGCTGGCGAGCGGGGGCGTGACCTGGGGCCCGTTCCCAATCCTACGGCCTGACCCGCCTGTGACCCCTGCAGGCCGGACCGTGACATCCCAGTGAACTCTGCGGGGCCACCTCGCCAAGTTCAGCGCGCGCCGGGTCACAGGATGAGCAGGGCCTGCGCGCTGGAAATTGCCACAGGGGAAAATTTTTTTAAAAAGCTATCTGCCCATGGAGACCCGCGAGGGCGTCTGGCGGGGGCGTCCAGCAGGAAAGGATTAAATGTGAGAGTGAAAGATCATTAAAAAACATCTTGAAAGGGGGAAAGGGGTCAATAAATTAACAGCCCCATGAGAACTTTGATCTAGGAACCTCGCCAAGCTTTCTTGGGTGGTGGTGGGCGGGCAGGGGGAGTTGGTTCACTGAAAACAAAATGTTTCCGAGATGTTTACGAAACAGCCTCCCTATTGCTAAAGCCTGGGGGTGGGGGTGGCGAGCGGTATTTTTGCTGGTGGGGAGGGGTGGTGACCCAGGAGGACACTGGGGTCAGATGAACCAGGGACCTGGAAGCACTCCTCCACTTTTCTCCTTTCACAACCCTTTCTTCTATTTCTTGAACACTCATTCCTGACTTAGGGTTCTATACTTGTGGGTTCCCCTGCTTGGGGCACTCCTCCCCCAGAGCACAGCTGGCTGGTTCCTACCAAAGTCAAATGTCACCTCCTCCAAGAATTTTCCCCCACCCACCCAGCCAACTTTAGCCCCAGGCACCCTGTGTTGCAGGCCTGTTTTATTTTCTTTACAGCGCTGTTTTCACCACTGGGCATATTCTTGCTCTTTTGTTTGCTAATTTATGTATTGTCTGCCTCCTTTGCGATCATATCAAGTCCGGGAGGGCAAGAACCTCCTCTGCTCCTCCAGAGAACCTGCAGCTACTGAAACTGGAGTTCAGATATTCCTTGAAATTACTGAATGTGAAATAGCAATCAATTAAAGTAAAGTTGGAGCCGCCCCTACAGGGCTTACAGTTTGTCTAGATCCCAGAGCACGTAAACCACGTCTTCCTGGACCCAGCTCCATTGTCTTTGCGTCTGAGGCCACACCCCACATTTCCCTCCTTTCCCTAATTCATAATCAACCCTGAAGCCCAGGTCCTCCTCCTCCTCACCCAAACCCTGAGCTTCTCCCACTAGGCTGTCCTCTGGGTGATTTTTCAAGAGCACCCTGCGGGCAAGCCCATATCCCGCCACTTTTGCCAAGCTCAGGGTCTGGTGCCCAGCCTACCACTGGCAATGGGTGATGAATTGCCTTGTGTGGGGGTTATGGTGGTGTCAGTCCAGCTTGGAAGGGCCTGCTGTACTCTTGAGCTACCCACCCTGCACACACCTGCTATGTCCCTCTTTCCTTCTGGCTTTGGGATCCACCTTAAGCTTAAGGTCAGGAGGGCACTGGCTTCCTTCTGGTTCACTAAGGGGTCAGCTTGGGCCTGGGCGGCGATTTCCCTGGCTCCCCCATCATGTCCAGCTGTCTGGGCCATTGGAAGACGGGTGGCAGATTGAAGTGAGCTGTTGGTAGTGATGGTGGGAGCTTTTGGCTCTGGTTTAAACGCTGGTGGGAACCACTGTATTGGAAGGCTGAGAGAGCCCTCAAGTCAAGCTAGGGATCACTATGAAAAGGAGGCAGAAGGGCTGCATCTTGCATGGTGGCCACAGGTGCAGAGGTTTGGGGCAGGAGAGTTAACTGATGGGGAGGAGGAGAGCACTGGCTGGGGAGTCCAGGAGCCTATGGCTGGCTCCTCAGGGGAGTCATTCCCCTTGCAGGCTCCTCAGTCTCTCCCTGTGATAGAGGATGCTGAAGCAGTAACCCCTGGGGTCCGGCAGGTGGGCTTCTGGGTCTATGCTCAGGAGGGAAGTCCTGAGAACCTGGGACTCAGGCTGCACAGCTCCCAGCCCCTCTCTGGGTATACCCTGGGATGAGTCCTTGCCAGGCCTCCCCCTCCCCTCCACCCCAGGCCTTCCCACCAGGGAGCAGCTGCCCAGCTAAGCCCCAGCCTCCTCGCTCAACCACTGGGAGAAAACTTTATTTCGTGGCCTTCCTGTTTGGGGTACAAAATCCCAAACCTCTCTGCTTATGTCTTAGCCTCCCATGAAAATAATCCAGCCTTAGAGACATGTTGGTGTGCCTATTCTCTTCTGAATAAATGGGAAGATTAAATGCGTTCTTGAAGTAAGAATTTTTCTTTTAGAAGTCGCCAGCAGAATCCGGTGATGCTGAGCCGTTTAGAGCCCTGGAAGCGCCCACTGTTCTGAGTTTCCGCCGAGATGGGCCGAGTGGCCACGGCGCACGAGGCCAGCTGCCTGAGGAACTTCCGTTGGGATCCTGCTCCACGTGTCTTCCTATGGCCCAAAGCCAGGCCAGGGACGCGCCTCCGTCTCTACTTCCTTGAAAGGGTTGCAGGTCCCGCCGCAGGCGCCGGGTCTCTGGCACAATCTGCAAGGTGCAATCTCCCCTCCCCCGCGGCCCCGCCATCCACGCACCCTCCTGGCATTGGCTCGGGAAGGTGAAACCGAGTAACACCTAGTGCAGATCTGTTCCCTCCATCCCTGCTTGGACATCCTGGGAAGGGCTTAAGAGACCTGGCCCACGACCTTTCCTTTCTCTGGGTGCGGAGGGCAGGAGGCACATTCCTACCGGCCTGGGCGCTTCTCCGGCTCAGCTGCTGTGGCTCGATCTTCTCCTCCCTCGAGTCTGGCAGAGATGCGTTTAGTGAGCGTTAGTTGAGTGAGTGAACAAGTGAGTGGGTGCGCGATGTCGCACTAGGGAGCCGCAGGTGGGTGGCGCAGGTGGGTCAGAGATGGCCCATCCCCTGCAGCCGAAGGCGCGAGCCGGTGGAAAAAGAGCCGCAGCCCATCCACTGGGTGCACGATGGGCACCGTCTGCATGGCAGGGAAGGCGGGTGTGGCCAGCTCCCAGCGTGCGGTGCGCACCAGCTCCACCGCCAGCAGCTGCAGCACAGCCTGCGCTAGCTCTTGGCCGAGGCAGCTGCGCGCACCGCCACCGAAAGGGATGTAATGGAAGCGGCTGGAGGCGCTCCGCGCATCTTCGCGCGCCGAGCCAAAGCGCTCCGGGTCGAAGCCCTCCGGTGGGCTGCGGTACACCGCGGCCGTCTCGTGCGTGTCCCGGATACTGTACATCACGCTCCAGCCCTTGGGGATCTGGTAGCCCTGCGGGGAGGGGAGAAGACCAGCCTGACCACGAGGTACCTGGAAACCCGGCCCGAACCGACCCTCCACCCCGGTGTATCAAACGGGCTTCTGAAAACCGGCAAGGAACGCGCGACCGATCCCAAAGCCAGGAGAAAGCTCTGCGTTCCGATCTCAGCTCCTTCAAAGTGAGCTGTAGGACCTGCCGGATCTTGGGCTACATATTCATTCTCTGAGTCTCAGTTTCTTAATCGAAACTGTTCTCATTTTAATGAGAACAAAAATGTCCACTTTGTTGTGAGGAACGGAATTAAGAGTCTGGCACATATCAGTGTTCAGTAAATGGGATCTATTATTTATGTTCCTGTGTTTGTTTCTGTCTTTCTTTTTCCTTCTGACATTACATCAGGAGACCTAAATTCTAGTCCTGTACCTCCCAGCTGCCTGAGCTGGAACTAGGCAAAGGACAGAGACACCCATTCCTTTAGGTCAGCTCTGTTGTAAAGCTCTTCTTTGTCCTGAACCGAAACCTTCCCATCCTCCCCACCCATCAGCTGGGCAATAATGTTCAGATTTGGTAGCTACACTTTAAGAAGGGACACATGAGACTTAAACTGGTGAGTCCTTAAAATGCTGGAAGGCAGCTTTCATATCCCCTTCGCTCACTCCCAGCTTTTTCAACCATTTCACTTTTTCATGTGCCTTCCAACCCCCTAACTATGCTGCTATCCCTGTCTCAAGACATTCCAGGGTGGATACTCACAGTTTCTAACGGGGGAACAGAACAGCTTGGAATATCCAAGGATCTCTCTCTCTCTCTCTCTTCTCTAGACCTCAGTTTTCCATCCGTAAACTGCAGGATGCCTAGGACCCCTCCCTGTCCTCTGCTCACTTCCCCAGCTCTGTGCTCCCCTCCTTCTGTTTCCCTAAGGTCTTGCGGGGCACCCCAGCACCTGCCAAATGAAGCCTGAATTCCAGACTCAGTATCCGAGACACTTCTAAACACCCACCTTTGTCTGGACTGTTCTCTCTCTGTGGTGAGCTCTCCCCATCCTAACTGTTCACTACTCCAGTTCCAATAAGAGCTCCCAAAATGTTTTGGTGTCACCCAGCACTAGAGATCACTCTCTTCTTCACACCACAGTATAGAATGAGGCTGTCAGTCCTGGTCCCCTCCCTCTCCACTCTGAGCTCAGCTCCTCCAGGGCAGAAGCCCCAGTTCCTTTGCCCCCTCTACCCTGGCCACAGATGTTGGGAGTGGAAGGAGGTGCCCACTCTTTGCCTGGAGTCACCCAGTCACCGGGCTTGGTGCTCAGGGGACTACAGCGACAGCTTTTCAGGCAAACGCGCTCAGTTTAGCAGGGCGAGGGTGCCACTCTGTCGCACAGCCCCAGCCCCATCTAAAGTGTCAGAGCTGGCAAGGACCAAAACAGCTTCCTTCCAGAGGGTAAACTGAGGCCCAGAGTGAAGAGGGAACTGCCTATGGTCCTACAGAGATGGAGCCAGGTCTAAACCCTAACCTTGCCTAGCCCAAGCCAGCCTGGTCAGACCATTAAGAAACTCTACCCTATATTTTAATGGCCGCCTTTCCCTGGAATCCGGCCTTAGTCCAGGCCCTGGACAGGTGACAATGAGCAGTTCCTCGACCTTGTGAGGGAGCCAGAGGAGCGGAGTGCAGGACACACTGAGGGGCGCTATTTGTTCTCCTAGAACGCCGGGCCGGCAGCAGGCGCGCGGCGCACTTACGTCGAGCTCGAAGGTGCGCAGTGCGGTGCGGTAGCCGCCGGACACTGGCGGCAGGAGGCGCAGCACCTCCTTGACCACGCAATCGACGTAGCGCAGACGGCCCAGCGCCGCGAGGCTGAGTTCCGGCTCGCAGCCGCAGTCGGGCCAGGACCCCGCGACCGCCCCAGCGTCCCCGGGCGCGCACCCGCACGCGCGCCCCAGCCCCTGCGCCACCAGCTCCTGCCGGATCTTGGTGATAGCCGCGGGATGCTGCAGCAGCAGCAGGATGAGGGAGGTGCTGGCACTGGCCGTGGTGAAGAAGGCGGCGAAGAGGAGCTCCACAGCCGACTCCTGCAAGACAGCCAGGGCGGCGCTGAGTCTAGGTCAGCGGAGTCGCCAGGGGCCCGGAGCCCTGGCCAGATGGCCCCCCAGAGGCGCGAGAGGGGCCCAAAGTCACTATTGCGTAAAAGCCAGGGATCAGGGATGTGCTACCGACGTGGCTACAGGAGCGAATCCTGAAGTCGATTAAAGTCCAAGTCTGCCACTTGGGAAAGTCACATATAGTGACAGGCAAAATTAGGATCTATCCACCTGCCTTGCGGGGGTTCCCAGAGATAATGCGGGGAAACTTACTCTGTGCGCTATCCTTACTGCTTTAAGGTTATTAACTCATTCGATTCTCGCCTCAACCCTGTGAGGCACAATTACTGCTCTTGTTTTACAGGGTTGGAAACTGAGGCTCTGAGAGGTGCTCAAGGTCTCTAGAGCTAGCAGTCCCAGCAGTTGGGCTCAGGCATGCAGTGCTCCTAACCACCTGCCTCCAACCCCAGCTGGGCTCCTGACAATGACCTCAGTGGAACAGACAAAGGCACCTGTACCAGCAGCACCAGCCTGGCAACCAAGCCAGCATGATGGCTTCATCCTCCCTTACTGGAGCGGTCCCCATGAGTCACTAAATCTTTTCCTGGACTGCTCTGCCCAAGATGGGCAGAAGAGGGGACTGGTGGCTTTCATCCTCCTGTCCCCAGTCCTCACTGACTGCCTCTGCCCTCCCAGATTCTAAACCCCGGTGTCTTCCTTCCTGGCAGCACCCACAGTTTGTATTTATACACTGACTCCCACTGTCATAGGGTGAATGTGTGCCCTCCTCTCCTGAACCTCCAGGACAGGGGCTGTGTTTTGCTCACCACTGGATCCCCAGTGCCAGCATGGAGCCGGGCACCGAATAGGTGCATAATAAATAATATCTGTGGAAGGACTGACCTGGTTGGAGGCTAACTGCCTGCTCCACCCTGGACAGGACAGGGAACTGGGTTGGAGACCGCAGAGCCCCAACATCCTCCCTGGTCAGGCCCACCTGGCCTGGCCTGCCTCTGACACTCAAGCCAGAACTGAAGATTCCTGAGAACCCAGAGGGCCTTGCCACCCCCTCCCCAGTCCTGTCAAGGCAGAAGGACCACCCCCGCCTTTCTACACCACTCCCCTTCACAGCCCAGAGCTGCTCCTGGCCACCAGCCTCCCCCAGAACTCACAAGCCCATTGCTCTTTCTCTTCTAATCCCCTGACTCCCCTGGACTTCACAACCACCCAGGCGTCAGGGTAGAGATTACAGAGATTATTAGTTCCATTCTCAGAAAAGAAACTAAGGCTTTAGGGGCTGGCTGGTGGAAAGCGGGAAACTGAGGCCCAGAGAAAGGACGGGAGCTCTTCACAGAAGATTGAGGTCTTCCCATCTCTCTTCCCTCCCCGCAACTCTCGCCATTCCTTTTTGAGTTCTCAAACAGGTCCTGGGGGCCATTGCAAAGCTTCCCTCCTTCCCTCCACTGCATGCGCTCTACATGGACATGGGGAGGGGTCCTAATTCTCCAGGAAATCTGCGTTATGGAAACAGGCAGAGGGGCCAGGTGCCGAGGCAGCTCATGGAGGAAGTGTTGGTTTTTGGAGCATGTAGAGTTTGATCCTGAGCCCCTTAGAGAGTGTAGAAGAAAAGGAATGAACACGGCTTCATAGGTAGGGGGACAGCAGAGGCAAAGGCATGGGTGACAAAGAAAGGGGGCTGGGAGGTGGGGAGCAGAGCGATTTTGGCCAGAAACCGGTGAGGGTGGGCCTAGGATTCAAGCTGTCAGCACTCCTGCTGAGAAGGACTGCAGGGGCCCCAGGTCACACAGCTAGTGGGTGTGACTGAGTCGTGACTGGAACCCAGGTCACCTGCTTCCTCTCCCCCTAAGGAGTGCCAGTGGCTCTACAGTGGAGCCAAACAGTGTGTGGCTCCAGGGATGCAGCATGTGCAAATACAAACGAGGGAGAAGGAGAGGCCTCCTGCCACCTACCTTCAGCTCCTGCACTGAGAGCTCCTGGCCCAGCTCCCTGCTGCTCTGAATGATCAGGTCCAGCGCATCACTGGGCTCCGAAGCCTCATCCTCATGAAGCTTCTCAGCAATGGCCTCCTCCAGGTGCTGATGCAGCTGGTCCCTCGCCCGGATGCCCTGATGTGCAGGAAAGAAGGGAGGTGGGGCAGCAATGCTCAGGAGGCCAGGTCTGGCCACCTGCCCTGAAAGCCTTTCCAGCACCGGCTCTGCGGAGATCGTGGTGTTCACAGTCTCCCGGCTTAGCTCCTGGCACAGAGCAGGGCTCAATAAATGGTCAGGCATTTGTCCACTGTCCACAAACATCATTCTGTCTCGATTATCACAAGCCCCCTCTGAGGCAAGGCAGACAGTTACTGTCATCATGAGGGGAGGATGCTGAGGCTCAGAGGGGTCCCGCGATTGCCCAGAGTCATACGGCTGTCAGTGTCCATGCCTGGCACAGAGCCCAGTCGGCTGGGGTCAGCCCGCTGCCTTTTGCCCACACTGAGCTGAGGCTGGGGCAGTGGGCACCCGTGCAGAGAGGAACGGGCACCTTGATGCACCCAGGAAAGCTCTGACTTAGAGGACACTATTGCGTGTTCTGAGCATTGGCCTTGGTGAGGGGGCGGGCAAGAGGGCTGGGGTGCCTCCCCAGAGTCAGGGAGCAAGCTCAGCAAACGCATCCCCCTGGGAGACGTTGTGATGCAGCACTTGAGTTTTGTAGCCAGAGGAGATTGGGTTCAAATCCTCTCTCTGCCCCCACTAGCTGTGTGATCTTGGGTAAGTCATTTAACCTCTAAGCCTCAGTTTTGTCAACACTGTCAACCTGTCAACACTTTGTAGCCTGTGAGAATTAACTCAGAAAATGTATCTAAGGCGATCAGCCCATAGCGTGACCCTTTATACATATTTATTATTTTTATTAAGGTGACTGAAAACCAGGGAATCGCACAGTGACAAGGCCCAGGACGGGAAGAGGAAGGCAGGGTGGGGCCTCCTAGTTGCTCTCTGGATCCCTCCCGTTGCTCTGAAGTCTGAAGAGGCAGCGGTTCTCTGATTGGGAAACTAGCGGGCCCAGGGCCGGAGGCGGGAAGCCGGCACCCACCCCTCTCGGTCCGGGCCTGGCGCCGGGCTGGGCCGGGGGCGTGTCTGCGGCCCTGGCTCTGCCGCCGGTTCCGCAGCCGTCCCGGCTTCCGCGGAGGCGATGGAGACCTGGCCAGGAGGCGCCGCTCCGGGAAGGGGCCGGACCGACTGGCGGGACACTTGCCACCGAGACCCAAACCCGGGAAGCCCGCGGTGGCCGAGGCTGGAGCGCGTCCCGTCAGGCGCGTCCCAGAGAGGGTATATGACCCGCCCTGGGTCACCCTAGGGAGCCAGCACAGAGGCCAACGCCGGGGCCCACCGCCACACCACGCCTCGTTCCCATCCTTGGCCGCGCCTCAATCCCCCGGTAGAGGTGACGCGCGGGGTGCGCCAAGGGCGCCGGGTCTCGCTCTGGGCGACCCGCTTGCGCCGTGGAGCCCGGAGAGGAAGGTCTGGGGCAGAGGCGGCAGTACCTTGCGCAGGCCGCTGAAGGGCACGTCCAGGGGCAGCGAGAAGATGTTCTCCACGAACTGCTCGAAGGTCCGGGCCAGAGTGGCGCACTGCGCCTCGTCCAGCCGCAGCCCCAGGAGGATGCGCGCGGCCATGCGGAAGGTGAGCGCCTTGGTGGCGTCGTAGACTGAGACCGGCCCTCCCGCGGCGCACCAGGAACGCACCTCGCGCCGCAGCGCCCCCTGCAGGCGCGGCACGTAGCGCTCCAGCGCCGCGCGGCTGAACACGCGCGCCAGCACCTGTGGGGAACGCGTGTGAACAGCGCCAGTCACAATCGGGCGTCCTCTGCTTGGCGATTCCGGAGTAGCCAGAAGGCCGGTTCCGGTCACTTCCTCCTTGTCTAAGACGCTCAGACCTAAACTTGCTGGCGTTTGCTCTAGCCATTCCCCCCTAGTGCTATCCTAATGTACACGCTCCCTCCCATCCATCCAGGCTCCAGTTGCCATGTCCTCCAGGAAGTCTCCCCAACGCCTCTCTAGGTCAGAATCTCCAGCGCTTCTGGTATCACAATCACAGAAGATCGGAGATGAAAGGACCTTTTAGCCTGGTCCTGGTCTATATAAACCGAAGCCGGAGAAGGTGAGGGACCCGGCCCAAGGCCACCCGCTGGTTAGTCAGGGATCCTGGTCGGGTTCACAGTGTACCCAACACCTGGCCTCAGCCTGGCACACAGCAGATGCTCAGGGATAGCGGTCAGACGTTCCCACGGCCCATTCCCGGGTTCCTACTCACCTTGCGCCGCCGCCGATGCGGCTCGCCGACCGCGCCTAGCAGTGTGTGCGAGCCCAGCAGGATGTGCGCGCTCTGCGGCCACTGGCTGCGCACCAGGCGGTGCTCGCCCAGCAGGATGGTGCGCACGTTCTCCGCGCCGCTCACGCGGATCACCGGCCTGCCCAGCAGGTGCGTCTTGAACACGGTCCCATAGCGCTCCCGGCGGGAACTGTGGAAGCGCGAGCCCTACGAGCGAGGCGGGCGAGGAGAACTGGGGCCTCTGGGCCTGGCCCGGGATCTGACCAAGACCTCCCAACTGCGTCTTGGTAACAACTCCCTGCCTTAGGCTGGCGCTTTACTCTTTACAAAACACGGTCCCAAATGGGCCTCCTCAACTACTCTGTGGGAATGTAGATGCTCCTGTTCCCACTGGTGAGATGCAGAAACTGAGGATCAGAATGGGGACGTGAGCGCCCAGAGCTCACGGCTGAGACGCGCTCCTGGCTCCTGATTCTATGCTTGTAGGACATAGGGATACAGGCTCCTCAGATCCCTTCCTAAAACCCCTGCGTTGTGTCGGAACGAGTTTAAGTTGCTCCGAATAGAACTTCGGTGACGGTGATGTGAGGTCCCTTCGAGGGAGCACAGGGCAGCTAGGCAAAGGCGAGAGTTGTGCGCGCTCCCCGGGGTTGTGGGCGACGGGAAGGGGCTGGCTAAGAACCCCAGGGGTATTGAGAACGAAGACGGTCGGGTGGGAGCCGTGGAAGAAGGGCCATGTTAAGGGTCCGGGGGACGATGGACTGCTCACCTGAACTAGCCAGTGCAGCGTTTCACCGAAGAAGGGCCAGCCCATGGAGCCCTTGGGCAGGGGCAGGGTGGAGGCCCGGTCTCGGCTCAGCGTCCAGCGGAGGGTCCAGAGGTGCTGGGCCAGGCTGAGCAGCAGGCCGGCGCACAGGAGAGCAGTGCCCGCCGCCCCCAGCACTGACAGGCAGCTCAGCCCCCAGGGGAACATGACAAGCCCGCTGGGGCCAGGCCGCTCACAGCGCGCAGGGGACTGCAGAACTGGGGCGCGAGCGGTGCGCAGTGCTCACCTGTTCTGTCCGGAAGGGGCCTGGGGCTTGGGGGCCAAGCCGCAGATTTATAAACTCGGACAAGAACTCCGCTCTAAAAACAAACTGGCAGTGCAGGAGGCAGTGACCGTGCGCCCTAGGGAACACGCCTTTCTCGAGGCCCGCGCACTCAGGACATTTTCCCGGATCCAGGGCCAAAATGCCAGTCCCTCCCCGGGGTGCCGGCCGCCTCACGAACGCTCCCGCCCGGCACCCGCGGGCACCTTCCATCTCCCCCTGGGACCAGCACTCTTTGGATAGAAGCAGCGAGGAAGGGCAAAGAGAGGAGCAACTCACCGGTGTTGCCAACCTGGGCTGCCCTTACCAGGGCGGCAGACCCCCGCCCCACCTCTCTCTCCTCCAGTCATTTAACCCTTCTTGGCCCGCCCTGGACACATTTATATAGATATTGGCTCCCTCCCTACAGACTGATCCCGGTCCACACACCGTGACGTGCCTTTGCATATTTAAAGGGCTCCACGGAGAGTAATGATTGGAGGCGGTGGGCAGCAGCGTATTCACGGAGGGGCTCGGAGCAGGGCGTGGCAGCCGCTGCGCGCTGGCTGGGCTGGGGGTTGCGCCCCGCGCAAATCCTCGGGCGGGGCCTTAGGTTTCGCGCCAGAACCTCCCCGCTCTTCGCAGGAGCTCGGAGAGTGGGCGAACCCCGCGCGCTGGACCCACACGGGCTGGCGCCCCGCAGCGCTCTGGGCCCACCCCTGGCTGCTGGCTCTCTCTAGGATCCCCATCCTCGGGCTTCGAGGCGCCCTTCCCTCGCCACTCCAAGGTTAAAGGACTGGAGTTTTTCCTTTGCTAGGTCTTTCAGGGAAACTGCGCTCGTCGACGCGCGCGTTGGCATCGCAGGAGCCCACAGGAATAACGGGGCTGAGATTCAACAGTCCCCTCACCCCTCCTGGTTCCCTGATCTACCACTCGAGGAATCCTTCGAAAGATGATAGTTTCATTGCTGCCCAACGCTGCACAGAGACGCCCGAAGCCCGTGAGAAGTAGATCCTCCCGAGCCCCTTTCCGGTCTCAGGGACCGAATTCATTCCCTCCCTCCCGCCTCCAATCATTACTCTGCGTGGAGCCCTTTAAATATGCATAGGCACAGGGGGGGTGTGAACCGGGATCAGTGCGTGGGGAGGGAGCCAGTATCTTCTCCCGAGTCCGCCGACGATCCTTCAGTTTACCCGGATGCATTTTAGGCTTTGTGTGTCCCATCCAAGGGTTCTAAGGACAAGGAGTGTGTGCGCTTGCGGTGCGGGAGACGGTAGATTGCAGGGTGCTTGGATTATTGGGAACCGTATAGGGGACCCACAGTGGTCTGCTTCAGGCAGTGCAATGGCCACATCTCTGTGAATCCCGGGACGCGTCTGCCAAAGCAGGGGAGGCATGCCAAGTACCCTGGAGGGCTGGTAAGGCACCCGAGGGACAGCCACATTCCAGAGTCTTCAAAGAGAGCTAGCTGTTCACCGCTCTTCTCTTAACTTCCAGATTTTATTGTGCCCGAAGCATTACCATGTTTTTCACGTAATATTTTTTAAAATGTGAAATACTTTAAGATAGTAGATGATCAAGAGAACAAATGTGTTTTTGTTGTTGTTTTGGTGCCACTCTCATTCCAATAACTAGAGAATAATATGCTTTTCTGAAGGAAGCAGTTGTTTTAAATCAGGAAGTTCTGAATGGACAAAATAAGCAATGCATTTTCAACAACTTGCTCAATCTTTTTAATATTTCATCACAAAAGCAAGGGATACATATAATTCTTTATACTTATTTTACAGAGTCAGGTATAGTTTCTTACAGGCATAAATCCTGAAAATGCAAAGGGAGTATTCAGCATAAATACAATGAAGGAAAAGAAAGATCAGATTTATATCTCCATTTGGACCACAGTAACTTACACAAAGGAAAATGTACATTTGTTTTAGGTTTTCCAGAATTCATTTGGTTTGGCTTGTTTCCACAGTGAGGATACAGTAATGAGATCTGCTATTTGAAGAGAGTAACCTGACCCCTGTGGTAACTTCTGTTTGTAGGAATGTATCTACCCTAGCACAAGCTGCACCTGAAGTGGTAAGCCCAACTTAGTTCCTGTCCTCGCTTTTAACTTCAACCAAACCAAACCAAACAAATCCTAGAATGGGGTCAGCTACAAGCAATAGTTGGAAATATTACCCCTGATGAACAGAAACAACACTGCATTTTTAGAAAATCCAAAACCATTTCTTCATATTCAGAATGATTAAATTAAACCACCCAAGGAGGACAAATAATTCACATTCTTACTGAGCTAAATCAAGTTTGATTTCAGGGAGCTTTAAAGATTTGTCTATTTCCCCCTCCGAATCAGCAGAATTAGAAATTTGAGTCTACTTAAATCACACTGAGGTGCAAATAAAAGCTAAAAGTCAGAAAATAATAGTGAAATAAATACTCTCATATCAGACATGATTGCATTCCAAAACCATATACTGATGAAAAAACAGAAAATCATTCAAGTTGAAATAGAAAAAAGTACTTATGAGTAGAGGTGTAAGTTTTTCTATTGTATTTGTGATCAGTTTCATATACAGTTTTTGACTTGATTATATGTTATACTTTTGCCTTTTTTTCCCAAAAGTGAAAAAAATTAATGTCACATTTGCCATATATAAAATAGTATTTAATTATTTAAAAATCCATACAAATGATATTTATTACTATTTCTTGTTTAAGCCCTCATGTCTTTTTTCTATTGTCTTTTTGAATTCTGTAAACAAATTGCTGTATCCTGACCGGAACTTGTTGGAGATCAATGTTGAGTCACAGATTTGGTGTCACTGAGTGCAAGCGATGTGAAGTCTATGTGTGCTGGGACATACCATTCACCAAACTCCTCAGCTGTTTCACGACTGTCTCTATCAACTTCTGCTTGTCTCGATCATTTTTCCTGAACTGAGCAAATATATTATTCTTTTTGCTAGTATCCTTCATCCTAGAAACATATGTGAATGAAGAAGCTTAGTAAAAAGAAATTAAAAGCTATGCTGTCACAAGTAAAATATCTTGGCATGCTCTGAATTATCTCACACTAATCCTATGTTTGAAAAATATACTTCAAAGAAAGTAGGTACTAATAAACTTATAGACATGGCTACTACACAAAAAATTAGAAGCTTTATTTTATATTCTATATGAAGTAGTGTTTTTGTATTAGTTATATAAATCTAAAATATGCTAAGTTTACTACTATCACATTATTTTCTAATATTCCATAAAGTATGCTAAAATACATACCCTCTATGGACTCTGCAAATCACATTCATAGCAAGACAAGGTGAAAGGAAAAATAGCATTAGAAAATGTAAAATAGTAATGTTTTTGCCTCAATGGTGTGTCATGGCATTGTAAAATAAATTTATTAATACATTTATTTTAAACAGTTCCTTTTGTCCTTTCAAATCAAATACACCACAGATATTTTGAAATGTGGGGAAGATGATATACAACTTTAATTTTAAAATGGAAAATTTTAATACTGATACTTAAAACGAAACATGGTTAAGTCTGCCACATAATAGGGAAAAGAAATTTATGTTAAGTTGGACAAGATACACTAGTAAATCCTGTCACTTCAGTTTTTACTATATTATTTTTTCAAATTACATATTTCACTACCTGCAAAGAATTCAAGTCCACAATGGTAGGATTTAGATAGCACTGGTGGCAAACATTCCAATTCCTGGCTACATTTTACAAAATACCTTATACCTTCTTTCCTGTGTTACAGATTAAAAAAAAAAAAAAAGAAAGCTGCAATTCTTATATCCTCAGTGAACATATTTCTACGGCCAATTAAGCCTGCAATTCAGGATACAAAAGGAAAAATGTTTTGTCCACATCACTATGAACAGCAATTACATACGAAACTCCACCAATTCTGAAGGGCAAGAAAGAAAGGCTTATCTTTTGGTCATTAAAATGGACTGAGCTTTTAAGCTCTATCTAGACATTTCTCTTTTGATGGAAATCTCTAGTTCTTCATTTTATCACTAAATCAAATAATGCTAAAATGTTACACAAAAAATTTTTCAGAATATACTCACTTCTCCAAAAGAATAAGGGCTGTGTTTGGATTCACTCGCAGGTACTTAGAAGCTGGTTGTCCATAATCGGCTAGATAAGTAGACCAATCCCAAACCATGAACAGGTCAAGGAGCTGAGGAAGATGGGGGAAATGTTAAAACTTTTGATTATTTACCCACAGTTAATACATAAATTAAGTATATGTTATTCTGGGGCCACTTTAATATGACTTGCTTCTTAAATGGAATAGAATAAGGAAATTCATTTTTAAAACTTCATTAACTGTACTTTATAACCAAAATAGTATATACTATCTTTTCACTTAACATTACTAAAAGTTGCCAGGGGTTGTTTTCTAATAAAATACTTTATTGTGCTTTCAAATAATTATAATAAAAATACTGTTAATACAATTATATTAACAATTGTACCGATGTATAGAGATTTTATCTTTACACATTATTCAGTTGGTACCCAAATTCAGTTAATAAAGGCTGGCGCTACTACCTGTATAAAGAATTTTAAAGAACTTAAACTGAACCTTTTTTCTTAGAGTTAAGTATGTTTACCTTTCAAAGAAGCTATTTGCACCTAGACTTTTTCCAAAGTAATTTAAACCAAAAGCTCAGATAATCTCAATTAAGTGCATTAAACAACCTCTGCTGGATTCTCTCTGGTGATAGATCCTCAGTAGTATTATGAAATGAGGGCTTGAGGATTCAGCCTGTTAACTCTAGGCAATCATTTTGTATAAACAAACAACAAAAAAGAAACTCTTGTTTTCCGTGGTGTCTTAAAATTGACTGTTTACTTTATAATCTCCAGTTAGAATCACTGTCAAATATGGAAGTAATCTTTTAAAAGCAATGCCATGCCTAAACCAAAGCACCAAACTCTTTATCCAACTTTAAAACCCTAATCCCCTTTAAGCCATTTAAAACCAACTTCCTATCCCCATTTGAATTGTTTCAGAAAGCTAAATGCTTTACTTACTACCTTCCCTTAGTTTTTATATGATTTTTTCCTTTTGTTTTAACTCACTTTATAAGTAAGGGGTCTATTGGTTTTGCCTTCAAATAGAGGAAACATTTGCATTTACTCGTCAGATACAAGAGCCGACCCACTGACTCTGAGAGGATGAAACTCTGGGGTGATTAAACCACCTAAAGAGAGGTTACAAGAAACCAGCTTTTTCTTAGGAAGGTAAAAGACTTGTCTGACTCTTTTCCCATCCAATTTACAGCTATTAACAGAGACTTTCTGACAAAAGGCAGAAAATTCTATCATGAAAATGTTAACTACAAAACCCCCCTCTATTTTCTTTCAGACAAGATAACATTCTAGGTCATAACAAAAGTTGAAACACTGGTACAGAAACTACATTGAGACAATGTTAAGGAACATAGTGTTTGAAAAACAAAAGAGAACTTACCTAAAGTTCAGTATAATTTTTAACTATTGTTTGGCAACAAGTAGACTTTTCCCTCCTTTCACAATGAGGAAAAGTTACTTTCATACACTCAGATGGTAAGAATGTAAATTGGTATAACTTCTCTGGAACATGATTCTGCAATGTGTTTAAGAACTGTATAAAAATGGACATTCCCTTTGACTCAGTAATCCTACTTCTAGGAATGTAACTTCAGGAAACAAACATTTACGCACGAAGAATATAAAAAATGTTATTTGTGTTATCAAAAACCTGAAAACAGCTTAAATCTCAATTATTAAGAGAATGGTTATGTAGTGAGTTATTTCTGTACAATGCATATCATGTGGTTATTAAAATTAATGTTTACATAGAATTTTAGATAACGGGAAAATTTTTATGATAAATGTTGCTACTTAAGTTACATAAAAACCCATCAAAAAAGACTGGAAGAAAATTTGAGAAAATGTTAAGCATGGTTGTTATAAGCCAGGCACGGTGGCATGCACCTGTAGTCCCAGCTACTCAGGAGGCTGAGGCAGGAGGATCCCTTGATCCCAGGAGTTTGAGTCCAGCCTGGGCAACATAGTGAGACCCCCATCTCTAAATATAATAATTTTTAAAAAAGAAAAGCAGAAAGAAGAAGGAAGAAGAGGAATGGCTGTTATCTGTATGGTAGGATTAAGGGTAACTGTTATTTTATTTTTATAATACTCCACAATGGACATGTGTTAATGCTACAGTTAGATGTAAGGTTTATATATTTATGTATTAAAATGAATTTCAATAATGAATACCCCTCCCACAGCTGTCAGCAAAAGCCTCATTTTAGAAGATTCCTTTTTCAGGTGTAGGCACATGCACACAGTCAGCAGAAGTAACCACTTAATATACTGGCTATAATCTTCCTTTCCTTCCAAAAGGCATTAGCAATGTGACCTTTGGGATATGGAGGAGGAAGCGGTCTTAAAACAAGGCTTTTTTTCCTCTTAGGCTGATCCACCCCCAGGTGGGAAAGGAGGAGCCTACTCAATGAATTAAAAAGCCACACCAACTCCAACTGTGAATACAAAATTGATTCTGCTACAGCACAAAAACAGACTTTCCTAGATAAATACGATGCTTACATATGGTCACTCATATGCAAATCTCTCATATGCAGATACTCATGTGCAAATTACCAGAAATTATAGGAACCACAAAATTAAACCGACCTGCCCACATGTAGACAAATCTAATCCATATGCTTCCATATTTACATTAATACTTTATCAAAATATACATTGTATATGTTTAATTTATAGATATCTGTGGAAATTTGCACATAAATGGTTGAATGCTTTGCCAATGTGGATAAAAGAGCCAACGATCTAGATAAGATCCATTTATTTATTCAACAAATCTTGATTGCCCACCTATAATGTGCTAGATACTGTGCTAGACACCAGAAATACAGTACTGAAACTAGGCAAACTCCCTTTCCCCAAGGAGCTTACATAGTAAATGAGGAGGCAGTTAAAAAGAAGTAATATTTTGATGTTAACATGAAGAAATCACAAAAAAAAAATCCACATAAAATCCTAGTAAATTACAGTAACAAACAAGGAAGCTACTATCAGTTTAATATGGAGTAAGATAGAAACCACTAATTTTTGCACAAGCTGGTGATTGCTTGCTTTTACTCTCAGTCCATGAATCCAACGGCTAGAGATGTGAGCACCATTTCAGTGTTGGTGTCCCAAAGGATACAGGGATGTGGGTAGAAAGGAAACACAGAGCAAACAACCATGCTGATCTCATATTCTGATTTCTCATTTCCATGTGTGTGAGGATTTTTCAAATGTATAAAATGCTGGAATAAGTAAATAGAAACAAACTTCACAAAGCTAGGCAGGCAAACTCATAAAGTGTGTCCAGCACAGTGTGATCACTCAGTAGATATTCAAGAAATAACTGATTGACTGATGATGCCAGACCACTATTCCAAGTTTACTCGGAGCTTCTTTGTTAGGCTTCCTGAGTACAAAAAACGAGCACCCTACAGACTACTTTAGCTTATGCTGACAGCTCTTTGAAAAACGCCAATGTTGGCCTGCAGGCAAACTATGGCAACTGAATAGTCAACTGACATCCCTCCACCTCTCCCAAGTTTTCACTGGGATATTGATAAAGAGGATAGATTCCCTTAATGATATAGCACAGGGTCTAATGTTAATTCAGTTAAATGATCTTCCTAGAGAAAGCAGTACTAATATTTCTGAATGATCTACCAACGTCTCCCATCCATAACAATTATAAGGTCCTTTTTTGCTTTTTAAAATGCAGTTTATTGAAGTGAAGGATGTAACATAAGATGAGGACTTTATTCCTGGGTCCCACCTAACACTATGTCAGGCCAGATTTTATGGACTGAGCCCATTTTCACAGGCTGCTACCCAAGCCTGTTCTGACCAAGAAGCACGATCCCTGGTCTTTGATTGGGATGACCTAAAAAGAACACGATTGCTCTGGAGTCAGAGTGTGACAGGAAAGGAAGAGGAAACCGGGTGCTGCCAGGTACAAACACTGACACCTTCACTGCACACCAACAGTCATTGCCTTGTGCCTCTCACAATTGGTCAGGTTTCACAGGATGCACTATTTCTTAATATTAAAATCCAAATTATGGAAAAATCTCACCTCTCCATTTCAAGTTTTGCTTCCTTCAGATGGCAGTGCACAAATAATACATTTGTTATTAATCGCACAAAATCTTTCAGTCTTGTAAATAAACAGTAAGACATGGTCTCAACAGGTGAATTTATTAGTTTAACACATATATCTGAAGTTCAAAGATGTAGATCAAACATGAACAAAAACAAAAATCTCCCCAGATTACCCAAAAGCAATTTTACAATTACTTATTAAAGGATAGTCAGGCACATGATAATGAAAATTGGTATTAAGTTCTATAAATGGGTTTGTTCCAATAGTCAAGTAAAATAATTCTACCTTAAATCCTTTTGGGAAGTAAGCAAAGTATGGATCATATAAAAATGAATAGCAAAATAATGTGCCTCAGTTCTATCTCATGAAGATTTGTAAGATTATCTGAAATTAGTATCCTAACTTTTTTTATTCACCAAGGATTCAAAAATACCCCTCATAACTAATCTGAAAACATAAAGTGAATGTACGCCAATATTTGTAAGTGAGTTGTAAGTTTCACTTCCTCAGAGTTCTGTGTGTGTGTCCAGCAAACAAAAAGATCAGCTTAAGGAAAGAAATGGTTGCATGGGTGGTCCTATTTATATGCTCAAAATAGTTGAATCACTTCAGAATCACTGAGGAATTCATTTGTGTCAACTCATTTAGCTTACTGACAGTTTCCCATCCTACAGACTCCCTCTGGATCTACACCCAAGAAACTTGGGGTCTCAGACCTGTTGAGATCACTTTGTGCAAATGACACAATGAATCTAGGCAGACTTAAAACCATTCTATGAAACTCTTGAAGTGACTTTTTGCCTTTGTAAAAGTGAACCCACAGTGTCAGGTCATTTTTGCCTTGAATCTGGTTTAGCTTTCTTTGTTTTGGGTCTTTTGGGTTTTGCTTTTGAAGCACCTCAGGGGCAGTGACCCAGGACAGAAGATAAATAAAGTTAAGCCAACCTCAAGAGAAAAGCAACTGGGGATACCAGGTTTGCTTTTGTAAACGTGAACAGTGACCTAGGGACTCAGGGTCAACCTCAGTCCCCCAAATTCCCTTTTCCAAACACTAAATCCACCTGGGACCTCAGAGTTGCTCTGCAGACTCCAGAAGTAAACCAGGAGATCATTTTTCCTTTGCTTCCAAAAAACAAAGCTGAGGCAAGGGTTCCTAGAGAGTTTCAGTGATTTAAACAATAACAAAAATTCTAAACGCTAATACAGCTTTAAGGAAGAAATACTTGTCCTTCAAACAAATCCTGAGCAATTAGTCACTGGGAATGCAAGGAAAATGGGTCTTAGTAAGTTAGTCACATTGGAGAAAAATGCAAGGCCTTTTCCTAAATATATGGTGAGATCAAATGATGAGCTCCATATGACTTTTAAAGCATTTGGCTTTTCCTTCCTTTCCAGCTATCTTAAAACACCACATTTGGAAAACTCCACATGCGGCACAGAAGAGAAGTTTAAGGAGCAGCCAGAAGGAGCTCAGGCAAAAACAAGAAAGCAGCAAAATCATATTGTACCTTCAGCCATGTCACTTTTTTGCCTTCAGGTGTGACTTGCCCTGATGCTGCCTTTTGGCTCCTTGATACACCCTCACCCAAGCCTGCCATCTTCAAATGTCCCATTTGCCAAACCTGCTCCCTCTCATCTTTCCATTCCCACCTCTGTGAGGACTAGGAGTGAACTCTGAGCACTCTGTGCCCTAGAGGCTGCTTAAAGGTATCGGTCTTTTTAACACTTCACTCAGGGGACCTGTACATAGCAAATGTAGAATGTTCTTTAAGTATTTTTGATGCTAAGCTAATGTAGTAGTCCTAGATAACCAACAGGCGGGCTTGGAATTTGGGGAAAAAAAGAGGCAAATAGTGAAATTTACATAATCAATTTATACACATCTATATTTGCTTTATTTTGAATTTTTTGGTCACTACCATGGCTAAAATGGCATATAGATACATATGTATGAATTTATGTGGTTCATTTTTTTACTAAAATTATCACAGTAATACATAGTTAACAATCAAATGGAACATACCATGAAACCAACAGTTCGCTGCCTTACTTTTTGCATTCTTAGAAGTAATCATGTTTACCTCCTTGTTTAGTTCTGCTGATTACCTCAATATGTCTAATAGGCTTATTTTTCTAATTTTACATTTATTGTCTTATAGTTCTCACATATGAGAGTTTACCTTACTTATACCACCTTTCTTTTATGGTAGCTATCTCACAATTTTTCTCTAATTTTTGTTTTTATAACGTTACTATAATTAAACCTCTATTTTTTGTTATATCACCTTTTTTTAGTTTTTTTTTTTTAAACAGCTTTGCAATGCACTACATAATTCACCCATTTAAAGGGTATAAATCGGCCGGGCGTGGTGGCTCACGCCTGTAATCCTAGCACTCTGGGAGGCTGAGGCCGGCGGATCGCTCGAGGTCAGGAGTTCGAGACCAGCCTAAGCAAGAGTGAGACCCAGTCTCTACTAAAAATAGAAAGAAATTATCTGGCCAACTAAAAATATATATAGAAAAAAAATTAGCCGGGCATGGTGGCACATGCCTGTAGTCCCAGCTACTTGGGAGGCTGAGGCAGAAGGATCACTTAAGCCCAGGAGTTTGAGGTTGCTGTGAGCTAGGCTGATGCCACGGCACTCACTCTAGTCCAGGCAACAGAGCGAGACTCTGTGTCAAAAAAAAAAAGAAAAAAGGGTACAAATCAGCCAGGAATGGTGGCTCACACCTGTAATCCCAGCACTTTGGGAAGTGGAAGGATCACCTGAGGCCAGGAGTTCAAGACCAGCCTGGAGAACATAGTAAGGCCCCATCTCTGCTAAAAATGGGGGTAGAAATCAATAGTTTCAACCATATTCACATAATTGTGCAACCATTAATTTTAGAGCCCCCTAAAGAATCCCCACACCCATGAGGAGTGACGCTCTAAACGGGAGTTATGCAACGTGGTCTTTTGTAACCAGCTTCTTTCACTTAGCATGATGTTTTCAAAATTCATCATGTTGTAGCATGCATAAGTACTTCATTCCTTTTTATTGCCAAATAATATTCCATTGTATGGGTATACCACATTTTGTTGATTCAAACATCAGTTGATGCACATTTGGGTTTTTTCACTTTTTGGCTATTATGAATAACGCTACTATGAATGTTTATGTATTACACAAGTTTTTGGGAACAAATGTTTTCATTTCTCTTGGGTACTACTCTCTAGGAGTAGAATTTGTTACATAAACTTTTAATAGGATCTTCTGACTCTCCATTTAGTTAATATAAGTTAATATAAGAATATTAGCACATTATGTAGTTGAGCTTTAAAGTAATTCTTTTGGTGATCAAGGTTTAAAACATTTAAATTATGTATTTAAGTCCAAAGAACAATAGATATTTGACTAAGGCTTCCTGAAAGTTCTATGCAAAAAGCTGTTAAGTTCTTAACAAGAATTTTTTTTATTTCCTATTTTTGAAAAATAAAAAACATACAATTATCCAATATAAGAAAGAACATTTCATATAGTTTCCTCAAGTAGATTCACTTCAAATAGTTGAATGTGAGGTTTTTATTACTTCCTTACACACACACACACAGCTTATTGTTCTTCAGTCATAAGTTTAGCTTCCTGATATTGTAAGGTATGTCATACATGAAGTTGTAGCACTTACCTAATTACTGAAACCAAAATCTGGATTCAGTCTGCTTTAACTCCTCTCTCTCACAATTCCTGCATCTAACCTATTGCCAGATTTTACCAATTTAACCTCCTAAATACTTCTTGTATTCACTTTCTTCCTACTTCCCAGCTGTACTACTACCACTGTCCTAGTTCAGACATCACAATCTCTTCCCTGGGGCCTTTGGTCTTGCCTATCCTCTTTCCTCTCTTCCAATACCCAATTCACTAACCTCCATGCTGCTGCTAGAGAGATTCAGCTAAAACACAAATTTGATCATATTATTTACTGGCTGAAAACCTTTGGTAGCTTCCCAGTTCCTACAAGATAAAGTTCAAGTTCCTTAACATGACATGCACAGCTATCTTGGACCTTATCCAGGTCAACTTTTTAGCTTCCTCTCTTACCTTGTAATTCAAGCTCTTAAACAAAGAACTACTCTTAGTTCTCTTACACATCATGGTCACCCCCAGGACATTGCTCATTCTCCTCTCTTCTGTGTGGAGTCCCTTTCTCCTCCTTCTTCACCCAGGTAGTTCTTAGTTATACTATAAAACTTAAGTCTGGAATTACCTCTCCCAGGAAGTCTCCCCAGACCACTTTGGTTGGGTTAGCTGTTGCTTTTTGTATCCTCTATATATCTCTATCACAGTACTTTGATATCATGGGTTAATTTGTTTACCCACTAAAGAATCAAATATCAGTAATTCTTTTTTTTCCAGGTATGGTGGCTTCTACCTATAATCCCAGCTACTTGGGAAGCTGAGGTGGGAGGATCCCTTGAGCCCAGGAGTTTGAGACGAAGCAGGGCAATGTAGGGAGACTCTATCTCAAGCAAATAAACAAACAAACAAAAAATAAAACAAAACAAAAAAACCCATTTTAGTTTGGGTGATTCATGGGTATCCCAGCACCTGTCTCTTTCTAATATCCCAACAGGTGAATTGCCCTTTTCCTCCTAAAAATATACTTTGTAAGTGCCTCAAGGCTGGTGACTTATTTTGCTTAATATCTGTATCTTCACATTTGGCCCAGTACCTGGTATATAGTAGGTGCCTACTAAGTATTTGTTAAGATGGACTACTTGTGTTACTTTTTTTTTTTTTGAGACAGGGTCTCACTCTGGGCTAAAGTGGTATCATCATAGCTCAATGCAACCTCCACCCTCCTGTCTCAGCCTCCAGAGTAGCTAGACTATAGGCTCACACTACCACACCCGGCTAATTTTTCTCTTTTTTGTAGAGATGGGGTCTCACTCTTATCTTGCTCAGGCTGGTCTCAAACTCCTGGCTTCAAGCAATCCTCCCGCCTCTGCCTCCCAAAGTGCTAGGATTACAGGGGTGAGCCACCACACCTGGCCCCTGTGTTACCTTTTGACATACAATTTTACAAGTTTACACTGAACCTACATCTTATATACTAACAATATGGCTATGTTATCATTTACTTTACCATGTAAAGTATTAATAATTAAGACATCTTTGAATTTTTAGTAATGTTTTATAATTATTCTGAAAGCCAGACTATTTATTGATTTATTTAATTTGTACTATAGAATGTACTAAAATATTTCACAACCCAAGTTCTGCTCCTGACATAATCTTTTGTAAACTAGTAATGCCACCATCAGACACATTAAATAAACATTCCTGGGTCATACATTTAATTTTCTATCCAGATTCACTACATCATCTGCTACACTTACATAACAGGTAATTATGTAATGATTTCACCAATGAAGCTCAAAGACTTCTAATACTAAAGAAATCAAACCTTGAAAGTCATGATGAGAGGTGTTCTCTAGACTTTCAATTCTCTCTGATGAGTCATTTTGCTCCACTGAAGCTATAAAGAAATAAGATCTGTTTGTATGAATTGACTTTGGAAGAACTTGAGCAACAAAGAAAGACAATATGAATTAGCCAATGAAAAAAATTGTATGCCAACAAGTCTATACTCCGGGACATGACAGCTGTTTGAATGAAGGAAGAGAGATCGGGCTGGGATCTCTTTATGTACTCCTTTATAGTGCAATTGTTAAGAAAAACAAGGGGGAGAGGTTTATAAGTTTTTTCCAAACTTGAAAGAATCTGAGTAATCTCCCTCCCCATCCCTGCCCCAATGGTTGTGATTAAAAATTAGGAAAATGAAAACTTGGAGAATCTAATAGCTGGATTAATTTAGTCTTCAATAAAAGTAGTCATATATGCTCTGCTCTGAAATTTTAGTAAATCAAAAAATATTTATAATTTGCCATTAGTTATAAACATTGATTCTGGCTTAAAAAAAAGAAGTTGAACAAAAGTTAAAACTAAATGCTTCAGACCCTAGAAGCACCTTATCATTCTGTTCTTTAAAATGGAACTCAAGCCATTTGGGATAACTGAAATGAACCAAGCCATTAAATCCCAACTGTCTCAGGAGGAAAATGGGGATAATTTCTATGGCAATATGTTAGTGGGAATGGAAAAAGTAGAGTCCAATTCCAGCTCTTGCAAGAAATCTTTTGTGGAGTGGTCAACTGAATTTCAGATTTGCATCTCATTTGTTATGCTTTAAGAGAGAAGGTCTCAGGTCTGTGTCCCAGAGTATAAATACAGACCCATTACCATTTTGCCTTGGCTTCCTGAGGAATACAAAGTTAGTGAGACTACCATACCTAGCATATTTAAGGGGGCCTGTATCCTCACTCATTTCTTTCAAATCTTATAATAGATTTTATAATCTTTACTCAAAACAATTAAAAAGATATGTATTTAGTTTACTTTTCTTGAATCTAAAAGGCACTTCTCTATGCTAGACAATTTATTAATTATCCATTTACTTCCAGACCTGATTGTATATGTAATTACCTTTTGTCAGGTATAATAATTTGCACGATAAACATGTCAGAACACTTGCTGCTTAGTCTGTTTCAACAGATAAATGTAGTCTTTCCATAGCCTCAAGGCACAATTAAACATAAAAAAAAAAAAGGCAGTTTTCAAACTACAGTGAAGCTGATTCACTAAGGCAGGAGTTCACAGCATGTAGTCAAGGCTTATTTTGGGGCCTGATGCTTGCCTGAGCGCTTAGTTAGTAAGAGATCTCTGAGACAGGGTAACAAGTGACAACACTGCAACATTCTGACTAACGCAGGTATCCACGTGAACTTCAAAACAGGCAAGAGACGAATGTTAAGATGCAGCTGAGTTAAGAAGCAGATACTGGTAAATAGCTATTGGCATCACACCTTCACTACAGGTTACAGCAGTAAAATATAAAAAGAGAAACTGAATAAAAACAGCAGGGGAAAGACTTATTTTCTTGGGAAGATAAATGCAGCCACTGGAATTAAATGGATTGTGATCTAAGTCCTACAATGCTTGCATGATGTGAATCTGCACTATGGGAGTACAAAAAGAAATCCCTACCTGACCTCTGGATAACCTAAACAGGAAATTAGGACATTTCTAAGCAAAATAGGCTATGTTATCCTGTTAAGATAATTGTTTCCATTGACACTTTGCATAAACATCTTACACTAGGACATGAGAAAAAACTCAAGCCACAGCATCTCTTCTTTGTAATACATAAAAACAGTGCCTGGCCCAGTGCCCTCAACACAGTTGAGGAGGTAAAGCTGGCTGATGATAATTAAGAAGAGAACAAAGAAGAGGAGAGAGATAACAAACAGGTAAGAAAGTTGGAAGTGTTAAGTATTTAGAGACTGGTTGAAAATAAACTCAAACAACATTAAAAATAGAACTTAATTCTTAGTAAGAAGCTGGGGTAATTAAACACTGCAACTTAAAATGAGTCAGCATTTTTTAAAGAATAATTTTTAAATATCTGATATTTGATTGTATGGTGCTTCAGAATGTTAGAAATCTGCAATATTTGGTCAGGAAAAATCAAGCTCCTCCCACTGTCTCCCCTAATCAATACTCTCTGGGTATTACTGGCTTATCTGATTATATTTCACTGGAATAAGAAAACACTTAAGAGCTAATGTTTCTTATGACACTGTCTTAGTCCACTTGGCCTACTATAGGAAAATGGCACAGACTGAGTGGCTTAGAAACAACAAATTTATTTCTCACAGTTCTGGAGGCAAATCATAGTAGACACCAGTAGTGTGCTTATGTCTATGCCCTATTAAATTCCCTCCCAACCCAGTTTTTTAAAAATGAAGCTACTTTCATTTTAACTTGCTCTTCTGTAAAATGAAAGGATTGTGTTCCCATGTGACAAGCACTATATTTGACACTAACATTGAAAAGATGATGACCCAGTCTTTGGATTCAAGGAGTTCCTAAGTGTAATGGGAAAGATATTCATACAAACATAATTATAAACTAACATGCTAATAGTACTGACAGAGCTATGTACAGGTTATTATTATTAGAGCATTAATGCTTGTTTGGAGGGTGGGAAGTAGATCTGAGAAGTTGTCTTGGGTGGTACTCAAACTGAGTCTTATGAAGGAGTTAATCAAGGGAAGCGTAGCAGTATTTCAACAAGAAGAGACAGCATGAGGAAAGGCACAAGGATGAGAAACAGTTGTACTTATGGGGAAATACCATGTGCTTTAGTGCTGCTAAACTAAAACATGAGGGAGTAGTACAATACAGGCTGGAGAAGGGGTCAGGGACCGAGTCATAAAAGGATAAGTATGCCTTGTTTAGAAACTTTAGGTAGCCATTGATGGGTTCTAAACAAGGGAATTGACAAAGTCAGATTCACCACTTAGGTAAATCCAACAGTCCTATAATGAATAAATTTGAGGAGAAAAAAGTTAGGGCAGGAAAAACAATTAGGAGACTGCTGTGACAACCTTAAAATACATTGGGAAAGACAGGTAAATAGTAGAGGATGAATAGGAGAAAAAAATCCTTACGACATGGTGATTGGATGCAGGACATGGCAGAGTAGTTTTACCAATCAAAACAGAGAACACGAAAAGGAGGTGTGATTTGAGAGTGAGGGAAGATGATGTGTTGACAGCTTTGGCCACATAGGATGTGGGACACACATCTAAGTTAAATTGTCTACCAAGCAATCCGATAGGTATCTAAGGCATAGAGCAGGTTGTGCCAGAGATAAGACGAGAGCAGATCAGCTCACTTAAGCGGAGTATAGAAAGCAGCATTCTAAGGACAGAAACCTTGGGGACATCAACATTTAGAGGGCAGGAAAAGGAGAACACAAAGAAGAAAGAGGAAGAATGTTATGAGAGTACAGACTTTGAAGAAGAGAGAAATTTAAAGAGGACATGACCAACATCATCAAATGCTGCAGAAAGGCTACAAATGTCTACTCACCTTTTCTGGTGGTCTAAGGGAATACTGTTTCAGCAGCGCAACAAAGCAGACAGACATGGATTGAGGAATGAATGAGAGGAGGAAATAAAGACAATCAATTATAAACCACACTTTTAAGGAATGTGGATGCAAAGGAGGGAGGAGAGATTAGAAATAGCTAGAACGAGACTAGAAGATTCTCTGTCTTTTGGATAGGAGAGTTTGAGCATGTTTTTAGGTTAAGTAGTTAAGAAAAGCATAAAGCAGAGGAAAGGTAGCTGAATAATGAAACAAAATCCCATAGAAAAGATGAAGTCAAGGACATAGGAGGATGAGAGAGTCTCATTAAAATGGCTCCCTAGCACCAGAGAGTGAAGGAGAGGAAGTAAGAATGGGTGTGAATATAGATAAACTGACTGTAAAAGCAACAGCGAGAGAGATGAATGAATGACAGGAGGCTCAAACGGGCTGGAGCTTTCACTCAAGGGTGGAAGAACAATGGTCTATAAACAGAAACAGGGAACTAGGAGAACACCAATCTCATTCACACCTTGCAGCCAGTGAAAGACTGTGTACTACCACTAGAGAGGGCTGCAGGGTTGGCAGTATCCTCAGAATTCTATGACAAGGAGGTGATGAAAGCATCCTGCCAAAAAGTTGAAGCTGTGGGGCCATTTACACTGGAATGAGGGTTTTCAGGTAGCACAGTGCAAGAGGGCCAGAAGAAGCGAAAAGATACAGAGTAAATGAAATGAGAAAGGAATGAAACAGGAAAAAGGGTGGGAGGTGGGAAGAGGTGGAGTAAGAAAGTGGAAAGAGAAAGTACTTAATTCCATTGAGTAATCAAATATATTAATTGTCTAGAATGAGGGATGTATGGTTGGAAAGCGACAAAAACGGCAGTGTCTGACCGGTCTCAGAGCAAAATGGTGACGGCTGCCATGAGAGTTTCAAAAGGGCAGAGAAGTTTCTATTTGGACGTGTGCTATATCTCAAGATATCTGGAGCAGTAGCAATGGCACTGTTTATGGAGAGAGCTTCTAGGAGGTTTAGAACCAGTGAGTAGATTTTTGGAAGTCCTTTCCAATTTTCAAGTCTTAGGATTTCATGACCATGAAAATCAATGAATCATGGACTGAGGGTAATTGGCAGATGCTTTGACATTTAAGAATACACAAAAAGGGTCAAAGAGAGAATTGTAAATAGTAAAACACTGTTAGGAATTAACTGTCTAAGTACTAAGCACTAAGTACTAAGCATTGTAATATAGATCTAAGAAGGAAGTGTAGGCAGTAAATACTATACATGATTGATTCTCAAATCAAAAAAATCCCTTCAGCAATTTCAGCCTTTTGATACACATTAGTAAAAATTTTATCACGACTATTTATCCACTTGGCTCTCAAAAGGTCACTATTGACCTAAATTTCTTATGGTTTTATATATACACAGGACTTTGAAGGAACACATTCCTTTGAAATGCTAGCAGAGTGTTAGCAGTGTTGAGTTCTTTAAGCCACCTAAATTTGAAGACAGTGGCTCTGTGGCCCATTGATAACTTCTTAAAGTTTGGAGTATGTATATATGCCTAGTTGTGGGGTATGTTTGTTTTCATTTTCTAACCACGTTGTTAGTCCTTAAAGGGCAGAGGTAATAACTCTTCTTCTTTTAGGGTACTCACAGCTTGTTGAACTAAACTAAATTATATTTCATAGAATACTTTGACAAGCAAAAGTTTAAGGATTATGCCTCTTCTGGGACAAAACATAGCCACAAAGGAAAAGGAGATACATTAATGCATGAAAAAAGCATTATGTAATAGAAAGATATTAACTGCAGTTTTTACATGTAGAAAAACTAGACACTCCATAATGTACAACAAAAGGGGACTTGTTTAATAAATTGTGGTATATTTATGCTATAGAACAGTATGAAGAAATGAAAAAGAATGAAGCAGATTTACCAATATTAAATCATATGTTGCATGAAAAATGTAAATTATAACATAAATAATTCCATTTCCTTCCCCCCAAAAGGAAATAACTCTACATGTGTGCCCATAAATGTGTGCATGTATGTTTGAATGTACATTATAAAAGGTCTGGAAGGAAATATAGTGACTACTCTGAGAAAATGAAGAGGAAAAAAGTGAGAGCTTTTTCTTTATGTGTAATTTTTGTTTGTGTTAAAAAATTTTTTTTAGAGACAGGGTCTCACTCTGTCACCCAGGCTGGAGTGCAGTGGTGTGATCATAGCTCACTATAATCTCGAATTCCTGGGCTCAAGTGATCCTCTTGCCTCAGCCTCCCCAGTAGCTAGGACTACAGGTGCATGCCACCACACCCAGCTAATTTGGCAGGGGTGGGTGGGTAGAGATGGGGTCTCGCTGTCCAGGCTGGTCTTAAACTCCTAGTCTCAAGCAATCCTCCTGCCTTGGCCTCCCAAAGTGCTGGGATTATAGGAATGAGCCACCATACCCAGCTGTTCATTTTAAACAGTGAGCATGCAATGTCAATATCCTGGTTTTGATAAATGTACTATAGCTATGTAAAAAGTTAGCATTGGGGGAAGCTGAGTGAAGTGTGCATGGACCTCTCTGTAGTACATTTGTAACTTTTTGTGAGTGTGTAATTATAGTACTTAAAAATAAGAAATTAATGGACAGGTGCAATGGCTCATGCCTGTAATCCTAGCACTTTGGGAGGCCGAGGTGGGAGGCTCACTTGAGCTCAGGAGTTCCAGACCAGCCTGAGCAAGAGTGAGACCCCGTCTCTACTAAAAACAGGAAAATTAGCCGGGCGTCTTAGCTCCTGCCTGAAGTCAGCTAGCAGGAAGATCACTTGAGCCCAGGAGTTTGAGGCTGCAGTGAGCTACGATGACGCCACTGCACTCTACCCAGCGCAACAGAGTGAGACTCTGTCTCAAAGAAGAAATTTGGAAATTGAATGCCCCTCCTCATTTCTCCCCTTAAAAAAATAAAAATAAATAAAAAGAAAGAAATTTTAAAAAATGAGGATGTATTATTTTTGCAGTTATTAGAGGGTTTGCTTATTTTTTTGGTTTTCAAAAAATCATCTTAGAGGGTAATTTTCCAAACTATGAAACAGCTCTTTTATTCTTAAAATAATCATAAAAACCTAAGTTCAAAATTTATATCAATAACTGAAGGTATAAGCACAAATTATCTATATTCTTAAGCACATAAACTGTGAACTTCCAGAATTATGACACTGGAGCAAAATGAAAAAGGAAAAAGTCATTTAGTTTCAGACTAATCCTTAAGCTCTCCCAAAGGGCAGCATACTTTTCTAATATCTGGACCTTAAGGTAAACTTTGTGCGATGTCTGGTCTTGTTATATTCAGAAGTAAACCCAAATACATCTTTCTTTAATTCTTTGGCACTTCAAATGAATTTAGGATTGTCTAAGGAAAAAATGCTTTCTGGAGGAGCTGTGTGAACAAGCTTGTTGTCCTGCTACTATATCTAGTCAAGCATTCGGATACTACAACTTTGGCAAATCCCATTAATACTTTAAGAAGTCAAAGACTTTAAAACTTCTAAAGAAAGTTCCTGTGAAGTAGTCACAGGGGCAAGTTTAAGCAAGCAAGGTGTGTATACAATATAGTAACAAATATAATGCAAACAAAAGAAGATTTGTTTAATTATAGTGGAAATAATTGTTATTTAAAAGTGCCTTCTTCCTCATCATAAAAGAATAAACTGGACTAATGGCAAAAGAATTGTATGTTGTGATGCCTTAAGATTAGAAACAGAAGACAGAAATTTCAAAGTAAAGTCTTGGCAGACGCCCAGTCTCCACTGCAAGAATTCTGGCCAAGCAATTCCTTCGTAACTTCCAAGGCTTATTCATGTCCCCTTTGTAGAACCCAAGTTGTTCATTTTGAGTCAAATACAAGTGTAAATTTACCAGGGTTCTCCTATCTTTCCACGATGATATATAATACACCCAAACGTCTTTCCTAAACCTTACAGTCATTTGGGGGTATGGCAGAGAGGGATTATCAGACTATGTATAAAAGAGTGGAAGAAAGTGGGTGAGGGGGATAATGAGAAGAAGACATGGGCGCCCAGGGTACTTCCCTTTTCAAGCAATACTGGTGGAAGGAAATGTCAGCTTCTAATAGCTCACTATCACGTAGAGCTGGTATAGCCTTGCCATTGCCCTGAGGAGGTATGATAAGCACAGATAGATGGTAACCACTGACTCAATCAATTGATGACCTCTGTAATGCAAGCTTCACACAATTCACTAACTTTAGCAATGAAGATGAAACATGCTAGGAAAAAGTTCTCTTCCAGAAGTACACTGTACAACATTATTCCCCAGAGATTTCATTAAACCATTAAATCACTACAATACATAGTTCAGGAAATAGTTTCCAAGGTCATGCAGTAGTTATTAAGAGAAGCAGGTCTCCAGCTTGTTTCTGATTTCCTGTACAACAGTGTTCTTGTCAATACATCATTTAGATACTTCAGTAGCTTTCTTTTACACTCCTAAGCTGTATCCTTTAGCCAAGATATCTTTCAGAATTAAATAGTCTTTGTCTTGAACTTTACTTCATTAATGCCAACAAACTTATCTATTAAATAGTCTGGTTCTTATTTTATTATCTACTACTCACTTCTGTTATCCCAGTGGTGGGCTATAGGAGGCACTCAATAAACATTTGTTGAATAAATGAGTAAATGAACAATAAATAAAAATCTATCCATACCGAATGCTTTTTACTGAAAACAGTTTAGGATTCCATTAACAAATGTTTAATTTATTTACACACTGCATTGTTCCAAAAGGGTTTTAAGGCAACTTACAAAAATACAAACAAGGCCGGGCGCGGTGGCTCACGCCTGTAATCCTAGCACTCTGGGAGCCCGAGGCGGGTGGATCGCTCAAGGTCAGGAGTTCGAGACCAGCCAGAGCAAGAGCGAGACCCCGTCTCTACTAAAAATAGAAAGAAATGATCTGGCCAACTAAAAATATATAGAGAAAAAATTAGCCGGGCATGGTGGCGCATGCCTGTAGTCCCAGCTACTCGGGAGGCTGAGGCAGAAGGATCGCTTGAGCCCAGGAGTTTGAGGTTGCTGTGAGCTAGGCTGATGCCACGGCACTCACTCTAGCCCGGGCAAC
>CM052446.1:34672144-34702362 GCA_028533085.1 Varecia variegata | reverse complement strand
ATCAAATAAGCTTAATACGTCTCTCTTGAACTTCCAGGGGCCCTTTTTGGAATATCCAAAAGTTTTAAGTCAAAACCACCGAATTTTAGAATTTGAAATTTGATTTTGGGAAGTATGTCAAATATCAAAGGTTTTAAAACACTTGATCAAAATAGGATCATAGGTCACTATAAAATAAGTCATTTATTTAGCCAGTGATAATTTAAAGATTTCAAAAAGCAAAAACCTTTACTCTTTGATAGAGAGGAGAGTCAGTTTTTTCAACTGTCCAAAGTCCACCTTCTTCATTTTTCTACCACATTCCCCAACTCAGCAAGGCTAATCATATATAGATCTAGGTCACCCATAACAGTGTTCCTTGTTTGGCATAATATCTGAGCACTAATCGCAAACTGAAGTAAATACAAACATATTTTTTATGTTCAATGCTTTAAATACATAATTTAGAGACAGGAATGGCTTTTTCAGTTTCCTTCTAAACCTGACTTGAAGACATACCACTTATTTCCACATATTCATTGTATTATAAGGATTCCCAACCAGCTTATGGTTATTTTGCTTTTCTAAAGGATTTTTAAGCTTCATAAAGATGAAACTATCTCTTATATTACTTTTGTATCTATTTCAACCATATCTCTCCTGTCTAAATAATAAATATATAGATGATAAGTGTTTATTGAACACTGGTTTGGAATTAGAGCAAAATAGCTCCATTTTCAAATATTTACTGAAATCAGAGTTCCCTAATTGCTCAAACTGGTCCTGCTCCAACCATCTTTACGGTAAAGTCTGCTCATACCAATGGTGAAGCCTCATCTTCATCCCCTAGGGGGAAGGGGCACCATTAATACATTGATAACACTGTGGCTTTGTTTTATTTCAATCTCCATAGGGTTCTTTTTGCCAAGGGCAGCAGTCACCCCTACTGTCAATTCTAGCACTCCCCAGCCCTCTAACTTGGATCCTCCCCTCCTCCACACCCCTGTGCCTCCCCTGCTTTATTAAGCTCCTTAATCCCAGGATTAAGAACAAAAAAGAAAAAAGAGGAGGGGGAAAGAGGAAGAAAGGAGCAAAAAGAAAAAATATGAGGAGATGAAAAAAGGGAGGAAAATAAAGAAAATATCAGAGTAGAGATAGCAAATACTAAGATGACTAGATTTTAAAAATTATCACAATTTGTTACTAGACTTAGAGTACCGTGACCAGAAAAGAATTATGTAAATATATCATTATCTTTTTAAAACTAATTTTATCCCTCTTTCTGTAGCCATACAGAAAATTTATAAGAAAAGCATTCTTTACTATTGACAAAGCATTTTTAAGCAAGGGGCTCCTTTCTAGGTTGTAACAATTTGCATTTAACTTGGGTCCTCACATTAATGTTAATACCACCGATTTTCATATATGACAATGAAATTATTAAGAAATAAACTTCAAGTGTCACTAAAGTACAAAGTTATTACATGGTCACATGCTTAGCAGGTAGACTACATTAAATATTCACCGATGAGAATGCTCCATAAAGTTGAGACACTGAATGTATTCTAGATTCAGAGAGAAGTATTAAATACATAGCTATTAAGGAAGCATTTTTCTAAAGATAGGTTGTTTCAAGGCAAATAAGCATTCCTGTAGCATTAAAAAAAAAAAGGTAAGAGGTGGAAGGCAATAAATGAGAAGTACATTATTACATCTTACTTGTCTGAGGTCAATGAATGCTAGCTGCAGGGTATCTCCCTGGAATCCTGGCACAGGCTCAGAGCTGGCAAACACTATTAAAAAAAAAAAAGAAGAATAAAAACAAGATTGCAAAATATATAGGAGTTTTACTGCTGAATTAATTTCTACTTATTACAAAAGTATTATAATATTTACATATAACCATTTCAAATGAAGATTATTTATAATCTTTAATTTCCACTACTGAGAATGTTCTCCACACCCTTACCACAAAAACTTCAATAATTTAAAATTTCTAATCTGCCATTTAATCAATGTAATCCTTAATCACAATAAATTTAGAAGAGTTCTCCTACATAAAGTTTAAGAGTAGTAATATACTTCAATCAAGTAAAGTTTTCTGACTCTTTTTAGCCTTAGGTGAACAATTATAGAAGCATTTTGAAACTATACCAATTTCATGGCTGTCAACATATTTCAAAACATCTGTTTTGTTACAGAATATGCTCTATAAAAATCCCACCTCTAGCTAACAGCAGACACCAAGGTAAAAAGTCAGCTTTACATGTAGACAACAGGTTAAATGTTCTAAATAGCAAAAGCAGGATGATGCAGGAATGTGTGTTCATGCCTTTTCATAACTTTTTTCCAAAAAGGAATCATGTCTCAACTAAAAGACACCTTAAGACAAGATTTTTTAAAACTTTCAGAAGAGTTTTCATTAAATTTTGTGCTTTAAGGATTTTAATACTACTAACATAGCCTGTTTGGTTAAATTTAGGGCAATTGCAACATTAGTTATTTTGAAGATAAAATACTAGGCTCATAAAAAAAGACCCCATCATTTTACATGAAAGCTTCTCTGATAAGAATACCTGTAACCATTCTCCCACCCCATTAATATTTTAATTTTTTTAGAGAATGCTATGGATTTTTCATTTGTGAATTTATCCCAGCTAGTATTTTAGAAGCTATTTACATTTTTGGCCAATACAGTTCTTCGAATAACAAAAATAATTCTTAAGTTTAGCATATTCTGTGTGAAATACAGTTTAGAAACACTCAAAATCAATAATTTAAAAAAATATATAAAAACCCAGCATAGCTTAATTTATCTGGTATCTTTGGGGAATGAGGAATTCAAACTAAGTTTTTATTGTTGCTGATATTAATTTTTGCTTTAAGCATCAAAACATTTTAATCTTAAGCATTTTTATGGAATTCTAAAATATATCATATACTTCCCTTGTTTATTTTTTGAGTATACTAATCATTATTTACATTTTTAATAATTCTCTGAGTCACCATTAAGAATACCTTTGTTCTTGCTGCACATTCTCACTTTTAAGTAGGAGCTAAACTATGGCTACACAGGGACACACGGAGTGAAATAATGGACACTGGAGACTCAGAAGGGGGAGAGTGGGAAGAGGTAAGGGATGAAAATTACCTATGGAGTACAATGTACACTATTCAGGTGATGGGTACAGTACAAGCCTAGACTTCATCACTATACAACATATACATATAATGAAAGTCAACTTGTACCCCCTAAATCTATTAAAATAAAAAAAAAAGAATACTTTTTGTTCTACACAATACAGTAAAACGCTCGGGGATTGTTATGATATTAGGAGCTGTTTTCTGTTATGTTAAAAAGCTCAGAATACTGTGCTATTTGAGTTCTTGTGTCTTGCTTTTCGAATTTTTCTGCCTTCCCTCTAGTAGTTTTAACATAAATTCTTACTCCCTGTTCTCTCGCTCTTCTCTCTTATTAATCATCTAATTAATTGCTAGAATTGTATTTAAAGTAAAAGCAAATATAGCCTATGCAAGGGCCCCTCCCACTACTAGTAAGGTTATGAGTTTTATATACCTTTGAGTGTATGTACCTTTGAGCATGAGTAACCTTTGGGTTACTCAGAGATGCACCATTATTCCCCCTTACTTCTTGGTTCTCTGCTAGGTACTAAGTGGTTATAGTCACTAGATAGTTGACTAAACTCATCATTCTCGGGCCCCCTCTTTCCAGAAAACCAAGATTTAGTGAACAAATCTAGTCACACTTTTAAGTATTTACAATTTACTCATATCACTGTCTTTTCATTCAATGAAAAGTGGTACACTTTCATATAGTGGCATCTCCATCACCGTCTGCCATGTCCTAGATAACTGAGTTATCTTTCTCTAGTACCATCAGATCTTAATAGAACAATGATGAGCAAACCTGTAATAGCCTGTTAAAAGTAACGCTAATTTTAAAAATACTTTTCTTAAGACAACCCAACATTTTGTTGGCTTTTTTGACCACAGTCTCAGGCTACTATCTCTAAGTAACAATTTACCATGAATCCCTAGTGTTTTCCAACCAAGGCTATATTTGTTAGCTTATCTTCTATCATCACTGTGTACATATACACATAAACTTGTAAATAAAGGTTTCCTATAATGGAGGGAGACTCACTTTAACAGGCATAAAAATCAGTTCAACTTCAATTATACTTACAGTTATTATCTACTTAATCTCCCAGAATTTTTATTTATTAAAAATAACTTGTCATTTTTCTTCTCACTTGGTTCTTATTTAAGATAACTACAGTTTAAGCCCCATAGGCTTGGCAGTAAACCAAAGAGCTCAGTGTCAAAATTATAATAGTACCATAAATTTATATATTAAATAGCACTTTATAATTTACAAAGCACTATCTCACACACCATCTGCTCTGAGCATTACAATAATTTATTTTAATAAACAGAACATGCAGGTGATGGATCATAAAATCTTGCAACTAGAAGATACATTCTCTTTGAAATACCACCAACAGTCCCCTGAAGACTCAGTTTAAAAGTTATCGAGTCCTTCGTCTTACAGGGTAGAAAAATTAAAAGTGAAGTGACTCACCCAGTATCACATAGCTAATTCAGGGCTCTTGGTATTCAATCCAGAATATGATTAAGTATTCAACCTCTCATCTTTTATACCACCTCTCACAAGAACCTAACCAATATAGCAGTCAAACTCACTAGATTGTAACTCTCAGGGCTGTTTCTCAAATATTTTTTAGGGGACAGGAGGCAATTTAGCGATCTGATAATTATCTGGCACAGAGGACATTTGTAATTACAAGCTATTCAATTTGATTAACAGCTTCCTATTTTCCCCCTTTATTTCTTTAAAACTCAAATGCAGTCAATCCTGTTGTTTCTGCTTCCCAAAACATCTTGAGTCTGCATCTGTCCCTACCTTAGTTTAAACTATTGTCACTTCTTGCTTGGATTACTAAAACACATTCCTATCTGGTCTTCCTGCTTCTTGTGTGCAATCTTCCATCCGCTTCTCCCAGTATGATTTATGTAAGATGTAAGTGTGATTTGTGCTACTTCACAATTTAACATCCTTCAATGGTTTCTCGTCACCTTACAATAAAACAAGACTAAGGTCCTCTGTAATCTGGCCTTTGCCTACCTCTCTAGTCTCATGTTTTACCACTTCCCTAGGGGCATCTTAAACTTTTTCCACACCAAACTACCTGTACTTCCTTGCATATACCAGTCTCCTTCCATGGCGCCTTTGATCCTTCTGCCTGGAACATCCTTCCTCTTCTTCTTTTCCATCTGGATAACTCTTACTTACCCTTCAATTCAATCATTATCTACCTTGGGAAGACTTTATCCCTGTAGACTGGATTAAGTCCCTCCTCTGTGTTCTTATTTCAACTTCCTGTGCATAGCCTGACTAAAGCACTCATTTTACTGCCTTCTAATTGCTTACCTGTCTGGGACTTCCCACCAGACCATGAACTCCCTAAGGATAGAAACTGTACTTTCATTTCTATATCCATATTACCTAGCACAATGCCTGAATAGACATGTAATTGAGTATTAAAGTTTCTTAAGTGAATGAAGAAAAAAATGAACAAATGATAAATAAATTCTAAGGGAATGCCATCCAGTACTGGTACTGATATATTATCTAGCTTGCTGATTAGATCTAGAATGATGCTGTCTAGAATAGAACTTTCTGCAATAATGAAAATGTTTCATATCTATGCTAAACAGAATTTTTAGTTTTATTATTTTAATTTTAATTTAATAGCCATATGTGGCTACTGAATAGTGCAAATCTAGATCATTCTGTGTACTCTTAGTGTATTTATATCAAAATAATTAAGAGTGGGTGAGAATATTTCTAATGCTTTCTTCAACAAAAATGACATTGTATGTTCTTCCACTAAACAAGAACCTCCTGGGAAGTAGAGATTTCTTTTACCTTTATATACCCCAATGGCTACTGAATAGGAAATATTCAATAAACATATGTTAAATAAATAAATAGAAATACAAATAATTCATTTCTACTAATATTGACTAGTGGTACCAATAATTCTTGAGGTAGATTTCAACCTTTGAAATTTTTAAAGAATTGGTGACTAATTTTTGGAATCTCTTGATGTAAACTGTCTTCAAAGTCCTTTTTTGGCTCATCCAGAGTCTCATTTTGTATATGATTTGTCATATTTTAGGGTTTCCTTATTCTCTTCCCTTTGGATATCTTTTAATTAAAAAAAAAGTGCCTACTTCCCTATTATACTATCTTTGTCTTTGGCATTTAGCCATGCCTTTATGGGTATTTTTTTAAAAAACACACATTGTTCCTACTCTTCCAATAAGATATTTTAAAGTAATTTCCAGGCTTTATAAAGTTTTTTTTTTAAAGAAAGCTATTCTAAATCTTTGTGTTTTTTCTTAATGCCTCCAATTCGACTATTTCCTTTCCAAAAATAAAATGACTTCATGAGAGTTATTTCTTCTTATTTTCCACTATAATATAGAACTTAATAATAATAAATGATTCCAAGTTTTAAAATACTCTAAAAAAGGATTAAAGAAGGAGGTGTCTAATCTTATTGGGAAGGTCTATTACAACAACAGGGTAAGACTCTGCTATATCAGCCTAACTGGGAAGAAGACCAGTCTGAATCAATTTAGATGATACTGAGAACAAAAAATAATGCCAGCTGTCTAAGTTGTGATCACAAAAAAGTATCTTCCAAATTGGCAATCTATGAAGTTTTAAGAGAATAAGGAATATCCATAGGCCAAAGCATGAGTTATTTGTATATATATAAAAAAATTTTTTTTAAAGTAGGAAAACAGGTCCTTCCTGACCTCAGGATCTATACAAGATGCACAGGGTTTGGTACAAGCAGGAAGGAAGATTGCCAAGAAGTCAGGCCATAATATTTATCTTGACATGAGAAAATATAAAATCTACCCTGAAATTAAACTCAGAGGAAATGAAGTCCTTGAAAAATCTTGTCAACGTTATTTTTACTAAAAGGTAAAGAAGAATGTGGATTGCTTATAATGTCAATATAGAAAACATCTACATAGGATAGGTAGAATTGCCACAGGGGAAGCTGAAGGGGAAGAAAGAGTATCCATGGAGTCATAAGAATGAATAGACTGAAAGCTTGACAAAAGATTGAAAGGGAGGGTGAGGAAACTAGGCTAAAGTCTCAAGACCTTGCTTGCAGATGACAAGGCAGGTATATATAAAAAGGAATAATTTTGTAACTAAATAAATGACTATGAATACCAATAGTCTGGATATTAAAGATATTTCTTATAATTCCATTTCTATCTAGATCTGAAGGTTTAAAGTAGCTAATTAGAACTCAAATTTTGGCTAGGCAAAGAATGTATCCTGTATGGACCAGATGTGTCATTAGAAGGGGTGACTAAGAGCACCATCTAGTGGTTTTTCTGGTGATAAAGAAGAACTTATGCCCAGGAATTAGGAGTGCTGGAGTTAGGAACCTTGGCTTTTAGACTTATTTTCTGTTGCATGTGCTTAGCAGCAGTGGGATGCAAGCCTCTAGGACCAACTGCCCCTCTATATTTATCACCCCATTTTTATATAAAGTAGTATCTAGACCTCTCCCCTTCTTGGAATTTAACATGGGCAAAGTATCCTCAATCAGATAGCTTAGATGCCATTAAACCAGGAACAAATTCAGGTATCAGAACAGTATAACAGCTTTCAGGTTACTTAAAAAATATATATAATGAAATATTCTTCTCATGCCATCCACATGATTTTCCCTTAATCCTTTTATTTTGGGGTATAGGCCTTTTTCATTCAAGGCTGGAATTAGAAGCTCCGAGGTCATGGCCACAAAAAAAATCTGTAAGTAGGCTTCATCTTTATTTATTTATTTTTGAGGTGGGTTAAGCCTCTATCCAAAATGAAGAAAGACTGAGGCCTTCACACCCAGAGACTTACCTATTCCTCAATAACTCAACAATGAAACAGGTGCCAGCACTCTTTAATCTGGAGCTTTTCTAATGCTTTTTCTAATACCTATGTATTTAAGATGTTAAACTCTTAGAAGCTGATAACCTAATTTAGGTATTTGTGTAGAATGCATGAAAAAGTACAATCTAGACCAATTCTGGATACTTCAAATGTGGAATAGCATCCTTCTATTGCCTGGTGCTTTGGAAATATTCTGTATTTTGTTAGTAATATGAAAGATTTCTGACACCTTTGAAAGAATTTAAGAGGACATAGTGATCTTTTCTTTTATACAGTTACATCTGTAAGGTATCTGTATTGGGGCCCAATATATAATAAGTATTTAATAAATATAAAAGAAAGTACATATACAGATTTAGAACATCATTCTCATATCAAGGTTGGCAAATGTTCCTTCAATTAAGAAGAAATTTATCTTGAGCTTACACCAAATCTGTAATAGGATCAAAGGTTCAATGCAGCTTTCAGAGGGAACTATATTTGCAATTCCTAAGTATGCATTCCTGTATATCCTCCTGACTCTCTCTAAACATGCAGTCACACTAGTTAACCAAAAGTATCCTCTACATTCATGTGTAGATCCTATCTAGTATTCTCAATCTATATAACTCTGTATCTAATGTAAGTCTGCTTGTTATATTTCCTCAAAGTACCATATATTTCATAGAATTTGATAGTTTATAATCATATTTAATAGCAACGTTATTTAATGACTGCTTGCTCACTGGGCTTAAAGCCCAAGAGGGTAAGGACCTTTTCTGCTTTGTTTACCACTGCATCCCCTAAATGCTACATACATAATAAATATGAAAGTATTAATTATGACTACAAACCCCTACATTTTTCATCGTCTTAACATTTTACTGTCTCTGAATCTTAGAACTAGATTGTATCTTTAAAATTATCAATTCCAAATTCCATATCTTATGGAAAAAATTGAGGCCTCTTGATGGTGGAATGGTATGTTCAAGTCAACTTGTCCAAGTTAGAGGCACAGCCAGGACTGGAATCAAGGCCTCAATTTCTTGACTTGTGCTCAGACCAGCTTAAAACTGATCTGAAGGCACTTAAAAAAGAAAAAGTTCTATATAAGTTCATATGATTCTACATTCCTGAACTTAGACATTTTATCAAGTTTGACCCAGTATATGTTTAAAAAGTAGAAAAACAGAAAAAGATTCAAAGAAAAATGACAAAAAGGGGAGTGAAAATAATCCCACAGGAAAACATTAAAGAAATCATGACTGCTTAGCTCAGAACAGAAAAAGTTAAAGGGTCATTTAAACATAGTCATCAAATGTGTGAAGAATTTTTATGAAGGGAATAATGATCAGTTATGTTTATATCAAGGAGTTAGATGGTCTTGAGCTGAAGTACAGCAGTATCAGTTGGCCTTAACTTTTTGACAAACAAAGGTAGAACTCTAGAAGAGACAAATGTAGATTATAGAGACTTCCTGATTTGTTAATTTGCTCATTTACTCAACAAATAAACATTTATAGACCTTTTACTAGGAGCATTACACTCTGTAGGGAACCCGCAATTTCAAATCTTCTATGTTGAATTTAATTGAACTATCTATCCTGGATGGTTAAATCTCTCCTCTTCTCTCTTCCCCCTTCCCCCTCCTTCTCTTCACACCTCACCCCACAACACACCTCACCCCCCAACTATAGGATGCATTTTCTAGGTGTCTGCCATTGTGTGATTCTGACCATCTTAATCATATCGAATTGTAACTTTACTCATTCACTCTTCTCTGTATTTCCTCCTCCAAAATGTCTGCAACCCATGCTCTTCTCTTCATTCCCACTGCCCAAGGATAAGTTCTTTTTATCTTTCACATGAAAAAGTTCAATAGTCTTTTAATAGGTCTTCCTGCTTTCAATCTCTCCTTCATTCCAGTACAAATTTCCATGACACTACAGTTAACTTTCTTTTCTTTTTGGAGACAGAGTCTCGCTCTGTTGCCTGGGCTAGAGTGAGTGCCATGGCGTCAGCCTAGCTCACAGCAACCTCAAACTCCTGGGCTTAAGCGATCCTCCTGTCTCAGCCTCCCAATTAGCTGGGACTACAGGCATGTGCCACCATGCCCGACTAATTTTTTTGTATATCTTTAGTTGTTTGGCTAATTTCTTTATATTTTTAGTAGAGACAGGGTCTCACTCTTGCTCAGGCTGGTCTCAAACTCCTGACCTTGAGCAATCCTCCCACCTCGGCCTCCCAGAGTGCTAGGATTACAGGTGTGAGCCACCGCACCGGGCCTACAGTTAACTTTCTACAACAAATTTCATCACGTCATGGTTGTCCTGATTAAAAAGCTTCACTGAATCTCCACTGCTTATAAAATAAAGTCTAAGCATTCAGAAGTCTAACTTTTCTCAGTCATATCTTCTAATATTGTAATCATGCACCTTGTAGTCTAGCCACGTAAGACTGTCTGAAGATTCCCTAAGCATTCTCTCATCAGTGCTTTTGGCTATGCTGTTCTCTCTGCCCAGAATGCCCTTCCCTGCTTTCAATGAAATCTTACTCATCTTTTAAGTCTTAGCCAAATTTCACTTCTATTGTAGTCAATTTTCTCAATCTCATGGCATGTAGAATTAATTGCTCCCCCTTTACATACAATATATGTTCTATAAAGAATTATGTTCTATTATAGTTATTTACCTGTCTCCTTCCCAGCCAGACTATGAAATCTCTGAAGCCTGATTCATCTTTGATTTCCCATTATAAAATATACAATAGGTTCTCATTAATCATTTGAATAAATGAGTCTTCCTATAAATCAGTTGCCTTAACATAGAAAAAAAATCTGTTTCATAATTACAGACTGAAATTTTAGTTCAAGCTAGTTTACCCCACAGGTTTATGCGTGTCACTGGTCACAAGTAATACTAGGGAATAGAACACCAACACATTGCTTGAAAAAATAAGTAAACATGTAGACAGATCAGTGCTATTTCTTTTTATTGATTGATTGGTTGATTGATTGATTGAGAAAGAAATGTTAAGATACCCATAAGATTCTGAATAATGGATCTCAGTTGATATGAAAGAGAAGTTCAAGTAATGCAGTGGTTCTCAAACTTAACTATGCAATAGAACCACCTGGAGGGCCTATTCAAACAAATTGTTGAGCCCCACCCCCAGAGTTCCCGATTCAGCAGGTGGAGCCCAAGAATTTGCATTTGTAACGAGTTCCCAGGTGATGCTATCTCTGCTCATCTGGGGACCACGTTTTGATGTTTTGTTCAACATTCTGCTAATGACCTCATTAAACATGTAGAAAGAATGACTGCAAATCTATAGATGGTATTAACTTTTTTTTTAAGAGACATGTCTCACTCTGCTGTACAGGCTGGGGTGCAGTGGCACGACCACAGCTCACTGTAACGTAGAACTCCTGGGTTCAAGCAATCCTCTCACCTCAGCCTCCCAAGTAGGTGGGACTACAGGCACATGCCACCATACCCAGCTTGCTTTTTAAAATTTTTTGTAGAGACTGGGGTCTTGCTATGTTACCCAGGCTAGTCTCAAACTCCTGGCCTCAAGTGATCCTCCCACCTCAGCCTCCCAAAGTGCTAGGATTACAAGTGTGAGCCACGGCCTGGCATAATCTTGTTTGTTTTTTAAAATATACTTCCAGGCTGGGCACAGGAAAGATATAGAGATTTTAGAACTCTGTAGCTTCCATGGTTGGAGAGTATACTCTGGCTGCCAAAAAAGGTAATATTAGGCTTTACTAATAAAGTATAGAATATGGAACAATGTATTTGACAGCACAGCTACACATTATTCTGGTTTCCTACACCTGGGTATCTCTGTATTTAATTTTGGGTTATCAGATATTAAACAGAAGATAATCAAACCAGTCTGTTCAAAGATCTTTGAATCTAAAACCTTATCATGTGAGAATAAGAGGAACAGTTGATATCTGGCCTTCAGAAGATTCAGAGGAATATAATAGCAGTTTTCATATAATTGACTTGAGAATGAGGATTTGTTTTTTTCTGTGTAGCTCAGATATAGTTGTCAGGCTGCTTCCTATACACGAGTACCCAGCTAAGGAGAAGGGTGAGGGGAGAGCTGAAATCCAGCTTACATTTCACTTGACAAACTATGTGCCTTGGTAGGGGCTCTGGAAAAGGGGCAAGCTTTCTATAATTCATAGAAAGGGGACAGCTCTGGAGGACTTTTTCCTTTTAATGTGAACACCTTTTCTAATTTGCACAAAGACACAACATAGACTAGTGATGACTCTAGCCCTAAGATAGAAGTAGGTCCACTAAGAGCAATTTGGAGAGGAAGTGGTTTCGGCTCAATGTAACAGATTGATAGAGCGATGTATTGTATGAAATGCATTTTCTGAAGAGTAGTTAATCTTCCAAATTGAATGTTCAAGGAATGGCTGGACCACTACTTGCCAGGGTTAGAGAGGATTTTAAGGTGGAGGGGTGTGTGGGCACTTGTGTGTTATTACCAGGTGGGTGGAGAAATGCAATGATTTTTTCAGCTTCTAGGATTCTTCATCTGAACTACCTACCTACCTATTTTCTTCTTCATGTCCCAGTTGATTCCCACAGCATCTGGATCCCTTCTCTTCACAAATTTACCATGCATTCTAGCTTTCCTTCTACCTAGCCAAATTCTTCTTCTTGTCTCTCTTTCTTCTCCTTTCCCAGTCCCAATATGTAGAAAGCATTTATACTTACATTAATACTGAAAATAAATTCTGTGTTTTAAAAAATTTTTTCAGATTAAAAAAAAAAAACCAAAAAATTCCTTAAAATAGGATGAAAACTTATCTTTAAAATTCTCTTAACATATTCATTGGAGAAAGTTAAGTTTTATTTTTAAATGATTTATGTATCAATCACTGAAAGTCATGAGTTGATGGGTGGGTAGTTCTTTTGCACCATGAAGACTATGAAAGACTTCTTCATTGTCTATACTACACCGGTTAAAGTAAAAAATACACCTTTCAGAAAAGAACATTTAACACCAGAGGTGGTATAATAAACATGAAAAATATAATCAATTTCTTTTGTTCACTAAGTACTGAATGTATGATACTGTATTAAGAAATAATGATTAAGGTAATACGTAAGTATTAAGGAGTAGAGCCAACCATAGGCAAAATCTTAAAGGAAGCTGAGTCATCTTCTATGGTTTGTCTTTGAGTTCTGGTCTCCTCCTTTCCATACCTATAGTGCCAGAACTTTAGCCCCCATCAGGCTAGGGTTTACCCCTCTTGCACTTAACCCTAGACTTCCTTAACTGAGTTATAACCTCATACTCAAGGCCATTCTTGGTGTTTTGGAGATTAGTTCTTTAAGGAAATATAAGCTTTTAAAAAGAGCTTTCCGTAATTCTGTCCAAAGGAGTAACTAAAAGTGAAAACTGTCCCATGGCGGGATAGTGAGGTGAATATTTTGGGGTGTATAAGCCTTTCTCTAAGTATCATTATGCTAGCCCTTTATGGAGAGGTAAGAGAATACAGAGAAGATTCAGACACCTGAAGTTGCCTAATCAAATAGTAATTGCCATCTTTGAGGAATAAATCTAATTTAGAAGACATAACCAAATGATAACATTTTGAAGCCAAACTAAGGATGTTATAAAATAGACTCCCCTTATATGTAGGGGATATGTTCCAAGACCTCAGTGGATCCCTGAAACTGTGGATAGTAATGAACTCTATATAAACTATGTTTTTTACTATACATACACACCTATGATAAAGTTTTATTTATAAATTAGGCAAAGGTCAGGCATGGTGGCTCAGGCCTGTAATCCTAGCACTCTGGGAGGCCGAGGCAGGAGGACTGCTTGAGCTCAGGAGTTCAAGACCAGCCTGAGCAAGAGCAAGACCCCATCTCTACTAAAAATAGAAAAAAAATTAGCTGGGCATGGTGGTGTGTGCCTGTAGTCCTAGCTACTCAGGAGGCTGAGGCAGGAGGATCACTTGAGCCCAGGAGTTTGAGGCTGCAGTGAGCTATGATGATGCCACTGTATTCTACGCAGGGTGACAGAGGGAGACTCTGTCTCAAAAAAAAAAAAAAAATTAGGCACAGTAAGAGATTGACAATAACCAATAATATGCAATTTGAAGCCATAGCAACAAAAGAAAGAAAAAAAAAAAAGACAATAACCAATAATAAAATAGAACAATTATAATAATATACTGTAATAAAGGTTATGTGAATGTGGTCTCTCTCTCTCTCTCTCTCTCACTCACACACACACACACACACAAATATCTTACGGTACTATACTGCAGGTAGCTGAAACTATGGAAAATGAAACTGCAGATAACGGGGGACTACTGTAATACAAAATACCTCAAGCAATATTTATGTAAGATATTGATATGAGCAATGCCACACTGGAATGATATCACAAGACAACAAAGAACCTCAACAAATCAGATTCAAACTATTTGTAGAATGGTAACAACAATTACTTTGGGCTTAAAAACTTATAAAAAAAGTGTTTTGGGGGATAAATATTTTTATAAATATGAAATAAATATTTTATAAATCATAGCTTTATTTTGAGAAAGAAATACAATAAGGGTTTTCTAATTAGAGAAAATTATAAATGCTTTCTAGGAACAGAAAATTAATCTTTCTCTTCCCTAGGAAAAAACTATTTTTCTTTTGCTTTCTAAAGAAACATTTTTCTTTTTAAAAAATAAATGGGTAGGGTTTTTTTTAAAAAACTTTGGCGTTTGTTGTGTATATAATAAACTGACCTTGTTCAAAAGTTTACATAATTATTTTCTTTAATATTATGTTTTTCCTAGCAGAATGCTTTATATACAGTGGGCACACAAATATTTGATATTTGTTGAAAAAAATGTGTTACCCTTGCTTCAGTGGCATGCTGCTGACATTTTTTAATGTCTTTCACAAAGAATATGTTATTGCAAATTTTTCTGCAGACAAATATTTTATAATCCTTCTTGTGCCCCACTGACTTTCAGTTTTTCAATGGTAGGGCCTGACTGAATTGTCAACCAGGGATTTTCATGGTTTCATCAGTGTACCACTCATTTGAAAACAGTGCTCGAAAATTGCTCATGTATACTCATGTCCTGAACTTTAAGAGTACTAATTTGAAGGTTAATATAACCTATATCCAGAAGCATATGTAACAAGGCCAATAACCAAATAACATATCCAATTAGTTTTGAAGCTAATTGACTAATGTCAACATTAGATTATGGAATCCGCTAACCTTGTTACCTAAACAAAGTGAGAAACAATGGCAATGGTAAAGGCTTGAGAAATCTTTGGGAAAGAGAAACAAAATTTCAGAAGCTTCTTTGGAATGCAGGGTCCTAAGGTTATTTTTCAAGTAAGTATCTAAAAAGTTACTTACAGGGAAAGTAAAAATGACAAACTTAGAATCATTTCATTTATTTATGACCAACATTAGGAGAGTCCTGGTAAGAAGGCAAGAATGGCCAAAGGAAGGGATACTGGGAAAAACGAGTCATCTTTTTAATTATCTGAATCTGGATTGCCACTTCAGTGCCTCTCTTTAGAACCCCTAAATGTGAAGCTGAGATATTTTTCTCTTCCTGTAAGTAAGTTAGGCTTACTCCTAAGGCTGATGAAAGTTTAGCTGGAATCAAGCCTCCTCCCTCCTTTCCAAACTATCCTACCATATACAATTTTTTTCATATAATTTAAACATAGATTCCTGGAAATGCATGGAGATGTAACCAATATGGTACTTACGTTCACACTGTATGACATCTAAGTTAAACTGCTGAACAGCTCCCATGCTTATTTGTTTTAACTCACTGTCCAGTAGCATCCGCATTAAGGACGTTGACAGATGCTGGCAGGCTGACATGCAAGCTGTCTGGGCAACTTTCCCCTGTTTAAAACAAACAACCAAACCAAAAAACAAACAAATAAACAAACATAGAAATACATCATAAAGTATCAGAAGAATTACATACCTGACATTCCTTTTCGTTGTTTTTGTTTGGTACGATAATGATTACTGGTCTTTCTGTTTCTGTATTCTCAGTGGCTATGCCTTTATATCGTGGGAATTAAAATTAATATTCTTAGTCTACTCATCTTTCTCAGGATACAAATATCATTAAAGCTCTAACTGCACAAAGGAAAATTAAAATACCAGTTTAAAAATATTTATTCTTTCTGATCTCTTAAAATGTTACAAGTATTTTTTAAAATGCACGTTAAAACTGCATGGAGATTTCTCAAAGAACTAAAAATAGAACTACCATACAATCCAGCAATCCCACTACTGGGTATCTACCCAAAAGAAAAGAAATCAATATATAAAAAAGACACCTGCACTTGTATGTTTACTGCAGCATTATTCAGGATAGCAAAGATGTGGAATCAACCTAAATGTCCACGTCTTTTGCAGCAACATGGATGGAACTGGAGGTCATTACCTTAAGTGAAACAACTCAGATACAGAAAGATTAATACTGCATGTTCTTACTTAAAAGTGGGAGCTAAATAATGTGTACACATTTGGGCAGAGTGCAGAATGATGGACAATGGAGACTAGGAGGGGTGGCAGGGTGAGAGGGAGGATGATGGAAGGCTACTTGGTGGGTACAATGTCCCTTGCTCTAGTGATGGATGCCCTGAAGCTCTGACTTCATCACAATGCAATACATCAGTGTAGCAAAACTGCACTTGTACCCCATAAATAGCTACAAATACAAAATAAACTAAAAGACAAAAGATGTATGGAACATCTAAATTTATACATCAACAAATAATATTAAAACTTCTAAAAGCACATTAAAATATGACATTTATGATATAAAATAACTGTTCTACTGACAGAATATTTTATCCATATGGTACTCTTTATGCTCTTCTTCATATAATTAACTAAACCAGAATAAAGGAAGTTAACAGTGTAATTTATTATTACTATTTAAACTGCACCTAAAATTCAAAATATACTGATTCATAAATCCTTACTTCTAGTCAGAACATTCCTCTATAGCATAGCTTTACGTCGAAAGGGAAAAAAAAAGGCTTACCTATCAATGTGACTTCAAAATCACCTACAGATCTGCATTTAGGTTTAGAAATTAAGTTTTAAAATCATCTGGTAATTTAGAAATATGTAGTTGAGTAAACTACACATACTAGTGGTTTTCTTTCACTATAATGTACAAGATCATCATAAATAGTTTCTACTATCATAAGCCCCTAAAACTCTACATGAACTTTCACTGATGGCCTTAATTAAATTGTTTTCTTTTCTTTTCTTTTTTTTTTTTTTTTTTTTTTTTGAGACAGAGTCTCATTCTGTTGCCCAGACTAGAGTGTAGTGGCGTCAGCCTAGCTCACAGCAACCTCAAACTCTTGGACTCAAGCAATCCTACTGCCTCAGCCTCCCAAGTAGCTGGGACTACAGGTATGCGCCACCATGCCCAGCTAATTTTTTCTGTATATATTTTTAGTTGTCCATATAATTTCTTTCTATTTTTAGTAGAGACAGGGTCTCACTCTTGCTCAGGCTGGTCTCGAACTCCTGAGCTCAAAGGATCCACCCGCCTCGGCCTCCCAGAATGCTAGGATTACAGGCGTGAGCCACCGTGCCTGGCCTAAACTGTTTTCTTAAAAATGACAATTTTAAATGTTTAGCCTTTACAATACACAGCAGACTACATCACTTTTAGTATAAATTGCTTCTTTAAACAAGCTTTGCATTTCAACTAGAAGTTTAAAATAAAATATTACAGAGACTCTTTTAGGTAAAGTTTTCCAGAGTAATACTGCTCCTAGGGTGGCTACCTTCAATGACAATTATGTAATTTGGTGATGGATTGACTATGATAGGATTTGACTGCAAAGATCTATAAATATGGTTAGAAATAATGACTTTTGGAAGATATGCCATGTTTTGCCTCATTTGCATCAACAAAGATTTTCCCAGTGATATTTGATAATTTTATTTTTGTACTTATCACAAAGACCAATAAAGCTACAAAATCATGAGATAAATTTCCGAAACATACATGCTACAATATATTGGTACAAAAATGTTTACATAGAGTTTATTTGCTAGAAGGTATTAAAGAACATAATTATATTTTCAAGATGCTTACAAGAGCAACATTTGTTCTTTAAATCACATATTAAAAGTAAGACTAGAAACAAAAACTTTTTGAATGAGTCTTTAGCATTTAGACATTATGCACAGTGAAAAACTACATATCTGAAATGGAATGTCAATTTCTCAATCAAAAACTTTAGAGATAAAAGCTGATGCAAACAATATATTTGACAGATACTGATGAACTGCCAAAAAGGAATGTAACAAACAATGCAAAACCCAGCATGCTTCAAGATCCCTCAAACCCAAGAGGAATTAGTCTGGGAGACATGCAGCTCCATTCCCCAAGCAGAATAATATCAATATGAATGGGGTGGGGAGAAGCAGAAAAAGGAAAAATCAATGGCATGTCATTTAATTACAATGTAATAGGCTTGAGAATACTTAATGGAAATGTCATTTTGACCTAATGGAACAACTAGTGCATTCTAGTTTAATGTGCTTCTCAATCAAATCAGCTCCATGTCCTATTTATATTGCCACTATAATGTACTAACTGCAAAAGCAGATTAATAAATTGCCAAAAATTACTATTAAAATCATTTCCTAAGCAAACAAACTGCACACAATATAAGTGATACTGTTTTAAGGAAACTTTAAAAATTTAACACGGTTTCAGATGCTACAAATGACTATGTAGCAATAGCACTGGAGCTGAAAACAATGCTAAGAGTAAAGATACAGGCTATTCCACAAATCCAGTGGAAATACATAATAAAAACACACATAGGAATTTAGCACTTTATTTAAATAACATATAGTAATAAAGTCCTAATATTAAACTTCTTTTGATCAGGCATATTAAATACAGGCTTATTGTTCTCAAAGATACAAGTTAAAAAGATTTATAAAATATTTTACAAATCTTCAAAGGAAATAAGGTATTCCTTTTTATACTTCCAAATTTAACTTAATAATATCAAAGGTTCAGATTCTTTAAATTTTAAAAAAGTCATATTCTATAAGATTACATAATACTTTAAAAATGTCTACGTTCTAACTATAAAATGTATAAATATTCTTAAACGTCATCTATTTATTTTCAGATAGAAAAATTTTAATGTCATAAAAATTTACATACCTAAAAATATATTTGACAATTTATTTCTGATGCCTTAGCATACTTTGTTATAACCAAACACTCCTTTCTGAATACTATTACTGTTGATGTTCTTAATAATATACCATCTTCTAGAATAAAAATAATATAAGGACTTTTATAATTATCTTTAAAAAACTAGTCCTTTTCATTAAAGATGCTCTGTTTTATAACACTGTAACAAAGCCAAACTAATTAAGGGCCGTGACTGAGAAAACACAGCACATTTAATAAATTTCAAGCACCTAGAAATTTCTTCTGCCCTCATCTGAAAAATTAATTGCCACTATTACTAACATTTTCTTTCTCTTTAACAAAGTTTGATAAATAAGTAAAAACACCTGCTAAACTTTTAAAGGTAACTACTTTTTTACCCTGCTCCAACATTTTGCTGAAAACTTGCAAAGAGAGAAAACCCTTAGACAAACTTCTTATATTTCAAAGGAACTTGTAAAAGAGAATCTGCTGACATATTAGATCCTTTTTGCATTACCCAAAAGCTTTTCTTCTAAGAACAATTGTAGTAAAGAGACATTTGGCTCCTAGGAAATTCCCAAAGGGTCAACCATATGCATCCTTCCATGGCACCTTCACAGTGCTGCTTTCTAGATTCATGTCTCAAAAGCAGCTTTCATCATTTACTTGTGTGTCAGTCAATATGATTTATGGACTGCATTCAACAAAGTCAAAGCATATAGAATGAGAAATATGACTACAATCTGCTAATTTGTTTTGTATTGAGCCACTTAAGAGTCAAAGACCTGATGTCAGACTGAGACCAGCAACACAATTAACCAGCCGGTGACAGATTCATCCATCCTCCCTGCCAGGCTGTGCCAATCAAAGACAGCATGAGGCGACATTTGGTGAAATCAGTAAGAAAACTCATTCTCTAAATAACCTATGTGAGACCTTGATTGACACTTTTTGAATTTAGTTTGTGGAACACAGCCACTCTTTACCCAATAGTTCTTTACTGCAAGCTGTGAAATAAAGCTTTTAATGCCAATCACAGGAACAATAAACTGCAAACCACCAACCCTTACTCTAAAACGAATCAAGAAAACACATCTGTTTGTATGTCAAGCCAAATTTCCAAAATAATTTACTATTACAGATTAGGCTAAAGATACTCTGTTTCCTTTGAAATATCATAAAATAACAAGGTAAAAACACTTTAGTAGATTATGGCTCAAAACTGTTTTGGTTTCAAAGTAATGTTTTCATAGATCTACTCTAATAGGGGGAGAAATGTAGAATACTTAAAAACTAATTTGGCACATTTAAATTTTCATTTGAAGTTTTCTTTTGTCTCACCATTCTCTTATTTCAAAGATCCAATAAAAAATGGTTTGATTTCAACATCAATTATTTGAAAGCCTTTTTCAATGCTGCTTTCATTCTCTCAAGCACATTTAATGTAAAAATGTGCTCTTGAAATCACAACCATTCTTTCTGTACTGGTCCACTCTTCCTTAGTGATCCCAGGAGAGTCCATTCTCCTTCATTTATATCCCCACGAAAGGTAAACTTTGCACAATAAACTACTTTTTTACTTAAGAAAGAGAAATATATAGACTCAAATATATTGTGCATTGCATTATTCTTTAAATTAATAAAAGGTTTTGTTTAAAAAAGTTATGTAACTCTTGTCAGAAAAAAATGAAAAACTTAAATAAAATCATGGTCAGTTTGAATATTAAACCTAATATTGGTAGATGACATCATTAATTCTGATTCTGTATGGCTTTTTCAAGTTATCTAAAGCAGTAAAATATTTCTATTTTATACAAACTCACTGTCTCTCTCAGTTTGCTAATAAATTTCAATTATGAGACTATGAAATAGTTTTTACAGAGGCAAAAGAGGAAGGGAAGTATTTTGATGAATTGGTCAGTCTCCTAAAAAGCCACAATTTGTAGCCTTTTAAAATACATGACTGAAAAAATGAGTTCTTTCATCAAATATAAACATTAAAATTAGAAATAAAAAATACTTCATCGAAACATTTAAAAAGATGCCTACTTGAAAGTAGACATTTTAATTCAAGAAATTTATTATTCTTCCTTCTATTTTATATGTGAAGCACTCATCTAAAGTTCAACCCATATGAAATACCATACTCAAATGTAAATAATGTTATTAAATCAGGAAAAAAAATGCCTAAAACATTAGAATATGAAAATTTTCCCAAGATGATTTCACAAATGCACAATGATTTTCCTGCCTAGTAAGGTTGGTTTTAATTCATTTATCTGACTGAACATTCCATATAGCACTGAAATGTCTGATTCCCAATAATATAGAATGGATGAGTTATAAAGGTTTAAATATCAAGATAAATTCCTTTAGTGAGTTTTAATAACTTTAATACTTACCTTGAAGACAGATTTTTCATATTATGCCAAAAAATCATAGGTCTAGCAAAATATACTCATTCTACCACCCCCAGCATTCCCCAAAGTACCTTTTACCCTCTATATTCCTCTTAAACTCTTTCCGTCCCCATCTAACTACTTCCAGCTCTGAAAGAATTGGTTCCCACATCAGTTAACCACAATTCCCACAGTCATAGTCAACTATAAATTCCCATTCTCCCCTCTCAGGCTTTTCTCCCTCCAACAATTCCCAGTCATAAGGATATGAGATAGTAACATAAATGCTTACTTACTCTTGGGGTACACACACACACACACACACATACACACACACACAGAAACACACACACACAGAATAAACAGAACATGATTATCTTAACGTTGAAAAAAAAATTTCCCAAACTGGGAAAACTTCAGGACTACCTATAATATATGGCACATTTAAATTTTCCTCAAAACTTTCTTATCCCAATCATAGGGCTCATTAAACTTTGACAGTCTTTTTTTTTCTTAAACAATCTTTTGAATATGTCCTTAGATGTCATATAATATCCAAATATTTAGCTTTCTGCAAGTATCATTGCTATTGTCATGGCAGTCCCATGATATTGTGAAACACACCATAACTTTAATAGGCAGAAAGAGAATGCAAGGACAAGCAGAACAGTAAAAGTCTAGAGAGGTCAAGGTTTTAAAGAGAATTCATATACAAAGCCATAATATAATTACTCTATCAACTCTAACTAAAATTTACCACAGTCAATAATTTAATACTTTTGCTTGGGAATAATGCTTTTAGGTCATCCTTGAATAAGAATATATTGTTGTTAGGACAATTTTCTCTCTTCTTAGCTATGAATTACTATTTTCTTTTTAAATAAATATATAGGTCATGCCCTATATTTATTGTTAAATTTGTTAGTCTATACTGTAAAAAAATTTATTTCCTTTATAGAAAAACTCATGTTAGATGACATAAAAATCCAAAACAGCATATGAAGACTCAGCTACAACCATACACAATGTCACAATATATCAGATTAGTGATCTAGTTAGAACAGGAATCTCTTTCTTTCCATGTCACCAGAGTATGTATTTCAGAGAAAGCAGGATTTCCCTCTGGGAAGGTGAGAAGGTAGAAAGTGACCTTAGAAGGTGAGACATCTACTCCAAACATTACTAACATACAATCTTTCTTAATCCTATCCCACTTATGCACAAAATTCCTACCCATCACCTTGAACCAACCTGTGATGCAGATATTAAAACATAAAAACGCAATGTGTGTATGTCTGCAAGCATGTGCTTGTGTTTCTTGTTGAAGATTGCTTTTGGTTGGAAGCATGAAGATTTGTACTGACAAGGAGGATTCAAATTAATTTTACAATTATTTAGTGCAAACTATATGAAAAGCATGTCTTTAGAAATTAATTGATTTAAAACAGGTTTCCTTTTTCAATTCAAGGACAGCAGTTAGGAATACAATATCATCCCTAGGTAAGCTTCTAAAAGTCTGTGGCCAAGATCCACAAATAAAATCTCTATAAGACACTCTTCCATTTTTTTTTTTTTTTTTTTTAGCAACGCCTTCTTTCAACTTTTCTAATTGGCTCTTTGGAGCAACTCTTGATGGGCAAAGAGTAAAAGGTGAGGAAAATTGTTATTATTATTTTCATTTCAAACAACGGAAAGGGTTGTAGGCAGTTGCGTAGGTTCCAGATTAAGTACTTTATTTTTGTGTTCTTTTAAATCTTATCATGGGATAAACAGGCTGATAAAATCTCTTCCTATTTGTGCAAAAACTACTCCATTCATGTTTTAACAGTAGTTCTATTATTTCTGGATATACCTAATAAGAGCATATTTATCCACTGTAATCACTTCAGACTTTGAAGACTAAAGTCCTCATCTGAAGAATCCAATGTTTCAGCTTTATACCCAAATGTCCTTGCTGTATCTTTTTAATGTTTCATCAACAGACTGTCCAAAATGTCAATCCACTATGACTATGTACCAGGATAGAACAATATTCCTGTTTTACTTTAAATCTCTTGACTCAAAAATGTCCTATAATTTCTTGGCCCTTTCTAACTGGAAAAGCCATTGATAATATTAACTTTTATGAAAACTACTCCTATTGATATTAGAGTTTATTTCTATTTAAGTCTACAGTGCCAATTTCAGGGGTTTTTTTGGGTTTTAGAGGGAAGAGAGTTGTAGTTATTTTGGTTAAAAAATAAAATAAATTAAAACTTAAAACAATTGGCTAAGATATGATTCTTTATAAGCTGATTTATAATAATGAAAAAGGAAGTATGTAACCTAGAAAGTTGGTTTAAACAAGTAAACTTCAAACTAAAATTAAATTCTAAAATATACTTTAGTAAACGAACATATAAAACAATTTTGTGAAATTTCCTATACTTACAGGCAAATGAGTAAACACTTGAAAGATGCTTCTCAAAAAATTAATAAGGTCCATTAAATAACCACTAGCTCTTCCATCTGGTTCAGACATTGTCCAGTCATAATCAGCAAGCTGAACAAATTCATCAATTTTTTGATTAAGTTTGGTATATATTTCTCCTTCTGCTGCATGTCTAGCATCCTGATGGGGAAAAAATAACAAAAATAAGAAACAATTACAGAAGCAGATAATAAAACAAGTTTTCCTAAAATTCCAACTTTTTATTTTATATTTTTCTTTGGTCTAATATTTTAGTCATTTATGCAAAGTCCAAGAAAACTGTTGCTTTTTTTGCTATCAGTACTCTATTTACTTGACTGGACATTACATCTTTTCTTCCTTCTTTTCCAACCTATCACCTGTTTTGTCTTTATATGACAGGAACTTAATGAGATATTCTTAATAATTCCTGACTTGTTCTCACAACTCTTAGACAACCCTTAAGAGAAACAGAAGTGGAAAAACAGATGTTGTCAAGAATATAGAAGACCACCCCTATCTAGTGATTCACTCAGAGAAATTAAGTTGGACTATCACAGAAGAAATGGAATAGTTGCTGGTGCCTTTCAGTTTAAGAGGGGGCTGTACGGAGATTGAGATAGTTTACTTCTCTGAGGAGAAAAGAAATGGTAGGAGTGACGTCAGCAAAAATAGCAGAGTAAGTATTTCCAAACATTCTCTCCACAATAAAAGCAACAAGAAAACTATCAAAAATTATCAAAATCAACCTTTTCAGAACTCTAAAAGTTAATCCAAAACTTTCAGCAATCCAGAGAGAATTTATTTAAAAAAAAAAGGACTCTTGGTGGCATTTGCATGTGGCCATTTCCATTTCCCTCCCCTGCTCCAGCTCCATAGTACTCCTGAAAATTAATATCTCAAAACTGTGGTGAGAATCAGCAGCCTTCCAGCCACCAAAGGGGGCAGAACAAGTTTGGCACTCTTTCAAAGTAACATTCCCAGGGAATTATCATTAGTTGACCTCTCTGGTGATTCCCTGGAAGACCCCAACCCCACTTACAGGGGTATCTTCATTTGACCTGAATCAGGGCTTACCCAGTGCAAAAAGCCTTTTCCCCAGGGGCATTTGTCAAAAACAATTAGAGGCAATTGTTTAACATGGAGGATGCCTAAGATGGTAAGATAAAAATTGGGACACACAATAGGTTAACCAAAAAGCCTAAAAGGAAAAAGTGGGGAATGAGATGTCCATAGATGGCTTTGAAAAGCTGACAGATTCCTGAGAATCTACAAGGCTATGTGCATGTGTAGGGCTGTGTACATGTTCAGGAAAGACCTGAGAAGGCTCTCATCTCTCATTTATGGCTGGTCTTGGAGCTTTGTACAAGAAAGTGAAAGAGAAAGCAGAGTTATTACATTTCTGTCTCAGTGTTTAAGGCACACCTCAACATGTACATAGAGCTCCTCAGCAAAGACTGGGGGCTTAATGGTTCCAAGCTTTTAAGGAAATCTGTGTCCAATCACTGGCTGACCACTAAGCTAACCAAGCAGACCTCAGTGGCCACACATGACAAAGAATATAGACTTTACAGATTTAATTCAGAAAACTCACAAAACAACCAACAACAAATAGGAGAAACAACAAACTCTAGAGAGAGGAGAAAATCTAACTTCCAAAATTGCCACATTATATTATTTAAAATTTCCAGTCAACAAAAAATTACAAGTAATGCAAAGAAACAAGAAAGTATGACTTATACATAGGAAAAAAACAATCACTAGAAACTGTGTGGAAGCCCAGACATTGGACTTATAAGACAAAAACTTTAAATAAGTTATTTAAAATATGTTCAAAGAACAAAAGGAAACCATATCTAAAGAACTTGAACAATGCCTCACCAAATAGAGAATATAAAAGGACAGAAATTATTTAAAAATATAATAAATGAAATGAAAAAATCACTAGAGGGGTTCAACCTTAGATTTGAGCAGACAGAAAAAATAGAAGACTTGATCAATAATATAAGTCAACTAGAACTTACAGACATCTGTAGAATACTCCATACAACAACAGCAGACCACACATTATTCTCAAGTGAATATGGGATATGCTCTAGAACATAGCATACGTTAGGTCATAAAACAAGTGTTACAAAGACTGAAAGTATACAAAGTATTTTCTCCAACCACAATGGGATAAAATCTGAAATTAATAACAGAAGGACATTTGGAAAATTAGCAAATATGTGGAAAATAACAACAGATTCCTACATAAACAATGGATCAAAGAGACCGAAATTAGAAAATACTATGAGATAAATAAATGAAAACAAAAACACAATTCCAAAACTTATGGTATGTAACCAAAGCAGTGTTTAGAGGGGTATTTATCACTATCCATGCCTATATTATGAAAGAAGGAAGATCTCAAATCATTAACCTAAACTTCCACTTTAAGAATTTAGAAAAAGAAGAAATGGTAGCAGTAGGTTCTTACTCAGGCAGCAGCACTGTGATGCAACGGTGTGAGGGATAACTAGGCATTGTGGCCTTTGGAACCAAGGCAAAAGATCCCCATGCCTATACTTTTCTTTGAAAGGATCACATGGACTTGGACAGGGAGCATCTTGAAAGTTAAAACTGGAAGATCTCTGCCTTTCCCTCAGGTTTTTTTGGGCTGTGAACAAGTCCCTGGAATTCTTTTTACCACCTTAAGGAGGGCAAACAACTTGCTACCTGGCCAGCTTGAGAACTAGATTTAATTTGATTTGGGTAGTAATGCTGTATTTCTGGTAAAATCTATTAATATTTAGACTCTTATCTTGACTAAGAAGAGACCTAGTATCACTCATGATTATTAGTCACATATTTGAAATTAATTTAGTCTAATATACAATTTATATCATATCTATGAATAATAGCACCATAAAGACATCAGGATGAGTAAAACAGTTCCCACCCTCAAGGATTTCACAACCCATGTAGAGATATAACAAAACATGACTAATGTGGTATTAGAAGTTTAACAAAGCATCCTGAGCAAACAAAGGGGAAATAATTAGTATTTATTGATATGTTAGAAAAAGCTTTGTGGAAGGAATGACATTTTAATTGGAACTTCAAAAATACAATCAGGAACCCTCACCAGGTATTTTGGTTTGTGTGCCTTAAGAAATTTTCAAAAGGGTAATATAAGAAAAGGTAAATATGAATGATCAAATGTATTAATACCATTTCTCCACTTTAATGCTTTTTTGGCTCCCTCTCCAATTTTCACACTAACCACTTACAACCAGTCACTGATAAAATGGGTGGGGAAAACCGACTATTGGTAGACATCTTTCCGTTTGCCTGCCTGCCTTCACAGTAGAATCGGAACAGGAATTCCAAGATTTTTCTTCTCCCTCCACTCAGAGGGTCTAACATAAAGTTGATAATAGACAGTGAGGAGAGGCACTGTTGAACTCAGTGCCTCTCCTCAACTATAGAAGAAAGTAAAATAAACACTATTTTATTTAGTTAAAATGGGAATTTAAGATAAGTTAATGTTAATGGTATTAACTAAAATTTTACTGAAGCACTACTCAATATGGTAGTAGCAAAATGAGTTCTGATTCAAAATAGTTACTTAAACAGTCCTTTGGTGGGAGATTCATTCTAGGACTTCCCTTGGATAGCAAAATCTGCAAATGCTCAAGTCCCTAATATAAAATGGCATAGTATTTGCATATAACCTACACACATCCTCCTGTATACTTTAAATCATCTCTAGATTACTTACAACCCCTAATAAAATGGCATTGCTATGTAAATAGTTGTTATACTGTACGGTTTAGGTAACAAGGCTGGCAACAAGACTCAATAAGAAAATGAAGTCTCTACATGTTCAGTACAGACACATCATCCAACTTTTTTCTTCCCCAAATATTTTTGATCCATGTTTAGTTGAATCTATGGATGCAGAACCCATAAATGCAGAGGGCTGACTGTAGTAAATTAAGCTATTCATCTCTCTCCATTAAAATTTCTAATATAATGCAAACCTCCTCAAAAAAATCTTAAGATTGAGAAACTTAATATTTATCAATAAGACCGTATTAGTCATTAATATATTCAGCACTCTGAGTAATGTAGGAACAAAACGTCCACTAAAATGTAAGCTCCATAAAAGCAGGAAGTTTGTATCTGCTTTTGCTCACTGAAATACCCCTAACACCTAGAATAGTGCTTGGCACATAGTAGGCAGTAGATGAGTACTTGTTAAATGAATAAAAGAAATCACTTCTGTCCTGAAAAACTTTAGCTAGGGAAAGAAAAGTACCACAAATAAAATAATCACAGAATGAATAAATATGAACAAATTAGTATTGGCTACATGTACAGTAAAAGTGTAGTAAAAAAGGAGAGATCATGTTGGCTGGAAAGATTTCATGGAGGAAAAGCTACCTGGTGACACGGAAAAATAGGAACCTAGGAGAAGTGTTTATGTCACTTGCTGTTCCAGTCACTATTTCTGAGTAACAAAGTACCCCTAAATTTAGTGGCTTAAAATAAAATCATTTTATTATACTTATAGGTTCTATGGGGTCAGGGAACAGTGGGGATGACTTTGCTTTACAGTATCTTAGACCTTAGCTGGGATGAGCTGAAGGCTGGCAATAACACTCAACAGCTGGGGTTTAGAATCATCTGGAGGCTTCCTCACTCATATGTCTGGCACCTGGAAAGGTAGATCTCATTGGCTTCCTCACAACATAGTGGCTAATGGGTAACTGGGCTTCTTACATGGCAACACAGGGCTCTCAGGCTTGGAATAAGGTGGAGCTACATTGCCTTTTATGTCCTAGCTTCAGAAGCCTCACATTATTTTCACCATACGCTATGAGTCAAAGCAGTCACAAGTCTGCCCAGATCAAGAGGAGGTGAGATAGACCCCCACTTCTCCATGAGAGAAGTGTCGAGGAATTTACGGCCATTTGAAAAATCACCATCCCTGCTAATAATAAATAATGAAGAAATGGCCCATAAAGAATATGGACCAGTACTTCCAAACACTTAATAGAAAAAATAGACGGGGTTTGAGAAAATGGTCAGAACTTTGATTTTCATTATTTCACTTATTTTTACATCTTGAGCAACTTAACTTTTGTAAATCGTTGTTTTCTTATATATGAAATGAGAATCATCCCTATCTCCCAGGGCTGTTTTGAGAATTACACAGGCTTCTATAATTAATACAAAGTACCTAACAGTACTTGGCACCCAGTAGAGGTTCAAAAAAATATTAGTTTCCTTACACCTACTAGTGTGGGGTACCTAGAAGTGCACAATAACGTTTATTAAGAGAACCGTAAGGACATGATTAGTATATCAGAATTCAAGCCTTCTAAATTGCCCAAGTTAGCTTATTATAGTTATTTGCATGTAAGGGAGGAAAAAAATGAGTATTAAACATTCGCAGAATGACTTTTTAAAATGTAAAATACTAACTGGAAAAGGAGGTCGTGTTCAATGTGTATTCATTGCAGCAGTAATACATACCTCTCTTTAACCCCTGAAACAACATTAGAGGCAGGTACTTCAAGATAGCAAATGCTTATGACCTATAGAAATTCACTATAACACACCTTAATGATACCACTTGTAAGTCAATTTCTCAAAGCAATATAAAAATGTTTATTTACCATTTTGCATTTTGCCTCAGTGTTCACAATCAGTCCCTTCGTTCATGTTTCACTACCTTTACTGAATCTAAGCAGATAAATTGAAGACAGAATTGAAGCTAGACAACAATTCCAGAAGGCAGCTGGATAAGAGAGGCCTAAACCTCAGAACTGTATAATCATCCCATAAATACTCAATCTACTTCCCTTCTATTACCAGGCAAAGAAAAATTGAGAATATGATTGCTCCTATCTTCTGCTACATTCCCTATCTGCACTCAGACTGCTATTTATGATTTCTCTTGCTTTTCTGAGATGCCTCTAATGTGGGCAGGAAGAGAAACTAATGCCTAACAAAATTTTAAAATTCAGTGTCAGTAGACTCCCCTTCTCTAAACTTACAGAGCTAAAGTACTTGGTTAAATTTTAGATTTTTATAAAAATGGCTATTCTTTTAAGAGCCTAATTTAAATCTATCTTTAAAATCTATACTATAGGCCGGGCGCGGTGGCTCACGCCT
>CM052446.1:34630821-34671644 GCA_028533085.1 Varecia variegata | reverse complement strand
CCTATTTTGTCAGAATGTTTTCGAATGCTTTCCAAAAAGTCTTTGAGATCAGACATGGAGATTTCTTTAATATCCTCACGGAGTTTAGGAAGATTTTCTATCATTAGCTGACAAAACCGGTATTGACTAACCCGGGGAAAGTATACATTCTCTAATTGTTCCATAGTTTTTAAAGCAGAATAATACCTGCAAGAAGTTAAAAAGAAAACTCTATAAAAAGTTCTTATCACATTAATTTTACAAGTCCAAATATTAATAATTAATCAACCTAAAACTCCCATCAAAAATGACATACTTATAGTTAAAATAAGTACAACTAACATTTATTTCTATTTACTAAGCAGAAACTATGAATCACATGAACAAGCTGCAGGCTGAAAATTCATGGCATATACTAACATAAAACTTCTTTATTTCATTTTATCTAAATCTATAACATCAAGAGCATTATCACAGTCATCACAATACCTTAAATGAATATAATAGTTTCAAATTTCTAAATTATAACATTTAGTTATTTGATATGTGATTTCAAACTATTTCTCCCATGATAATATCCATCTACACACTGTCACCACCCATAACATAGATTTAATTCTAATTAAAGTAAAATTTAACTTTTTTGGAAAATTTTATACTACTATTTAAGGCAATTAGAAATGTTAAAGTGTCACAAAAACTAGGTGAAAATCCACCAGTAGAGTAATTTTTCAATTCAACAAATATTTACCAAATGCCTACTATTTATAAGGTACTGTGTAACATGCTGGGTATGCAGCAATTAGTAAAGTATAGCCTTTGCCCCAGAGAAATTGATACAAACTTTCATATATATAATTTAATTTTCTTTAGACTTCTATGAGGTACACTTCTATGGCAGATATTACTATTTAACATTCTATAGGTGAGAAAACTGAAACACAGAAAAAGAGTATACAATTTGGCAGATACTATAATTAACTGGCAGCAGGACTGAGACTTTCCAAAACTGTCCGTTTCTGATAATAATAATAATCACCACCAAAATCCACTTGAAAGTTAGGTAGAAGAGTTTTAAAAATTAATCAAGTAATAGTCTATACCTTCCTATTGAATTGGATGATATTAAAAATGGAAAAGAACTAATAAACAAAAAAAGAAAAACAAAAGTAAGTTGAAAAAACAGTATTTTCAAAAGGTATTTAAAAATACTGGTTTTCTAGCATATATTCTCAAAGACAAAATACATTTTGTTAAGTTGTCACAAAGTATTTCCACTAATTAAAAAATTATAGACCATCTAAGTTTTATCTCAGTTATTTAAAAATTATTGGAATTTTTATAATATAAACAAAATATACATTTGGTCACAAATTAAGATATTTAGGTGACAGTATGGGTGGTAGAGATGTTATTACAATGATTTTGATAATGCCTAAGATATTGAAGATTTAGATGAAGTAAAATATCTTTTCAGAGTAACTGCATAACATTTTAGATGAAACAGATGAGCCAATAGCCAAACCGCACTATTTTACCCTGGACTATTCCTGATTTGATTTGAACTAGGTATATCCCAAAAGTATACTCTCTACAACAGATATGGTTTCTGAAATTCATAATAATGTCAATAATGTATTTGAAATCCTAAGTGATGTATACTAAATGAAAAGTGTTACCAGTAGTTTTTGCAACATACCATAGACACAATCAACTGACTTCATAACACAACTGTGCCATGTCTCATGCTTCTCATCTCCTACCTCCCACCCTGGTGCTTCCATGAGACATCATGAGAGGCATGAGACATCACAAGACCTGCCTAGCACCCATAAATGCACAGCCCAGAAATGTGGAGAGTAAATGTCAGTGGGTTGAACTCTTAACCAATTAGAAAAGAAAACAAAAGGATATATTCTCTTTTTCTCATCTTGGATGGAATGTCCTGACTTACAATAACTTATACAAGGTATTCAAAACTGATCAACATCAAGCAATGGCTAACTCAATAACTCACTCCCATGTTTGCTTTCCCAAATCCCTGTCTCATTCCCTTTCCCTCAAACTACAGCTGGGGGAGCTTCCCCAGGATTATATTCCTGAAAAAAGTAGTAAAACACAAGATTATACCACAGGTTCGGCTTTCCAGAAAATCCAGGCTAAGATACACAGAAAGTTTATAATCTTTTTTTTTTTTTTGAGACAGTGGCTCACTCTGTTGCCCGGGCTAGAGTGCAGTGGCGTCAGCCTAGCTCACAGCAACCTCAAACTCCTGGGCTTAAACAATCCTTCTGCCTCAGCCTCCCGAGTAGCTGGGACTACAGGCATGTGCCACCATGCCCAGCTAATTTTTCTCTATATATATTTTTAGCTGTCCAAATCATTTCTTTCTATTTTCAGTAGAGACGGGGTCTCGCTCTTGCTCAGCCTGGTCTCGAACTCCTGACCTCGGGTGATCCTCCCGCCTCAGCCTCCCAGAGTGCTAGGATTACAGGCGTGAGCCACTGCGCCCGGCCAGAAAGTTTATAATCTTAAGCAGAAAGAAGTTGTTAGAGAACAAACCCTGGACCCTTTCTAACATTTAGCCACGAATCTCCTAAGCTTTATCTGTTTCTAAATGTGAGCAAAATCTGCATCATAATATTAATAAATTACCTTTCTCTTTAGGTGCACATGATGGTGTTTGTAAAAAATTACAACAGTAATCCATAACTATTGGAAAAATACAAAAACTATAAGGAGAAAATAAAGAGCACCTATGATCTGATAGTATCATGTAGTAATTATTCCATCAAAATTGGCCACATTTCCATCCAGTCATATACCTCTATTTCCAGTTCTGTAAAGTAATATCCTACTTAACAATATATAATAGAATTTACCTTATAAATAACATTATTTAAAAAAAAATCATTACCCTATTTATAAGTGCCATCTTAATGTAATAATGTCCTTATTATTGGAATTTTAAGTCTCTGTTTTTTAACTTTTTACAAATACTAGTGGAATAAATTTCCCTCTATGTTAAACCTCTGACAAGATGTCTGTTTTTACAAATGAACTATGATGAGACCATGGCACTCTAGCCAGGATGACAGAGCGAGACTCTCTGTCTCAAAAAGAAAAAAAAATTACAAGGTAATGAATTTAAAATCAATCATAATAATACCATTAAATGTAAACAGTCTAAAAACTCCCACATAAAAAGCAGAGACTGCCCACTAGATTTAAAACAAATAAAAGTAGTACCAAACTACATGCTATTGACAAGACAGACACTTGAAATATAAAGATAGACATGTTGGAAGTAAAAGGGTGTCAAAAGATATATTATGCAAATAAGTATGTAGGAATAACTATAGTGACTACATTAATATCAGGTAAAGTCGAATTCAAAACACAGAATACATTACCAAAGGTAAAGAGGGACATTTCATAAGGATAAATGGCTAATTATTAAGGACATTAAAAAATCATAAATGTGTACGCATCTAATAACAGTGCTTTGAAATATATAAAATAAAATGGAAAGAACTAAAGATAATATAGGCAAACCCAAAATAATAGTTGAAAATTTAATATCCATCTATAACTGATAGAACAGGCAGAACAAAAAAGCTTTAATGATAAAGAAAATTTGAATTAAATTAACAACTAATATGACCTAATTGTTATTTTTAGAACATAAAGCATAATTGCAAAATATACTGCCTCTTCAAATGTACATGAAATATTGCCCAAGACAGATTGTATGCTAAGCTTAAACAAGTCTCAACAAATGTCAAAGAACTGAAATCAGACAGAGTATGTTCACTGGCCCAACAGTATTAAACTAGAAATCAATGATAAAGATTATAATATATCTAGGGCGGCTTCCCTAGTTCCACTCATGGGACTGTGAGGCTTGCCCGGGTCCCTCTCTCGGGACTCGTTACCCCCACCTGGGAGCGCTCCAATAAAGCCTCTTTACTTCTCCCTTTCAAAAAAAAAAAGATTATAATATATCTAGAAAATCCCCTAAATATTTGGAAATTAAAGAACACTCTTGTAAATAACCTAAAAGTTAAAAAATATTCACAAGAAAAACTATAAGATATTTTACACTAAAAGATAATACATCAAAGATTGTGGAATACAACTAAATCAGTGCTTGGAGTGAAATTTATATCTTTAAATGCTTACAATAGAAAAGGAAGAAAGGCCTAAAAATCGGTGTTCTCAACTTCCACTTTATGAAGATAGAAAAAGAAGAACAAATTAAATCTCAAGTGTAAGAATGGAAACAATGAAAATAAAAATGGAAATCTAATAGAAAAAAACAAAATAAAATCAAATGTTAAATCTTTTTGAAAATTTCAATAAAACTGATAAGCCTCCTACTAGACAAATCAGGAGTAAAAAGAAAAGATACAAATTACTAATATCAAGAATGAAAAAGAGGAATATTACTACAGATCCTACAGACATTAAAAGGATGATTGGAGAATATCATAAATAACTTTATGCCAACAAATTCAAGAACTCAGCTGAAGTGGACAGAGTGAGACTCTGTCTCAAAAAAAAAAAAAAGATGACATGGTCAAAGACCTTGAAAAACACAAGATACAAAAACTGACTCAAGAAGAAATAGAAAGTCTCAAAAGCTCAGTATCTATTAAGGCAATGGAATTCATATCAAAATTCTGCCACTGTGCCTTTCTTAAGGAGAACAGAGCACTCTCATTATTTAAAACTGGCTACCTTGTTTTATCTCTTGAGGGATTTTTCTCCAATCTTCACCCTAAGAACCTAGTGGGGCTCCTGAAGGTAAAACTCACAATAATGTGGGAGCCTTCCTAAGGTAACTAAGGTTGAGCCCCCAGGAGTTAAGCTAGTATATGCTTAATAACCTTTTAAGTGTTCCTACCAGGCTCCAGCAGCAGCTTCTGTTTCTAGTAAACTGTGATACTCTTGTCTTTGCCCGTCTCTCCAGTTTCTGGGGCAGCAGTTTGACCTGTGACCTCAGTTCTCTGATGGATCTAAGAAAGGTTACTTGGTGTTGGTTTGTTTGCTCTTTTCTCTTTTTGGGAGGACAGCAGTGATGACTTCCAAGTTCTTTACATATCAGACTAGAAACTGGAAGTTCCTTATTTTTAGTCTTTTTTTTTTTTTGGTCTTTTATTATTAATTTGCAGAAGTTCTTTATAAATTATGATTATGAGTCCTTTCATTAAACATACCACAAATATTTTATCCTAGTCTGTGACTTGCCTGTTAATTTTGTTAAAGATGTCTTTTGATGAACAGAAATGTTTAGTTTTAAAGTCCAATTTATCAATTTTTTTATGATAGCTTTTTGTGACTCATCTAAAAATTACCTTTGCTTACCCAAAGGTTGTGAAGATATCATCCTACATTTTCTTCCAGAAGCTATATGATTCTAAGTGGAAAAAAGAATAAGATCCAACTATATGTTGCCTAAAAGAAAATAATTTAAACGTAAAAACACAGAGATTAAAAGTAAAGGGATAGAGAAACATATACCATGCTGACACTAATGAAAAGAAAGCTAGAAAAGCTATACCAATTTCAGAGAAAGCAGACTACAGAGCAAGGAAAATTATCAGAGATAAAGAGGAGTGTTACATAATGATAAAATGGACAAATCTCCAAGAAGACATAACAATCCTGAATGTGTATGTGACTAACAACAGAGCACCAAAACATGTGAGGCAAAAACTTACAGAACTACAAAGAGAAATAGAATAATGTACTATTATAGTTGCAGACTTAAGCACCTCTCGATCAGTAATAAGTAACTGACAAATTCAACAGGAAGAAATACTATAAAAACATAGTTGAACCAAACAAGTATCATCAGTCAACTGGACTTCATACAACAACTGTACAATATACGTTCTTTTCAGGCTCACATGGAACATCAAGACAGATCACATTCTGGACCACAAAACATGCCTTAACAAATTTAAAAAAATAAAAATCATACAAGGCTAATATCACAATGGTGAAAAACAAGATTCTTTCCCCCATGAGACTGGTAACAAGGTAAGGATGTCCCCCTCTTACCATTCCTATTCAATATCATACTGGAAGTTATAGCTAATACAATAAAACAAGAAAAGAAAATAAAAGGTATTCAGATTGGGAGGAAAGAAATAAAAGTATTTGTAGATGACATGATTGTTTATATAGAAAATCCCAAGCAATCAACAAAAAATTTCTGGAACTAATACCTGATTATAGCAAGGTTGCAAGATACGAGGTTAAGATACAAAATCAAATGCTTTCCTATAAACCAGCTAGGAATAATTGAAATTTGAAATTAAAAACATAATACTGTTTACATTAGCACCAAAAAAATGAAATACTTAGATATAAATTTAACAAAATATATAAGAGCTATATGAGATAAACTACAAAACTCTGATGAAAGAAATTTTTAAAATTAAATAAATGGGAAGATATCCCATGTTCATGGATAGGAAGACTCAATATTACCAAAATATCAGCTGTTCCCAACTTGATCTATAAATTCAACACAATCTCAATCAAAACCATAGCAACTTACTTTGTGGATAGTGACAATCTGACTCTAAAGTTTATATGGAAAGGCAAAAGACCCAGAATAGCTACACAATATTGAAGAACAAAGTTGAAGGACTGACACCACCCAAGACTTAATACTGTATAAACCTATAGTATTAAAGACAGTGTAGTAAAGGCAAAAGGACTGACAAATAGGTCAATGGAACAGAATAGAAAGCACAGCAATACACCCACAGAAATACAGTCAATTGATCTTTGACAAAAAAGCAAAAGAAATTCAATGAAAAAAGGGTAGCCTTTTCAACAAATGTTGCTGGAACAACTGGACAGCCGCATGCAAAATGAATAAATAAATAAATCTAAACACTGACCTTCACTTTTCACAAAAATTAACTGAAAATCAATCACAGAACTACATGTAAAATACAAAATTTTAAGACTTTAGAAAATAACATAGGAGAAAATCTAGATGATCTCGAGCTTGGCAATAAGTTTTTAGAAACAGCACCAAAGCAAAATCCACGAAAAAAGAAAAGAGGTAAGCTGGACTTGATTAGAATTAAAACTTTCTACTCTATAAAGACAGTTAAGAAAATGAAAAAACAAGCCATGGAGTAGGAGAAAATATTTTCAAAACACTTACCTGATAAAGGACTTGTATCCAAAAGAACACTTAAAACTTAACTATAAGAAAACAAACCACCAAATTAAAAAGTGGGCAAAAGACCTAAACAGACACCTTGCCAAAGAAGATACACACGAGAAGATGCTCAACATCATATGTAATTAATGAATTACAAATTAAAACAATGAGATACTACTATACACCTATAAGAATAGGCAAAATCCAAAACACTGACAACACCAAATCCTGGAAAGGGTGTGGAGCAACAGGAACTCTCATTCAAGCTAGTGCAGGGTACAAAATAGTACAGACACTTTGGAAGACAGTTTGGCAGATTCTTACAAACCCAAACATAGTCTTACCATATGATTCAGCAATCGTGTCCCCAGATATTTACTTAAAGTAATTGAAAATGTATATCTACAAAAACCTGCACATAAACGTTTACAGCAGCTTTATTCATAATTGCTAAAACCTGGAAGCAACCAAGCTGTCCTTGGGTAAGTGAATGGATAAACTATGGCTCACCCATACAATGCAATATTATTCAGTGATAAAAAGGAAGGTTAAACTTAAATGCATACTGCTAAGTGAAAGAAGCCAGTATGAACATGTTATATACCATATGATTTCAACTATCTGACATTCTGGAAAAGGCAAAATACAGAAATAGTAAAAAATTCAGCAATTAGCAGGGATTTGTGAGATAAGGGATGGGGAAACAGATGGAGCACAGGGAATTTTTCAGGCAGTGAAACTATTCTATATGATACTATAATGCTGGACACATATTATGTATTTATCAAAATCCACAGAACTGTACAACACAGAGTGAACCCTAGTGTAAACTATGAACTTTGGTTAGTATTAGTGTGTCAAGTTGGTTCATCAATTGTAATAAATGTACCACCTAATGCAAGATGTTAATAACAGGGATATTATGCATGCAAGGAAGAGGAAAGTATATGGGAACTCTCTGTACTTTCAGTTCAACACTTCCATAAACCTAAAACTGTTCTAAAAAAACTAATTAAAAAATATAAGCAAAAGATTTGAACAGACACTTCACAAAAGAAAATGCACCAATGGCTAAATAACAAATGAAAAGGCACTAAGCATCAGCCATCAGAAAAATGCAAATTGAACCACAAGATAATATTTTACATTTACCAAAATGGCTCAACTAGAACAGACTGACTAAATACCATATGTTGGCAAAGATGTGGAGCAAATACAATTCTCATACATTACTAATGGAAGTGTTAATGGTACAACTAAAATAGTTAACTATTTTTTAAATTATATTTTTATGGTATATTTTTTAAATTATATTTTAAATAGAAAACTATTTAATGGTTTCTTAGAAAGTGTAGCATACATGTATGCTATAATCCAGCAATTCCACTCATATATATTTATTAAAGGGAAATATAAATATATGCCTACAAAAAGACTTGTACACTAATTTCATGGCAGTCTTATTCATAATGCCCCCAAACCTGAAACAACCTAAATATTCACCAACTAGTGAATAGATAAATGAATTTTTAGAACTGAATACTATTCAGCAATCTAAAGAAACAAACTCTGCAATAACAGATGAATTTCAAAAATATTATCTGGAGTGAAGATCATTTCATTTATATCAATTATAAAAACACAAAATTAATCTATGGTAATAGAAATCAGAAAGTGGTTGTTTCTGGAGCAGAAACAAGAAATTGTTTGGAAAGGGGAATGAGGGAACTTTGTGAGGACAATGGAAGTGTTCTATATCTTGTTTTGGGCGGTAATGACTGTGAGGGAGTATGAGGAAAGCTCTTAAGTGGTAATAATATTCAACATCATGATCTTGGTGATTACACAGGTGTGTTTGCTTTTTAAAATTCATGAAGTTGTAGACTTATGACTTGTGCATTTTCATTTATGTTCTACTAAAATAAAAAGTCAACCTAAAATACTACTCAGCAAAAAAAATTAAAAATAAAAAACTGCACTATAATTAAAGAAAATATTTTACAACACATATGACAGAAAAGGGGTCAATCTCCAAAATATACAAGATTTTAAGCCTACATTAGACATGTTGAACATGAATAGTGAAACAACCAACTTAAAGATTCAGCAGCAATCAGAGAAGTAAAACCCTAGCTCAAGATTCAAGATTCAGAAGTCAACTGAATATAAATCTAGATTTAAAAAAAAAAAAAAATTGAAGTGATGGTGACTAATAAAAAAAAATTTAAACACTATGCAAGTCAAATCAAATACACCTGTGGGCCAGTATGATTCTGTAGGTCACTAACTTGCAACCTTTGGTTGACCAGCAGAAATAATGTCTGTCCATGTCCACTATGTATCTCATTACCCCATATGAATACTCACCCTTAGAACAAAGTGGCAGGGCACCATAAATCCAAGAAAAGGGAAATGAGGTTCTAAATATCCAGTGAGATGGCAGAATGAATGCACACTGTCACCTTTACTTCTTCTTGAAATATCAATAAAACAACAAAGGGTTTTTTTTAAAAGCACAAACTCAAAAACATAGAAAAGGAGAAAAAGGAACAATAAAATTTTAGAAGCTGGAAAGCCAATGGACAGGTATAAAGAACTCAGCAGACCTGAGAAGGCTGAATCCTAAGCCGATAGTTGAGAAGCCAAGAATAATCTAACTTATTTTGTAGAATCCCCAAACGGTTCATAAGTTGACAGGAATCCCACTACTTCTGGAAGTCGGAGTGAAAATGACTAAAAGAAGGAATATGGTTGAAAATTTGCTTAAAAAGCAGACCCAGACCTTTTGCTGGATTGAGCTAGTTACCCCCTGTTCCTACAGAGGGGACACACTTCATCTCAGCTTATTGATACTTTTGTATTTAGACATCTTCATATTTCTCTAAGATCTTCCACTTAGATACTTAAGTCTTAAGCCTTAGCCTTTTTTACAGACAGTCTAGCTCTTCGTTTTGTTTTTTGTTTTTTTTCCACCTCCTTCTCAATAACGTGAGTATGGATCCAGCTTGTCCTCCAAAGCCTGGCCTTGCTCCATAGCATACAATTCTAGGGACCCCTCACCAATGCTGTGATTCATGGGCCTGGAAAAAATTATCCATCCTTGCAAATGTCGTCTGTGGAGGTGCCCCATTCAGAAACTGTCTCTCCTCTTCCTTCCTCCACGGATCTACTTACTCAAGATGGCTCTGATTCTTCCACCAGTCCCAAAGTAAAACTACCTACTTCTGTAGAGAAGAGTACAGTGAAAAAGGAATATTAAGGTCCAGGTTAAGAAACAGAAGATCAGAACCATGCTGATCCAGCTGTGTGGACTCAATGACAGATTTCAGAGACAGAAATACCTCAGCCTCCAGCAGATTCAAGAACTTTCCAACATCCTGAATCTTAGCTGCAAACAGGTTAAGGCCTGGTTACAAAACCAGAGAATAAAATGTAAGAGGTGGCAGAAAAAAACTGGCTAAAAATAGCAACAGTGTGACTCACAGCTCAACACCTACAGAAAAGCTAGGCATCTACTCTTCTTATCACCAGGGATGTCTGGTGAACACATCTGGAAATCTTCCAGTGTAGAGCAACTAAACTTGAAATAACCCAACATGGAGCAACCAAACTTGGAATAGCCAGTCTTGGAGCAACCATTCCTGGAATAGTGAGACCTGGTGCACCCAAGCCTAGAACAATCAGGACAGGAACAATCTGTTCCATAATTGCAAAGAGGAATCTCTGCAGCCCTCCATACAATTCCAGCAAAATTCTCCTGCTAATGATTCAGAGGTCACCTTGGAAATTGCTACGGAAAGCCATAACGTAATACAACAAACCATTAGGTATTTTAGTACTACACAAACCATGGATTAGTCCTACGTTACTCCATGAACATGCAGCCTGAAGCTGTATGAGATGAGTATATTATTCAATCCCAGACTGAGCCATAGCTGAATTCCTTCCTTTCTCATAGGATTTTTCTTATTTTAGAGCTGTGTATCTCTGCCTTTTGATATCTTGGTTCTCACTGTGCCTATTGTGTCAATTTAGGGGATGGGATATGATTGGAGTCTAATCAAAGAGGTTTCAGTAACCTTGGCTGCTACAGCCAACATGATAAAAGCTGTCTCTGCTTTAAGTAGAAATAATACTAGTTTGGATATTTTTAGGATTTAGAATCTAACTTCAAGAAAAGGAAGTAAAAGGTACAAACATGTATGATAAAGGATTAGTTCTATTTTCTGGGATTGGGAGGTTTTACTTATTACAAAAAAAAAACAAAAAACAAAAAAACCTCAGTGTCAAGGTGAAGGGTTAAGCTATAATGTGTTTCTTTGATTTCCTCCACCCCTTTCCTCCTGTGTGTTTTACCACAACCCCTAATTTGTTCATTACTCTTAATATTGGTATACAAATATTTTATATTTTGCTGCAGCATAATATCAGTACCAGTTTGACTGGTTTAAGTACCATAAACAAAATATCCATTAAAAAAAAAAGCAGACCCCAGATTCTCTTCCCCACTTCAGGCATCTGAGCAACTGTCCTTCCCCCATCTTGGCAAAAGACTAAAGAGACTAAAACAAATAATCTCTGAACAGGGGACACCAGCCAAGGTTGACAGCAATACTAGTCTGAAAACAAAAGGATTAATACTAGATGCCTTCTTCCCCAGTTCAGATCCCAGAATGCTGGCAGTCAGATCTTTATCCTCCAGAAAAATACAAAAGTCTCCTCTAGGAAATCTAACCAGCCCCAGAAAAAAGACCTTAAGATACTACTTAACATCAGAGGCTTCCCAGTTAAACAGTCCAGCCAGAAAACCTTACAGTGAAACTCACAATGAAGTCCCACCCATACACCAAGAGTTTCCAGTCAGGTTTTTATGTCCATCACCAAGGAATCACCAGACATCTGAGAAACACCTCTAAGAAGAAAGGCAGAGATAAAAACTCAGGGGAGAAAAACTTACAAGCAAAAGACTATGCAAGGAGAACATATATGTAAATTCTTGGCGAGCTAAGAGAAAACACTGCAACAATTAAGAACAGACTACCAGAAAAAAAAATTGGACATCAAAAAAGGGCTCCTAGAAATTAAAAATCAGATAGCAGATATGGAAAAAAAAATCAACATTACTTTTAGAAGATAAAGATGAAGAAACCTCAGAGAAAGCAGAGAAAGGAGACAGAGATTAAAACAATGTCAAAGAAGAGATAAAATTAGAGGACCAAACTAGAAGACTGAACATTAATACCTGTCCTAGAGAGAGCATCAAGAAAACAGAAGGAAAAAAATAATTTAAGAAAATTTCATAATGCTTAAAAACATTATCAGATTAAAGGATTGTTTCCAGATTAAAAGAAGGCTCACCAGGTACCCAACACAATGGAAGTAAACAGACCCGCATAGAAGCAAATCATCAGGAAATTACAGACCGTGGAGGACAAAGAGAAGATTCTAAAAGAGAGAAAAGGTAGGTCACAAACTAAAGATGAGAAATCAGAATGACTTCTCACTTCCCAATGGCATCCCTGAAAGACAGAAAGCACGTGTGTGCATGTGTGTGCGTGTGTAATGAGCCCACCTAGCACACAGATCTTAGTTTCTAAATACTCACTAAAAGGAGACAGAGTACCTTGAAGAATGGCTGTTTCCAGGTTTAGGGCAAGAAAAGTACAATAAGAACCTGGAACATCCTATTGTATAATAAGCAAAAAAGTACTCAGATAAATAAGGACACAGCAAGTGGCTTGAGGGTTTCTCTGGCCAAATTTGGAACAATTTGTGCATCAAAAGAATAATGACAATAATAAATATGACATTTATTTTTTAAAATATATGAGTCCATAGCAATAATCAGGAAAAAAAAAAAAGAAAGAAGAAGGGGGATAAAAAGGAAAAGCTCTTCTTTATATTTTAAAAAAAGCCAGTTAATAAACATTAAAGAAATGACAGAATTTTTTTAAATCACCATTTTGTAACCCTAAGATAATAATTGATTAAAGCAAAAATACTGTAACTATTGGGTAAAAGGTTGTTAGGAAACAGGACTCAAGGTATCACACCACAGATTACTTACTAATTGCAAAGAGAAAAATATACCTTTTCAAAAGCGATCTGGTTGTCATCCTCTTAACCAAATGATCAATTTAGCATAACCTAGAGACAGCCTGACAGCATATGCCTTCTGATGTCATTCAATGTGAGGTACACAGTATCACTTATCTCGTACTCTTGCCAAAAACTTTTAACCTGAATCTAAACATAAGGAAACAATTAAGCAAATCCAAAATGCCCTGGTCTGCATGACAACTGACCTGGACCCTTTCATGAAAAATAAAGAAAAGCAGGAAGACTGTTCTGGATTAAAAAGGATAAAAAAAAAATATAGCAAAAACATAGCAACCAATGTTTTCAGAGAGGAAAAGAAGATGTAATACATTTTGGGGATAACTGGGGAAATGTGAATATAAATATTAGATTATATTACAAAAAAAAGAGATAATGCACCAAGCTAGAAAACAGTAAGGTAATAATACAAGTTAATTATTTAAAGACATAAATGTAAGCACTGAAGTAATCAGTTAAAAAAGGTAAAAGGTTTTGCCCCTATAATGGGAAGTAGGGAGGGTGATGCCTGTTTTTTTGCAACAAACATATAGAACTTATTATTTGAATCTTTAAAATATAATGATGTATAACATTGATTTAAAAAAGAATATATTAATAACATATACATAAAAGAAAATAAGACTGTCTTTTAGGAATAGCTTAAGGCTTGTTTATTAATAAGGAAAAAATCATTCTACTAATTAGTACCAATTGATAAAGTCTAATGAAATTCAATGTGTAGCATTATGAAGCAGGACATACACAAATCTTTTACTATAGATTTGTATATAATGTGTTTTGAAAGTTAGGTAGTTATTAATAAACCAAGAAGAAATTGTTTTTTCTCCATTCCAAATGTGTCTCATTTATTCTGGTTTTTCGATGTTATTTTAAAATTGTTCACTTTTAAAATATTTTAAACATCACTACATCTAATTCTCCTTTCAATTATTTTTCATTTGTCATTTATTCATTTGTGTTATAAAACAGATGTGAACTACACTAGCCCAGATTGTCAAAAAAGCCTACACTTTGCTTTCCCCCTACAATATACACTTAGCCCTTGTTATGGTTTGGATATTTGACCCTTCCAAACCTCATGTTGAAATCTGATACCCAGTGTTGGAGGTGAGGCCTAATGGGAGGTGTTTGGGTCATGGGGGTGGATCTCTCATGAATGGCTTGGTACCCTCCTCCCTGTAGTAATGTAATGAGTAAATTCTTACTTTATGAGTTCCCAGGAGAGCTGATTGTTAAAAAGAGCCTGGCACCTCCCTCCCCTCTCTCTCTTGCTTCCTGTCTGGCCATGTGGTCTCTACACATGCCTGTTCGCCTTCTCCAAATGCCATGAGTGGAAGCAACCTGAAGCCCTCACCAGAAGCTGATGCTGGTACCATGTTTCTTGTACAGCCTGCAGAACTGTAAGCCAAATAAACTTCTTTTCTTTGTAAATTACCCAGCCTGGGGCATTCTTTTATAGCTATGCAGATGGACTAAGATCTTGATTGTATGCGATGTTATTATATTGGTAAGTTAATCAATATTTTCTCAGTCCTATTCAGTTGTCCTGGATCAATATTATCAATCCTTGATATCATTTATAAGGGACAAGGATTCATAAATAAATGGCTAAGATTTGCTTTACTGGGTAATCCTGATGAGTAGATTGTATGTACAAAGACTAGTGTAAGAAAGAAAGCAAAATTCACAATTCATTACAATTAACAGCAAGTTTATCTATGCTTTCAATAGCAAAAAATTCTTGTTTAAAAATAACATGAAGAAAACCAACTCACCTTTTAGTACTCATCTGTTCTTTTAGCTTACTGTACATTTCCAGCACTGCATTAAAAAATACAACATTTTAGCTTTCAAAAGGAAAAAAATATTTTAAGAGATGAAAATAATTAAAGCAGAGAAGTGTATATTACAAATTCATTAGTCTTCCCTATATTTTGAGTTAGGCTGATATTTCCAAATAAAATGTATATGCTTCATGTAAATGAAAATATATTTTAATTCCTATATATATTTAAAATTATATATATTAATACATTGAACCTGGAATACCTGTATAACGGTATATGCTGACACTTATAATTGAGATATTAACCTACTAACAATTATCCTATTCAGAAATTACTAATATTTATTCCCCGAAGTAGAATTGTAAGTTTGGACTTTAGTTATTTGAGAGAGAAAGTTGAGTGATGAGATTCATTAATTTTGATTCAACATACCAAATAAAATAAGACAACTGTGTTATAACTCACTATAAATTTTCACCAAATCCACAAAGGAAAAAAAAAAAACTCAAAAGCTTACAGCAGAGAATGAATTATAATAAAGCCAGAAATAAATATAATAAAGCATCTTTATTCACTTCATCCTTTCTGTCAAAGGCCCAGAAATGTAATTATTCAATAAAATTATCATAAGTTTCAGCAAGATGACACACTGTTACCAAAAAGGTTTTAAACTACATAGATTATCATTTAACCTTAGTAGAATTTCAAAGTAGAGAGTAAGTAAATTATTTTCTTGCTTATCAGACCAACTCCATTTTCCTATACCACAAAGATAGACAACATTTTTTTCCAGATTTTTCTACAGTCATATGACTACTCCTAGGGGTCTCCAAGCTTAAAAAGATAATGCTGACTTGTCTGAAAACCATAACACTGCAATCGTGGCTATAGTAAACCAGCACTAACTCTGTGGCCTCAAAGGACCTGAAGCATATCTCTATCACAGTCCCTGTATTGTAATGTAGTATTTCTCACATTTTCCAACCATAGCATTAAAGTGAACACAAAACCTGGGACATGCTGCTGTTAAGTGTAAACTTTCTTTGAAGTCTCCTATTTTATCTCAACAATTCATGTAAACTTCATATCTACCTGATATTATTTCCATATTATTTTCATATAAAAATGCTTTCCTCAAAAACAATCAAGTAAAACTAATATACCAGGAAAAAGCATTGTTTACGCTGTGACTTCTTGTATCTTCTCATACTCCTCCACATCCAATGAGGAGTTAGGCAATTGTACTCTATTTGATGACTCACTTGTCTATATTCACATAAGATTGTAGGATCCTTCAAAAGCTAAGACTATGTCATTTCCAAGTTTATAATTCCAATACCTACATGTTGACATACACAAAAAACTTTTATAAGTGGATAATTAGACAGAATGATGGGAAGAGGAAAGAAAGCAGGTAGTTCTGGATGTAGCTACTAGGAACACAATAATTATATGAACTCAGAGTTGCTGTCCAGCCCTGAAAGCAGACAGTAGCAGTAACAAAAACCTAACCTCTACTTCCCTTTATTTCTCTATTTCAAATAGCCCATTAGGGAATAAGCCGAATTGAGCTCTTGCTTATTCCATGAAGACGTAATATTTTAGGCTTATTACCAGACAGGGACAAAGTATTCAAATTTAGAAGCTGTCTTCATGGCTATTACAATTTATCTGATGGTGGCAAAGAGGTATTATTAAACATGACTATAAGGAAGTAGGTTTCTCAACCCCAAAACCTAATATAATAAGCAGACGTTTTATTTACTCAGAGTTAATATGTAAATATCTTAGTCCGTAAGAGATTAAACTGAGTAGAATTTCACTGATTTAAAAAAAAAAAAAGAAGCTATTCTCATAAGTCAGACAACAATAGTGCAGTTTTTTCAGCCAATAAAATCTGCTGACAGTTTTAACAATATAATTTGTAGTCTAAACTAAATTCACATTCTATAAATACTATACAAAACACCTCATTCTATTCCCTTAGATATCTTCATATCTTTAGGTTCCTTCCTAAAAGAAAAAAAAAAGTTTAAAAATGGTGATCTAGCACCTCTTGTATTATTCTGGATGGAGCTGGAGCCCATTTTACTAAGTATCATAAAAATGGAAAACAAGCACCACATGTACTCACTATCAAATTGGTATTAACTGATCAACACATATGTGCACATATGGTAGTAACATTATCGGGTATTGGGCAGGTGGGAGGCAGGAGGAGGGGATGGGTATATTCACATCTAATGGGTGCGGTGCGCGCCGTCTCGGGGATGGACACACTTGAAGCTCTGACTCGGGTGGGGCAGAGGTAATATATGTAACCAAAACATTTGTACCCCTGTAATATGTTGAAATAAATAAAATGTATATATATTAATTTTTAAAAAGTGGTACAAAGAGGCCTGGCATGGTGCCTCATGCCTATAGTCCCAGCACTCTGGGAGGCTAAGGCAGGAGGATTGCTTGAGGCCAGGAGTTGGAGATCAGCCTGAGGAAGACCAAGACCTTGTCTCTACAAAAAATAGAAAAATTAGCCAGGCATGGTGGCATAGGCCTATAGTCCCAGCTACTTGGGAGGCTGAGGCAGGAGAATCACTTGAGCCCAGAAGTTTGACGTTATAGTGAGCTATGATGATGCCACTGCACTCTAGCCCAGGCAACAGAACAAGACTCTGTCTCAAAAAAAAAAAAAGGTACAAAGAGATGGATTTAGCTTACTACATTAAGAAAAAAATGACATATACCTGCTTCCTTTTGTTTAAACAGAATACATCCAACTTAAAGTATATTCAATTCAGGTAAAGAAAATACTGGTTAGTTTCTTCTGAATTTATTTGATGCACCAGTAATATTTGAGCCCTAACAGAAAGACCAGAAACTCAGTGTTTTTTCAAAATATAGGAGGAAAGGCAAGAAAGAAGACCTAGCACTTTTGAGGTTTTCTTTCCTTTCGGGCAAAATGAGATTATGAGCAAATCAAAACCAACCTGTTAAGTGATAAACAGAAAACAATGGAAAACTAGAGGTAAAAAATTAAGCAAAGTAAACAAAGAAGAGAAAATGTAATTAAAAGAAATTCTCCCCATGGGAAAGTATTCTGAGGAAAAACAAAAAAAAGGGAGGGGGAACAAAGGGCAAATGAGGCAGAGAGGAAATGGAAATGTAGAGGTTGTTCTAGGAGACTGATGTGACAGATAATCAAACAGGGGCCTTATGACATAAGAAAATCATTAAAATTCAGAGAATAAAGTGAACAGGAAAGATAAGCATGGTCTTTTTTGGGACAAAAATCACCAAATAATCTGTAATTTCCATAATAAAGAATGACTATATGTTATTATTAAGTTACAATTTTACAAAGGCAAACATCATATTATAGACAAGTTAAACTCACCTGGAAGACATAACTGCAATTTCTCCACTACAGTTGTAATATTCCTCTGCTGAATTCTACATCGAATAATTTCTTCTGTGTGACCTATCACCTTGGAAAAGAAGAAATGTTCATATTTTTAAACAAATGTTAAAGAATATCCACATACTGAGAACACAAAAAATGTATCATTTTCTCACCTCTTTTCCAGCATCTTGAAACCTTCGGTTGGTATCAGTAACTTGCACCTTAAAAATAATTTCACCTTAGTTAGACAAATATGCATAAAACTGCCCTGATGTAACTGCTCACCCTTGTAATCAGATCATGCTTCATGAGAAACTTAGAACAAAGAAATGCAAATTCAAATTAACTCTACAGCTTGAACTTGAACTTTTGATTGAAAAGGGCTTTTGTTAACTTCAATTACTTATGACAGTTCTTTTTAACAGATTCTGTGGCAAACTTCTCAAATTTACTCAGGATTTTTGAACTTTACTTGCTTCTCTAAGTCTGTCAAACAATTCAAATCACTGACCCAATTGACCACTGGTCCCCTTTTGATAACTTCAATGAGGTCTATGTGCCATTCATTGTCTGTAGGAAATGGTGATTGCATTTTATGGTAATTAAACATTCATACTTTGCTGAATGCAAACACTGGGTGGTTGATTAACATCAAACACAGAAATCTCAATCCACAGCAACATTTTAATGCTGCAGGTGCAGGCAAAGCTCAACCTCAAATTTTCCCACATATTAAGTGACTCATTAGGTCATCATAGTAAGGAAGCACATTCTGGTTTATTAAAAATCTCATTAATTTCTGAACAAAGATGCTCAGTGACCTCATTGATGCTGTAGTTAGTCTCTTGTTATCTGAATATCCTTTATACAATGGTTTTTTAATCATAACCTTTGGTGAACCAGGGTCATTCTGTCTGCTAAGTGCTCTAAATGTAAAGAAAGATAAATAGGACAATTCTTATAATTAAATATTTTATATCCTGACTGAACAAATCCAGGTCTCATTTAATAAATAATGTTTTTACTGTATGGCAGAAAATGTGGACCAACTTTCTTTAAGAAAATTACATACTGTTGTGAAACTTTAAATGAAGTTTCAGTATTAAATAATTTTGAGAATATAATTATTTATAGTAAGTTTTTAAAGGAAGATAACTTTTTATCAATATGGTACTAATAGTCATTTAAAAATTCTAAAACGCCTTTCATTGGACGCATGTTTTGAGTTCATTCCCCTGTATGGTAAGAAATCCTGTTAAGCCAGTACAGTACTTGCTTTAGAAAAAAAGAGACTGCTCCTGTCATTAGCATGACAACTGTGTTAATAGAGCACAAAGAACATTCTCAAATACATATATTAATTAACTTATTGAAAGCAGCACATTTAATATGACTTGTACATATGCACTATAAACTAATACTTGAGTAATTTAATGAGAACAAAGACAAACAGAATTTTAACATATTTCTTACCTTCAGTTTTTCCGCATCAGTCCTTACTTTAAGGAGTTCTGTAATAGCATCTACAAAACCCTGATGATGAAAGTTACACATCTTTTCAATTTCCTTGTCATGATTACGGATACAAGCATCTAACTTTTCCATAAACTTCTTGTGCGCATTTGGTTGGTCATCATACACAGACCTGTATGTAAATAAGAAAACTACAATTCACTTTTCAGTTCACCAGAATACATTCTTTATTAAGCCTGATCTTTGCAACAGCTAATATCTTAAAATTAAATCTCTGGCCGGGCGCGGTGGCTCACGCCTGTAATCCTAGCACTTGGGAGGCCGAGGCAGGCGGATTGTTTGAGCTCAGGAGTTCGAGACCAGCCTGAGCAAGAGCAAGACCCCGTCTCTACTAAAAATAGAAAGAAATGATCTGGCCAACTAAAAATATACATAGAAAAAATTAGCTGGGCATGGTGGCGCATGCCTGTAGTCCCAGCTACTCGGGAGGCTGAGGCAGTAGGATCGCTTAAGCCCAGGAGTTTGAGGTTGCTGTGAGCTAGGCTGACGCCATGGCACTCACTCTAGCCCGGGCAACAAAGCGAGACTCTGTCTCAAAAAAAAAAAAAACAACAAAACTTAAATCTCTGAACAAATAAACTGGTGTGATAGTTTTACCTTTAACAGAAATAATTTGGATGAAAAATATTTAATTTTTTTAACATATTAATATTAAAAGAGCCATAAGCCCTCTAGATATATCACTAGGTATCCGGAAATAAAAGTCTGAGGCTCAGGAGATGTGGGCCTAATATAAGTCTTTAACATACTAATGCTCAAAAAAAAATTCACTGAATGAATGAACAATTAAGGAGTAAATGAACAAACTCACGATTTCTATAGCATTTACTATGTGTCAAGCCATGTTCTATGTGCTTTATATATTAACTCTTTAATCCCCATAACAAGCCTATAAAGTAGGTATTGTTGTTACCCTTGCTTTCCAGATTACAGAACTGCCATAAATTCTACAACCAGCAAGCAATACCTGGGATATGAATCCTGGCAGTCTGGCTCCAAAGTTCATATTCTCAAATACAAAGCCATACTGCAGTCATTACAATGTTCTAAACATGGTATACACATTCCTACTGTATCTCAGCTCATGCTGTCTCCATATAGAAGGCACCTCCCCGCCCAACACCCCCAAATTCACCATGCAGTAAATGACTAGCCTTGCCCCTACATCCTAGGAGGAAAGCCTTTGGAATGACCAGCCTGGTAAGTGTCTTTGTTTACCTGGGAGCTTTGGGCTGCCAAACAGTAGATGCTAACAATGTGATTTATGGTAGGGGTCTTGAGTCACACAGTTTTAGCTTTGGAGGGGCAAGAGACTAAAGTCAGCTATGTTTACGTGGGAAGTCAGCCATGGCTATGTGACCAAATCCCAGTAAAACCCTGGACACCAAGGCTTGGGTGAGCTTCTCTGATTCACAACACTCTGTGAGTGCTGCCACATGTCGATGCTAGGAGAAATAAGTGCCGTCCCCACAATTCCACTGGGAAAGGACAACTGAAAGCTCATACCTGGAACTCTCCTAGTCCCTGTCCTATGTACCTTTTCTTTTTCTTTTTTTTTAAGGTCATGAATTTTTTTCTTTTCATTTATATATTATATTATGTGCCTCTTCCATTGCTAATTTTAATCTATATTCTTTTGCTGTAACAAATAATATAATAACTATGAGTGTAACAGCTTTGCTAAATTCTGTGAGTTCCTCTAGCAAATTACTGAACCCGAAGGTGACCTTGAGGACTTCCCAAACTGCACCCCCTCATCTGTTGCCCACTGTTTTAGGTTCAGTTCAAGTCCCATTTCCCATAATCACTTCCATGCCAAGTAATCTTTTCATCTGCAGGATAAACTTATAGCCCTTTACCATTATTCTGACATGTAACCATTTATTACTTTGTATCGTAATTTAAATGTTTTGTGTTTAAAATATATTGTTTCCCCAAATAGGCCATAAGCTTCTTGAGGGCTGCTTCAATGTCTTACATTTTTAATGAGTTCCCAGTCTAATACGGACTGCAGTTAGCAATACAGGATACCAATTATTAAGAACTTAAACTCTTTAAGACCTGAGCTGGAACTAGGCTCTGCTCTTGGACTCTTTTCCTTCCTACCTGTGCTACTCTCTCCATCTCACTTGTAGCTTTAAATTCCATAAACACACTGACAGCTGCCAAATTTACATTTCCAGCCCTGACCTCTCCTCAAACTCATATATCTCTCCAACTGGATGTCTGATGAGCATCTCAAATATGTGCAAAAATGAATTCCTAATCTCCTTCCCCAAAACCTGCCCCACCCATAGTCTTCCTCATCTCAGTAAATGCCATTCTTCTAGTTGCTCAGGCAAAAAAACTAAACCTTGAAATCATCCCTGACTACTCTCTTTCTCTCACCCTACTCAAAACAATCCAGCAAACCTAACTACATCTCACCACCTCCACTGGTATCACCCTGGACTAAGCCACCAACATCTCTTGCCTAGATTATTACCAACTGCTTCCTAACTGGTTTCCTGATTCCACCCTTGCTGCCCTTCAGTTTGTTCTCAACATAGTGGACAGATGATAGCTAATGGGAATGATCTCCTTAAAACATAACTAAGACCCCAGGTCTCTCTTCTGCCCAAAACCCTATTTCTCTTACAACAACCCATAAGGCCCTACATAATTTTGCTCTACTGATATTACCTCACTGAACTCAGTTCCTATTACTTACTCTCCATTTTACTTATTCCATGCCAGCAACACTGGCCTCCTCATGGTTTCTTAAAACATCAGGCATATTCTTGCCTATGTTTGCACATGCTGTTTCCTCTGCCTGTATCACATTTTTCATACATGGTTGCCCCCCATCACCTCCCTCAAGTCTTTTATCCTCTTCTTGGTATGGCCATTTCTGACATACACACACAATTCCTTTCTATGCTTTATTTTTTTTTTATTTTCTAAAATAAGGGAGTTTATCACTGTATCACTCTTACCACTGTAGAATATGCTATTTCATACTTCTATTTGTTATCTGTCTTTCCCTACTGGCATGTAAGTTGCATGAGGACACAGAGTTTTATCTGTTTTGTTCCCTGTTGTATATCCAGTCCAAGAGGGCAGAGAGTTGCTGTTTGTTTTGTTCCCTGTGATATCCCTAGACCTAGAAAAAGTGCCTATCATATAGTAGAAGCTCAATAAATAATTGATATATAAATGGGTGAATGGATAAATAGGTGGATGGAATTAGGAAGGCATTTACTTGCTGTTGAATATCAGGTAAGCCACCTGACTTCTCTAAATATCAATTTTCCCAACCATAAAATAGGGATGAAAACAGTACATACAGCAATGAACAAGTGGAATTTAAAAACACACTATCATTTACATTTGCATACCTCAAAATGAAATACTTAGACGTAAATCTAAAATAACGTATACAAGAGCTTATACAAAGAAAACTACAAAACTCTGATAAGAAAAAAAAATTAAAGAGCAGGCCAGGTGCAGCGGCTCATGCCTGCAATCCTAGCACTTTGGGAGGCTGAGGTGGGAGGATTGCCTGAGGAAATGAATTCAAGACCAGCCTGAGCAAGAGCGAGACCTCGTCTCCACTAAAAATAGAAAAATTAGCCAGGTGTCATGGTGCGTGTTTGTGGACCCAGCTACTTGGGAGGCTTAGGCAGAAGGATCACTCGAGCCCAGGAGTTTGAGGCTGCAGTGAGCTATGATGACGTCAGTGCACTCTAGCCCCAGCAACACAGAGAGACTCTGTCTCAAAACAAAACAAAACAAAAGAACCAAATAAGAGATAGATATTCCATATTTATGAATAAGAAAATAGTTTTGTTAAGATGCCAGTTCTTCCCTTACTTGATCTATAGATTCAAGGCAATCCCAATCACGCCAGGCACAGTGGGTCATGCCTATAATCCCAGTACTTTGGGAGGCTGAGGTGGGAGGATTGCATGAGGCCAGGAGTTCAAGACCAGCCCAGGCAACATAGTAAGATCCCATCTCTACAAAAAAAATTTAAACATTAGCCAGGCATGGTAGCGCACACCTGTTGTCCCAGCTACTCGGGAGGCTGAGGCAGAAGGATGGCTTGAGCCCAAGAGTTCAGGGCTGCAGTGAGCTATGATCATGCCACTGCACTCTAGCCTGGGCAGCAAAGTGAGACCCAGTCTCTAAAAAATAAAAAGAAAGCAAAATCCCAATCAAAATTCCAGCAAGTTATTTTGTAGATATAAATAAACTGATCCTTTTTTTTTTCTTTTCAACAATCATGCTCGTTGATATTTACCCAATGGAGCTGAAAACTATGTCTACACAAAAACCTGCACGTGTATGCTGCCTCCATCTAAGGTTAAGAAAAAAAACAAACCTGCATATGAGTGATTATAGCCGCTGCATTCATAACTGCCGAAACTTGGAAGCAACCAAGATATCCTTCAGTAGGTGAAAGGACAAATAAACTGTGGTTCATCCAAACAATGAAATATTATTAAGCACTAAAAAGAAATGAGTTATCAAGCCATGAAAAGACATGGAGGAACTTCAACTTTAAATTAACTTATTAAGTGAAATAAGCTAAAGCTACATACTACATGATTCCAATTATGTGACGTTCTGGAAAATGCAAAACTAGAGATAATAAAAAGATCAGTGGTTGCCAGAGTGAGGGGAGAGGGAGGGATGAATAGGTGGAGCACAGAAGATTTTTAGGGTAGTGAAAATATTCTGTATAATACTGTAAGGGTGGATACATATTGTTATATATTTGTCCTAACCCATAGAATGTACACCACCAAGAGTGAATCCTAATGTCAACTATGGACTTTGAGTGACAATGACATGTCAATGTAGGTTCATCAACTGTAACAAATGGACTACTCTGGTGGGGAATATTGATAATGGGGAGGCTTTGCATGAGTCGGGTAGGGGGTATATGGGAAATCTCTGTACTTCCTTCCAATTTTGCTGGGAACCTAAAACTGCTCTAAAAGAAGTCTTTTGAAAAAAATAGTACCTATATCAGAACATTATGATGATTAAATTCATAAACACGAAAAATTCTTAATATAACAGCTGACACACGGTAAGTGTTCAATACATACTGACCACTAGCAGAGTATGCACACAGGAGACAACCAAATCTTTGTTAAATGAGTGAAGCAGCAGCTGAATAATTGAGTATTTGCTGCAAGTAACCAATAAATATAGCTAACACTCAATTATCCATGCCAAAGGATCTACCACTAATACCTGATATTTGTATATGGCTTTTTACATTTTTTATATCTAATGTTTCATTTATCTCTTATACCACGTAAGTGAAAATATCATTGCCTCCTTTCACAAACGAGGAAACAGGTATAGAAATGGTAAATGACATTCCTACTTCATGCTTTCCCTACAATTAACACATGTAAAAAGAACTCTTAATTAAATAAATATAACATTATTCCTAAAGAAAATCCTTGTGCAAGAAGTTTAACTGAGCTTGGTGTGCTATAAACAACAAATCTTTATATTTCATAATTAGGAGCAAGTACTATATTTCTTAAAGTAATATACATATGTATTTCTAAGGTTTTTTAACATATTTTAATAAAGCAGTTTGAAATTTATCTGGCTCCTAAAATACCAGGTAGTAAACAGAATATACTAAAAGAATTGGTTTTTTTTCTATTATAGTTGTCACATTGTAGCAAAAATCTTTATAAAGAGATATTTCAGGACTACCTATTACAGAATCCCTCCAAAGGAAGGGTTTGCCTACTTTTGTTGAGTGTAAAAGCAATACTATTGCCCCTTTAAAAAATAACCGTCATATAAACAAACAAGAAGAAGAGAAATAATAGTTCTTTCCTAGAAGTCTGTTTCATTTCAGGAAGTTCCCAAAGTCTATCGTCTGGTATGTTTTTCCAATATATTCTCCAGAGTTTTAAAACAAAACTACTCCTGTTTTATAGTAATTCAGGATACTGCCAGTGTATCTATTATAGCATCACAGATGAACTCTTCTTTTTCTACTGACGTTATAGTAGGGAGAAAAACAATATCTGAACATAGGCAATACCTACCCTCCATTAATAGAACATCAAAGCCTGAAATTGGTGAACTACTTACTTTTCATGCTTTCTGCTGTTAAAATAGAATCCTAAGTCCCAATGAAATAAATAAAAATAACATTAGGAATTAGTACTGTGAATGAAAAGAGTAGGTCTTGATCTACCTATTTCTAAGTCTCAAGCTCTCCCAACTTTCTCCCGACCCATGATAACCATTTGCTATTCCAGGTATGTATACAAGCTGTGCTCCAAGCTGATACTTGTCACCCACAATCCACATCAGTGAGCAGAGTACACAGAAATAAAGTCATCAAGATGAAGAAAAGTAATAAACCACAGGAATAAATTGCATTTAAAGAATGTATTGAAGGATAAGCATGTGCCAGAATCCAAAATTCATCAAATGATAAAATGTCAGCCCTAGAAAAGACCTAGAAACTTCTTAGATCTGACTATCTCATTTTAATAGACGTAGCACAAATCTAAAGCCAGCATGCAAGCACACAAAATGGAATTAATCACTACATGTAGTTGATTTAATCCTCTACTCAAGTTGATGAAAAGTAATATTAAAAATAACTACTCTAGAAATCTGCTAATAAAGCCAATAATAAATAGTGACTGAATAGAGAGAGGCAGGAAAGGAGAAAATGTGGATATGTATCAGAATGCTGGAAAGGGGAAAAAGCAAAAGCAACTCTTACCCCAAGAATTTCTTGACACAGTATGCACAGCAGAAATTACCAACCTTTTCTCTGAGGGGACATGTATTGAATTACAGAGATAATTTGGAGAGATTGTGAAGGGGGAAGAAAATGGAGAGAAGCAGAGAAGATGAGCTCTCCAGGTTGACAATTCCCCAGTAACTTAACTAGCCACAGAGAGCAGTTATGTCTGCTGCTTCTGGCTTAATGATGTTGATGACAAAAAGAATAATAACAAACAACCAAGTACTTACTATGGATGAAGTGCTTTTCATGCATTATCTCATTAAATATTCGCTATGGCTTTATGACATAGATTCTGTTAGCATCCCAATTTACAAATACAGTTTGGGAAGATTAAGACATTAAGTCCAAAGTCACACAGTAATAGAGCCAAGATTTAACTCCAAATCTGCCTGACTCCAAAGCCAGTGCTCTTAACTGTTATGTTACATAGACTCTCCAGTCAGAAATGGTGATAAGCAGCATGGAATGCAGACAGGAAGTTACCAGCATAGCAACCAACCAGATCACCTTTGAAGATCAACAATTGAGAATGACTCAACAGGGAATCCCTGATGTGCACTGCTGCACACATCAGGTGAAATCAACCAATGGACAGAAAAGGGGGATGAGAACTGAGGCATAGCTAATTGTTAGGCAGTATTAAATTACAAATGCAACAAAATAAGGAGGAGCAAAATATGAAGTAGAGAAAACTAAAGGCCCCGTACTTGTCTGACCTCAGTTAAAGAGACTCTAAAAAAATCTATTTTTCTTTTTCGTTTTTGTCTTTAAATGATAATCATTATTCTTTGAAATTTTGATTTGCAGAACAGGAAAGCAAATACTGTTCAGCAGCACTATTCATTCTTTGAACCCTAAGTTGGCTAACAGTTATATCTACCTAATTAATATATTAATGTGCCAGATATATTACCATTCTAAATTTTTAAGCAATATATAATTTTGTTTTTCTTCTTTTAATAATATAATAATGTTTTTCTTCTTTCAAAATGTCCTCCACAATTTTATAATGTCCACTGGCAAGTCTAATCAAATTCCTATAAATAAATACACACACATATATATGACAGAACCAGAAAGAGTGAACATTAGAGAGTTGGAAAATTTTCCATTATCCTACATCCACTAAGGTTATAGCTTAGTGCTCCATATATAGATAATGACATCAATATAAGAGAGTTCAGTCATCCCTTCCAAAAGCTTAGCATGATAAAAATCCTACTTCTCGCAAAATTTAATGCAACTCAGAAAAAAATACAGATGCAAAAATCAATTTTAAAAGAAGAAATAATTTTAAAACTTCATGTGAACAGAAAACAAATACAGCTTATGGAACACTAAAGATTTTATTTACATATTTTAATTTTAGCAACTAGGAAGGCATAAAAACACTGTGTCTCAAAAGCATAGCTAAAAGTGCATTTAAAGTGCAAATACATTTTCTTGGTATGCAATATTCATTATACCAAATCTTATATATGAAAGCAAAGTGTTAAAATATGAGTTATTACACAGTATCTGATCATCTAATATATAAGCCTTATGTAATTTAAACAAGTAAATTATATTTCAGAGATGCCTTCTTGAATTGTGTGTATAGGGTTCCACCTAGTGGTAAAAAATAAATATAAAAATAAGAAAATAGCTTCTCAGCCTTTTGGCTACGATCAAGTATAAAAATAAGGAAATTAAGATTGGAATGTTAAAATTGATTCATTGAAAATTAATGCTTTTATCATTAAATCAAATGTCTTAGCTGAACAATTAAGGTTACTTTGATTTTTTAGACAGATACTATATTCTGTGAATAAAATAAATGACTTAGTAATCATATTCCCCCAGTATTATTTTTTTAAGGAAAGGGTCTCTTTCTGATTAAAAACAAACAACATTCACAACGTATTGTGTGAAAAAGGACTTTCTTATCACAGTAACATATTAGTATATTTGTCAAAAAGCACACAACATCCTTATAATATTTTCAGTATCTTTTTCTTTCACTGTATCTTCATTGTAAAGAATAATTCTATTACAACTGTGAAGAAAATAAAATGTATTAATTTCCTGAGAAATGAGTTTTTAACTTTTTTACCTAAAATGATGTCTATACTTTGAGAAAAAATGGTATCTCAAATAGAATATCAAAGTACCTAAGCCCAATTTTCCCAAATTATCTATATTTACTGGAGTACTATAGTTCCTTTTCTAAACAAAATAAAAATAGCTTTCTTCGGGCTGGGCGCAGTGGCTCACGCCAGTAATCCTAGCACTCTGGGAGGCAGAGGCGGGAGGATCACTCGAGGTCAGGAGTTTGAGACCAGCCTGAGCAAGAGCGAGACCCCTTCTCTACTAAAAATAGAAAGAAATGATTTGGACAGCTAAAAAATATATATATAGAAAAAATTAGCCGGGCATGGTGGCACATACCTGTAGTCCCAGCTACTCGGGAGGCTGAGGCAGTAGGATGGCTTGAGCCCAGGAGTTTGAGGTTGCTGTGAGCTAGGCTGACACCACGGCACTCTAGCCTGGGCAACAGAGTGAGACTCTGTCTCAAAAAAAAGAAAAAAATCTTTTCTCTATCCTATAGTGCTTTGTTCTCTAATAAGATAGATATACTGGTTGCATAACCACGAAAGAGCATGGTCAAGACCTACATCTGCACAGTGTACAATGTGGGAAGATACTCACCAAGAGTGACTGTCATTAAAATACTAGCCACTGGCAGACTTTCTTACAAATTTTATTAAATGACAATCAACTGCTTTTAAGAAAAACCAAAGACTAGTACGGAAATGGACTTGCAAATACTGGAAAACTAGAAGCAGAAATACTGTTCAGGAATCCCTGGGCACTGACACTGCTTCCACATTTTGGTGTCAAATCTTTCTACAAACCTTTATCAGATAAAATTTCACTCTTTTATCTCTGACAAAATTCTATCAGTTACTTCTCATTTCTTTCAGATGCTTTTTATTGTCATCTTCTACTTTTTAAAAAATTAACCACACCTAGCACTCTGGGAGGCCGAGGCGGGTGGATCGCTCCAGGTCAGGAGTTCGAGACCAGCCTGAGCAAGAGCGAGACCTCGTCTCTACTAAAAATAGAAAGAAATTATCTGGCCAACTAAAAATATATATAGAAAAAATTAGCCGGGCATGGTGGCGCATGCCTGTAGTCCCAGCTACTCGGGAGGCTGAGGCAGTAGGATCGCTTAAGTCCAGGAGTTTGAGGTTGCTGTGAGCTAGGCTGACGCCACGGCACTCACTCTAGCCCGGGCAACAGAGTGAGACTCTGTCTCAAAAAAAAAAAAAAAAAAAAAAAAAAAAACCCACAGTATAAAAAATTAACCACATATTTTTGCTAGTTCCTCAAATGACACATTAGCCTTAATTGTGTATTTCTAGCAATAAAAATTGCTTTCACATTCTTTTAACCATTATTTATTCTTTCAGTATAGGCATTTTTACTAATACTTCAAATGGCACATCAAGCTTAATTGCTAGCATATCAATCTTAATTTTATATTTCTAGTAATTAGTAATTAAAATTTGGTATTGCATATCAATGAGTACTTATGATACTTCAGCAATTTCATATTTACACTGAATTCTTTTCAGATTCTAGGTACCCATCTTACTGATTAGTACTGAAATTTTGTTTCCTAAGAAACATTTTTCTGAATATTAAATGTATTCATAAGACAATTAACCACCCCATGATTACCAGCTTTTAACAAATTAAACATTCTTTAAAATGCAGCTATGAAGACATTTTAAAAGTAATCACAAAAAAACTAATTAGAAATTACCAAAACCTATTAAAACCATCCTATCAACTATAAATTGCTTGCTGTCAACCTCAAAATAGTTTCAAAAAATAGGATTTTGATATATCAGTAAATGTGGTAAATTTACCAAATTGTCATATAACCAATCAGTCATCTGGCAATTGATCTCAAGCCAAGATTTGAAAACATTTCCTTAAACAGAAGCACATGAATTACTAAAGTTTGCTCAGAGAAGGACATGGGTAAGTCCCAAGTATATAAAGGCAGTTACATAGCAAAACGTAAGCTTCTGAGATCCAGTGAGACCCTCCCTTGCCCAGATAAAGTTATCAGCAGTTCTCATGCCTCCTGTGTGGATCCTAGAAAGTAGGGGAAGCCACACTGAGATACTCTATTTGTTCCCACCTCAGTGACCACTTTGTTTCTAGTAAATTTTTTTATTCTTGGCTACGTAAATTGGGAATTTAATCTTTCAGTGGAGGACTTTCTTCAATATCAGTATATGATGCACTTGAAATCCTGCAGCTAGAGTCAGAAGTAAGACACAAAACACAGCAACTCTCTTCAGTAGCCTCAAGACATATTTAAGGGACCCAAGGGTCAGCGTGGTGGCTCACGCCTATCATCCCAGCCTTTGGGAGAGAGGATCAGGAGGATCGCTTGCCTGGGCAACACCACAGAAACTCTCATTTATACAAAAGATTTTTTTAAAAAAACTACCCTGGCATGGGAGCCAGCGCCTGTAGTCCTAGCTACTCAAGAGGTTAAGGTGGGAGGATCCCTTGAACCTAGGAGTTCAAGGCTGCAGTGAGCTATGATTGTACTACTGCACCCAAAATATCAGTAACAACCATGTGAGAAACAATGGGCTAAAATATTATTCAAAGACAGCAAATAAATTATCATTTGGGAGAAGGGCCCTTTTTTTATGAAGTCACATGATTTACAATTCTTTTCTTTTAAACAACAAATAGCAAAGACATCATCTCCCTATCTTAAATGTACAAAAGGTTTGTTCAAGGTAGCCACTCAATCTTGGAAATAAATATTTCTACTATAGTTACTTAGCAATATGAAACAGCAAGAAAAAAGTATATAAAAATATCATATCCAGTACTTCTAACATTTTCTCAACCATTTTATCAAATATAGCAAACATGAATAACAACCTCCCTATAAGTTTCCCTGATAGTCTATAATCCAAGAGCAAATAAGAAACAAAACAGCTCCAAGGAAATAGCCAGACACAGAAAAAGGAGAATTCTTTCCAAAGATGTTCATTAAGCATTGCATAAGTACATATGCAATAGAAACTGAAAATAAAGTGCAGAGGACCGGCATGTACACAGGCAACTCTAATACAGAGAATAACTTTCTTAAATCATTAATATTTATCTGCACTAAGCATAATTCCTCAGGGAGGCAGGAGAGTAAATGAAGTAGTTTTATAACATAGGTCCAAAATTCTTCGACGTATCTTATATTAAGAGGAGGGGTCAATACCCCCTTTCTTGAACCTGGGAGGGCTTGTGACTACTTTGACCAATGGAATATGATAGAAGTAATACTGCGTGACCTCCGAGGCTAGAAAAGGCCATGCAATGTCCACTCAGACTTCTTTAGACACTCTGGAGAAAACCAACCACCGTGCAAGAAATCTGACTACCCTAAAAACAATGTGCTGGGGAGGCCACACGTAGGCACTCCCACCAAATGACAGCCACAGCAACTGCCAGCAATGTGAGTAGTGAGCCATTTTTCTAGTTCAGTTGAGCCTTCACATGACTGCAGCCCCAGCAGGTAACTGACAGCAACCAATATCTGACTACAACCTCAAGAGAGACTCCAAGTTACAACTGCCCAGCCAAATCTTTCTTGAATTCCTGAAAAAATGTTTCTGAGTACAATACAAATTATTTGGACATTTGCATAAAATATTTAAAATAGTATTAAATTTAAAATCTTGTCCAAGATAATTCCTTTTTTCTCTGTATTTTTTTCCTGTTGGCACTAATCCTTTTTGGTACTGTTTTACTTCACCCTCTGGATGTCCTTTTCCCCTCCATATGCCTCAATATTAATCTTAAGCTTCCTTCAAATTTTAGCGCAAGATAGTTCCTTCAAGGATAATTTCATGAATAGGCATAATGGATAACTTTCCCATCACCAGGAATTTTCCCAGCTCCTACATAAAGTCTATATTATACTATCTCTTTTATATGTATAATACATCAAATTTATTCTCCAATTACTTAGTGTACATTTATCTCCTAAATTACTTGGGACTTGAAGGGGTCTTCTATTTCTATATTGAATTCACAAGTGCAGTGAGGATACAAAAAACTGCACATCTTAAAAGAACAAGCTCACTAGAGGGCACCCTTTACCCAAAAGTAACCTCTAGAAATCTAAGTACAGTTGGCCTCTGTACCTGCAGGTTCTGCATCCATGGATTCAACTAACCACAGATTGAAAATGTTTGGAAAAAGAAAATGGATGGTTGCGTATGTACTGAACATGTACAGACTTTGTTTTTCTTGTCATTACTCCCTAAACCACTATTTATATAGCATTTACATTGTTATTAGGTATTATAAATAATCTAGAGATGATTTCAAGTATATGGGAGGACATGCATAGGTTATATGCAAATACTGCACCATTTTATACAAAGGACTTGAGCATCTGTGGATTTTGGTATCCATCAGGGTTCCAGTAACCCAGGAAACTTAAGGGATGACTGTATTTCTTTTACTACTGCATCAAAAAATGGTGTGAACCTCAACCTAATTAACAACTACGTAGTATGAAATCAAAATAAAAAAATAACTTTAGGAGTTCGAGACCAGCCTGAGCAAGAGTGAGATCCTGTCTCTACTAAAAAATAGAAAGAAATGATCTGGACAGCTAAAAATATATAGAAAAAATTAGCCGGGCATGGTGGCATAGGTATAGATATCTACCTGTACCTATATCTGCCTGTAGTCCCAGCTACTCAGGAGGCTGAGGTAGGAGGATCGCTTGAGCCCAGGAGTTTGAGGTTGCTGGGAGCTAGGCTGATGCCACGGCACTCTAGCCCAGGCAACAGAGTGAGATTCTGTCTCAAAAAAAAAAAAAAAAGAAAACAAGAACTTTACTAAATTGCAGAAAATACTAAAAATGAAAGCCAGATGCAGATGTATTTAATTCTAACTTTGGAATAAAGAATCCTCCACTCTCCCAAATATATATATATATATATATATTTTTTTAAGACCTTTATTGACAGGTGCCTGAAGTTCGTTGACATTTTTTGGGAAAAAAAAATTGCAAACTTCTATTACAAATTAAAAATGAAGTTCTTAAAAATATCAACTTGTCTGGGTAAGAAACAGTTTTAAAACCTTTAAAGGCATATTGAGAAAAATAAGACCTTTTTAAAAAACACATTTGTCATTACCAAAAACAGATGTCCACAGGGGCCCTCCTCACCAAAGACAGCCTAGAAAGGATTGTAATGAAAAGGATAAGGAAAATCAAAGAGATGAGACCCAACGTCAGCAGTCACTTCAACATTGATATTGTGGCAACTTCAATTACTGATATATAAATTGGTGCTCAGATAAACCCTAAAACATAAAATGGCAAAGAGACAAAAACAATCAATCCACCAGCTAAGAATTCCCAAGGCTGAGCAGGACAGCGCTGAGTAAATGCCAGCTTACTGCCTCTACCATCGTCCAGTTTAATCATCCAACAAGAAATAAATAAATATGAAATTCCAGCAATAAGAAATGAACAAAGGATTGGAGCTGAAGATTTTAAGTGTTTGCCTCTTGTCCATTGATTAGATAACTAGAACTATCTGCATTATCTATGCAGCATAGGGTTTTTATTTTTACCTAGAGACATCTCCTTTTGGTAATGACAAAAATATATATTTTCAAAATAAATATATAACATATACATTTAATTTTTATAATGTGCTTTTAAAAAGACAAAGGATTTTACCATATAAGCATATTAAGAAGGAGAATGGAGGAAAACAGAAACATGGTTACTGATAAAAAGACTGATCCCAACTCCCACTATTGATCCTGACCACATAGTCCAGTTCTGTTGGTCATTTCACACTTTTGCATAAGAATCAGAGAGAAAATAAGAAGTTGAGAACAGCAAGTCTGTGCCCACTCAAAAGCAGAATATAAATAACAAAACAAAAAATAAAAATAACCTTTTTCCATCTGTACTAGTGCTTTCCAATTCTCAAAGCAATTTTGCATATATCATTGCATTTGATATTAAGAACTCTGGAGAAGTATAAAGAGCAATTGGTTTTATATCTACCTCACAAATGAAGAAGATGTGGCTCAGAGAAGTTAAAGGATTTGCTCAATACCATGTGGCTACTAAAAGGCCAGAGTCAGGTATACAATCCGAGTTATGGACTCATAAGGATTATTGGAGGATATTACAGAAAAAAAGGTAAAAGGAGCTCACTGTAAAAATCATCATTTAGTTGCCAAAATTATTTACCTTAAATATGTCTGTAATATGCTCATTGCTCATTTCCACAGTATCTTTTTTATTACTATGGCAACTCCTCTATTAAGGAATTCTTTCAAAATTAAGCTCCTGCATAATGAAGTGGGCAATACCAAAACATCAACAATACATACACTCTCTCACAAACTGCAAAGGGTAGTTACATGCCTTCACATTCAGGCATGACCAAAAAAGCATATTACGCACATTTCATTAGGCCTGCTCTATCAAACCAAAACAAATCAGTCCTTCTAGTAAGAGAACCCTAAAAGCAAACTTCGTTTAAGTTTTTTGTTTGTTTTTGTTTTTTCACCATAGGTATGAATGAATGAGGATAGGAATGAAAGGAGAAGGTAGAGAATGATCGAATTGTTATGTGTTTTCCATCATTTAGAAATGAAAAAGGGCATGGACAGGCAAAAATGTCAGTGATTTTTCTTACACCAAGCAGCTCCCATCTCCTAAAGAAAATGAACTGGAGACTGGTCTTAATAAGCCACTGGAACATGTCTGGGAACTGCAGAAGAATAGGGAACTTACATCAATTCATTGTGATTAATTTCAAGATCTGAGCCTCCTCTGACCTCCTACTTAACCTGGATATAAAGTGATTTTTTTACATAAATATTTGTTCTAAAGTTTTTTAAAACTGAACATTTATTATTTGTATAATCAGAAAAAAGGGTATTTTTATTTTGGTGGAGAAAACAAGATGAAAATTATATACAATGCAATTAAAAGTTCATTCAACAAATATTTAACAGCAGTCAACATTTAATATGTTGCATATCATAACTTCATTCAATAAATATTTAACAAATACTGCATGCCTACTATACATAGAAAACAACTAGAATTAATGTCAACAGTGATTATCCTTTAGTAAGAATAAAAGTGATTTTTTTCCTCTGTATTATTCTATATTTTTCAAAGTTTTCTATAATAAAGGTTTTTGTTTCTCATTAATTCAGTCCAAAAAGGATGTACTGAGAGTCTGCTGTACCATGGCATTCTGCTAGGTGACATAGTAGGAACTCATCAGATATGTATGACAATCATAGGCCTCAGGAACAACTTCATCAGGCATATTTAAGACATACTTACACACAAACTAAGACACACATTTACATACAACTAAATGGCATTGTGTGGCATTTTAAAAGTCCATGCTATAAGAATTCAGACATAGAAAAAAATATGTCTCTATGTATCCATATAGAATGCAATATTCTAAGATGCAAACATTTCATGGAGGAAACAGGACCTATTATGGGAATTCAACAGTAGGTAATATTTGAATAGGTGGAGAAATAAGGAGGAGGGTATTCAACTATGGGTAAAGACAGGGAAGAACATGGCATTGTGTAAAAGTCAATCAAACTGATAAGGAGAATAATGTTGTTAGTGGAAATTCTATTGTAACTCTTATAACAGTGATTCTTAATCTTTATTTGGGCTGTGGCCTGAGGGTGGCACAACCCTTCTCTGTGATCATGATAAAAGTACAGTTCTTCTCTCCAAAAAAGTGCACGAACACAATTGCAATATATACCTTTTCTCTGAGAACTGCTACCCATCCAGAAGCTTGAATGATCCTCATAGTCTCTTCCAATCACAGTATACTGCACCAGGGGTATACAACTGATCCAGGCTGCTTCAATCTGATATACTCAGGAATTTTAAATTGGAATTCTGAATTAGAATTCAGAGTTAGTCAGCTATATAGATATCTGACTAATACATGAAAGCTGTAGGTGGTCATCCTTTACCAAGTACAGAGAGAAGCAGAGAAAGCCAGACTTCAGAGAAGAATGAAGAAAACAGAGAAAGGCATCAAGGAGAAATAGAAAAGAAACATGGTTTTCTACCTCTTTGTTACAATCTTTTGAAAAGTTTGGCTGCCCTAAGATTTCTGTGAGATCCCCAGTAATTTTCCACTATTTATTTTTTCACTTTTACGTAAGCTAACTCAAGTTTGTTACCTACAACTAAAACCAGAAAAACAAACAAAAAAAACCCTTGACTAAGACTCACGTGGGCACATACGTACACACACATACATTTCTTAAAATTAAAAGAGGTATACACACTCCCTCATCTGATCAATATGTTACAGCACATCTCTAATATACAGGTTACAGGAATACCACAATAATGATCATCTCAGCCCTCAATCTAATTTTCTGTTTGTGTAATGACATAAAAAATGCTGGGAAGCACCAAAACATAATACTCCAGAAATAAAGGTCAAGGCATGATTTCAGTTCATGGATTCCTGAGAAAAAGAGCATGTCGAACAGGTCTCCAGGATGACGATGATAATGATTATATGCCATCTAGCTTTTACACACTTTGAATTTTTTCAAAACATCCACAGGATTGTGGCCGGGCGCGGTGGCTCACGCCTGTAATCCTAGCACTCTGGGAGGCCGAGGCGGGCAGATCGTTTGAGCGCAGGAGTTCGAGACCAGCCTGAGCAAGAGCGAGACCCCGTCTCTACTAAAAATAGAAAGAAATTATATGGACAGCTAAAACATATATATAGAAAAATTAGCCAGGCATGGTGGCGCATGCCTGTAGTCCCAGCTACTTGGGAGGCTGAGGCAGGAGGATTGCTTGAGCCCAGGAGTTTGAGATTGCTGTGAGCTAGGCTGATGCCATGGCACTCTAGCCCGGGTAACAGAGTGAGACTCTGTCTCAAAAAACAAACAAACAAACAAACAAAAAACATCCACAGGATTGTACTGCGAAGTAAAGAATTCAGGATAAGGTAAGTAGACTAAAATACTGCTGTTTGGTATTCAAACCAATTAGGTATCCTGTAGTTGCAGAATAACTGGGAATTTCTAGCAATTCCAGGAGGAAAAAAAATGTATAAATACAGAATCTAATTTCTTTCATCACAGAATACTGAAAAGATTTCTTATTTACAAAATATTCACCTTCTGTGTATGTTCCCATGAAATATTTCATCTAGTTTGCTACATGTGCTCTTAAAATGCTTTATAAAATAACGCCCAGATGCTTCCTTTAATTTAGTTGAAGATCTGTCAAACAATTTTTAAATGACAGAGTTGACAAACCCATTTTTTTTTAAAGTTACAATCATATCTTAAAGGATCATATGATCTGTCAAAGCATCAAGAGTAAGAAAGGCAAAAATAAAGGATGATTTTCCCTGTATTTATTTATTTATTTATTTTTGAAACAGAGTTTCGCTGTGTCCCCAGGTTACAGAGTGCCGTGGTGTCAGTCTAGCTCACAGCAACCTCAAACTCCTGGCTCAAGCAATCCTCCTGCCTCAGCGTCTAGAGTAGTTGGGACTATGCCAGCACGCTCGGCTAATTTTTCCTATTTTTCGTAAAGATAAAGTCTCACTCTTGCTCAGGGCTCAGGCTGGTCTCGAACTCCTGAGCTCAAGTTATCTTCCCGCCTCAGCCTCCCAGAGTGCTAGGATTACAGGCATGAGCCACCACACCCAGCCAGTTTTCCTATATTTCTGATGTTGAATTTTACTTGCCTTCTTTTCCTCTACGTGCAATTTCTGTGACTTGTTCTCATGAATAGTATCCTGTTTCCTTGAATAGAAAAGAGCCTAGTGCAGTGTGTTAGTCAACATTACTTCCTATAACTAGGGTTGACATTCTGTATTCTGTATTACATTAATATTCACTGTAATTCTGGATAACGACATAGTACACTTATGATCATTAATGAACATCCTCTATAATAAAGCCTGAATTGATAATCAGCCAACACAGATTTGCAATAGACTTCCTCCTTCCTGTTTTTACGTTCCTGACCAAAGAGATGTCTCTTCCTGTTGACTTCTGGGCCACTTGGTAAAATGCAAAAGATGAAAAATGGAAACACCCATTACATTTAATTTTATTTGTTCTCTAGGATAAATTGAATTGCTAAAATAAATTTTAATTCAAAAAGCTAAATAATTAAGTATAAATGAATGTAGATGTAGACTGCTTCCCTAGAAGACTTTAGAAAATTAAACAAAAATATCAGACTGTGTAGAGCAGATCTGATGTGCATTTTGCCCAATAGCTTAAGAGATGAACTACATGCCCAACAAAAGTCCTTTACAGAAATATTAATCTACAATTAAGGAGGAATTCACTGAAGGACCAAATTCTCAGCAAAACAACAAATATAACACTATCACCACATAAAACAAAACAGAAAATTAACTGAGCTTTACACGTATGATTTGTGCACTCTATAATGCAAAAGATTATAAATACAGTAGTCCACAAATGTCTTTAGTTTTCAAAATAAAGATGTCACATTAATATTTACACACCCAAAAATTCAGGAACTTTCATAAAACAGAAACTACAGGAGATGTTACAAAGAAACTCAAACAAATTAATAAAAGGGGACTTTAATACACCTCTCTCAATCCAAGAAAGATCAGTTGAAAGATAACACGAAGGTTTAGAAGATATAACAGATTAATTAATAAAGTATGTGTGTCTGTGTGTATAAAACTGTGAACCTTAATAAAAGAATATACTTTCTTTTCACAAGTCCATAGAACACTCATGAAAACCAACCATATATAAAGTCACAAATAAAGTCTTATGAATTTGCAAGAATAGAAATAATACAGATTGATCTAACTGTAATATAATAAAATTAGAAATTAATAGCAAAATTAACAAATAAAAAAAGACTTTCCACACCTGAAAAATTTTTAAAAACACACACTATAAAAAACCATTGGATCAAAGGGAAAATACAAAAACAAAACAGAATTTCTTTAAAATAGCAATAAGGAAAACATATTAGAATACATGGAATACAGCTAGAGCAATCATCAAGAAAAGCTTATAGCATTAAATACTTACATCAATAAAATAAATGAATTAAATACAAAAGCTAGGGAAGGAATGAAAGAAATGGAAGGAACCATTAAAGATAAAAGCAGAAAGGAACAAGTCAGAAAACAGAAAATTAGCCAAACAAATAAATCCAAAAATAGATTTTAAAAAAAAATTCAACAACACAGACAACCTGCCTGGCACAGTGGCTCACACCTATAATTCCAGCATTTGGGAGGCCAAGGCTAGGAAGATTGCTTGAGCCCAGGAGTTCTAGACCAGCCTGAGCAACACAGCAGGACCCTGTCTCCACAAAAATAAGACAAAAAAAAAAAACTAGCCAGGCGTGGTGACACACACCTATAGTCCCAGATACTCAGGAGGCTTGAGGCAGGGGGATCATTTGAGTCCAGGAGTTTGAGGTTGCAGTGAGCTATGATGACACTACTGCATTCTAGCCCAGGAAACAGAGAGAAACCGTCTCACAAAAAAAAAAAAAAAAAAAAACCCACTAGTTACCTAAGTCAGGGGGGAAAAAAATGGGTGAAATTACAAATACCCAAAATTAAAACCAACAAGTGGGATATAATCAACAAAAGAAATTATAAAATCTTATTTTTAATACGATTGTACAACTCTACTCAAATAAATTTGAAGAAATGATAATTTTTCAAAAGAAATACAACTTATTGACCCTCTAGAGACAGAAAGTCTAAAACAAACCAATTATCACAGAAGAAACAGAGAAGAGTTAAAAGACTCCTCCACAAAAAGCACCAGACCCAGCTGATTTTCACAGGGGTAACTCTGAGAAACCTTTAAAGATCAGATACTATTAAAGCTAATTATACTATGCCAAAGCACAGAAAAAGGAAAACTTCCAAT